>NW_020769320.1:15007399-15036537 GCF_900518735.1 Pseudonaja textilis | reverse complement strand
TTCCTTCCTTCCTTCCTTCCTTCCTTCCTTCCTTCCTTCCTTCCTTCTTTTCTTTTCCAATGAATAAATATACATATTTTTTAAATAAATATTTTCTCTCTTCTGATCTCCTGATTCAATCATAACATTAGATCAATCTACACTCAGATACAGATACAGATTAACAGGAAGGGACCTTGTAGTCCAACCGCCTGCCTAAGCAGGAGACCCTACACCATTTCTGACAGACAGCAGCAGTCCAATCTCTTCTTGAAAGGCTCCAGTGATGAATCTCCTACAACTTCTGAAGGCAACTTCTGTTCCACTGGTTGATTGTTCTCACTGAGAAAGTTTCTCCTTATTTCCAGGTTGAATCTCTCCTTGTTCAGTTTCCATCCATTATTCCTTGTCTGGCCTTCAGGTGCTTTGGAGAATAGCTTGACCCCTTTCCTCCTCTCTGTGGCAGCCCCTCAAATATTGGAAGACTGCTATCATGTCTCCCTTGGTCCTTCTCTGAACTAGCCATGTCCAGTTCCTGCAAACGTTCATCGTATCTTTTATCCCCCAGTCCCCTCAACTTGTTGCTCTTCTCTGCACTTTTTCTAGAGCCTCAACATCCTTTTTATAGTGTGGTGACCAAAACTGGATGCCGAACCCTAGGTGTGGTCTTACTAAGGCTTTATAGAGTGGCATTAATACCTCCCTTGATCTTGATTGTATCCCTCTGTTAATGCAATTTAGGATTGCATTAACAGACTCCAAATTAATAGGAACATAAGCCACCCATTACTTCTGAAGGGTAGGAACACATGTGATTTTCCACAACCAGCCTTCAGACAACAGCTAATGAAATATCCACTCATCTTTTCTGGTTTTGTATCTAAAGTTTTCCATCTTGTGTTAGCTTTAGGTAGGCTGCCTGTCATACATCCTCTACATGAGTTCCTTGTAATCAGACTCACATACAACTGTAGCCTGTGATGAGAAGACTTGTTTGTTCACAGGTCTCCACTCTTACCTTTGTTTAATAAAAGCAAAGTGGTGAAAGCTGGAGTTGTTTGTTTTGGTTCATTTATGGTATAGCGCAAGAATTAATCTTCTTTTTTCTCTCTTCCCTTTTCCCTCTTCTCCCTTCCCCATTCCCTTCTCTTCCTCCTTTTTCCTTTCCCCTCTTTGCCTTCCTTCCTTCCTTCCTTCCTTCCTTCCTTCCTTCCTTCCTTCCCTCCATCCCTCCCTCCTTCTTTCCTTCCTTCCCAACATTTGGAAAGATATTTCTTAAACCAGCTTCTATTCCAAATATATTACACTTGGGATGGTAACCAAATGAAAATTGTAGCCCTGTGTAATTTTGTGTGACCTCAAAATCTTTCTAAGAAGTCCTCTACAAAGTGCCTTTTCTTGCTGTGAGAACATGAGGTATTCAGCTATCAAAGAACAAGAAAAGAAATACCCAACCCTTGCAGAAAGAATCTATATATAGATTGGTTAACATATTGTTAACCTACAGACATATTATGCATTTGTTACAGATGTTCCTCAGCTGTTGAACAGCTACTACTGGCATATGCAAAGTTGCAAGGGTTTGTTTTGTGCCTCCATCTAAGCAGAGGTAATGTATGATAAAATTGAAAAGGAAAAGCATATTGAACTCTGAAGAACCATATCTTGTTGTTGTAACCACAGGAATATATGTAGATAGTTACAATCATGATCTTTGTCTTTACTGAAATATACTTATTTTTTTGAAATGATAAATTGATCTCCTTCTATAAATAGAATTTGAAATAGAATTTCAAACCTCGGCTCAACTGATTGACATCCATTTTTCAATTTCCTGTGTCTTTCCGTCTGCTTTAGAAGTCTGAGTTTTGATCATGTACGGTACGCTTGCAATTTATTACAGATGAGTTCATACGATGCTGCAGACAAATGGTCCTATTTCACATCACAATTCAGATAAAGTTTTTGTATCTATGAGGCATTATAGGAGCATATTTATTTCATCATTATTCTGTAATGTTATGTTATTTCACATAGAGGAGAAAGTCTATTTTGCAGGGCACCATTTGATCACAACGCGCTACTTTGTTCCTGCAGTCACTCCTTTTCTTATCCAAAGGTAAATTATTCCATGAACCAATTGTGAAAGGAAGAGAGGATTAGCATTGTTAGAAAGTGTGAGGAATCCCAATGGTTTTAAGCAAATTAAATCTTTAGGATAACAAATAGAGTCTTTGCTACAATCTTAGGCTTACTCTATTGTTTTAATAGCAGGATAAACAAAACTTCCTGAAATCAAAATTTGCAATTTAGTTCTGCACATTGTTCTGCCGAGAAAAAGCCCTTCCTCAATATAGCCAGAAACACATGTTCAGTCATAAACCTTTATTTTACATAATATTCTTTCTTTCCTTATTTCCATAATGACCCTTTCAGAACTGAAATACTTAGTGTGCAATTGCAATATGCTTCACACACACTCCCATTTTGCAATAAAAATCTGATTTGCTTTTGAGATGGCATCTCTGTTGTTAAACACAATGACATCTCGTATTCATTTTTTCCAAAGCATAGGTAATTACTTAATCCTGCTTTATTGCTGTACACGGGAGGGACTGATGGATCATTTACTACAGAGAGAGAGAGAGAGAGCAGTTCACAAAATTTGTAATTTATACATTCAGAGCAGGGGTGGGCTTGAAAAAATTAAGCAACGGGTTCTCTGTCTGGTTGCTGGGTGGGCAAGGCCATGGTGAATGTGGCCTAGTTGGCCTCCTGCACCACAGTTGCGGGGGGGGGCTCTTTTCACTCTCCCAGACTCTGGAGGCTTTCCTTTAGCCTTTAGGAAGGCGAAAATGGCCTCCCAGGGCTCCGGAGGTTCTGTGGAGGCCAGGGAAACAGGACCATTTCCAGCCTTCCAGAACTTCTGGAAAGCCCATTTTTCACCCTCCCTGAGCCTCGGTGTGGGCCCTGTACTTACATGGGATCCAAAATGGAGCCCATGTGGAGACTCCTGGGAGGGTGGGCTGGCAGGGCCAACCAGTCATTGCAACTTCTGGTTCGGTAAACCAGATGTAAAATTAACATTTCCGGTTTGCCTGAACTGGTACAAACCGGTAGCAGCCCACCCCTGATTCAGAGTGAACTGGAGTTGAGTACACTTTACAAGTAAAATATCTGTTCTTTATATTTTATACTTCTCCAGGTTGGAGATACAGTTCTCAGTCAATTGAAGCCTATTTCAAAATGCCTTGTTTGAAACAAAAAAATATTTAGAAAGATATGCATTGCCGTGAGTACACACACACACACACAATTTTAGAGCATCGTATTAAATGTCAATTTGACGATGGGATAGCTAAGTTTTAAGTGAAATCAAGTCTGAAATAAATGCAAATTCATGAATGGGGAAAAAAAGATGCAAACATAGCTCAGTATAAGTGTATTTTGGGAGAAATTGGCCTTGGCAATATTTTTATCTTGTTCACTCATGGGATATAGTTTTAGAATAGAAAGTCATCGTCAAGCACTGGGAAAATCAGATTTTCTCTTCTTAAAAACCTCCAGTGATGGAGCAAACACAACTTCTGAAGGCAAGTTGTCCTACTAATTGTTCTAATTATCAGGAAATTTCTCCTGGTTTTGTTCTGTCCTTGATTAGTTTCCACCCATTGCTTCTTGTCCTGCCTTCAGGTGCTTTGGATAATAAGTTGACCGCTCCTTCTTTGTGGCAACCTCTGAGATATTGAAACACTGCTATCATGTCTCCCCTAGTCTTTCTTTTCACTAGACTAGACTAACCCTAACCGAACCAAGTATGGCAATAAAGAGAACTGAAATTCTGGAAACTGTTGTTAAGAGTGGTTTTGAGTACATTTACACTGGGATCATCAATCCATTTAAGCCTAATTAAAATGTTGTTTTGAATCCAATGTTAATTCCATCTGAAGCATAGTCCTTTAACTGGAAACCATTGCAGAGTCAAAAAAAACCCACAATTTTCTAAACAAAGGTTAGAAAATCATTGTTAGTAGAAAATAGCATCTGCAATTTTTATACCTACCCATCATTCTTGGGGGAAAAAGAAGCATTGCACATAACACAGACGATGGCTGAAAAACACAAAACCTGTGAGATCAGGGGGAGGGAAAGCAAATAGCTAAAATTAGTTTATATCAACACTGTTCATTTATACCTCATCATATCTTTCTGTTCTTGTGAAACATCTTGGTTTCTATCACATGTGTGAATTGCTTCATCCTATTTTCTTTTCTTGGACAATAATACTCAGGGAATAATGTTTGAGTTCCACTGTTGTCATGTCATGCAGAAGTCATCACTCGTTCCAATAAAAGTGGATAATATTCAACTATTTTGACAGCAGTTGTGATGACCTGTGACAAGGCACAAAGGCCGCACAGCCAGCTGAGAGTTCAAACTCCCCTTTAGTGCTCCAACTTTCCCCCAAAGGCTCCCATGTTCATGGCATGTCCCAGTGCAAAGCACTAAGAGAGAGAGAGAGAGAGAGAGAGAGAGAGAGAGACACACACACACAGAGCGCACACAACCTCTGGGTGAGAGCAATCCAGCAAAGCAAAGAACAGCAAAATAAGTCCTTGAAGCAAGGAAGAAGCCATGAGTCCATGAAGCAAGGAAGAAGGCAAGCAGTCCTGCAAAAGCCCTCCCCACAGTGTCTCCTTAAATCTCAGTCCCCAGGTGTGCCTTGTGAAGAGGGTTGGGGTGCTCTCCTCCCAAGTTGTCGCATCGGCCTGTGCTGTTCCTGTCTTCTCTCCACTCTCCAGGCTCCTGCATCAGGAGGGAGTGGTCCTTGCTCATCGCCCGAGCTCCGTCACTCCTCATTTCCACTGCCTGCTCTCTCTCAGTTACCCTGCCCCCATTCCTCCCTGCTAGCAAATCGACTCAATCCTGAGGGGTCCTGGGCTGCTCCTCTCCACATTCCTCCAAAGCCCATGAAGCTGCCCCCTTGATTTCCATTGGCTCCAGATCCGCTCATCCTCCTCCACAGATTCGGGCTCTGATGGAGGCATGGCAGCCGCATTATGATGACTTTGCCAAAGGTGCTATGATAGTGAGATGTCAATAAACTGTGGAAAGATCACCTCCCTGTTGCTTTACATGCCTCAGCTTGATCTCATAGTTGTCGTTGCTTTGTTTTGTTTTTTAAAAAAATACTTATATTGGGAAACCTCTGCAGAAAAGAAATGGAGAGCAGGGGAAATTTACATGCAGGAAGCCTATTCAAGAGAATTTTCTCTTCACAAAACGTTATGAAAAAGGTGGTCGATTTGGCCATGGGAGAAATAGAATACAGGTAGTTCTTGACTTATGACCACAATTCAGCCCAAAATTTCTATCGTTGAGCAAGACATTTGCCCCATTTCATGACCTTTCTTGTCCCAGTTGTTAGTAAACCACTGCAGTTGTTAAGTTAGTGGCATAGTCCTTAATTGAATCTGGCTTTCCCATTGATTTGGCTTGTCAGAAGTTCCCCAAAAGTGATGGCATGACTGTGGGACACTGCAACTGTCATAAATATGAAGCAGTTGCTAAGTATCCAAATTTTGATCACATGCCCTCAGGGATGCTACAATGGTTGTAAGTGTGAAAAACGATCACATGTCAAGAGTGGCTCAAGAGTGTTGTAACTTTGAACAACTAAATGAATTGTTCTAAGTCGGACTACCTGTCTAATATTATACTAAGATAACATTAGTTGAAACTTATTTTTTTGTAACTATTTTAAATTGTTGGGTTTAAATTATTAAAAATTAAATTATTTAAATTATTGACTGTTTCCTAGTATGATTTGATTACTTATTGTACCCTATGACTATTATTAAGTGTTGTACCTGACGATTCTTGACTCTTGATGAATTTGTCTTTTCTTTTATGTACACTGAGAGCATTTGCACCAAGACAAATTCCTTGAGTGTCCAATCACACTTGGCCAATAAAGAATTCTATTCTATTCTATTCTATTCTATTTTTTAAAAAAACTTTCTGCTAGCCATCCAGAAAATTCAGTGAGATGTGCAGCCATAAGAATAGAAACAAAATTATCATTTCCATCAATGTCTGTGTCTTACCTCCTCCCCCTCATATACTCATGTGACTTAGGAGGGTGTCTATCTGAGCTACTTTTGCATGTTTTGTCCTTAAGGTAAGTTTCTCTCCATCTCTAATCTATTTCTCTACATTGTTTACAAGTTTCCTGCTAAAACAAAGCTCAAATCCAAGCACAACATAATAAAAAAAAAATGAATGAAGGCTTTGTTCACAAAAACCTAGATTTTTTTTTCCTCCCTGAAAATATATACAAGTTTGTCCAGCTATAATAAGGACAGAATGCAGTTTCCTCACACAATTTATTCCCACAGGGGCATTTACAGCCAGAGGAGGGCTTTCTTTCTTCTTTTTTAGGTCAGATTGTTTTCCACACCATTTGACAATATGTAAGTTGGCCATTGTCCTAAATAAGCTGAAGGTATCCATAAAGTTTTCTACAGAAGAATCTGTTGTGTATAGAGCTGTCCTGGAAAAGATTTTGAGATTTTTTTAGTGACAGAATTTGCATGCAAAAGATTTGTCTGAAAACTAGTATTAGTACCTTAATTGCTATTTTGGTCAATTAATCTACACTAAGAATGACACCATTTAATAAAAGTTTGTTTTTTAATGTTGAATTAAATGTGTATGCATCTTGTCAAGCATTTATATGACATGCTTTCCATCAAAGGCCCATTTCCCTTCTATTACTGGATTGTAACAGTTTACGGGAAAAAAGCTTCACTTATTAAATAAGTATTCTTCCTCAGAAGAATTAGAAAATAGAATTAGAATTCTTTTATTGGCCAAGTGTGATTGGTCACTCAAGGAATTTGTCTTGGTGCATATGCTTTCAGTGTACATAAAAGAAAAGATACATTCATCAAGAGTCAAGAATCATAAGGTACAACACTTAATAATAGTCAAAGGGTACAATAAGCAATCAAATCATACTAGGAAAGAGTCAGTATAAATAGTAAGAATATAAGTGACAAAATACAATCATACAATCACAAGTGGGAGGGGATGGGTGATAAGGAGTGATGAGAAGATTAATAGTAATAGTAGTGCAGATTTTGTAAATAATTGGACAATGTTGAGGGAATTATTTGTTTAGCAGAGTGATGGTGTTCGGGAAAAAACTGTTCTTGTGTCTAAAGTTGTTCAAGTCAGATTGATTAGCAGTTCATTGATTGGGGTATTGCTTACTTGATTGTTGGACCCAAGTTAACTGTGCTGATCCAGGGCATGGCACAAAAGCAACAAAGTCACAAAAGTCAGTAAAGTCCCTTTAATTCCTCCAATTTGGCCTCCAATGTCCAATTATAATTGACTGGAGAAAAAACTCCCATGAAGAGTTTTTAAAGGGAAGAAATTTAATCCAAACCAAAAGTACATATAAATTATAAATAAAAACCAACACAAACTACGCTGCAGCAATTAACGAGACAGGGCAGGATAAGGAATTGCAGAACTCAAAAGATAACAAAACGCATACAGTTGAGAAGGATGGCAGAACCCAGATAGGACTTGACAAACAAAGATAATGCACACTTTGCTTCCAGAAAGGTTCTGTGTGCAACATCCTCTTTATCCTGTTTTCCCAGCTGCAGCTAATGAAAGTAATCAGGGCCTTTTTCTCCCCCTTAACTCATTTATTTATTTTATTTATTTATTTGATTTGTCAATTGCTTACAAGATAATAGGTATAAGTATATACATAGTTATGAATACATAAAATAGATACATATAAGAAAAATAAAAGAAACAAAAGGACAGGGATGGTAGGCATGTTGGTGCGCTTATGCACGCCCCACACAGACCTCTTAGGAAAGGGGTGAGGTCAATAGTAGCCAGTCTAAGGTTAAAGTTTTTGGGGTTTGGGGAAGAAACCACAGAGTCAGGTAGAGTATTCCAGACATTGACCACTCTGTTGCTGAAGTCGTATTTCCTGCAATCAAGTTTGGTGCCGTTAACTTTGAGTTTGTATCTATTGTGTGCTCTAGTGTTGTTATAGTTGAAGCTGAAGTATTCATTGACAGGTAGGACATTGCAATGTATGATTTTATATACCATACTTAGATCAGACTGAAGACGGCATAATTCAAGGTTTTCTAGGTCTAGAATTTCAAGTCTGGTGGCATAAGGTATTCTACAACGAGTAGAGTGGAGAACTCTTCTTGTGAAATATTTCTGGATTTTCTCAACTGTGCTAACATCAGATACGTAATGTGGGTTCCAGACTGATGAGCTGTAATTGACTATTGGTCTAGCAAATGTTTTGTATGCTCTAGTTAGTAGTGTGATATTGCCAGAAAAAAAGCTACATAGGATTAGGTTAACAACTCTTAATGACTTTTTGGCTATTTAGTTACAGTGGGCTCTCGCACTTAGATCATGAGAGATGAGTATTCCAAAGTCCTTTACAGAGCTTGGATCATCAACAAGATCTTGACTATTCAGCTTGTATTTTATTTTTTGATTTTTTTTGCCAATATGTAAGACAGAGCATTTATTTGTTGAGATTTGAAGTTGCCATTTGTTTGACCATTCTGATACATAGTCAAGATCTTTTTGAAGGGTAGCAGTATTGTCTGTGGTATTGAACAGCTTTACATCATCAGCGAAAAGAATGCAGTTGCTCTTAATATGATCACAGAGGTCATTTATGTAGAGTATGAAGAGAGTTGGTCCTAGAACACTACCTTGGGGGACACCACTATTGACAGGTACAGAATTTGATAGGACGCTCCCAATTTTGATCATTTGTTGTCTGTTTGACAGGAATGCTTCTATCCAGTTATGCAGTTGTCCAGAAATACCATAAGATTTTAGTTTTAGGAGTAGTTTGTCGTGTACCACTGAATCAAAGGCTTTACAGAAGTCTATGTAGATTGCGTCTATTGCTTTGCCCTGATTGAGTTGTGTAGTCCATATGTTTTTGCAGTGTAAGAGTTGCAGATTACAGGATAGTTTTTTCCTGAAACCAAATTGTTTATTGGAGAGTAGGTTGTTTGTCTCTAAGTGGAGGATAATGGATTGGTTAATAATTGATTCCATGACTTTACAGGTGATGCAGCATAAGGAGATTGGTCTGTAATTTTCAACTAGGCTGGGGTCTCCCTTTTTGAAGATGGGGATGACTGTGGCTTGTGACCATAGGTTAGGCAAGGAGCTGGTCCTGAAATATTTTTCAAAGATTATGCTTAGAGGTTTGGCTATGGCAGTGGATAGATTTTTTAAGAAGTAGGCACATATTCTGTCCGGTCCAATAGATAGAGATGGTTTTAGATTGCATAGTGCTTTTTCAACATTGTCTTCTGTAAAATCAATATGTATTAGATCATTGTAGTTGTCTGTGGTTCGGCTAGGAAATACATCTTGTTCCCTTCTCTCTTCCTCCCTTTGTGCCCTAGGATGAAGAGGGGGTGGGCCTGGGTCTTCCTCTGAATGCCCAACCAGACTGTGCCCTTCCACAGTTTCCTTCACAGCCACCGGAGCCAAACTCCCACTCTCTGTCAGCTGTTTGACCTCCCCCTAGGAATCAGATTCCAACAGGGGCATGACATTAACCTTAGAGTTAATCTATGCTGATCTGAGTGCTGATTACTGATGGAGAGGTGCTGGTGTCTTTTTGTTCTCTTGGGCTGGTTGGTGGTCTCTTTTGCAAAATCTATAGATGTTGTTAATGTCTATATAGATGGCTGAGTTGTCAGAGTGCCGAGCTTCTAGGAATTCCCTGGCATTTTGGGATTTGGCTTGGCCTAGGATTGTCACATTTTCCCAGTTGAAATGATGCTTACATCTGTTGATATGTTGTGAATTTAAAGAATTTTTGTCATGTCTTTTGATGGCCAGTTGGTGTTCATGGATGCTTTCTGCTAGTCTTCTGCCTAGTTGTCCTATGTAGTGGTTGTGGCAGTTCTTACATTGTAAGGTGTAGATGATTCCTGTTTTTTCCTTCTGGGATTTCTGGGTCTTTTGGAACACTAAGCAATAGCAAAACCAAGAAACAGACTCCTTGTCCTGAAAACCCCCTCTTTATTTAGTTACTGTGAATTCATGGCATTCACACACAGAAAATTCCCATCAATAATTCTCCCATTGGTTATTTGCAAGAACAGACCTTATCAGTCCTTGGATAGTTGCCAGGCTGAGAGCTTCCAGTCAGGCAAAGCTGTACATTAAATACCCGGCAAGGAGTCTCTGTGAGGCACAAACTCTGATAAGGAAATCTTCCAAAAGAAGTATGAGCTAATTGTCTCCTGCAAGCACCACTCCCCTTTTGCTTCTATTTATTCCCCAGGAAGGGGGCATTCAATTTCCATGTGTGTCTTTCCTTCCGAGTTGGCCCCTGTTTCTTAATTGTTCTCCTCTCTGACAGCTCTGTGCATATGCACATCTGGAACAGGCTCCAGCTGTTCTTCTTCACCACTTATTTCCAACTCAGTAGACAGCTGGGAAATGTTGGATGACTCTGGCCCCATCTTTGCTTCTGATGCAGAACATCCATCAGAACCTTCCCCAGACTCCAGGATTGGCCCAAATTCATCCCCAACCTCCTCACTGTCTGAGTCTGTCCCCATTTCTGCTGGCGGCTGGTGGGTCACAAAACATATCCTTGCTTAGGATCTCAAATGATCGCCAACATCTGATGATGGATATGGCACAAGAAGAAGAAGCATATCCTTAGATATGATTCTCTTAATGACCATATTGCTTGGCCATGGAAATTCTGGTCCCAATTGGGTTCATAAGTCAAGGACTATCTACATCTGCTCGCCTTTCTGTTTGTTCCAAAGGTACCTATTTATGAAGAGTTCTAGTAGAAATGATAAAAAAAACACATTCTCACTGCTGATTGCAACAAAAACATTTCAGTATGGGAAATATGGTTTTAAACCAGTCCTATTCCATATTAGAATGAATATTATTGTAACTTTATATTTGTTCAGAAAGGACCGATAATAATTTTCTTAGATACAGTAGAAGTTTATTAAATAAGCAACAAAAATGCACCTTACAGAATCTTTTCTATAGGTTAAGATCCATTTCATAGTTAAATAATAAAGGTAGACATGAAGATGATATGAACGGAGTGGTGTGGTGGCCTAGAGGTGGAGATCTTGCCTCACAATCAGGAGGCAAAAGTGAGTTCGATCCTAGGTAGAGACAGATATTTGTCTCTCTAGGCACACTGAGAATATATCTGCTGAACAAAACTCCACATCAGTGACAGGAAAGGCATCTGGCCATTAAACACTCTGCTAGCTCCTTTCAGTTGCCCAGACTGGGTCATTAAAACAAGAGGATGATGATGATGAAGATTATATGAATGGTTTTTGATTTTAGTATCAGATTATGTTTTTAATTGTTTTTATGGTCCACTGAGTCAACTCTAACTCCTGATGACTCCAGGAATAAGTCCAGTAGTTTTCTTGGCCACATTTTCAAAAGTGGCTTTCTAGTATCTTCTTCCTCGGATGAGACTGAATGTCTCAAAGTCATCCAACTACCTTAATGCCTAAGGCAGAACTCAGCTTTCTGTTCTCCTAGCTTCCAAACTCATGTTTTAATCACCATACCAAGCTGGCTTTCTATATTTTAGGACATTGGTGGTAAACATTTTTGGCATCGTGTGCCAAAACGGGAGCGCACACATACTGAAAAGACACCAAGTGCTGAAATATGCATGTGTGCACCAGAAACCAGAAGACCAGCTCCCTAGCACATGCATGCACATCGGCCTGGTCTTCCGGTTTCTTTTTTTAAAAAATATATAATTTATTAATTTTACAATTAAAACCAACCGACAATACATACATAAATAAACTGAAGAAAGGAAAGAGGGAAAGGAAAGCAAAAAAGAAAAAATTAGAGAAGAGAGAGAAAGGAAAATAGAGAGAAAAAGAACAAGAAGAGAAAGAAAAAGAAAAAAAAAGGAAAAGAAGAAAGTTAAAAGCATTCTTATTTTTTACAGTTTGCAAGGTCTTTTTTCCATAACCTTAATTTGTGTCATGTTCACACACCTGTTCTTTGCTTATATTGCTGCCTCATTGTTGTAGGTTAATATTTAATAAACTGACTCCGGCACTAAAAAACAAAGATACTTCACTATATTATGTTAGCTGGGAATGTTGGTATAATTGGATTGACCAAAGATAAATTATATTTTATAAGGCATAAGAGAAAAAAAATTCAAAAAAATAAAAGGTCTTCCGGTTCCTAATGTGCATGCGAAAATCAGCTGGCTGGTGTGCATACGCATGCAAAGACCAGTTGGCTAGCGCAAGCATGCATGCCGGGGAGCTGCTCTCCAGTTTCCACCACTCCCACGTGTACGAAGACCAACTCACCCAGAAGAGCAATGGGCAATGGCTGGCTTGCCTGAAGAGAAGGTTTTGCAGGCCACTTCTGGCACGCACGCCATAGTTCGCCATCACGGTTTTAGGACTTTTTATTTCTATCTATATATTTTGGGAACAATTGTGTATTCTTGCATTGAATTTCTGTTGACTGTGTAGGGGAACAAATTGAATAACTAACATAAAATAATTATTAAGTTTGTTTCTTAGCTTGATATGCAGTCAAAGTTTGGTCAAGACTATGCAGACAATCGGTGCTCTATTATCAGTATATTTTATCTATAACCAAAGCACTGGAAGTCTGTAGAAAATGCTTGTTCCATTTAAATCAAATAAGAAGTTAATCTCAGTGGGAAATCAGAAGAAAACTGTTTGAATGCTAAAATATTGGTTTATATTTGTTTCATACAGATGATGGCCACTCAAATCAAAACAAACTTCGCCAGCAAGAATTGCAGATAGCGGTGACAGTCAATCAAAATAGCTGTCAAATCTTTTTTTAAAAAAAAACTAAGACAAATCTCAAAAGAAGAAATTATTTTTTCAGGACATAAAACTGGGGGGGGGGGGGGGGGGGGGAACCAGGGGAAGTTTGGTCCCAAAGGTGCTTTTTCTTTTCTTTTTTTTTCTTTCAATGTTTAATTTTTTTTACAACATATCCATTTTTCAATTCAACAGTGTGTCGTCTGGGTACATATATCTTGTGCACATATTCATATATGATATACATCTCTTACAATAATGTCAATAGTTACATTCATATTAAAAACTACTCATCCTTATTTATCTTATCACTGTAGCCAGGGGTGGGATTCAAATTTTTTAACAACCAGTTCTGTGGGCGTGGCTTGCTGGTTATGTGACTGGGTGGATGTGGCTTGGTGGTCATGTTATTGTCTGGGTGTGGCCAACTCAATATCACTCACATCGAGGTACACATCTCCTCGCCTGGCCTCTCATGACTGTGGGGATGCTGCAACAGTCATAAGTGTGAAAAATGCTCATAAGTCACTTTTTTCAGTGCCATGGTAACTTTGAATGGTCACTCCACACAAGCAAAGTACCAGCAAAGGAAGGGAAAAAAACTCCAGAGAAGTTCCTGAGACAGGAAGTCTAGTCCTGCCAAGAATATAAGAGGGGTTAATGGAGAGGCAGATTCTTTTTTTTTTAAACAAATTTTATTCAGTTTTTCACATTAAAAACAAAAATCTCTTTTTAGTGGACAACATATTTCCGGGTCATCACCTTTACATACAAATATGACAGCAATAATACAAGAGAGGCAGTTTCTGTAAGCAACACCAGAATGTTTCCTTCCTGCCTTCCTTGCAGGATCAGGCCAGTAATTTCTTCTAACAACCGGTTCTCTGAACTGCTTAGAATGTTAACAACCGGTTCTAGCGAATAAGTGCAAACTGGTAGAATCCCACCCCTGATTGTAGCAAACCTAATGTATTTTACCTTGTATTCATTTAACTTCTTTCTTTATTTTCCAACCATTTGTAAAATAAATCCTGGATCCATTTCTTCTTGTTCTTTAATGGCCAATGTTAATTTGTTCGTTTCTGCACACTCAAATGTTTTCATAATCTCCTCTTCCTCTGTCGGAATCTTATCATTTTTCCAATTTTGAGCAAATACAATTCTAGCTGCTGTTAATATCCAAAGGTGTTTTTTCAAGAGGCAACTGGAATTTCTGTTTTTTTTCTTTTCTTTGAAGGTGTTCTGCTTATAATCCAGAAAACTTTGTCAGCTCTGACTGGATGGTGGAGAATGGAAAGATTTATACAGGCAGTTGGTCATAAGGAATATAAATCATTCCATTCCTGAAGAAGCTTCTGGAATGAGAAGTGAAATGTCTTCAAAAAAAACAAAAAACAGAAAGTCCAGTGGCTTCTTGAAAAAGCACCTTTGGGACAACCATGACCTGGATGACTGAGAATCTCCACAGACAGAGAAAGATTAGGCATTCTCTCTCTGTGTGTATCCCTGTCTCTGTCTCTGTCTGTCTCTCTCTGTGTCTTTCTGTCTCTCTGTCTTCTCTCTATCTCTCTGTGTGTGTCTCTCTGTGTGTGTCTCTGTGTGTGTCTCTCTCTGTCTGTCTGTCTCTCTGTGTGTCTGTCTGTCTGTCTCTCTCTCCTTCTCTCTGTCTTTCTCTGTTTTTCTGTCTCTGTGTCTCTCTCTCTGTCTCTCTTTCTCTCTTGTTTAGTGAGTGAACAGAAGGGCTTACAAACCAAATGCCTCAGTCTTAAAATGCATCTGGTTGTTCAGCATTAAAGATATCATAATCTGGTCTTGGCAGCACCTAAGTCGTATCAAAATTCATTACCGCTATAATGTAGAGAAAATTAGATTTTTAAAATATTAATAACCTTCCTGTTTATGCTGTCGTATGACATTAGCAGTTGAAGAGACTGGACTGTGTGTTGAAAATGCAACTTTATGAAATCCCTAATAGTGGAACGAGTGCCATCATTTGCTGGCATTCTTGGATGCTAGCTCTGTTCCACCTCACCCAGAATCATTCAAGCAATTTTTTTTTTTTAGATTTTCTTTTTGCTGATCCTTTTTTTTTTTGGTTCCCCTGAAGTGGACTCCTATGCATCAGCAAAAAGACTGATTTATGCCAACATCTTTATTGAAATCTCGTTCCGCAGGGAATGCTCCATGAATTTATAGTTTGATTTGCATGACATTTATTTAAATTACCCTAAACAATGAGTGTGTCACTTCTATTTATTAGCAGGGTTTAATTCATTTCTATGTTGAGAACCAGCTTATGTCTTATTAGTTTAATTCCTCCAAGTGGGGAACACATCATTCCTTTTGAGATGGCAATTTTTTAAAAAAAGAATTAATATAAAAGGAAGGAAACTGGGAATTTTCTCTCTTCCACACACCAATATTTTTTCTACCTCTGGGGCATCAAACTCAATTTAATTGAGGGCAACATCAGGGTTGTGTTTGACCTTGGGGGGCTAGGATGGACATGGCCAGCTCAACATCATTCATGTCGGGGGCACCTGTGTCGGCCCAAGCACTCTGCCAGTGAAAATGTCCTCCACGAGCTCTGTTTTGGGCTGCCAACGACTTCTACAACCCTCTGCCAGTGAAAACAGAACTGGGGAAGGCAACAGAGGATTGCAGGAGGCCATCGCAGCCAAAAACTGAGCTCGTGACGGACTCATTTGGCCAGGGGTGGGCTTCAAAATTTTTAGCAAAGGGGTTCTCTGCCCGATTGCTGGGTGGGCATGGCCATGGTGGGTGTGGCCTAGTCAGCCTCCTGAACTGCAGGGGGAGTCATGTTTGCCCTCCCTGGGCTCCGGAGGCTTTCCTTGAGCCTCCAGGAGGACAAAAATGGCCTCCCCGGGCTCCGGAGACTCTCTGGAAGCTAGAAACAGGCCCATTTCCGGCCTTCCTGAACTTCCAGGAGGTCCCAAGCCTCTGCATGCACCCTGCACTTCCCTGTATCCATGTGGGGACTCCTGGGAGGAGCAGGGCAGGGTGGGTAGGGCCAGTCAGGAGTGGGATTTGGGGATTCTCCGAAGTGCACAGAATCTTAGCTAGGGGCTCTCCTGAACCCCTGTGAACCCTCAGAAGCCCACCTCCTGAGCTCCTTTTTCACTAGCAGAGGGTTGTAGGAGGCCGTGGCAGCTGAAAGGGGGAACTCAGGGCTCATTTCTACTGGCAGAAGCACTGCGGGCCGGTCTTTCACTGTTTCCAGAGTGGCCCCATGGGCCACATCTAAGTACCCCGCAGGCCAGATCTGCCCCCCAGGCCTTGAGTTTGACACCCCTCCTCTGTATAGAATAGAGTTGTTTATACTAAACCTCTTATATACTAAATCAGGGTTCACCAATGCCTGGTCTATGGAATGGCAGCGGGCTGTAGCATGGCCAGAAACCAGGACGTAGAAACAAATGAAGCCACATCCATGGGATGCAGGCAGCATACTCTTAGTATTTAGATTTTTGTTTCATTTATATCCTGTTTTTCCACCAGGAACAGTAATGCAATTCTTGGTGATGTACCTAAATTTACATTCAAAAGTCCTCTAATTTCCCTAAGCATCACATTCATTTTATTTATTTATTTGATTTGTCAATCGCTTACAAGATATAATAGGTATAAGATTGAGTATGAATACAAGAAATAGGTACAAATAAATGAGGACAATAGGACAGGGACGGTAGGCACAATGGTGCACTTATGCACACCCCTTATAGACCTCTTAGGAATGGGGTGAGGTCAATAGTGGATAGTTTGAGATTAAAGATTAAAGTTGGGGTTAGAGGATATAACAACAGAGTCAGGTGGTGCATTTCAGGCATTGACCACTGTGTTGCCGAAGTTATACTTTCTTCAATCAAGTTTGGAGAGGTTTACATTGAGTTTGTATCTGTTGTGTGCTCCTGTATTGTTGCAGTTGAAGCTGAAGTAGTCGTTGACTGGTAGGACATTGTAGCAGATAATTTTGTGTGCTACACTTAAGTCCAACCATAGGCGTAGTTCAAGATTGTCCAAGCCCAAAATGTCAAGCCTGGTGATATAGGGTATTCTGTTGCAAGCTGAGGAGTGTAGTACTCTTCTCGTGAAATACTTCTGGACTCACTCAATTGTATTAATGTCCGATATACAGTGCAGATTCCAGACAGATGAGCTGTATTCAAGTATTGGACTAGCAAAGGTTTTGTATGCCCCAATTAGCAATTCAGTATTACCAGAGGAGAAACTTCTTAAGATTAGATTTACAACTCTGAATGCCTTTTTGGCATTAAGTATCCCATATTTTTAAATATCCCATATTTTTGTGCACTATCACAATCCCACTACATATGTTTATATGTTCCAACCTCTTTCTCGCACCTCCAACAAATAGTTGTATATTTAACATCTATTTGATTTAATTTACGTGGTGTTAGGTACCACCTCCATGTCACTTTATATCCATTTTCCTTAACTCCAACATATTATTATATATTCTTCTCTTCCAAATATTTTTCCAATCATTGATAAGCTTAATATTTTGTGGATTCTCATTGGATGAGATGGGTGTTAGCATGCCTATTTTGCTTTGTGGATGATACTTATATTTGGCCTTTGGATTCAGCCTTCTAGTTTGCATTTAGATTTTGGAATGTGATTTTCCCCCCCCTCATCCTGGCAACCATTTACATCTTTGTAACTTGTCAAATTCCAGTTCAGTTCAATGTCTCCAAAAAGGTTAAGGGCACATTGATGTTAGTGACTTAAACTAGCCTTCAGGATTTTCTACATTAGCAAATAGGGCCCAGATATGAAATTTGAAATTAAGCGTTGGGGGAAAAGTTCATTTCCATAATGCTAAAGTTTATTTTGCAGTAGCTGAAAAAAAAAATATCAACGTGTTGTGGTTAGGTTACTTTGAATTTTGAAAACTCTTATTTTTTCACAAATTATGAGCAGTTATCCTGCCTCTGAGGTTAATAGGATTTTAGGATCTCAGTTCATGTAATAAAAATTAATCTGGCTCTGCCAGGAATTGTAAATCAGTTCACGCTTCTGCGCGGTATACAAATAATCGAAATATTGCTTCTTGTCTGTGTTTTGCAATTTGTATTTGCCTGGTGCTGTAATCTGCAGCTTCACTTCTCTACTTGATGCACGTGGGCAGAGTAACCTTTTAGGTTGTGGGGAAGAATCAAGAAGGAGTTTGAGCTGCTGCCCCCAAATCACTGGGAATCTCTATGGAGCATGATGAGTGGAAGTGAGTCAACTTTGCACAAAAAGAAAAACACACATACCACCAAAGGAAGCAATGTCAGACTGTAACAGAAAGAGAAGAGAATTACTCTTCTCTTCTCTTCTCAAGAGAATTACTTTGTCAGTATCAAAAAGAACTGAAAACATTTGGAGTATGAGGTTGTGTTCTCGTTGCTGAATTTTAGGAGCGGTATTTACAAAATGCCCTGTTCAGTGGTGAACAACCAAAGGTTTAGAAGGTCTAATTGGAAATATTTAGTCTGGAGGTGGAGGGAGATCCCAACTATCTCTAAGTAAGTGAAGAAATGTTGCATATAAATCAAGACAAAATCATCTAGAGATGTTTCACTATCGAGGCTGACCACCAGCCAGAGCATAGAAAAACTCAAGCAAGTAGTGGAAGATGTGAAGAGACCTGGCTTATAGAATCACCCAAAGGCAGGCATGATCGAATGGCTAACAGGAGGAAGAGGAAGAAGAAGAAGAACAAGAAAAGATAGGGACAAAATATTGTGCGATGCAAATGATAAATGACTAAGAGTATGCTTCAATGGCTTCAAAAGTCAAACTTGCATTTCCTAACTTAAACAGCAAAATGTGTTTTAATTCTTTGCACTGATTTTTTTTTCTTTTACAACTCTGTAATTCCTCTTATGGGGGTGGAGTCAAGGCAACTGAATGGACCTGAGCTTTACTGGCCAGATGCTCTTCCTAACACCTATGTGGAGTTTGTAATAGATATGATCTCCTTGTGCCCTGATAGAGAAACATCTGTTGCTGCCTAGGACTAAACTCTCAACTTTCCAACTAGGATGCAAGCATTTTCACCTCTAGGTCAACATGCCACTCTAATTCTTTGCACTGAATATTCCTGAATACAGTTATTAGATGAGTGGGTGGAGACAATAGGGGGAAGACTGAGTGGTAAATTCTTCTCCCTCTTTGAAGGAAAGGAAGATTCAATGCCTTCTTCTAAAATACAAGTTGTTTTGCATCCTCACTGGAGCTGTGTTCTTCATTTAAAACACTCACAAATGATAAAACTCTTCATTGATCCAAAATAATGATCTTGCAGCTGCCACTTAAGGGACCAAATTAAAAGATTTCTGGGTGAATTTGGCCACCTATTGTCTTTGATGAAAAATATTCCTTTCCTGCACTGATGTTGTTACTTAGTTTGGTTTTGAAATGTTTGCCACGGAACAACACAGAATAACAGAGATGGAAACAATCTTGGAGGTCTTCTTGTCTAACCCCCTCCTCAAACAGGAAACATATCATTTCAGACAGACAGGTGAATCTCGTCCTAAAACCCTCCAGTGTTGGAGTACCACAGCTTCTGGACGCAAGTTCTTCCATGGATGAATTGTTCTAATTGTCAAGAAATTTCCCCTTAGTTCTAGGTTGCTTCTCTCCTAGAAGTTTCCATCCATTGCTTCTTATCTTACATTCAGGTGCTTTGCAGAATAGGATGACCCCCTCTTCTTTGTGGCAGCATCTCAATTATTGCAACACTGCTCTCATTAATCCTTTTTATTAGACTAGACCAGGGGTGGGCAAACTTTTTGGCTCGGGGGCCTCATTGACTTTTAAATTTGACAGATGGGCCACCACCTGGTGTCGAAATGCCTGTCAGTACAAGTCAAAATCAAATGAATGCAATCATTCAATCATTCACATCAAACCTTAATTCTGTACCAATCTTCGGCGGGCTGGATTAAAAAGACCAACGGGCCGGATGTGGCCCCCGGGCCATAGTTTGCCCACCCCTGGACTAGACATACCCAGTTCCTGTAACCGTTCTTCATATCTCTTAGTCTCCAGGCCTCTCATCATCTTTGGTGCTCTTCTCTGCAGTCTTTCTAGAGTCTCAACATCTTTTGTATATCTTTTTTATTTTTTTACATTTTTTTATTTATATTTACTCATTCCTTTCATTCCAAGTCTCCAAAGAGACACTTTTACATTCCATAAGAAGGATTCATATTCCAAAGTTGGGGTTTCATCTGAGAGAACTAATGCACTTATTATTATTATTATTTTCTTTGTGCCAGTTGGAAGAGCATTGATCAGCCCAGCATTGTGGATCTACTCGTTTTGACTTTTGACTTCAAATCTAGTGTCAACTCAAAATATTTTTTTGGTCTTTTAGAGTTGACAGCAGAAAGGGAGTGGGGGCAGTAGTGCATTCCTTAAATGCTTCAGATAATTGCTAGGTGGCCGAAGCTATTGGCGCACAAGATTATTACTGGAGAGCATGATTGAGGACTCTTGGCTATGGATATGTCCCATTGGAGAATATACATCCAGGGGGTGGAGGAAGACCAGGGTCAAGGGGGAAATGAATGATGTGTCTCAGAGTCGGCTGCATCCAGGTAATGCCAACATGGTCACTCCCAATAAATTTTTTTTTTTTTACTCTGAGAGATGCGGCGAGAGACTTATGATTTGAATGGGGATGGATGCTGGAGCCCTGACATCTAGCTTTCAAGACTAGCTTTTGTTACTCTTAAAACTATTAGGCAAGGTTGGATCTGATTAATGCCAAGGAGACCTCTCAGACGTATTAGAGCTAAAATCTTGGTGGGGATGTTGTAAAATGAAACAAAACAAAACAACAAAACAAAACATTCTGGAACAATACAGTGCAAAACTATTCCAGCCTCCTGCCCAGAAATGGGTCTTCTTATCTTCAGCAGGAAGAAGGAAGCTATTTTATGGTCTGTTGTATCCCACCATTGTTGGACAATGTTCTTACAGACGGCGATTGTGAATGAAGTTAATGGCCAGACAGTTGTGCCACTTCTTTAGAATCCCAGTTTTTCAATGGTGTGTTTCTTTCAGCAGAGTTTGATGGCCACATTCACTTGTCTCCATGACCTTTGCAGGTCATGCTATCCCACTAGCTTGGTGGAAGCTCGGCATCAGCCTCCTGTCCAAACTGTCATCCTGACTTTTCTCCTGCATGAATTCTTTTCTTGGCTGCCTTCCAGAAAAGGAAAAGCAAGCGTGCTCCTTGTGCTGAAATGAAATTAATCATTGGATCTTCAAAAACTGCAGCCTACTCATTTCTTGGGAAGGAGGCGCATGCTGAGTTTTAACAAATGCTTCTTGCAATGACTGGAACTCTTGAAAACTCATTTGTTGCTTCTTCAGAGCCTCAAAGAGATAGAAACTCAAACCAAGGGGTGGTCTTGGAAGATAGGATTGAAATGTTTGTAAGTTACATTTCTGGCTGAAACCAGACCCAAATAATTTTAATTGAAACGTCTCTTTAACAGCAATAGAAGAGAGCCAGCAAGTGTGTTGATAGTTCTTCAATTTCATAGATTGTAACTTTAGAAATATTGATTTGAATATCAGAAGAAACCATCAGAAATACAACATGGAGTAAATGTAGTAGCCCAATTACATTACAGCTACCAAGCCTGGCTTGCAAAAATCCAGATAAAGGTTTTTGGGCTTTATCTGTATTTTTGTAGTGTTTATAGCAACATTTGGATTTTTCAAAAGTTTCCTCAAAAGCGATTGCAATATATGGGGATGTCACGTTATATTGAAGAGCTGTGGCTAGAATGCAGTATTGCAGGCTAATTCTGCCAACTGCCTGGAGTTTGATCCTGACCGATTCAAGGTTGTTTCAGCCTTCCATCCTTCCGAGGTCAGTAAAATGAGGATCTAGATTGTTGGGGAAAATATGTTGACTCTTTAAACTGCTTAGAGGGGGCTGTAAAGCACGGTGAAGCGGTATATAAGTCTAAGTGCTAGATCATCCAGTTCTTATCACTGCAATATAAAAAAGATATCGAGACGTTGGGAAGAGTGCAGAAAAGAGCAACGAGGATGATTACGGGCTGGTCTTTAAAACGTACGAAGAACGGTTGCAGGAGCTGGATATGGATATGACTAGTCCAATGAGGAAAAGGGTTAGGGGAGATGGAATAGCACTGTTCCAATATTTAAAGTGCTCCAAGAAAGATGTGGTCAAACTATCTTCCAAAGCATGAGAAGCAATGGAAGGAAACTAACCAAGGAGAGAAGCAACCTAGAACTAAGGAGAAATTTCCTAACAATGACAGCAATCAACCAATAGAACAATTTGCCTTCAGAAGTTGTGGGTGCTCCATTACCAGAGGTTTTTAAAAAGAGACTGGATAGCCATTTGTCTGAAATGGTATAAGATCTCCTGCTGAAGCAGGAGGCTGGACGAGAAGACCTCCAAGGTCCCTTCCAACTCCATTATTCCATGTTCTACATTCATGCAAATTTCACTTGGCTCTGAAAGATGGAGATCCCTGATGTTGAAAGGGATACATTCAGGTAAACCTGCAGTGTTCAAGGCTAATTTAAGTGATGGAACATATTATGGAGCATAGGCCTATCTCTTAAAGTGGAGAAGGAAATACAATGTTTTGGCCAAAAAAACAACAACTTGAACTGATATTAAAAAGACAAAGGAACTGTTAATCTTCTGAGCGATTCTCACACATCCTCCGGGGTATCACCACAAAGCCAATCTGATTGTTACAAAGCCTAAAATAAATTTATGTGAATCAACTTTGATTTCATTTGAACGTCTTCTGTTTGGATTATCAATTCAGTCTGATTCAAATGTTTGATTCCACTCAAGAAATCGAGTATCAAGCCAATTGGTCCAGAATTGAGCCAATTCTATGCAATTTGGATATCTGCATGTGATATTGTTGAATGACATCTTCACCTTGCTGGAATCAGGATGTGTTGGAAACAAATGCAAATACTGAGCATTGCCCTAATTAAAAAAGGTGCAAACCTGAATTCCTTTCTCACTTGTTGTTGTAGTGAACTCCATGTGGAAGCTAATCACCCTATTAATGGTGGAAGAGTAGTCTCATCAGATTAATTATTATTACGGTTTGTTGCCAGATGTTCAGACTGGATTTGGCATTTTTTTGTCCACCTATGGAGTCCTTTCCAAGATAGGAAGACGTGGATGATGGTGTTAGAGGTCTCATCTCAGGATGTACGTAAGCTGTTCTGAGTAAAGCTGCCTTTTGCAATTGATTGATGGTGAATTTTTCCAAGTTGATGGTATTCAAGTGGTGATCCAGTTGCACCCAAAGCACCTATGTTTATTAGTAGTAATTTTGCTTTCTTTTGCATTAGTCACTCTATTTCTATTTGCAAGTCTTTGTATTTAGTTGCCTTCTCTTCTTCTTCTTCTGTTCTGCTGCATATTATTATCCTAGATTTTAAGATCATGATGTTTAAAGGCATTGAATATATTCCTAGCCTGCTTATTCTAAGGCAGAACAGGTCCATGCTCATTATTCAACATTCCAATAGAGGATGAAATACATTTTTCATATACCCAAGTTTTTAAAATAATAAACCAACAAATATGGATTTTTGTCACCCTTTAACTACAGGAGGTACAAAACTGTGCAGTATTTCTGTTGCAATTTACCCATTGATGAAACAAAAAAGATATTCATGTTCCATTTATAATTTAATAGGTCCAAGGGGAAAAAAGCATCGGGTTTGGATGGCAAATATTTCGCCTTTTATCTTGGTAGTGGAAATGTCCTACTTGCTGGAATTAAAGACAGAAAGATAAATGGAGATGGGTTTAGGACAAAAGAGTCAAACTCAAGCCCCGCGGGTTGGATCTGGCCCATGGGATGCTTAGATGTGGGCCGTAGGGCTGCCATGGAAACTGCAAAGGAGCGGCCCGTGGTGCCTCTGCAAGCAAAAATGGAGCTTGAGGAGGCATGTGCACCACCCCCAGGCCTTGTTTTCAGCCATGGTGGTCTCCTGCATCCCTCTGCCAGCAAAAACAACCCCCCCCCCAAACCAGGCCCCATTTTCGCTGGTGGAGGGCTGCAGGAGGCCATCGTGACTGGAAATGGAGTCGGGGGAGGCTGCACGTGCCTCCCCGCCCAGCTCTGTTTTCACGGGCAGGGGGTTAGCAAAACAAACGAACAACAAAACAAAAGGAGAAATGTTTCCCCTTTGGCATCTCAGCATGCAAGAAGGGACAGGAAAGGAGAAAGGGAAAGAGGAAAGACAAAGAAATAGAAGGGAAGATGGGAAGAGAGCAAGGAAAAATAAGGTAAGAAGGGAAGGAAGAAGAAAGGAGATGAAGAGGGAAGGAAAAGGAAGAAAAGGAAGGAAGGAAGGAAGGATATTATGAGAGGAAGGGAGTGTCTGAGGTAGTGGTGGGATTCAATTTTTTTTACTACCGGTTCTGTGAGCATGGCTTGGTGGGCATGGCAGGGGAAGGATACTGTAAAATCTCCAGTCAGAGGTGGGATTTCCGGTTCTCTGAACTACTTAATATTTCCACTACCGGTTCTCCAGAACTGATCAGAACCTGTGGAATACCACCTCTGGTCTGAGGGAAGTCCTGCCTTAGCACTTATCCACCCCAGGTGACCCCACATAAGTGACATCAAGCTGGCCATACCCTCCCCAGCCATGCTTACTTCCACTATGCCCCCCCCCCAGGCCCCCAAAGTCAAACACAACCCTGATGTGGCCCTCAATGAAGTCGAGTTTCACACTCCCGGTTTAAGGCAACAAACGTACGTTGGAGTTTATTTTATTTTTTTAGTTATCGATAGATTCAACAGATTTATTTTTACACAATAAGGCCATACTAAAAATTTCATAATGAACTAAAAAAAAAAACCAGCATCCATAATTTCTTTATCAACAGAATCCTTCTGAATGGGTTTAGGAACATAAGATCATTTTATTTAGGGAAATGTTTGTGCCAATCTGAAATTGAGTTCCTTTCAAAAGATTAACATATCCAAAATCTATAAACCATTGTTGAATGATAGTGATGATGGTTGTTTTTTTGTTAAAATATAGATCTCTTATTAATTCTGCTTTGATGCTACTCTTGAAAACACAAAGCAAGTTTCAGTGTATCGATTCACAAGTGACAATGGAGTTATTTGTCACAGGCATGCTTGAAGGCAGGAATTTGTGCAAATGCAGTTTAATAGTGTTACCTTCCTCCAGTAATGTAATGTATAGGCCATGATTTTTGCTGGTTGACTGAAGAGAACATGTCTAAAGAGATGTCTGAGTTATGCATCATTATAGCAATAGCACTTAGACTTATATACCACTTCACAGTGCTTTCCAGCCCTCTCTAAGCGGTTTACAGAGTCAACATATTGCCCCCAACAATCTGGGTCCCCAGTTGACCCACCTTGGAGGGCTTGAAGGATGAGTCAACCTTGAGCCTGGTGAGATTCGATCTGCCAAATTGCAGGCAGATGGCAGTCAGCAGAAGGAGCCTGCAGTACTGCACTCTAACCATTGCGCCACTGAGGCTCCTTACCTTATTATGTCCTAAGGGTGCTTTCTTTCAAAAGACAACTGGACTTTCTTGTTTTCCCTGAAGATGTTTGCTTCTCATCCAAGAAGCTTTTTCAGTTTTTACTGAATGGTGGAGGATGGAAGGATTTATATTCCTTGCAGTCATCTGGTCATTAGCACTCTTTCTGAGAGTCACTGAGGCCACTTGGAAGTTTATCTGTGGTCTCAAGATGTTCAGAAAAATTGTAGACTATAGGATTCAGGGCATTCAGGAGTCATGGGCCCTGGATTTTGGATGCATTTAATAAGTTAGCCCATTTGAAATCAACTATAAGTATCACCACAAAGATAAAACTCTTCAAGACTGTTGTTATACCAACTGCAATATATGCTTGTGAAACATAATGTACTACCAAGATGGTTAAATCTTTTCCAACAAGGCTGCTTGAGAAGAATCTTCCACATATCATATTGTAACCACATCACTAATGAAGAGGCACTATTAAGATCAAATTTAGAACCCCTACCAAGAACTGTGAATCAGTGTTGAATGTGGTTTGTTGACCATATCTTAGGTATCCATAAAGTTTAGCATCCAAAAATTGCACTATGTTGGATACAGAGGTGGTATTCAGCAGGTTCTAACCGGTTCTGGAGAACTGATAGCAGAAATTTTGAGTAGTTTGGAGAACCGGCAAATAGCACCTCTGATTGGCCCCACCCCTATCTATTCTCTGCCTCCCGAGTCCCAGCTGATTGGCTGGGTCTTCTTTGGTTGCTCTGCATAGGAGAATGGAGCTGGAAAGCAGGTTAGTGGGGTGGGGAAGGAATGGGGATTTTGCAGTAATCTTCCCCCAGGAGTGAGTTGGGAATGGAGAGTTTACAGTATCCTTCCCCTGCCATGCCCACCAAGCCACACCCACAGAACTTGTAGTAATTTTTTTTGAATCCCACCACTGGTTGGATACCTTTCAGAGGAAAGAGAAAAATGAGGCTGGCCTCAGAAAACTTGATGCCAAATACTTAAGGAAGATGTTAAGATTATTAATGTCCCTGGGGATGATGCCAAAGTTGTTGCAAATGATCAAAAAACACTGGCAAAATACCTGCTGCCCGATGTTTTAATCTAATGAGGATGATGAGGATTCAAAACTTGTTGCCTTATGATGCATCAATTCACTCATTGTCGTGAAGCTCACAACAATGAGAGTTCTAACAGTATATACCCTGTTTCCCACAAAATATGACCTACCCTGAAAGGAAGTCCTAGCTTGATTTTTACATGTGTGCCCAATATAAGCCCTACATCCCAAAATAAGCCCTAATTAAGATCCCGCCCACTTCAGAGTGGATGGGTAAAAATTAAGCTAGGGTGGGGATGGGGTGGTGGTGAAGGGTCCCTACTACTTACCTTTGGACAGTTGTAGCCAGGCCTAGAACCCCCCAACACCTGCCTTGCTGGTCCATTTCTTCTGCAGCTGAAAGGCTGGAAAGTGTTTCCTGAAGGCCTCTGTAGCTGATAACAAAGCTCTGGATTGATCCAGAGCTCTGTTATTGGCTGCAGAGGCCGTCAGGAAAGTCTTGCCAGCCACAGAAGAAGAAGTTCCTGAAGGCCTCGGACAGTGAAAAGGAGCCGGGGGTGACATGCGCAAGTGAGGTTAGTCAGTGGATAACCTCCCCCTAAAATAACACCTGGTGCCTTTTTTTTTGGTGGCAAAAAATATATGACAGGGTCTTATTTTGGGGGAAACATGGTAGATGGGGAAGACCTCCTGTTCTGATAGGCGGTTGGTCTGTCAGTGACATGCACACTTGAGTCTGATGAAGTCTGATTCTTTATTGTTCTCTCCTGATTCCTAAAAGAAAAACCTCTAATTATTATGTAATATATATTTATGAGTAAAAGGAACAGCACACTGCCAGTGGAAGGAATTATTTACTTTGTGTTTGTTGATAGCGGGTGTGTTTGTAAGATGCCATTTTATTCAAGCTCAGCTCTGCACACAGAAGGGAAGCGTGAAAAATTTTATTTGATGAAACTTAGGTTTTTGCTGCCTGCAGGTAGCTGTCCTAAGGCAGAGAACTACATATTAATGGTAGGGGGGTGGATTAGAGTAAATGAAGCCTGGAACATGGGGTGGAATGAGGTAATTTTAACAGATTTTCAGTTGTTTGAAACACAGATATAAGTTTTGAGCCTCCTTCCTTCCAATGTGCAAGGCTACATTCCAAATGTGCTTTTTGGGGATTTCTGGTGTATTTAGAAAAGTTGAGAGTTTACATTAGACATCTTAACAGAGAACAGGAAGGGGGGAAAGTGTTGCATTCGAGGATCAACAAATTTGTTTTTATTCAGATGATCCTTGCTAACCTTTCTTAGACACAGAAGGTTAGTAAGGAAAGATGCACCAGAATCTGATAAATGGCTTGTTTTAATTTTTGTTTTTGTTTTATAAGTTTGCTTGAAGCAGTGAGGCCATAATGTGTTGTGGTTCGCTGGCAGCAGGTGCCGATGGCTGAGGTCTCGGAGAGCAAGGCCTAGGATGAGGGGCCTGTATGTGATGCAGGGATGGGGCCAGGACCATCGGAGAATGGGGTGCTGCCTTCGGAGATTGTGGAGGCTGGCAGCAGTGATGAAGAGGTTCCCGAGGAGCCTGTGCCCAGTGCACATGCACACAGCGCTGCTCAAAGGAAAGAGCAGCTGCAGCAGCACGGGTGACTCTAGTGTAAGGCTGCAAGGTAATGGCCCTTCCCTTAAGAAATAAAAGCCAGCATGAGAGACTGGTATTCTTTTCAGGAAGCAAAGAAGTTCTTGCACTTCAAACCTTGTGGCAGTTTGGAATATCTTGGTTTGTGTTTGAAGACTTTTTGTTTGGAATATTTCTTGGCAACTTAATCTAGTGCTTTTGGCAGCCTTGTACAACCTTGGCAAGGCTCGTTCTTATCAGAGACAATTAGTTTTAATAGCCTTTTAACCAGGGGTGGGATTCAAATTTCTTAATAACCGGTTCTGTGGGCGTGGCCTAATTTGTGGGCATGTCCAGGTGGCCATGTGACTGGCAAACCAAATGTAATGACCAGGTCCTCGCTTAATGGCCAATTGCTTAGCAAGTGTTCTAATTTACGACTGACCTCCACAGAGCTACCTGGCCTGTTTTTGGAGTTTTGATACACACACACACACACACACACACACCCTTCTAAACCTGCTATTTTTTGATTCTGTAAAGATCTCTTGCTGGAGCAGGGGGTTGGACTAGATGACCTCCAAGATCCCTTGCAGGACAGCCCTAGATTGCTGTGCTTCAAAGTGTCTTCTGAAGCCAGGGTTTGTGTCCTTCCTTTTTCTCCTTTTTTTTCTCTCTCCCTCCCTCCCTCCTTCCATGTATTTATCTATCCATTCATGTATCTCATTCACTTTTTTCTCTCTCCCTCTTTCTTTCTTTCTTTCTTTCTTTCTTTCTTTCTTTCTTTCTTTCTTTCTTTCTTTCTTTCTTCCTTTCTTCCTTTCCTTTCCTTTCCTTTCCTTTCCTTTCCTTCCATCCTTCTTCCATCCTTTCATTTCCTTTCTCTCTCTCTTTTTCTTTCTTTCCCTATTCTCTTTTGTTTCTTTCTTGTCTCTGCCTTCTCTTTTCACTTTCTTTCTCTCTCTCCCCTCTCTCTTTCCCTCTTTCT
>NW_020769320.1:14993226-15007299 GCF_900518735.1 Pseudonaja textilis | reverse complement strand
CTCCCTTTTTCTTTCTTTCTTGCTCTTTCTTTCTCTCCCTTCCTCCCTCCCTCTCTCTCTCTCTCTCTCTTTCTTTCTTTCTTTCTTTCTTTCTTTCTTTCTTTCTTTCTTTCTTTCTTCCTTTCTCTCTCTCTCTCTCTCTCTCTCTCTCTCTCTCTCTCTCACACACACACACACACACACACACACCACACACAAACACACACATGAGTGGGCAGCGGGAGAAGAAGAAAACGAGCAGCCTGGGAGTCCCCCCCCCCCATTTTGGATCACGTCCGCTGCTGTTTGCTTCTCCTGGGCAGCAGAGTCATTGTCGATAGCACTCCAAAGGGGAGGGGGAAATCCCGGGGACTGCTCCCTTCATCCGGCACTGCTGGCACTGGGCAATGGCCACTCCAAAAGGGAGGGGGAACCCTCGGGGATGCTCCCTTCATCCCGGTGGCAGCGTCGCTGGGCGGATTCGGCAGCTACTGAAAGCAAGCATCCCCAGTGAGTTCCCGGTGGCTTTGCAGAGCATGTCTGCCTCCCCTCTCAGCCCCAGCGCAGGAGAGACAGCGAATGGCCATGGCATGCTCCGGCTGCCACCATCGCTGCATCTCCTTGAGGCCCGGCAAAGGCCCCAGGTCGGTGAGGAGAGACCCTGGATCGACAAGGGGAGGCATGGCAAACCCTGGATTGGCGAGGGGAGGCCCCGGATCAGCTAGGGGGGTCCTGGATTGGCAAGAGGAGGCATGGCAAGCCCTGGTCAGTGAGGGGAGGCATGGCAAGTCCCGGGTCAGTAAGGGAAGTCCCCGCGTCAGTGAGGGGAGGGGCAGCAAAGCCCAGCGGTGGCAGCAGGGAGGTCCAGGGAGGGCTGGAGCTTCCAAGTGGTGGGAGGGAAGAGGCAAAACAAAAGGCAAGTGGTGATGGTGGGGTCTTGCGCTCACCCAGGGAGATAATCAGATCAGGCAGGACCGCAAAAAAAGGCAGGCAGCAATGGCTGTCTTGGCAAGCAGGCTGGCAGGGATGTCACGTATGCGCACGATGTTGCACATCGCGATAGGCACCGACTGGGCAGGTAGCAGAGAAGCAGGTAGAGAGGGGCAGGGCCAGCCAGAGGCCCAATTCACTGGTTTCTCTGAACTACTCGGAACCATAACAACCGGTTCTATAGAACCGGTCTGAACCGGTAGAATCCTACCCCTGCTTTTAACCATGAATTAATGTAATTCACAGAGAAGCAGTAAAAGGTTTCGCTTTTATCTCTGTTTGGTATTTGTTTACCTGGAACAAGGTTTGAGTCAGAACATAATGAGTCTGTCCCTTGTCCTTCAGTTCAGGGTAATTATTCTATGATAGGCAATAATGTGAACTCATAGACTCAATCATTAATAACAGGCGGGAGTTCACAAGTCCACCAGACCCCTCTGCTGATTGATTCCAAATCATGTAGCTAAGAGATATTAAGTGTCATAAGTTATGTCCGTTCCACATATCAAATTTGGATGCAAATCACAAAAATGGGTTCCTTGACTTATTACAAAGCTCAAGAGTCTGCTGGAGCTCTAGTTGTGTCTGCTAGGACTCTAATTGTGACTTCGTTGATAGCAGCTCAACATCCATTAATTTCGCTAATTGCAAAGGTTGCATCTCAATCTGTAACTTTTTATTTGGCTTGTCTGTCAGATTTACATAGTTAAACTCCACCATATTCAGAGACCACATCCTTGTCACGATCAACATAATTTGATAGCATCCATTAATATGACATGCTTATTGAAAGAGACCAAATGGTTGTAACATATGTTAATTAGTGCTGTCAGACCTAGGCTGTGTAAAAATGGCAATAGGGCTATGGAAAACTCCATTTCTTTAGCATCCTCTAGTGGTTGACTGGATGCTTACAACTTCTACCTATCAGATAGGCAGCCTTCATTTTAATCTCACCTGGGGCTTCCTTGATTCTCTCATTTTACTCCTCCTATTATATAATCGATTACTTTTATAACCCTGTTTTATTGGGAATAGGAAATGTTGGGATGTAAACAATGCTGAACCAGAGTTTTATACAGGAGTGGGCTTTAAAATTTTTAGCAAAGGGTTCTCTGCCTGATTGCTGGGTGGGCGTGGCCATGGTGGGCATGGCCTAGTTGGTATTCTGCACATGGGGGGGGGGACATTTTTGCCCTCCCCGGGCTCCGGAGGCTTTCCTTGAGCCTCCAGGAGGGCAAAAACAGCCTCCCAGGGCTCTGGAGGCTCTTCGGAAGCTGGAAACGGGCACATCAGTGGTGCAGTGGTTAGAGTGCAGTAGTGCAAGCAACTTCTGCTGCAGCCAGCTGCCTGCAATTTGGCAGATCAAATCTCACCAGGCTCAAGGTTGACTCAGCCTTCCATCCTTCCGGGGTGGGTAAAATGAGGACCCAAATTGTTGGGGGCAATTGGCTGACTCTGTAAACCAGTTAAAGAGGGCTGTAAAGCACCATAAAGTAGCATACAAGCCTGAGTGCTATTGCTATTGCTTCTTGAACTTCCAGGAGGCCCATTTGTCACCCTGCCCGAGTCTCTGTGGGTGCCCTGCACTTACCTGCATCCAAAATGGGCCATGTGGGGAAAGCTGGGAGGGGCAGGGTGGAGTGGGCGGGGCTTGGGGGATTGGGGGGTTCTCCAAACTGCACAGAATCTTAACTAGGGCTCTCCCGAACCCCTGCAAACTGAGCCCACCCCTGGTTTTATAGTCTAAACTCCTATTTTAGAAATCGTGTGGAATAATGACTCTGTTATTAATTCTTTTTTTCCCCCCAGAACTTTTGAAAAGGCTTTCATTTTTCAAGCCATTTGGGCCAAGAGTTGTCCTTAACTGTGCCTATTCTTCCTTTCAAAGTCTTGAAAAGCAAAAATGACATATAGGGGAATCCTCAACTTATGACAGCAATGGAACCTCTCCATTACCTCTCCATTATGACCATAAGTCATGTGGTTGTCAAGCAGATTATTGCACGACTAACCCAATTTTATGACCTTTTGTGGTGGAGGTGGTTGAACGATTCACCAGGGTCATTAAATGAATCCACAGTTGCTAAGTGAACACATTGTGTGCTATGGGGTGTTTTTGCTGAAAACCAGAAGTAAAAGCTAGCTTTCAGCGAAAACATTATAAATTGTGGTCAGGTGACCGTGGGACATTGCAAATGAATGAATATTACTGCAGGCTGGTTGGTTGTTGGGCAGCCAAAATGCAGTCATAACTTGGGAATGAAGTCATGAGTATCTTTTGGGAGGTCTTCATGACCAAACGATTGGTTGCAAGTCTAGGACTGCCTGTATTCATGAATGAAAGAAAAAAAAGTTCAATTTTCTTACTGTAGGCCGATTCTAGCTGGGCTGCAAAAGAAATAAGGGTGAGCCATAGAGGGCAGCAAAGAGATAAACATAACATGCTGCTTCCATCTTGTGATTGTCTGTATTTTAGCATCCAAAATACAGTAGTCCTGCATTCAGGACGATAGCCCAACATTTGCAACAGAAGGTCCACCTTCCTTCAATAGCTGCGGATGATTAGAGGATTTGTTATTCCACTCCTGGAGATTTCATGAACAAAATGTATCCCAGGAAGTTCAAATGGAAAGAATTGGGTATGTTCAGAATGAGTTGGAAGGAACTTTGGAGGTTATCTAGTCTAACTCTCTGTTCAAGGAGGAGATCCTATACCATTCTGGACAAAGCGCTATTCAATCTGCTCGAAAATCTCCAGTGATGGAGCATCCACAACTTCTGGAGATAAGCCATTACATTGATTGATTGCTCTTGCTGCCAGGAACTTGGTTCTTAGTTGTTTCTCTTATTGTTAAGTTTCCATCTGTTACTTCTTGTCCTGACCTCATGTACTTTGAAGAATAGATCAACCCCCTCTTCTCTGTGACAGTCTTAGAAGATGCTATCAAATCACCCCAGTCCTTCTCTTCATTAGATTAGACTTACCCAGTTCCTGAATCTCTTCATCAATAAGTTTAAAAGAGAAAGTGGTAAGAAAACATTCAGGTTATACCACACAAAAGGAAAACAGTGACCACAATTATGACCACAGTTGCCCAAAATTTCTGTTGTTGAGTGAGACATTTCATAAGAAAAGTTTTGCAATTTTCTTAACTGCAGTTACATTTATGTTTTACCCTCTCTCTCAAGGTTAGCTCATAATTTCCTTCTTTCCACACTCTGTCCTTTCTAATTATCAAACCCATAAATCACAAATTTATATATTCACATGTATATATTCGGTTCAACAAAAAGTCCATGAGGGGTTTCCAGTCACTCATAATTTGATTATTATCCTTTCTTTAATCAGCCATGTCAATTTGGCCAGCTCTGCTAATTCTATCATCTCAGGCTCAGTTCTAAAATTTGGCCCTTCCATCATCAGCGCAGTCGATGTCAATGGGAATACCTGATTCACAGGTATTGTTCAAACAGGAGAAAGTTGTACAATTGACCTCCAAAGCTAGATTTCAAATTTATGATATCACCCAGCTTTTATTTTCAACCACCCATTACTGGAATAGATTTAATAGCTGCAAGATTATGGTAATAGTTACAAAATACATCTTAATTAAAATTGCTATCAGACAAGACTGTGCAAATGAAAAGGATGTTTGAGGCAGAGGTTAAGCAATAATGAGCAAAACAATAAATTGATAAATCAGGGCTAAAATTAGCTTTTCTGAAAATTATGGATACAGATGGAGAAATATCATAGGTTCCGAATTTTCTAGACTTGAGTCCTCTACAGATTACTAAGAAATATAATTTTACTGCTAGAGGAAAATATTTATAGCTCAGGGTTGACATGGCATTCTCTGAGCTTGGTTGTTTTTTTTTTTTTTGCAGATGTCCAGTACCCAAACTGGATAACATCAGTGCTGAATCCCAGTGTTACCAGTGAAACCATTAATGGGTAACATTATTAGGTAACTCTAGCACTTATGATGTTATCCAGTTTGGGTAATGAAACATCTGCAAGATAACAAATAAACTCAGAGAGGACCTCTCAAATGTAATTTTCTTCTCTCCATTCCTAGGGAATTTTAATTCTTCCTCATCCAGCCCTGTGTTCACCTTACCTCCATGTGCATATAAAGGGTGGTGTGTGCAAAGCATTTGACCTTGGTGCTTTGCAACCTGTGGAAAAATGAATGGAGTCCACTTCAAACAAGTCTAGCTTTCCAAGGTTCAGAGTCAAAGAAAAAGAACTGGGAAAAAAAATCACAAAATATCGCAACCTGGTCATCTAAACTACCATAACAACAACAACAACAACAACAACAACAACAACAACAACAACAACAATAATAATAATAATAATAATAATAATAATAATAATAATGGTAACAATAACAACAACATACCAAGCTGTTGCAAGACAATTGCTCATACTGACTACAGACAATGTCACAACACAGTCACTCAGATGGTCCACTGGAACTTGTGTCAAAGTTACCACAACTACCCAGAACTGGTGGGATCATAAGCCTGAAAAAGTGGTTGAAAATAAGCATGCAAAACTACTGTGGGACTTCCAAATACAGACTGACAATGTTTTAGAACACAACACCCCAGATATCACAATTGTGGAGAAGAAAAAAGTGTGAATCATCGACACTGCCATACCTGGTGATAGAAGAATCGACGAGAAACAACTTGAAAAAGTCACCAGATATCAGGACTTGAGAATCGTACTGCAGAGACTCTGGCATAGACCAGTGCAGCTGGTTCCAGTGGCACTCAGCACACTGGGTGCTGTGCTTAAAGACCCCGGCAAGCACTTAAAAACAATCCCCATTGGTCAGCTGCAGAAGGCCACCTTACTGGGATCTGCTTGCATAATCCACTGATACATCACACAGTCCTAAACACTTGGGAAGTGTTCAACTAGTGATTTGTGATACGAAACTCAGCATGGTTAGCTCATCTGCTATGTATACTGTCATTTTTGTGTAAATCATCATCATCATCATCATCATCATCTAATCATAATAATCATAATAACAGCAACAACAACAATAATAGCAATAACAATAATAACAATAGTCATTGTCGTTGTACACATATACACAGTATGTACATACAATGAATTTCACATAACACCCATAGACCAGACCCAACATGCACGCACACATAACACTCCCCAAACACCCCCCTACCCACCAAAATTTCTCACCCCTAAAAACACACAAGAATCCACACAACAGACCAAGTAGTTATGGATGAACCATGTAATAGTGATACCCATTGTCATGGGCACTTGGTATCAAGTCCAAGAACTTTACAAAATACATCAAGAAATTGCAGCTTCCTGCAATAATACCAGTGGAACTGCAAAAGGCCACGCTATTTGGAACATCGTACATTTTAAGAAGATATTTGATTGATACCTGGATGCTGGCAGCAACCTGTATCAACCATCAGTGCCATTCAATAATATTTGTGATATATATTTTAAATGTTTAATTGTGAGTTTGATGTTTAATGAATAAAAGAGATAATAATGTAGCTAGAAGGGGAATTTTTACTCATGGTAAAATTTTCCTATGATTACTGTAAAAGATGTACCTTTTCTAATTACATCTATTCTCTCTCTACCCCAGTAAAGGTTTGGTTAAATTAAAATTGATAATGATTATGAAAGAAAAACAACAGCAAGAAACTGGGATGGCTATTTTTTTCTTTCCCTGTCAATTACTCCCTTTATCAACAAGGGTCTTGCAAGGTGGAAGATATAGGCAGCATAATCTTTGTCTATAATAAATGTTTAATTCACTGATTGTGCATCCAACAGCTTTTAACCACTGCAGAGCAGTTGCTGAAATGTCTTTGTAACAGACTTCAGTGAAATGGTGCAAAGCCAAACAAAGATATATATCAATGAAGATTTTCTGTATAATGAAATAACGTGACGTGGTTGATGCTGCACTGCTGGCCCATTGCCAGAACAAGGCAGAAAGAAAATTTGCAGGGGTGTGCACAATGTTGTTGAGAAGACCACTCCTCTCACTGCAAGACAACTGAGAATGCCCCTTGCCTTCTCTTGGATGGATGCATATTTAAGATTCCCATGATTCAATTTAAGAAGCCTCCAAATGTTTCATTTCTAAAGCTTCCAGTGACCCAAACAAGGGAGAAATTTTTTGAACCGCAGTCAGATTTGCAGTATCTGAAGCTTCTCCTATATTTTAATCGGCTCACAAATCAGCAGGGGTGGGATTCTACCAGTTCGCACCTATTTGCTAGAACCAGTTGTTAACATTCTAAGCAGTTCAGAGAACCGGTTGTTAGAAGAAATTACTGGCCTAATCCTGTAAGGAAGGCAGGAAGGAAACATTCTGGTGTTGCTTACAGAAACTGCCTCTCCGTTAACCCTTATTACATTCTTGGCAGGACTAGACTTCCTGTCTCAGGAACTTCTCTGGAGTTTTTTTTTTCCTTCCTTTGCTGGTACTTTGCTTGTGTGGAATGACCATTCAAAGTTACAATGGCAGTGAAAAAGTGACTTATGAGCATCTGTCACACTTACAACTGTTGCAGCATCCCCACAGTCATGAGAGGCCAGGCGAGACGATGTGTGCCTCAATGTGATATTGAGTTGGCCACACCCAGCCAATAACATGACCACCAAGCCATGTCCACTCAGTCACATGACCACCAAGCCACGTCCACCACCTAAGCCATGCCCACAGAACTGGTTGTTAAAAATTTTGAATCCCACCCCTGCAAATCAGTCATTTTTTAATCTGATAAACCAAATGGGATCCCTGACGATTCATTCTGTCACAATTTTCAAGCTATCTCATGTAAATTTTGTTCTGTACATCAGCAGTTGTGGTTATAAATTAAATTGGGACCCCGCTGTGTTAAAGACCTCTGCATGTTCAAAGTACCTAGATAGTTTTATCTGTTCAAAATTGTATGAGTGCCTTGTAATTGTTGTGTAGTTGGGGCACTTTTGCAGTGACTAACATCCAACTCCTTTGACTAGAATGGCCTGAAATATTGGATCTATATTTTCCACAGCCTATTCCTTTTAAAATTGGCTTGACATTTGAAATACCATATTTTTTAATGGTGAACATTCTGTTGGCAATTAAACTTCGGCCCACTCAACGCGGCTCAATAATAAACCTTTTACAGAAACACCACTGTTGATACGCTATTAAGCAAAAGCGACACTCAATACTTAGAAATGAAAGAGAAATAAATGACAAAATAGAGATGGGATAGCATTTATTTAAGAAAAGAGAACATTGCATTGGCACTTGTTTTAGGGCTTTCAAATAGTAGATAATTAACGCTATATTTCAATAACATATGCAGCCAAGAATTCGTCCCATTGAACTCAGCAGTGTTTACTTCTGGGTAGCTGTTCTGCTGTAATATATCATCACCCACCATAGAGCATAATAAACTTATTGTATATACCAGGGGTGTCAAACTCAGCCCGCAAAGTGCTTAGATCTGGCCCGCGGTGCTGGCCTGGAAGTAGCAAAAGACTGCCCCCCAGTGATTCTGCCAGTGAATATGGAGCTCAGGGGGCCGTCGGCAAAACTAAAAACAAAAGGAGAAATGTTTCCCCTTTTGCATTTGAGCGTGCAAGAAGGGACAGGAAAGGAGAAAGGGAAAAGGGAAAGACAAAGAAAAAGAAGAAAGATGGGAAGTGAGCAAGGAAGGAAAAATAAGGAAAGAGAAGGAAGAAGAAAGGAGAATGAAGAGGGAAGGGAAAAGAAGAAAAGGAAGGAAGGAAGGAAGGAAGGAAGGAAGGAAGGAAGGAAGGAAGGAGATTATAATGAGAGTGAGGAAGTGTCTCAGAGAAGTCCTGCCTTAGCATTTGGCCACCATAGGTGCCCCCAACACCAGTGATGTTGGGCTGGCCAAACCCACCATGACCACCCACCATGGCCATGCCCACCCCGGCCACGCCCACCCTGGAACTCCAAGGTCAAACAACACCCTGATGTGGCCCTCAATGAAATTGAGTTTGACACTCCTGGTACATACTGTTGGCACAGATTGACAATATTCTTTAACGATATTTGTTGTTGATGATAATCACCATATAAACTGGATCTGACATGTTATCAGCAGTTCTTATGTTCAGTGTTCATCGGCCTTCAGATCTTTGCATTTTAATGTCAGGTCCACACCTGAAGGTTTAATGAGTTGATTTATTGCTAAAAGCCTGTGTTCAGGAATCTTCTCAACTGACAGTTGGCACCTGGTTAGAGTTAGATGAGGGTCAATGGCATTCAAGGAGGGTTGGACTTTGCTTGTGACTACATAAGCTCAGGTGAATCCTCATTTAATTCTACCCTCAGGTGCTGCAATTCCTTCTTCTGCACCAAATGGCTAGCCTTTGCATGAATTGGGTAAGATGGCGCTGTTATGTGATGTTGAAGGCAGCAAGGATGTTTTCCCACCAAGCATCATCTGGCAACAATAAGTTAAATGGATAACCAAGTAGTGGATTGAATAGGCCAATGATATCACTGATCATACCTGTGTTAAGCATTGATAATTACTCAATACTTACCTTTGCTAATAGTAATATTTGTTGGTAAGGTAGTAAATACAGTTTCACAATGCCTTAGATTTCATAGAATTCTACCTCTGATTCTCCCCAGTTTCCTCCCTTGGCAATTTCATGAAAATGTCGGTACTTTTAGAAGAAAAGGTCACTGTCATGACCTGGAATGTAACACAAATGTAACAAAATCCAAAATGTAAATAAATGTCCTTTAATGCCTCCAACTTGGCCCCATTGTTCAATAATTCTCAGTTTAAGATAAAACTTATTCAAAAATAGTCTTCAGAAGAAAGCAACAGAGTCCGAATTTAATGAGCAGATAGAGGTGAAATAAAAAACAAAAACAAACTGCAATGAAGGAATTTCCACAACAGACCAGGATAAGTAATTACCAACTTCAAGGAGAAAACAAGGCACAGCCTGTTGGAAGGATGCCAACCAAAATAACTTCAGCCCAAAATAACACACAATTTGCTTCTGGCAATGCAATGTTTTAACCATCTCTCTTATATACTATTCTCCCTAGCTGCAACCAATGAGGGGGGGTCATGGCCACTTCCTCTCTCCTAAGCCAAGTTGTTTCCTTCTCTGTCCCTCCCTGCGTATCCTAGGATAAAGAGGGGATGGGCCTGATTCTTCCTCTGACTGCCCAGCTGGCCTCTGACCTTCCCTAGCCTCCTTCACAACCACCGGAGCCACACCTCCACTCCCTGTCAGCTGTTCCTCCTCTCCCTCAGAGTCCGACTCTAACAAGGGCATGATAGTCACTATCAGAAACCTGTTGGTTTTCATTCATTCATTCATTTAATCTGCTGTATGGAACAAAGAAGATATGTTAGTATCATACACTTTTATACACTAGCCACAACTTTTTAAAAATATTTCAGAGAAAAAAAAGGTGTAGTATAGTATTCAGGTAGTCTTCAACTTAGAACCTTTGTTTGGTGACCTTTTGAAATTACAACAACACTGAACAAAAATAACTTATGATCATTTTTCACACTTACAACCGTTGCATCCCCCCTGGGGTCATGTGGTCAAATTTGAACACTTGTCAACTGACATGTATTTATGATGGTTGCAGTGTTCTGGGGTCACCTTTTGCAAACATCTGACAAGCAAACACAATAGAGAAGCCAGATTTGCTTCACAACTAGATTATTAACTGAACAACTGCAATGATTCACTTAACAACAATGGCAAGAAAGGTCGGAGCAAAACTCACTTAACAACTGTCTTGTTTAGCAATGTGGTTATATGTTAAAGACTACCTTTATTATATCAGTATAGTATAGATCAGGGGTGTCACACTCAAGGCCTGTGGGCCAGATCTGGTCTGTGGGTGTTCTGACCAAGGCTTCCCAAGACCACAATTAAGCACATGCTTAGTTAAAACAATTCTTGTTTTATTTCAATGCTGGGAATTATGTTCATTCCCAGCTGGTAATGAGTCCCAAACAGTCCCTTCGAGATAAGCACCCACCTTTCTCTCCTTTGAATTGCTGCCAGCAACTAAAGTGCCAAATGAATTTAAAAAATCCAACCGAAGTACAAAGTCCACCCAGAGCTTCAAGGATTAATCCAAACAGAATGAATGTCTTTGCTTCCTGCAAAGGTTTCATCACCTTTGCCTGTTCTTTATACCTTAGGGGAGGGTCAATCACCTCCAAGCCTTACTCCTGTAAGGCTGCCCCTTTTGTCTCAACTGCTCTTGCCTTCTAGCAGGTCTGCGCACACGCACACTGGGAACAGGCTCCCCTTGTTCCTCTGTCTCACTGCTGCCAGATTCTGGAGGCTCCAAAGGCAGCACCCCACTCCCAGATGGTCCTGGCCCCATCTCTGCATAAGATGCAGGACCCTTGTCCAAGTCCTCTCCAGACTGATCCCCGTTCTTCCCCACTGTCGGATTCCACTGCCATCTACACAGGCTGCCGGCGAACCACAACAATGAGGTGCTTAGATCCGGCCTGCAGGGCTGCCCTGGAAACAGTGAAGGACCAGCCTGTGGTGCCTCCGCCGGCCCTTCTGGGCTCCGTTTTTGATGGCAGAGAGCTGTAGGATGTTGAGCTGACCTTGCCTATCCTGACCATGCCCATCCGAGGCCCCCGAGGACAAAACAACCCTGATGCAGCCCTCAATGAAATCTAGGTTGACACCCATGGTATATAGATCCACACTAGAACTCTCAAGCACATCCCAAAAATATTCACTACTTATCAGTGGTGAGATGCTGCCAGTTTAACAACCGGTTCAAGGAGCGTGCCTAAGGCGCTTGCACACAGCACTGAAAATGGAGCATTTAGAAGCTCAGCTGCTTATCTTCCAAGTCAGCAATAGTAAGTAAAAGCACGCGAGGGCAGGGGGAATCAGCTGTGCTGCATGATTGAGATGAGCTACAAAGCAGGAAATAAAGGACAGGATAGGGCGGGGTTGGGTGGGCAGGGCCAACTGATCATCGGAACTACAGGTTCGCGTGAACTGGTCCAAACCGGCAGCATCTCACCACTGCTGCTTATGTGTACCTCCTACTAATTTACTTTTTTTGAACATTAAGGACACAGTAGCCAAAGAATCCTTTAATTAGACTAGCGACTTCTTTTGTAATCTATCCAAATGCATTGTTCTGCTTTTTGTTTGTAGGTATTGTTTTTTTCTGCTTTATGGTAGTGCAGCTTAAAAGAATAGCTGGGAGGGGAAGGGTTAAGTGGAGTGGTACATACTTTTCTGTCTCCTGATTATTTCACTAATTGAGGTATAAGTAATAGGTGTGTAGATTTTGTTTAAAAAAAATACCTTTATGTTTCCTTTAAGTTTTAAAAAATGGAATTGCGCCCTATAGTTTACTGAGACCTCTTGTCATAAAAACATTATGCTGTTATCCGGTGCTAAGAAGAAATAAGGTGTTCTTTGTAATGAAAATTCATAACTTTTTTTTAAGGTCAGTAGAAGATTTATGGATAAAAGAATTGCAACTACAAAACAGTTATCTGTGTCAGACTCCCACTGAGACAAGAAAAAACATACCTCAAAACTATATGTGTTCACAAATAGTAAGTGTAAAAGGCAGTTGACAAATTTTGAGCAATTGCAAATTGTAGTCCAGAATTTAAACATGGCCAGTCTTTAGGGGTTCTTTTTACACTGTTTTCCAAAGCTGGTCTCTGTGAAGAGAAGACATGGATTTCTAAAAGACAGTGTCTTTTAAAGTCAGATGCTTGTTATATCCTCTGCTAGTAAGATTAGTAATTGTTTCACATCCTCTTCTGATTCCTCAGAATCCATATTATTATAATATGATGATATCAGAGTTTTGTTTTCAACTAAAAATGCTCATTTGCAGGTGAGTAGATTGGATGATGTTCTTCTATATTGAACATGATAACATGATTAGAAGACCTAATCTTAAAATGTCAAAAGTTGTAACATTTCAGAAGTATGGAATTATAATGCAAGAACGGAAGAGTACAAGCTACACAGGGAGAAGAAGTTGTAGTGGTTGATTGATTTACTGAGATATTTTTTTCTTGCTACTCAACTCATTTATGGTAACTCTGGACGGTTTACAGAAGTAAAACCCCGAATATAAAATCCAATAACCATCCCCACAAGCCCAGGGGTGGGCATCAAAAATTTTAGCAAAGGGTTCTCTGCGTGGTTCCTGGGTGGGCATGGCCATGGTGGGCGTGGCCTAGTCGGCCTTCTGCACTACGATGTGTGGGGGCATTTTTGCCCTATCTGGACTCTGGAGGGTTTCCTTGTGCCTCTGGGAGGGTGAAAACAGCCTCCCTGGTGCTGGAAATGGGCCTATTTCTAGCCTTCCTGAACTTTCAGGAGGCCCATTTTTACCCTCCCTGAGCCTCCACGCATGCCCTGCACTTACCTGCATCCAAAATGGGCCATCTGGGGACTCCTGGGATTGGTGGGGCAGGGTGAGCAGGAGTGGGATTTTTGGGTTCTCCGAACTGCACAGAATCTTAGCTAGGGGCTAACCCGTTCAAACCCCTGCCCATGCCTGCTAACAACAATAAAATAAACCACTATGTGGTACGTGTCTCCCTGAGGTTTCCTAGCCCATCGGCAAAACCGTATCTTTAGGATGTTTGAAAGTGTATCAAGGTGGAGGTCAATGTCATCTCCACTACAGAGAAGGCCTTCTTCTTCTTCTAGATGGACCTCCTTATATCTCATGGATATTTGTGTCATTGCTTATGTCCAAGTTGCCTGCCTGCCTGTCAAGCATATAGAAATGAATTGTTCTAGTTCAGACTCTGATTAGTACAAATAATTCCAAATATCAAAAGAGTGCCTCCCCCCGCCCAAAAAAAATAATAATCTTGTATAGCACTTAGAAAAATCAGCACCTTGACAATTGGTCAATTGCAAAAGTTGTTTGGATATATTCCATACGCTATACTGTTATACTATAGGAAAGCCAACACCAGCTACAGGACTGACAGCTGTAACTTCACATTGTTGGGAATAGATATTAAGAACTGGAGAAGACAATGTAATAGGAGCCTTGGTGG
>NW_020769320.1:14977405-14988226 GCF_900518735.1 Pseudonaja textilis | reverse complement strand
TCTGCACTCTTTTTAGAATCTTAACATTCTTTTTATAGTGTGGTGACTAAAACTGGATGCAGTATTCTAGAAGTTGCTTCACTAAGGCTTTATAGAGGCCACACGTAGAATACTGCATTCAATTTTGGTCACCACACTGTAAAAAAAGAGACTCTGGAAAGATGATTTATCAAGGATGGCAGCCAGAAACATGCTGCTTATTTGCTTCAAGGTCTTCTGTAAAACAGTCTCCACTGGTTGTAAGAGTCCTCAAAGAAGGTGAGACCATGGTGCCACCTCCTTATCTAAGAAGATTTTTAATCAACATGGAGTCCATATTGAAACATAGGAAAAAGGGCTCCTGTGCCAAGAACCTAGAGAGTCTGGCAGTGAAACCCCTTTCAGAGGCACCAATCTTGGAGAACATCCAACCATGTTGAACATTAAATGATGGTTGATTCTTAAATAGTTTTTAAATACATAACAGAGTTAAGCATAGAAAAATACCAAAATAGACCCTGGTTCACATCCCAGTCCAGCACGTTATTTCTCATAGTCGTTAGTCAGTTGTCTCTGGTGCCATCTCAATCAGAAGATGTTCATTTTTCTCGTCATAAACATGCATACATCTGAACTAGACTGTGTTGTTTCCCTGTGTCACACAATATATGTGGGTATATACACAATTTTGCATTTATTTATCTTGCCGTGTTTACATAGTGTAAAATTGGAGGTGGTGAGCCTTTAAGAGCTATATGCAATGAAATTTCATTTTTAATGTTTGCCAATTAGTGTACATTCAAAGTGACAATAGTTATTCTACCCTATCTTATCTTACCCTACCCCACCCTATTCTAATTTCTGTTCTATTCTATTCTATTCTATTCTGTTCTGTTCTATTCTATTCTATTCATTGCATTATTCTATTCTAATTTCTATTCTATTCTATCCTATCCTATTCTAATTTCTGTTCTGTTCTGTTCAATTCTATTCTATTCTATTCTATTCTATTCTATTCTGTTCTGTTCTGTTCTGTTCTGTTCTGTTCTGTTCTGTTCTGTTCTATTCTGTTCTTTCCCTGAAACCGATATTTTAAAAGGACAGTTGGAGAGTGATTTATTTATTTATAAAACGTATTGGCTGTCCATCTTACCATAGGGTAAATCTGGGTGGCTTACCGTTACATATACAGTTAAAACATAAACAGTTAATATTAGACATTGAAACCAAGGACACATGGGGAGGGCAGGGGCAGGGAAATGGGATCTTTTATTACTCAATCAACCACTTCTGTTGTGTTGCTGCTACACTAGGACCACAAGCCCACAGGCAGAACAACAGCTTTGGTCCCTTATGGAAAGATAGCAGCTCCATTTTTTCTGGAGGCCATTGCAGTCAAAAATGGGGGATGGGAGACCGTTTTCTGCTGGCAGAGTTCTTGGGCCACAGGCACCTCTGACACAAGTGATGTCATGCTGACCACACCCACCCTGGCCACACCCACCCCAACCCACTGAGATCAAACACAACCCTGATGCTGTCTTCAATGATATCAAGTTTGACATTCCTGTTTTAAAGGAGGAAACCGCCTGAAGAAAATCCAATTGACTTTTGGAATTTGGCGTTTGGGATTTCCCCCAAAGAAGACCACTTTCGACTAGCTTGAAATTTGCCTGCAGGACATTTTCATAAGATTTTTGTTGCCGCTGAGAGCTCGATGTGCTAAATTTGATGTGCTACCCCGGCCATCAACGTTCAGCATATAAATATCCCTAACAGATATTTTCAATGCTTTTATTTGCTTCCATAGAGATAGAAGAAATATGCCACTTTGAAATGTCAAGTCTTAAACCTAAGATTCTTTTTTTTTTTTTTTGATCCCCCTTTTGGGAAGGGATTCATATTATTTATATCCTGGTCTGTGTTTTTCTGAGACCTGTAAAAGAAAGCAATCTTCAAAGAACTATTTGTACCACTTGGGTTATCTTTAAGTATTTAGAGCTTAATTGGCAGAAACATATTGAAACAATGTACAGTTTTCATCTGGGACATTAAGCTTAGACAATAAATATGCCTAATAAATTTTTCAACGTTTTTCTTTATTACATGGAGATATACCTATGTATATCAACCTATCATTTTTTTAAAAGAATGATGTGCTGATGATTTTTGTTTTCCTAGCATGTCTTTATTTCTGCTTTTGTGTCGAAACTTTTTTTTTTTTTGCGGCCTGGAAACTAAGAATTAATTGCATGATTAATTCAATTTGGCAATTAATTAATTGATAGCAATTAATTGCATGCTTAATGCTCAGTTTGTAGTTAATTATTCCCCCTTTTTTTAAAAAAATAGCAAAACATCTGGATTGAAAGAGAGACGCTATTTTTGCAACCGTTTCTATGGATTCTTAAATCTTTAGGATTTGCTGTCTTCAATTGGTTTCTTCCCAATTGGTTTTTGCATTTGTGACATGTGTAAGAGGGAACCTTTAAGTTTTATTAATGTAGTGGAAAGATAGGAAAGAGTAGTTTAGTCACTGGATTGATTGGACAATGCTAAATTTCTGCATTATCCTGTTTACATTTAATTAAAAGAAAGAAATGCATGATACATTTCAAATGTTCTGGCATGCACTCCATCCTTTAACACTTTATAAGGATAGCAATAGCAATAACACTTAGACATATATACTGCTTCACAGTGCTTTACAGCCCTTTCTAAGTGGTTTACAGAGTCAGCCTCTTTCCCCCCAACAATCTGGGTCCTTATCTTGGAAGGATGGAAGGCCAAGTCAATCTTGAGCCTGGTGAGATTTGCAGTCAGCAGAAGTAGCCTGCAGTACTGCATTCTAACCACTGCACTACTGTGGCTCAATACATGATACATGCATTGGATGATATATGAATTATCACCAAATACGCAATTTAATGTGTACTTTGGTATTTTAATAAGCTTGAGAATGGCCCTGTGCTGGCAAAATTATTACCTCTTAACATTTGGAGATTGGATAATTTCTTGGAAATTTAACCTAGTTCATGTGATCCATCCAAAGTTTTCTCAACTTGTTTCTCTATGGACCTTTGTCACTTTAGATCACATCTTATTAGATCATCTTGCTTTTTCCCTATCCTTTGTTCTTCCTTCAATTGGGATCTTTGGACTTTCATCCCAAAATTGTTTTTTTTTTCCAAAAGGCAACTGGGATTTCTGTTTTTTTTCCTCACTTCTCATTCGATAAGTTTCTTCAATTCTGGCTGAATGATGGAGAAGGGAAGGATTTATATTCCTTGCAGTCATCTGATGTTAGCATGCTGATGACTGCATCATGATGTACCCCGATGATCAGAAGGAATATAAATCCTTCCCTACTCCCACCATTCAGCCAGAACTGAAGAAGCTTCTTGAATGAGAAGTAAAATGTCTTCAGTAAAAAAAAAACAAAGAAAGTCCAGTTCTTCATCGTCTTTTAATGACTCCATAATCCCTTGTGGGGTGGAGTCTGGGCAACTGAATGGAGCTGAATGTTTACTGGCTGGATGCCCTTCCTGTTGCCAATGCAAAGTTATATTCAGCAGATATATTCTCAATGTGCCCAGAGAGAGAAATATCTGCCTCTACCTAGCATTGAACTCACAGCCTCCTGATTCCTGCAAAGGTTTCTCTACCTTTGCACCCCCTTTATACCTTAGGGGAAGGGCAATCACCCCCCAAGCCTTACTCCTGAATCACCCCTTTTGTTTCAGCTGCTCTTGCCTTCTAGCAGCTCTGTGCACCCACACACTGGGAACAGGGTCCCCTTGATCCTCTGCCTTGCTGCTGCCAGACTCCGGAGGGTCCAGAGTTAGCAGGTGGTCCTAGCCCCATCTTTACATCAGATGCAGGACCCTTGACTGAGTCCTCCCCAGACTCCCGGACTGCTCCCCGTTCTTCCCCACTGTCCGATTCTGCTGCCGTCTGCACAGGCTGCCAGAAAACCACAACACTATGTCTATCTCACCCCAAATGGACATTATTTCTAAGACTTTTATGAATTATAATGTCTAGAATGAATACAATTTAATAAAAATTCTAATTTTTTTATTACAGAGAGGCAGTATCATTCAAGCATGAGTCCAGTTTCAAATATGTGCCTACAGAAAGGCATATACTGTACTGATTACCAGCTGATCGATGCTCCATTCTTTCTAATTGATTGGTTTCCTTTTATATCCTTCTGGCTTCTTAGAATTGCACATAGAACTGCTTACATCCTTTCCCCTTTTTTGTTTAATTTGCTGGCCTTTTATTCCCAACTGTGTCATTTACCTCTCCTAAGCTTACTATATTGAGTTGTCTTTACGCCAAAACAAATAGCAATATACTGTACATACATACTGTACTAACAAGAAAGTTGAGATAGTGGTTTGTTTAACAATATAGATTGCATCTCTGTACTTAGAATTCTCATATATGGCTAGATAGGGAACAAACATAAAGGAATTGAAAGAATTTTGCATTTAAATGTATGGACTTGACCCACTGGTGGCTCTTGTACATAAATAGTGAGGGAAATAACATTTTTTACACACACCATTTCCAAATTTAGCCGAGTTTAAATTATGAGTTAATTCTAGGACCTCAGAGGCAAGTGATAAAGGTTGTTCTAAAATAGATAAAATCATATACGTATAAAGGAATCTTCTGAGAGGAAATTGTTTCTGCTCAAGAAAAGTATCCATGTAAATAATTGTGATATAACAAATCTCTCTCATTGGCACATTTAAAATAAGCCAATCTTGCAAGCCAGGTGACAATTATCTGGACATGCTTAGTACTTAGATGTGGAATTGCTGCCCTTTTGACAGAAATGTGGAAATTGTATCCATATGCACATATGACCCCCAAAACTGGGAAGAAGGCAATTGTATATCAGTTTTTATAAAGAAATTGGGGAACGCTCTCCAGGAAAGTAAAGGGTACTTAACCTATTACCTCTTTGAGTAAAGAAAATTAGGCAAATGTTACAAAATCAGGCAAATTAAATATGAATGACACAGCAATAGAAGTGTTGCAGAAAAATCAGCAGTATACTATCTAATCCTTTCTCTATTTGTAGGTTAATAATTTCAAGGGGAAAACAAACAAACACATGGATAAAAGTTATTCCAGTTTAACAAAGGTTAGTGGGAAGAGCACAGCAATCAGAGGAAGAAGATGACATGAGCTGTTTTCATAATGGTAGGAAATGGAATTTTCCAATGTTCCATATTTGGATGTTTGCTTTTAAATGCGTCCATAAATAATTTGGAATCTAATGCAATGAAATGTCCAACTTTGCTGATGGTCTTCAATTATTCACAATAGTTAAAACAAAAGGGAACAGGCAGGAATTTTAGAAGGAGCTCTCAAAACTGGCCAGTATAGTTTTGTGTAAGTAACTCTAAAAGTGAGGCATGTCAGAACCACATATAGAAAAATGAAAACAACCTTAAGAATACATCCACATTATTAGAAGGATGACCTGGCAATAACAAATAAGAAAGAGATCTTGTAGTTACAGATAGTTAGGCCTAAGCAACTAGATCCACATGTAAAAGGTTCAATTTGAGTACTTTATTGTGTTCTACCTATAGTACAAGAATCTTCCCATACAGCTCATTTTCCATGGAACTGAGTGATGGTCAGTCCGTTGCAGTTGCACAATGATTCAAGGCTAACTCCCCTCTTGATACCCCGCTCCTTGTTTGTTTAGAAATTTCCCAAAATGAATAACTGAAAAAGGACCTTGAAGGTCTTCTAGTCTAACCCCCTGCTCAAGCAGGAAACCCTATATCTTTCCAGAAAATGGCTGCCCATCTCTTCTTAAAAGTCTCCAGTGATGGAGTATTCACAACTTCTGAATTCAAGTCGTTTCACTGGTTAGTTTTTCTAACTGTTAGAACATTTCTCCTTAGTTCTATGTTTATATATCGTGTAATAACTGAAAAAAAAGGCAAATCTGTTATATTGTAATCCTTTTACACAAATATATACTAAAACTACACTTCCAAACACAATGTTTGGAAAAAAGAATCTCGAGCCAGCATTCATCTTTCAATTAAAACTAGGAAGAAATGTTTTGGGATATTCTTTCTTCTTCTCCTTCTTTCTTCTCTTCATTTCATCCTTTTCCTTTTATATCGGTTGTGTTAGTTGTGCTTTTCTCACTGTTGTTAGCCACCCCGAGTGGTGAGTTACAAAATGGACACTTGTAAAACATTTAAATCAATAAAATAAATTAATAAATGCTAGAGGTCCAGCTCCCTGCATCATTTGATAAAGATATCCTCATGACATTCAAATTCTGCAGAATGTTTGCTTGCTTAATTTCTTTATTAGCTCAAATTTGGGGAAAACATTATATGTTAGGAATAATTTCACCAGAGTGCAGTTCTGGCTTGCAAATTCATATAATTTACAAGGACAATTTAGTTTGTGTAGTATGCAAAATCAGATTTTGCTTCCCCAATAAAATAACTTCTTTTGAAGCGTGAATGGATACTGCGATGATCTTATTCTCTCATTTTGTACCAAATAGGTTCAACAAAAGTTGGAATAGTTTATAGGATTCAAAAAAAAAAAAAAAAAAACCAAACCCATTAGCTAGAAAAGTTGTAGAAGAGGAGTACAGACATAAATATGGAATAGATCAGAGGTGGTATTCTGATCACTTGGAGGACCAGTAGCGGAAATTTTGAGTAGTTTGGAGAACCAGCAAATACCACCTCTGACTGGTCCTGCCCCTATATATTCTCTGCCTTCCAAGTCCCAGCTGATTGGCTGGGACTTCTTTGGTTGCCCTGCACAGGAGAATGGAGCTGGAAAGCAGGTTAGTGGAGTGGGGTAGGAATGGAGATTTTGCAGCATGCTTCCCCTGTCATGCCCACCAAGCCACACTCACCAAGCCACACCACACCCACCAAGCCATGCCCACAGAACCAGTTGAATCCCACCACTGGAATAGATCTATTATTTTCAGTTTTTTAAAAATGTAACTAGTTCAATCTATCCAGTTTGGATAAGGTAGTGATTTAGGTAATGAAAAGTCTGCAAGAAAACAAGTGAGCTCAGAGACTGTCGGAGATCCCTCATTTCATTGCTGAGCTACAAACAGCTTCCTTTATTGGGAATGGTATCACCCTGGGATCCTGTCCACAATTTTCTTCCCTTCAACCTCCAAGGAATTTGAGGCAGGGGTGGGATTCAAAATTTTTAACAACCGGTTCTGTGGGCGTGACTTAGTGGTGGGTGTGGCTTGGTGGTCATGTGACTGGGTGGACATGGCTTGGTGGTCTTGTTATTGGCTGGGCATGGCCAATTCAACCTCACTCACATCGAGGCACGCATCTCCTCGCCTGGCCTCTCATGACTGTGGGGATGCTGAAACAGTTGTAAGTGTGAAAAACGGTCATAAGTCACTTTTTTCAGTGCCATTGTAATTTGAATGGTCACTCCACACAAAGTACCAGAAAGGAGGGGAAAAAAACTCCAGAGACATTCCAGAGACAGGAAGTCTAGTCCTGCCAAGAATGTAATAAGGGTTAACGGAGAGGCAGTTTCTGAAAGCAACACCAGAATGTTTCCTTCCTGCCTTCCTTACAGGATTAGGCCAGTAATTTCTTCTAACAACCAGTTCTCTGAACTACTTAGAATGTTAACAACCAGTTCTAGTGAATAGGTGCAAACTGGTAGAATCCCACCCCTGATTTGAGGGTAGTGATGACAGGGATAATGGTCTAAAACATGGGGTGTCAAATTAAGGACTGAGGGTCAGATCAGGCCTGTGAGGTACTTAGATCTGGCCCGTGGCACTGCCCTGAAAACAGCGAAGGGCTGGCCCATAGTGCCTCTGCCAGTGAAAATATAGCTTGGGAGGGCCGCAGGCAGCCCTCCTGAGCCCATTTTCACTGGTAGAAGCTTGCAGGAGGCTGTCGATTGAGCTGGAGCTTGGGAGGCCATTTTTTCTGGCAGAGTGCTTGGGCCACCACAGCACCCCCTGACAGGAGTGACATCATGTTGGCCAGGCCCCCTGGTCATGCCCACTTTCCTCCCCCCCGAGGTCATACGCAATCCTGATGCAGCCCTCAATGAAATTGAGTTTGACACCCCTGGTCTAGAGGGAAGCTTTTTGATCTGCAATCTTCACAATTGATCAAAGGTAGAGTAAACCTCTCCATGAACCCAAAAACATTTTTCTTAATCTAGGGTTCTTCAAACTTGACAACTTTAAGACTTGTGGGCTACAACTCCCAGAATTCCTTTTCCAGTCATGTTAGCTAAGGAATTCTGGGAGTTGAAGTCCACAAGTCTTAAACTTGCCAAGCTTGAAGACCCTTATCTTAATCTATTAACATAGTCTACATTCAGCAGTGCTATCACAGCAGAATAATATAATCAACGTTTACCATTTTGGAGTTGTAATACTCCTATTGGTTACCATAAATGAAATATTAGAGTTGTGTGGCAGCCATAAACAACTGTTGCATTTCATCTGCATTTTCAATAGTTGCCTGTCTTGGACTGAGAACATATGAATGAATCTGAGTATCGGTCCCAAAGGTGCTTTTTCAAGAGGCAACTGGACTTTCTTGTTTTTCTCTGAAGATGTTTCGCTTCTCATCCAAGAAGCTTATTCAACTCTGAAGAAAAGCTCTGAAACTCTGAAGAACATATACAGCACTGTAGAACATACACACAGAGCTGAAGACATTTCTTGGATGAGAAGCGAAACATCTTCAAAGAAGAAACCAGAAAGTCCAGTTGCCTTTGGGACAACCATGACCTGGATGACTGAGAATCTCTATAGACAACCTGAGTATTTGTTTCCTTTTCTTATATTGCACTCCTGTTTGGGAAATTAGGGGCTGCAGCACCTCTCTCATGAATGTTAGGAAATAAAAATACTGCTTTTAAAACTCTTTTCTGATGACAGTACAGTGGTACGTCCTTAATTGGTTCCAGGAGGCACAACGAGTACTAATAATGACGAGTATCAAACAAACCATGTGATTTACCACCTCACCCTTTGTTTCATCTGGAAAGGATTTCCTATCTGTCCCTTTTCCTATGACAATGACCTTCCCAGAATGGCCAACTTTCTGTCCGTTCTTCCCAGCTATCCCTCTCTTCCTATCGCAGTGCATCGAGTACTAAACCAACTCCGAGGGCTGGGACATTTTTGCGTCAAAATGCATTGAGTACCAAATCCAATGAGCTTTGAAGTGGTTGAGTAACAAGGTACTGCTGTAATAATAAAACTACTGTGTTTATTTTAAATATTATGTGAAATATGACTTGCTGGAAGAAAGTACTGCCAAGCTTCTTAAATTTTGCAGAGCATCTGTTTTATTTAAAATCCTCATTGTAGTATTAATTGTTAATTAAGACAACATTTATATAACAAAACCCAGATTGAACACTGTGGGAGTTACTTCTGCGTATACTTAAAGGGCATATACCTAAAAACATTTGAATAGAGAGATGGTGGAGATATTCAGCTGGATAATACACATAGTGTGCTGCACACAGAAATAATTTAGACCTCTTTAGGATTAAAAGAAAAAAATTGTTTGTAGAAGGTATACAAAAATTTACATTCTTAACCTATGTTTGCTGGCATTTGAAGGAAGGAAGGAAAGAAGAAAAGGAAAGGAAAGAAAAGGAAAGGAAGAAGGAAAGGAAAGGAAAGGAAGGGAAGGGAAGGGAAGGGAAGGGAAGGGGAAGGAAGGAAGGAAGGAAGGAAGGAAGGAAGGAAGGAAGGAAGGAAGGAAGGAAGGAAGGAAAAAGGAAGGAAGGAAGAATGAGATGAAGGAAGGAAAGAAAGGAAGGAAGGAAGGGAGGGAGGGGAGGGAAGGAAAAAGGATGGAAGGTAGGAAAGAAAAAAGGAAGGGAAGAGGGGAGGAGGAAAGGAAAGGAAAGGAAAGGAAAGGAAAGGAAAAAGAAAGGGAAGGAAGGAAAGCTACTAATGTCCCTAATTTTCTTCTGATCAGCTGGACAGCATTAACAGATATTAAAGGAATGTTAATACTTTGTAATTAAGTTCTTCACATTCTGAAAGTTAGAGCTATTCTATGTATAACTGAGAGGGCTTCAGGGCCATTGGAAGGCAAAAATACATCAGATGGTAGCTTCAACCAGGTGATTCCAAATTGACACCTGACTTTTTGGCTGAAAGACAGAAAAAGGAGGTGGAGATGGGAAATAGGAAAGAAAAAGTAACATCTAGAGGAGATTCATGACAAGATCCGATGATGGATGAGGCAGCCTTGAGTCCTCACTGTAAGCAGGTAAAGAAAGGAAAGGAAAAAGAATTAAAAGGACAATATTAGAAGCTCAACAAGTCAAAATGAGAAATACTATTTCATTTCTGATAAAAGAACATGATAAAAATGATAAAAGAGAACTGGTCTTGATTTAGTGGTTAAACAAGAGATAAAATATCTCTACACAGAGATATATCTCTCTACACAGAGATATTTTATCCAAATATCTCCAAATTTCATACCAACATTCATGCTTATTTCTCCTCGGGATATCCATACATACATACACACCTATTTATTTTCTTCTTGTTTGGAATATTTGCATACCCTTTTCTTCTGCAAAATAAAATCTCTCTCTCTCTCCCTCCCTCCCTCCCCCCCCTCTCTTTCTCTCCAGTTGTACATTTCAATCGCTTTCATATTTCCAAAGAGTGATTAGTCTTTCCTATCCATCCACATAGATATTAATAGCTTATTGGATGTTGCTGAGTATGGATGCTTTCCATAAAAATGAAAAAGAAAGAAAGAAAGAAAGAAAGAAAGAAAGAAAGAAAGAAAGAAA
>NW_020769320.1:14958067-14971729 GCF_900518735.1 Pseudonaja textilis | reverse complement strand
AGATGAACACCGCTCCCAAGAGCCAGAAACGACTAGCACATATGTGCAAGGGGAACCTTTACTTTACCTATGCATGTTTGTGTGCATACACATGTGTGTCATATATATATATATATATAATATATATGTATGTATGTATGTATGTATATGTATGTATCTGTATGTGTGTGTGTTTTCTTAAGTTTTCACGGGTACTTACATGTATGGCATTCAGCTTTGTTAGGGTATTTTCCCACGTCATTATAGTTGTGCTTTTAAAGTTGTAGCAACGTTTTGGCAGAATCTCATCTGCCATCATCAGGCTTCTGTATAGTGTTCATCTGATGAACATATACAGACACACTATACACACACACACACACACACACACACACACACACACACATACAGACAGAGAGAGAGACAGAGAGAGAGACAGAGAGACAGAGAGAGAAAGAGAAAGAGAATGAGTTAAAGATGCAGGTGTATATATACACACACACAAACACAAGCACACACATATATACATGCATACATGTAATCACCCTGGAGTGAGCATCCATTTAGAAAACATTCACAAGTACAAATTTATCCCAAAAGTGTAGGGGGAGGAAATAGTAAGCCTGATTTTCATTCCTTTAGCAATCTGTTTGATTCAATTAACAAATTTGATTTAAGAATGCCATAAAATTGAATCTAATTCATCTCACAATATTTTTGACTTATGACCCTACTAGACAGCGAGGACTCCCTGTGTGTATGTATGGTATGCCTATAGGCTTATGCCTGTATATACTGTATATACTTATGAATATTTATACATAGGTATGTATATTTGTATGTATGTTTTCTATACACACAAATCCATTTTGTCATGCTTAGCTTCCAGTATAGGTAAGGAAGATTTCAGCCACAATTTGATTGGAATTTTCTTTTCAATCCCATCTTGCACTTAAAGCTTTGCAGCTGGTATAGCATTATTCTAGGTGAATGCATAAGCAGTTTTCTTCAAGCATGGCAAATGAGAAGTGAGGCTGCCCGGCTGCGTACATTTCCCTCCCTCGTACCAGGCATCCTTCTGCTTCCATGCTCCAGTTAGCAAATATCAATTAGCCTTTTCCATAGGCAGCTGTTTTCCTGCAAACTTCATCATTACTGAGTGTCTGCGTCACACATGCTGTACAGGGAAGCAGAAAGGAAGTGTGGGCCAATGATTTTGGTAGCACGGACCTCCCTTGGAGACACCTGGTGCTTCACTGGGTATTGAATGAATGGATTTGAGGTGAACAAATGGTCACACAGGATTAGCATTCAAGCCAATGTACTGCAATGTCTGCAGAGTTAGACATAAAATGAAGAAGAGATGGAAGGGGACACCACTTTTAGAAATGGCATCCATGCAGTTTTCTAGGCTTCATCCTGTCTCTTTCCATTTTTGGACTTTCCAAGCTGGCTTATAGATCCAGGATTCTCTGCTGGTGATCACGTCTACGAGCACTATCTAACAAAATGAAATTCAATGTAGAAAAAAAGTAAAGTCTTACACTTAGGCAAGAAAAACCAGAAGTACACATATAGACTGGGTGAAACCAGCAGTAACTGTGAGTGGGATCTTGGAGTCTTAGTGGACAACCAGTTAAATAGGAGCCAGCAGTGTGCAGTAACCTCCAAAAAAGCCAATGCAATGCTAAATTGCATTAACAGAGAGATACAAGCAAGATTAAGGGTTGTAGTAAGAGCACTCTATAAAGCCTTAGTAAGACCACACCTAGAGTACTGCACCCAGTTTTGGTCACCACACTCTAATAAGATGTTGAGACTCTAGAAAGAGTGCAGAGAAGAGCAACCAGGATGATTAGGGGACTGGAGGCTAAAACATACAATAAACGGTTGCAGGACCTGGGCATGGCTAGACTAGTGAAGGACCAGGGGAGACATGATAGCAGTGTTCCAATATTTGTGGGGCTGCCCCAGAGAGGAAGGGGTCAAGCTATTTTCCAAGGCACCTGAAGGTCAGACAAGGAATAATGGATGGAAACTGAACAAGGAGAGATTCAATCTGGAAATAAGGAGACATTTTTCTGACAGTGAGAACAATCAACCAATGGAACAGCTTGCCTTCAGAAGTTGTGGGAGCTTCATCACTGGAAGCTTTCAACAAGAGACTGGACTGTCATCTGTTAGAAATGGTGTAGGTCTCCTGCTTTGGCAGCAGGTTGGACTAGATGACCTATGAGGTCCCTTCCAACTCTGTTAATCTAATCTAACTAATCAGGAGTGTTCCTGCATAGCTTCAGAGATTCAAGGTTAGTTTAGTGTCGAGCAATAGCCAAGAAGAATACATGTAAAATATATCAGGATGGGGAAATGATTGGATAATACAGATAGCCTTTAACTTAACAAAACAGTCATGTAATCTGCCAACTACGGTCATAAGTCATGATGATCATAAAGGGGTTCATTATTTCATTGTCCCAATTCCATGAGCTGTTTCTGAGGTGGTTGTGAGGCATACCAGGTTTTTAATTGATTTTGCTAACCATTGTAGACAGTTGGACTATAATCCCTTCCAATATTACAATTCTACAATTTCTCCTTTTTTATGAGGAAGGCACTATTTAGTTGTTATGACCCAAAGAAATATGATAGATATTAGGACATACTTGACCTGAGATAAATATAGACTTCGCTTTCAGTCATTCCCCATCTGTATGAAATTGCCCCATGGCATTGTGAACCTCTGGGTTCTCCTACAGGAGCTGACCAGCTGAGCCTGTGGGAGGGGTCAAACACATCAGTAGTCACGAGTCCCTGCATGCCCACAAGAGATCTAAATCCCAGCTTTGAATTCCTTAACTCCCACTAATTTCATTTGACCGTTAGTTGTTCAGATTCTTGCAAAGAGCTTAAGCTTGCAATAAAACTTTATACTATTTTCAACTGTTTGAATCTCCTGAGTTCCTTGATGCTTGACATCCCCACACAAAGCCACAGAGCTGTGTTTTAATACCTTTCTAAAAGGCCAGCTGAGTAGGGGTCTGCCTCACCTCTACGGTGGAGCAACAACAGAGAAAGGCTATCTTTCTGGACCCCGCCAGTTGAAGTTCTATAACTGACAGGATCTGTAGCACCCTAACCCTCACCAGGTAAGAAGGTGACATGACCCATAATTGGTGCGCAAGCAACATGTGCTAGGTGAAAGCTTGTCAGCCTTTATTCAAGCAGCATTCCCCCAAATCCCCACAATCCAGAAATTCCTGGTCCATTCCCCAAAATCTCTGTCCATGAGGCACACCTACAGTCCAAGATCAAGGCTCGAACCCACACACCTGCATACACTTTGTGCAACTTTCCAGCAGTGGAAGTCCACCAATATCAAGGCAACCTCAAACCTCAATCGATCACAGCAAGGCTTCTGGAGCAAAGTTCTTCTAGGAACCGATGAAAGTGTTGCCACAAAATACACTTAGTCCCAACAAAAGCCCCTCCCCACATCATCTCCTTAAATGTTACTCTCCAGATGATCCCCGTGAGGAGGGGTGGGGCTCCCTTCTCCCGAGTAGTTGGATTACCCTCTGCTGACTGTATCTCCTCTCCATTCTCCACAGGGTGGGCAGGGTAAACATTTTCTCTTCTCCGGAGCTCTGCTTTGCTGCCTACCCTTTCCATCTTCCTTGGTTAACTTGCTTCCTCTCTTCCTCCCTGCCTACTCTTCCAAGGCTCCAGGGGCCCAGGATGCCTCGTCCTCATCCACAGGTGCCATGGGCATTGCATCCACCCCCTCTATTGGCCCCGGCTCCATCTCCTCCTTCTTGGACCCAGGCTCTGATGGGGCCATGACAGATGGGCCAATGGGATGGGATGAAGACAGTCACATAGCTATGCTTTTTCTCTCACATGGTATGTATGACATCATATAGGCTCCTTTTGGTACGTATAAACAATTATATATTCAGATTTAATCAGGCCACCTTTACCTAGAAATGACAAAACCTGATTTCAGAGCTTTTTTCCCCCTTTAGTTTCTCTGTTTCCTAATTTTTTAAATTGCGTCTTTAATTGCATCTTCACGTCTTCCTATTTCTGCATTGGCGAAGGCAAACAAATTCTTATGAAAACGAATGTCTACATATAAGTTAGTCATTTAAGATACATTATTGTTTTGTAAGCAATTTTCCCCCCAAAATATTTTGTGTGTGTGTGTGTGCGCGCGCATCCCTTCCCTCTAAGTTTCCCTTTTTAACATGGACATTTAAAATGTAAATTTCTGAAAATTAAAAGCTTTGAAGGAAAGTGAATGCCTGGAAGTGTCCTAGTTCCAAAGTGCAAATGAATATATAAGTATATGAATATACATGTAATTGCAACTTTCTACCATTATTTAATTTGACATTTCTAAAAGATAGGGGAGATTAAACTTTCCTTTGCATTAACCATGTACTTTGTCTCAACAAAATCTGTTCTACTGTGTGATCTGATTCCACAGTTAACTTGGGATAGAAAGATTAGCTATGTTAGAAGAATCTTACTAATCCATCTATGGATATTTTAGGGCCTAACTAATAACAACATTAGAGATGCGGTGGCTCAGTAATTAAGACACTGAGCTTGTCAATCAGAAAGGTCAGCAGTTTGGCGGTTCAAATCCCTAGCACCACATAATGGAGTGAGCTCCCGTTACTTATCCCAGCTTCTGCCAACCTAGCAGTTCAAAAGCATGTAAAAAATGCAAGTAGAAAAATAGGGACCACTTTGGTGGGAAGGTAACAGCGTTCCGTGCTACACCTTCAGCGTTTAGTCACGCCGGCCACATGACCACGGAGACATCTTCGGACAGCGCTAGTTCTTCGGCTTTGTAACGGAGATGAGCACCACCCTGTAGCACGTATGTGCAAAGGGAACCTTTATCTTTAATAATGACTCATTTCATTTAAAGGACTGCTAATAATTTATTTAAATTATTATTTAAAGCCTAGATAATCATAACTTCATGATCCAATCCATTGCAATCAAGGCAGAAGTTTGATTTGCCACTGTTTCTAGGATGTTGGCCCTGGGACTTTATTCTGGTTTCCTATCAAAGTGCTAATTAGACCCAACTTTGAGTAGCTTCAAAACTTAGACAAGGTTCATTTTAGTAATGTCACCTACTGAAACAAATGTTCCTGGAGGAAGGATATTTAATAAGGTTTTATAAATTATGTACATGTTATTGGCTAACAAACATTACCAAAAGGAAGCTCACTATGATGAAAAATGTATTCTTCTCAGACTTGAAATGTATGTGTACATATAATCTACTAAGCCTTGTAATAGAAGAGAATCTCTGAAGCTCAGGACTGGAGTCTTTGCTGCTCCTGAGCTTGGTTATTTATTTACCAATATTTCATACACAAACTAGGTAACTATATCAATGTTGGTGAGTGTGGAGTTTTCTCCCAGTTCCCAGTAGCTGACCTTGACAGTTTTGATAGGGCTGCAATTTTTTCCTTGATAACTAATTCTTTGATCGGGTCATTGTTTTCTGATTGATTGTTTGTCTTGGGTTAATCCCTGCTTGTCTGGCATTGATTATTGGGTTCGGTCTTTTATTTGCTTATTGACTTTTATGATCATCTCTATTGAATGGTGGGAAAATATGGGTTATTTCTATGTGTCTATGGCTGAATTAATGACCTTAACATTTTTAGATTTGGTTTGGTCTTAGATACTAACAGTTTCCCACTTGAAACTATGGTTGGGTCTCCCCAGTGGTGGGATTCAGCCAGTTTGTACCAGTTTGGGAGAACCAGTTGTTAACTTTCTGAGTAGTTTGGTGATTGTTGGAAGAAATCATTAGGGCAGAGAACCAGTTGTTAAATTATTTGAACCCCACCACTGGGTCTCCCCATGTGCTGTGTATTAAGGCTTGCATCTGAATTGCTGCTTAAGAATAACCATTCTCTGTAATAACAGAATAACAATAGCAATAGCACTTACATACTGCTTCATAGTGCTTTACAGATTTCTTTAAGCAGTTTATAAGAGCCAGCATGTTGCTCCCAACAATTTGGGTCCTCATTGTATTGACCTCGGAAGGATGGAAGGCTGAGTCAACGTGGAGCAGGTCAGGATCGAATTCCTGGCCGTGGGCAGAGTCAGCCTGCAAATGCTGCATTCTAACCACCGGATCGCTGTGGCTCTTACATTGACTTCATGCCTTTCTTCACTGTAGACGAACCAGAGTGCTGTCATTTTCAGCAAAGGAGGAAAGGCAGAGAGAGCATTATTATAAGTTTTGTATTTTGTTTCTCAACTTCACAGTATCCATGTTGATGGGATTAAAGAAAGGTGAATGATGCATGAGAGTCAGCGAGAGTTGTTCCTAAAGTTGTTAGCAAGGGAGGGAGGGGAGAGAAAGAATATATCATTCGTAACGAGAGAGTGCTAGCTCAAAAGCTTCAATTCCCACCATCCCTACACAGCTGTTCAGAGTTGCCAAGAGACCACCAACACAAAGCCTGGAATATAGATGCATTTTATCATTAAGAAAGTTATCAGAACACAGCAAAATACAACAGAGATTTCTTAGCAGCCTTCCTTTCTACTCTGCATTACATTTTTTCTGTACGCAACCTCCTGGTCTAACTCTAAATTAGTTCACACCACTGACAGGCAAGTTGACCATGGTAGAAGGGCAGCAAAACTACTACAAAATTCTGATGTCACCATTCTGAGTAATGAACTCTGGGAAGTCAGGACTCTTTGACCCTTTGTTCGGGTTCAAGAGATCCTTTATTGAGCACATCATATTGGCACTTAGAAAGGTGAAGCTAGTGTCAGGATTCCAGCAGTTACCCCCATTTAAATGAGTCTCGAGTCAAACTTCCAAAACTTAAAAAGGATTTATTGGGAATTAACATGCCAGTGCTGCCTGGGTGTAGCCAACTCGGAGACACATCATTTCCCTCCCACCCGCCTGGGTGTATCGTAATTCCTATTCTCCAATGGGACACATCCATAGCCAAGAGTCATCAATCATGCTCTCCAGCTAGAATTTTACGTGGCAGAAACTTTGGTCGCCTAGTTACTATCTTTGAAAACATTTGTGGGATGCAGTTTCAGTTTTGTAAGCTGTTGCACTGCTTCCCCCTCCCTTCCTGTTGGCAACTCTAAAAAGACCACAGAAATATTTTATGAGTTGATGGCTAGCTTAAATTATTCCTATGCTTAGGGATAGTTAAAAGAATGAGATCTTCCTACCCTACTTTGTCTTTCGGGTCACATGGGCCAATCCGTCCAGATGTAGATTCTCACTCAACTTCAACAGGTATCTGTTGACATGACCTTGGTTCGCATACTGACTGGTAGATGTCATGGCTAGCTGGTTGAGATATCACATTCCTGGCTCCCCTCCCCCCATGCTCTGTCCCCTTTCCTCTGAATGGCAACCAAGAAACAAAGCAGAAATAAGCATTGCTTCATCTTGCCAGTTGACCTCTGAATTCTTCTGCTCACACCCACATATATTTATGGTAGATAGGACATTTGGCTTCAGCTTTGGCCACCATGTGTGGAGGCCCGTGCAAGTAAAGTATGTTCTCCTGGTTGGACCAACTTTGTTGTTGTGGTGGTGGTTGTGTAGCAACCAGTGTGCATGAGTAAAGGACACAATGATTTGTATAGGTAGGTTTCTGCTTGGAGTCGAGCAGAGGTGGTATTCAGCAGGTTCTGAACATTTCTGGAGAACTGGTAGCGGAAATTTTGAGTAGTTTGGAGAACTGGCAAATACCACCTCTGACTGGCCCTGCCCCAATCTATTTTTTGCTTCCTGAGTCCCAGCTGATCGCTTGGATCTTCTTTAATTGCCCTGCACAGGAGAATGGAGCTGGAAAGCAGGTTAGTGGGGTGGGGAGGGAATGGAGATTTTGCAGTAATCTTCCCCTGGAGTGGGATGGGAATGGAGATTTTACATTATCCTTTCCCCTACCACACCCACCAAGCCACACCATGCCCACCAAGCCATGCCCACAGAACCACTAGAAAAATTTTTTTGAATTCCACCACTGGCATAAGTTAGGAATGAAGTATAAGTAAAAAAAAAATCTCACTCACAATCTTTGCAGCATAATCCACCTAGCTAAAAGTAGAGATTTTCAGAGCAGCCTAGATTCATCTGGGTCAGAAATGTTGTGTTTTCAGATGTTATGGTCTTTTCTTGAAGTTCCGCATTATTTTGCAAATCAAAACTGTTGAGGTAATTCCCCATTAGGAGAATGAGCACATACAGGGAGACGTATTTGAGAGAAGTGTTGAATAATACACACACAGCACAAAGATACACTGTACAGTAAATGTAGGTTTTTTACTTTCAGTAAAGGTTTAAGCAAAGTTCAAACACAGTCCAAAGTCATTCACAGGTAAGATCAGTCAGTTTTCAGTCCAGGGATAATCCAATATCAAAGTCCAGTGTCAAAAACAGTTCAGTATCAGACTTACATCAAATCCAAAAATAGCAGTCAATTAGAAAGAACAGCAATATGCTCCAACAGAAGGAAACAGAGACTCACTGAGACTTCTTTTGAGACTAAGACTAAACAACCCAGGTTTCTGGCTCCATCTTATGGTCGTTTGATGAACCACACCCAATTACAGTTTTGCATTTTCTTAAAGATACAGTATTAAAATGTCTATCCTGGTTTATATATTTCTAACCCAAATAGCTGTTAGGTGACTTTTAGGTGATTCCTAACAAAAACAGACCAGAAGAAAACTGGAGTTTGTTTTCACGACGTGTATTGGTCTGAGAGGTTTTCCCCTTCAAATCAAGGCTTCTGCAATTAAGAGGAACATCTTTTACATTCCCAAAGAATAATGGGAGAGGCTTTGAAAAGTATTTGAGTGAGGGGAATGCAAATAGCAGAAGAAGCTGCTACAAAGTCTTTGCAGATTACCATGACAATTTACTTGGAAGGTGCTTCTTGCCTAGTGAATTTAATCCAGTTTGCAATGTTTAAAGTTTGGTACCCACTTCTACCATTTTCATTTGACAACAATCTTCTGTCCTTAACAGAAGTTAACAGAATAACAGAGTTTATAGGAATCTTGGAGGACATCTAGTCCAACCCCCTTCTCAAGCAGAAGACCCTATCCCATTCTAGACAAATGGTTGTCCAATCTCTTCTTAAAAATTCTGTTGAGCTGAGAGGAAGCACTGTGATTAGTTCTATTTCTAGCAATTGGCAATCTGGGCAGAACATCTGACTCAAGGAAAGAGAAGTGAAGTTGCTTAATATTATGGAACAAGATTAAAATATTTGTCAGAGTTACTGTAGGTGAGTAGGAGAATCCAATTTCTATGTGAAGAAGAAAGAGAATTTCTGCTCTAAGAAACAGAGCCTATTTATAAAACCTCCAGCTTGTTTGGCTTGTGCTGCCCAAAACATCCTTTCCTAAAACCTTCTAAAGCCCATTGTGGGTAAGAAATCTAAATATGACAACTCTTCAGTACAAATCTCCCAGTGGCTTCACTCAATACTTTTAGGAAGTTATTAAATAGTATGAAGTGGAATCCCTAGCCTTGAAAAAACAAAGCTTGAACACAAGGATGCATACAATTTGGAAAACAAGCAATACATTGATTTCCAGATGGAAAAGTTCCAAGTAATTTAATATAAAAAGTAAACTGTTACTATTGAGTTTCAAAATCCTTATCTTTTCTTCCCAGGAATCATAATGTAAGAGGTCCTGGATGATTTAAGATTGACATTGACCTATTACAAAGTTTCCTTTGCTGCTATCAGCAAGCACTACAAAATGCCACAATATAATATTCTATATATTCAATTATAATCTCTTCTCTACCGTTAATGTAAAGGTTCTGTATTTTTAATTGTATGAACGATGTGGTAGCTTAGTGGAGAAGATATTTACCTCCCACTTGGAAAGTTGAGAGTTCAATCCTAGGTAGCGGCAGATGTTTCTCTCCTAGGTACTCAGAAAAAACATCTGCTGTGAACTCAACATAGGCATCAGGAGGGGCATCCGGCCAATAAATACTTGGCTTCATTCAGTCACCCGGACTCTAGCCCAAAACACAGACTTAAGAGGGTAATTTTTTAAAAAAGGAGTACTGTTTTTTTAATTGTGTAATTATTCCAGATTCTGTATAAAAAAATAATAATAATTCACAAATTTTGCCAGAAGTAGAACATTGAAATGACATACAGTGCAATCAACAGAGCCACCAGCCAGACCAACAATAAAAATTCCAAAACCATTAGAATTCCTGTGTGCCTAATTCTATATACATAGAGAGAGCTTTCCTAAGAGGCTTTCCATCTTGAAATAGCAGGATAATTACCATTACTCTAAGCCTAATTGTATACTCATTTGTCAACGAAATTTTGTAGGATTCAATAAGGGTTTGTTATTCCCCAATACAAATGAGAAGGGGAAGACTGGTCAGTTCTGAATTCAAGACTGTAAGCTCTTGTCCTGCTTTAGCTATAAAGCCAGCTGGGTAACTCTGAGGCCAGTCACTTTCTCTCAACCCTAGGAAGCAGCCAATGGCAAACTATTGTTCTGCCCTAGGCCTTCCCAAAAAGCACTAAGTCAATTCTGAGTCCTGGCAAAAACATCTTTTATTACATTAATGTGAATTTATTTCATTCACAGTCAGCCAATGACTTGGCAAACAGTCTTGCAAAGGTATACAAATTTAGCTCAGACCTTTATCAATCCTGGAATGCTGCCCAGTAAATAGTTCCACACTTAGTGCTGGCAGGGAAGGGCTAGGTTATACAGACAAATCCTCACAAGGCTGGAACAAAGGAACGAGCCAGTTGTTTCCTGCAAAAAAACCCTTCTCCTTTGCTTCTCTTTTAATCTGAAGGGAAGGGCCATTCATTGTCCGTCTGTGGCCTTATTCCCACGTTGACCCTGAGTTCTTAATTGTGCCTTCTTTTTGGCAGCTCTGTGCATGTGCAGGCTGGGAACTGGCTCCAGAAGCTCCCCCCACCCCAATGCTGTCTGAGCCTGAAGGCAGCTGATGACTGCCAGCCTGCCCTGGCCCCATCTCTGCCTCTGATTCAGAGACCTCCTCCAAGCCTTCCTCAGCCTCCAGGACTGGCCCAGGTTCCTCCCCAACCTCCTCACTACTGTCACACTCTGCTGCCAGTTCTGCCAGCCGCCGTTGGACCACAACAACAATTTCTGAAATCGTAAGTTAGGCAGTCCCGGGAATCAACACTAACTCCAAAGGACCAATAATATTAATCTCAACGATTCATATGAAATCCATTTATAGTGGTATCATAGAATGATAAGGCTGGAAGGCGCCTCGGAAGGTCCCCTGTGCTAGGCAGGGGATCTTATGCCATTCTGGACAAATGATTGTCCAATCTTTTCTTGAAGAACTCCAGTGATGGAACATACACAACTTGGAGAGGCAAACTTTTCCATCAGCTTCTACTCACTGCCTCTTGTTCTACCTCAGAATAAGTTCACTGGCGTTGATTATTCTGGTTAACCAGGCCTAGACAAGGCGTGATAATAACATTCTTTCTTTTCCTCTCACTTCTACATTATTCTCCTTTTCACTGAAGTTTTAAAAGCCCCAGCATCTGGAATCCAGAGGTGAATTGCCAAACTTCAAAAATCGCCAACTTCAAAAGCAAATACAAAAATTTATGCCACCAGATAAAGACTGAATTAACCAATTATCACATTAAACAAGAGGAGAACCTTCTACGCACCAATTCCACCTGCGCTTTCTACAATTTTGTAAACAACAAACTAAAAGACTCAAGGTCCATCCCACCCCTGAAAGGACCTAACGATAAAGACTGCAATGAAGACACCATTAAAGCCAACCTCTTTAACACATTCTTTGGCTCAGTATTTGTAAACAGCAATGGATCATGCCCAGTATTTGCTAGTCAGACCATTGACAACTACAATGATCTAATACATATCGATGTTACAGAAGACAATGTTGAAAAAGCACTACGCAATCTAAAGGAGTCACGTCTTTCAAGATCACTATGAAATTTGAGCTGAATTTAACCCAGCCTGTTTTAAGGGTTGGGGAAGGAAATGAAACTTTCCAAGACAACAAATTTTGGATTTCTCAGCTCTAGTTTAACAAACAGTGAGAAGATTCTTGAAATATAAAAAAATATGTAGCTATTTCTGTGAAGAACTGCAATTTTCTCCTTGCTTACTGTACCAGTGCCAGGATATTGCTGAATCATCCCTCATTGAATGAAAATGATAGAGAACAATTGACTAGCCAGAAGAGTTAATACCTTTATTCACAGCCAATGTTTATATTTCTGTCTCCCATTCTCCCCTGCCAGCTAATTCTAATATCACCCTTTACAGGTTTATAGGTTTGAAACCTATTATTAACTTTATATAAAGGCCTTTATTAACTGGAAACTTAAGCTTTCTAATAATCGTTTTAAATTACTATGGTTAGCTCTCCTGCCATTCTAGTAAGCAAATGAAGCACCAGATGAATGAAATTCATTGTAAATGGAAACCTTTGTGCCTACTCCTAGAGAGACAAAGAACAATCACAACAACAACACACCAGTGGTTCAGATCTAACATGGAGTGGGATCTTGGCTGCTTGCAATATTACTCACAGGAGTACTTTTGGAAACCTCTTGTAGAAAGGAAGGTGTAGGTACTAAAGTACAGTTACCTTTGTGACTTATATAGCTGAACCATTTAATCAATGCTTGCTGATCCTGTCCCTCCACCCCTAATCATTCTAAAAACTCCAAAAAGGAAGGAAGGAAGGAAGGAAGGAAGGAAGGAAGGAAGGAAGGAAGGAAGGAAGGAAGGAAGATAGGGATGGGGGGAGGGAGGGGAAAAGGAAGGAAGGAGAAATAGAGAGAATGAAAGAAGAAAGAAAGAGAGAGAGAGAGAGAAGGGAACTGGGGGTGATTCCTTATTCTAATTAATGATTATGTTCATGGGAGGAAAGGGAAGGAAGAAAGGAAGATATGGAGGGAGGGAGGAAAACAGAAAGAAAGGGATGGAGGGAGGGAAAAGGAAAGAGAGAGAAAGAGAGAGAGAAAGGAGTCAGAGAAAGAGAAAGGGAGAAAGAAGGGAAATGGGGGGAATTCCTTATTCTAATTAAGAAATTATTATGCTCATCAGAGGGAAGGAAGGAGGAAGGAAGGAGGGAGGATGTGAGGGAGGAAGGAAGGGAAGGGAGGAAGGAAGGAAGATATGGAGGAAGGAAGAAAGGAAGGAAGGAAGGAAGAGAGAGGGGGGGAGGGAGGGAAGGAGGGAGGGAGAGAAAAGGAAGGAGAGAGAGAGAGAGAGAAATCAAAAGAAAGAGAGAGAGAGAGAGAAAGAGAGAAAGAAGAGAAATAAGGGAAATTCCTTATTCTAATTAAGAAATTATTATGTTCATGGGAGGGATGGGAGGAAGGAAGGAAGATATGGAGGGAGGAAAGGAAGGAAGGAAGAAAGGGATGGAGGGAGGAAAAAGGAAGGAGAGAGAAAGAGAGAGAAATAAGAGAGAGAGAAATGAGTGAGAGAGGGGGGGAATGGGGGGAATTCCTTATTCTAATTGAGGGAGGGAGGGGAGGAAGGTAGGGTGGAAGATTCCAGATCTATTTTTTCTAGATTATCAGGAACTTTCCTTCCTTCCTTCCTTCCTTCCTTCCTTCCTTCCTTCCTTCCTTC
>NW_020769320.1:14947602-14958057 GCF_900518735.1 Pseudonaja textilis | reverse complement strand
CTTCCTTCCTTCCTTCCTTCCTTCCTTCCTTCCTTCCTTCCTTCCTTTCATATTGCCCTTTACTGAAAGGCTGCTTTACAAAATTTAACATTAGAAATTAGTTACACTTAAATGCCTGCTATTTGCTTTTCTTTCCAGAAGTGGAAATTTATGTGAAGCAAAGTTACTGTGTGAGCATTTAAGTAGCTTGTAGTTGGCTTTGAAGTGAATATGTCATTAAGATGAATTAAGGAGGTTTGTATACCTCTGCTGGCATTGTTATTCCTGTCCATCTGGAGGAAAAGCAAACAGAGCAGGAATATGTTGATTTATAGAAAGAAAGTACCTTTGAAACTTTATTCTATTTAATGAAGCCTGCAAATCTTTCATGTAGAACTAAAGGGAATCTACATTTTCCTCTTGATGTGTAGTAAGTTCATGTTATAATTCACCATCACTGCTGACACGCTGAAGAAGTTTGAATCTCATATATGAAAAAGTAAAATATATTTTAGGACATTGAATTTATATTCATACTTGGGACATACTGTATTTTTGCCTTTCATTTTAAATTAAAGAGATGCCAGCAATTTCCTTTCTAAATCATGACAGAGTTTTTAAGGATTGAAGAGGAAGCAGTGGGAACTGAAAGAAATTTAAAGAATTGTATAATAAAAATGACATTAAATAAAAATAACATATCGTCTGCACCTCTATAACTGTCTGGTTTGGTTCTGCAACCCAGCAAGACAAACACAGACTTCAGAGGATAATTAGGACTGCAGAAAAAACAATGGCTACAAACCTGACTTCCATCAAGGACCGGTACTCTGCACGAGTCAAAAAGAGGGCTGTGAAAATAGACCCCTCACATCCTGGACATAAACTGTTTCAACTCCTTCCCTCAAAACGATGCTATAGAGCACTGCACATCAGAACAACCAGACACAAGGACACTTTTTTTCCCAGACACCATCACTCTGCTAAATAAATAATTCCCTCAACACTGTCAAACTATTTACTAAGTCTGCACTACTATTACTATTAATCCTCCCATCCTTCCTTTCACCCGTCTCCTCCCAGTTGTGACTGTATGACTGTAACTTTGTCACTTGTATCCTTACTGACTGTATGACTGAATATTGACTGTTTCCTAGTATGATTTGATTGCTTATTATACCCTATGACTATTATTAAGTGTTGTACCTGATGATTCTCAACTCTTGATGAATGCATCTTTTCTTTTGTGTACACTGAGAGTATTTGCACCAAGACAAATTTCTTCTGTGTCCAACCATACTTGGCCAATAAAGAATTCTTAAGATCATGGCACATGGTACCCAATCAGTTTGAAGACAAAATACCTGTGACAAATTAATTTCACCCAAGCAAATTTGTGTACAGAAAGTTGGCTAGTCACCAGCATATATTTGAAACACCATGAGAGATAGAGCCAATAGTATTTGGTTACAGAGGGTAGGTTGTCCAAATACATTAATTATTATTTCTTTATTAATTAATTTTTTATACTGCCCACTTTCCCCACAAGGGGAGATTCTGGGCAGCTTACCTGCTATAAAACAAATACAAAATAATGATTAAAAGATTCAAACAACACATAGTTAAAATAGAGGCAGTCTTCCACTTATGACCACAACTGACACCAGAATTTATGTTGTTAATTGAGATATTCATTAGTTTTGCCCCATTTTACACACTTTCTGGTCACAGTTGTTAAGTTAACCACAGGTTTTTCTGACCCAAACCTTGTTCCAAGGAAACAAACACGAAATAGAAGTTACAGCAAAACCTTTTAATGATTCTTTATGAATTCCATTCCTTCACAGTTAAAAGGCTGCTTCAAACTAATTGTCTCTGATAAGAATGAGCCTTGCCAAGGTTGTGCATAGCTGCCAAGAACATTAGTTAAAGTTGCCAAGAAATATTTCAAACACAAAGAGTCTCCAAACACCAACCAAGATATTATGAACGTCCACCAGGCTTGAATGAAAAAACTTCTTTGCTTCCTGCAAAGAACTTCGGATTCTCAGCTGGCTTTTATCTCTTAAGGGAGGGGCCATTACCTTGCAGCCTTATTCCCTAGTTGCCCGTGCTTCTGCAGCTGCTGTTTCCTTTGAACAGCCCTGCTCATGCGCACTGGGCACAGGCTCCTCAGGGATCTCTTCATCACTGCTGCCAGACTCCACAATCTCTGAAGGCAGCATTCCACTCCCTGATGGTCCTGGCCCCGTCCCTGCATCACACACAGGCCCCTCATCTGAGACCTCACTCTCCGAGACCTCAGCCGTCTGCACCTGCTGCTAGTGAACCACAACAAGGGTTGTTAAATGAATGTTTCCCCATTGACTTTGCTTGTCAGAAGGTCGTAAAAGGGGATCACATGACCCCAGGATGCTGCAACTGTCATAAATGTGAGTCACATGAATTTTGATCACATGACCAGGGGAATGCTGCAATCTAAGTGTGAAAAATGGTCCTGTTATTTTTTTATTTCAGTGCCGTTGTAAATTTGAAAGGTCGCTAAACCAACTGTTTTAAGTCAAGGACTACGTGCATTATTAAGAACTATAATAAAATTGAATTAAGACAGCTAAGAATCGGATGGGACAGGGATGAAGCCTTGTTACCCTGTCAGTCACCTCCAGTGGTGAGCGCCCCACTCGGGCCAGGTTTTAATACTCTTCTGGAAGGCCAAAATGGAGGGCCCAGTTCTCACCTCAGGTGGTAGAATGTTCTACAGAATGGGGCCACAATGGGAATGGCTCTTCTCCTTTGACCCCACCTGCTTCAATTCGTTAACAAACATGATCTGTCACAGGCAGATCCAGGGGTGGGCTTCAAAATTTTTAGTAAAGGGTTCTCTGCCCGATTGCTGGGTGGGTGTGGCCTAGTTGGCCTCCTGCACCATGGCAGGCGGAGGTGTGTTTGCTCTCCCTGGGCTCCGGAGTCTTTCTTTGAGCCTCCAGGAGGGTAAAAATGGGCCCCAGGCTCCAGAGGCTCTCTGGAAGCCAGAAACGGGACCATTTCTGGCCTTCCTGAACTTCCAGGAGGCCCATTTTCCACCCTCCCCAAGCGTCCACATGCACCCTGCACTTGTCTGCATCCAAAACGGGCCATATGGGGACTCCTGGGAGGGGTGGGGTGGGATGGTGGGGCCAGTCAGGAGTGGGATTTGGGGGTTCTCTGAACTGGACAGAATCTTAGTTAGGAGTCATGCTCCTGTTGGAGTCTGAATTCGAGGAGGAAGATGAACAGCTGAGAGGGAGTGAGAGTGTGGCTCTGTTGGTTATGGAGGAAACTGGGGAAGGGCAAAGCCCGGCTGGGCAGAGCAGGAGAGAGGTAGAACAAGGGAGAGGGAGTTCAGAGGAAGACCCAGGCCCACCCTCTCTTCATCCTAGGGCACACAGGGAGGAACGGAGGAGAGCAACGTGGGTTGCGTGGCTTATGGGGGAGGAAAGGGCCCTGATTCCCTTCACAGTCAAGGGAGCCACACTCCCACTCCCTGTCAGCTGTTCATTTTCCTCCTCAGATTCAGACTGACAGGCAAATGACACTAGGGGCTCTCCCAAACCTTTCCAAACCCCCATCAGCCCACCCCATGGTATATCTTCTTCCAGCGTGACTGAGGTGGACTTGTTCCATCAGGGAGAGATGTTACAATGCTCCAGAGCTCTCTTTCTATATCTGAAACAAGACAGTCAAGAATATCAGGAGGCCGGAAAATTTAGTCCAGCTACACTCTCACCTTTATTAATTCTGAAGTGATATGGATATAATCATTGTGTTAACTTCTCATCCAATACTTGCTTTGTTTTCCCCTCTGTCTCCTGCAAGGATTTGGACTAGAAGATCTGCAAGGTCCATTCCAACTCTGTTATTCTGTTTTTCCTTCCAGTTGATCCATCCTCAAGACCGCCAGCCTCAGGACAATCATAAGCTTATAGTAAATGCTTATAGTAACTGGACTTGAAAGTTACTTTTCTAACCATGATCTGCCCCTCTTGTATAAATGTTGTGTGCTAGCTTTGCATTTTTACCGTGAAATCTTTATGATATAGTATTCTGCGGACACAGTATTAGTAAAATAGAAGCCTTACATCTCACTTTTATTACAGTGGCAACATTTTTATGAAATGTCAATTTATTTTAAAAGCCTTTATTAAGAATAAGAAAAGTGTAAATAGGTATCCTTTCTTTTCTTACATTCTTCTGTACACTAAACAAATAGCTTGTAATTGTAACCAGTGTGATATGCCTATTGTTCCCTGGGCCAATTCTTATGTTTTTCTTGTGAAGCTATAGATGTTACTGAACAATTGAGAAGAATATGGACTATTGGAAACAGATATTTTCACAATGATCACTTGAGATTGGATTTTTTGAGATGGAATCAAATGGAAAACAATAATGAGCCATTCAGACAGAAGGCTGTGTTTTGGACATGTCTTAAAACTCTTTTCATAATGTGAGGAAAGGAATTGTTGTAACAAAAAATGTGAACTTCTGAAATGAAAACTATTGAAATATAGGTACTTGATGGTTACTTGACTGCTAAAATTAGGACCCTTGTATGTATGGTTTTCTTGTAGCTTTATGTTATTTTCTCATATCAGCCAAGCTTATTCTGTATTTAGTTTCCAACATTTCAGTAAATCTTTTACTTTTGTGAAATAAAAGAATTAGGAACGTGGTTTATAGGTTTAGCTAGGACAGTTTTACTTCTTATTAGATCACAGGATTAGTAGTAGAAACATGGAACCTCTGCAGAGGTGGTTTTCAGCAGGTTCTGACCAGTTCTGGAGAACCGGTAGCAAAAATTTTGAGTAGTTCAGAGAACCGGCAAATACCACCCCTGACTGGCCCCACCAACCCCATCTATTCTCTGCCTCCTGAGTCCCAGCTGATCGACTGGGTCTTCTTTCGTTGCCCTGCACAGGAGAACGGAGGTGGAAAGCAGGTTAGTGGGTTGGGGAGGGAATGAGGATTTTACAGTATCCCTTCCCCTGCCACACCCACCAAGCCACACCCACTTGATCAGTTTCCATCCATTATTCCTTGTCTTCGGGTGCTTTGGGAAATAGCTGCTATCATGTCTCTCCTGGTCCTTCTCTTCACTAGACTAGCCAGGCCCAGTTCCTGCAACTGTTCATTGTATGTTTTAGTCTCCAGTCCCCTAATCATCCTGGTTGCTCTTCTCTGTACTTTTTCTAGAGTCTTAACATCCTTTTTATAATGTGGTGACCAAAACTGGATGCAGTACTCTAAGTGTGGTCTTAAAGAGCGGCATTAGTCCTGCACTTGATTTTAACTGTATCCCTCTGTTAATGCAATTTAGGATTACATTGGCTTTTTTGGCTGCCGCTCCACCCTGTTGGCATCTATTTAATTGGTTGTCCACTAAGACTCCACAATCCCTCTCACAGTTACTGCTGGTTTCCTCCAGTCTATATGTGTACTTCTGGTTTTTCTTGCCTAAGTGTAGGACTTTACTTTTCTCTACATTGATTTTCATTTTGTTAGATAGGGCCCAGTGTTCAAGTCCATCTGGATCTTGCGCCTATCTTCTAGGCTAGGTGTTCACTATTCCTGCCAGCTTAGTATCATCTGCAAGTTTGGTAAGTTCCATGTTCATAAACTGAACCTGAATGCGTTGCTTTCGCCCAATTGATTCCCAGGATCTAAGGGGGAAATTCCCTTGAATTATTTGTATGTTATAAATGTTGTGCATGTGTGCAAACAATTAAGAAGCATAAATAAAACAGAACGCATCTATGAAGGTTTGCAAGCATGTGTGTGTGCCGTGCTTGAACGGCGTCGAGGCCAAAGACTTAAGAATCGGGGTTATCTTTTACCTCCAGAAGAATATGCTAAACAAAGGAAAGACGACTGTTCCAAAATGAAAAACACAGTTGCCGTTTTTACTAAGAAAAGTGAATGGCATTCTGATGATGTGGCTGGTTTCTTGACGTCCTCTCGGTAGATTACAAAGCAAATGAAGCAGTTCCATAGCTGGATGCTGCCCGAAAGCTGAGAGCAGATTGGCAAGGGTTCGCTGTCAGTGATAGATGGAAACACTTAGAGATAGGAAAAACTCTACAAGGTGTAGCTTGGAGCCTTTCAGGCAATGAGGAGGTTGAAATGATTATTGAAATGAGAGTGACATTGGTAGATGATTTACCATGTTGCCACAGCTTTCTTCATGGCCTCAATCTTGTAATTCCCGGTTGCACTTTTTAATAAGACCTATCTCCTCATGTTGTACTTTATTTCACTGTAGGCAAAGGGGATGATTTCAGATGGCTACCAGATTGGAAAGGGAAAAGCTTTCCTTTGGGGTTTTTGAGTTACCAGCTTGTGATTCAATTTAGTGAAGGTGACACATAAGCAGAACTGTAAAAGGGCAAAAAAAGGCCATCTGTGTTAAATAGCTATGGAGATTCTCAGTCATTCAGGTCATGGTTGTCCCAAATGTGCTTTTTTTTTTTTCAAAAGGCAATTGGACTTTGTTTTTCCTTGAAGATGTTACACTCCTGACCCAAGAAGCTTCTGCACCAAAGCCTTTTGGATGAGAAGAACTGGAGAAGCTTCTTGGATGAGAAGTGAAATGTCTTTAAGGAAAAACAAAGTCCAGTTGCTTTTTGAAAAAAAAAAAACACCTTTGGGACATCTATGTTAAAACTGAACGGTTGTTCTGACGCAGCTCCCCAATCACAACAAACCCTCTGACGTGAACTCAAAAGATTCCTTTATTAAGGAATGCCAGCAGCCTCGCAAAAAGTTTATCTAACTTTTTCGCTAACAAGTCTGTCCGGCCAGAAGATGAATAGTTGTCTATTCATCTCCACCTCCTGCCTTTTATCTCCAGAGCTATGGTAGGATGTTGTGGCTCCGGGCTTGGATTCAGCTCCTGTGACTGATATGAGTTCAAGTGAGGAGGACATGGCAGAAAAATATGAGCCGGCATGGCTCAGTGATTGGACTGGTAACCAGGATGAGGAGATGGACGTGACAAAGGAAGACAGACCTGATGTATTAGAATTGTCACGATCTTTGACCTCCTCTGGTCCCTTATCTGATCAACAGCCGGGAATGGCTGAAAGGGAAGTTTTGAGAGAGTCTTCTAGTAGAGATGAGAACTTGGAAAATTTGTGGTTAAATGTAAGGAACAGAAGACAGTTGAGAAGGCAAAATCAGCTGGAGCGAAGGAGGAGGGTGAGTCAGTAAATTAGCACGTTGCCTCAATGAGTATAAAAGGACACAGCTGGGCTGGTACAATTTGCCAGGAACAAAATGACTTATTGAGTGAGGACGTTACAGCAAGAAGCTCTGAGACTTGAGATTTATTGCCAGGACTGCTTTGCCGGACAGAGTAAAGATTTATGCTGTGGATTGAGATTTCTGCCAGCCGTTATCTTGTAAGACTTCTTTCTGTTTGATTTAATTGTGAAACGGCTGCTTTCTGTTTTGTTCGTTTGAATTTTGAAGGGGAGTCATAACAGTAGGGCCTTGCTAGCAGCGGTGGCTCTTCCTTAGCTAGGCTCAGCCTATGGATTTCCACTGATCTCTCCTCAGCCTTCAGCGCATCTGCATATCAGGCACTGGACCCAGCTGTTCCTCCCCTTCTTCATCAGCCACCTCCAGACCTGGGGTGTCATGTCCCTATTGGAGACTGACTTCGAGGGAGAGGAGGAACAGCTGACAGGGAGTGGAAGTGTGGGTCCTGAGGTTGTGGAGGAAGCTGGGGAAGGGCAGAGGCTGCCTGGGCAGTCAGAGGAAGACCCAGGCCCATCCCCTCTCCATCCTAGGGCACGCAGGGAGGAAAGGATAAGGGAGAAATGTGAATGGCATGGTCTATGGGGGTGGAATCCTCTTCATGGGCTGTAGCTGTGAAGGCTGTTTAACAGGACGGACTGCGCATGGGCCAGTGCTGGAAATAAAGCATGAAAATATCTCTAGTCTGTCGTTCCTCTCTGAGTTTGGTGTCCTTCCCAGTGTGTATTCTGATACCTGTGGACGTCTTCAATCCCTTATCTCTCCTGGTTCCCTTAATTTCTTCATTGTGGTTTGTGTTGTTTTTTTCTATTTATAATTTATAGGTATTTTTAGTTTGAACGGCATTTCCTCCTTTTAGCAACTGTTTGTGGGGGAGGTTTTTTTTTTTATCTCCAGTCAATGATAATTGGACCTTTGAAGCCAAGTTGAAGGTATTAAAGGGACTTCACCTGTTTTTGTGGCTTTGTGGCTTTTGTATCCCACCCTGGGTCATCACCAAGGGGGCTGCTGATTCTCCATCTGTGGGTTGACAGACGGCAAAGTTCTGCCTCTGTCTGTCTCTCATTCTCTCTCTCTCTGCCAGCTCCATTCCCTTTGCCCCCTCGGAGTCCCCAGGTTGCTCTGGTGCTGATCCTGACTCTCACACCATCACCTCCTCTGCTGATTCAGCTGCTGGAGGGGCCAGCAGCCGACAGACCACGACAACAGTTCTCTTTCAACAGGTGGGAAGAATATGACACCCCCTATTTCCTGTTTACAACACAGTCCTTTCAGCAGTTCTAGAAAGGTTCCACATCCATCTTCACTCTGATTCAGGTGACCCTGAAGTAACAGGTAAACCTGCAAGTGGCCTCAAATGACTTTTAGAGTGCTCCATTATTTCTAATGTCTATCGAATTAGAGAAGCCAAAGCATTCCTTTTTCTGAAAAACTGCTTTGACAATGCAAACTGTACATGAATCAGGAATCACTGCCTGGACTAAACGATGAGGGGGCTGGAAACTGAAACATATGAAGGAATTGGATATGTCTAGGCAAGGGGCGTCAAACTCATGTTGTCATGGCAACATCATGTGACATATTGGGACTCCTCCCCCCCAACTGGGCATGGGCGTTATTGGGTAGTAAGCTTCAGTAGGCAAGAAGCAGAAGGATATCCAAAGACTCCAACAGGTAGTTAGTTTAATAAGGTGGCTGCCTAACCTTTCATGTCAAAATCAGAGAGTCTATTACAGCGGTATATTTCTTATAAGCGGAGACAACTGTGAAATCCTCAAAGCTTTTTGTAAGCATGGCAGCTACCAAATTCAACCATTAAATCTGATAGAAGGTGAATGTTGCTGGATTATGCAGATGTGGTTCAGGTTCAAGGTCTTCTCAGAAGCTTGAACTGGCCCGCCAGCCATGAAAGATTTTGATAAACCTCACTTGTTAATATTAAAGTCCATCAAATAGAAAATGTATAAAATATAACCATGTTGCATTCAGTCCACACTGGCATTCTCCTGAGTTCCAGAACACAGTGTCTTGAACTCACAGAAATACATTTCAAATTTGAAATACTCCCTTCCTTCCTATGTTCCTTCTTTCCTCCCTCCTTCCTTCCTTCCTTCCTTCCTCCCTCCCTTCCTTCCTTCCTTTCTTTCTTTCTTTCTTTCTTTCTTTCTTTCTTTCTTTCTTTCTTTCTTTCTTTCTTTCTTTCTTTCCTCCTTCCCTCCTTCCCTCCCTTCCTTCTTTCCTCCCTCCCTCCCTATGAAGAACATAACAATTTCTTAATTGGAATAATAGATTCCACCCCTCCTCATTTCCCTTGATATTTCCAAAATTTTCTTCCAAGCTCCTATTTTTCTCTTATTTTTTATTTTTTATTTTGTATTTTATTCACACACACTCATTTCCAATATATAAGGATTAAGTGTTGGATAATTAAAATCACCATTATTTTAATACCGACTTAGCTCTTTACAGAGTCATTCTTATGAAGGTAGCCTGAGTGATATATCCCAGGAACACCTTTTGCATAGATAATTTGAGGAATCTTAAGAGGGCAACCTGATTTGTTTTGTTTTACAGCTACCTCTGCAAGAAACTAAGCTTCTAAAGAATCTTTGTTTAATTGGATTGACTAGCTGTCAGGAGGACTGCTTTGTTAACAGGATGAAACAAAACACAACAGTTCTCATCTTTAACCATTCAGTATGTATAAAGCTGTTGTCTCCCAAAGTTAAAGTTCGAGATTTGTATGCAATGTACCTGTGTTTCTCCAAAAATAAGACCCTGTCTTATAATTTTTTTTGCCACCAAAAAAAGGCAGCAGGTCTTATTTTTAGGGGAAGTCATCCACTGACTAACTTTACTTGTGCACCTCAACCCCAGCCTCCTTTTTGCTGTCAGAGGCCTCAGGAACTTCTTTTTCTGCGACTGGCAAAGCTTTCCTGAAGGCTTCTGCAGCCGATAACAGAGCTCTGGATCAATCGATCAGCTACAGAAGCCTTCAGAAAAGCCTTGCCAGCATTGCAGGCTGCAGAAGAAATGGGCCAGCAAGACAGGTGTCGGGGTGTGTAAGGCCTGGCTACAATTGTCCAAAAGTAAATAGTAGGGCAGCTCCACCATCCCCATCCTCACCCTAGATTAATTTTTACCCGTGCAGTCTGGAATGGGTGGAATCTTAATTAGGGCTTA
>NW_020769320.1:14929617-14939889 GCF_900518735.1 Pseudonaja textilis | reverse complement strand
TCTTTCTTTCTTTCTTTCTTTCTTTCTTTCTTTCTTTCTTTCTTTCTTTCTTTCTTTCTTTCTTTCTTTCTTTCTTTCTTTCTTTCTTTCTTTCTTTCTTTCTCCTACCTACCTACCTAAATATTCCGCAGAAGCAAGTTGTCCCATTGTTAAAGAAACTCATCTTCCTGCTATATTTCAGCACATAAATCTTCCCTAGTACAGATTTTTTTAAAAAAACAATGACAACAAAAATACAGACTTCTTCATCAGAAGTTCTTTTACAAATGCAGTTGACAATGCATTTACCTTCTCCTAATTGCAAGGATTGGGTTTTGTTTAACCTGAAGATAGACAAGTAAGAGTGAGGTTGTGCCTCTGCAAAGTCCTAATTCATTCCCAGCAGAATTTGTAGTAATTTTTTTTTTTATACATCTCAACATGTTATTTCTTCTGCTTCCTAATCTTCCAGCTAACCAACTTTCTTCTCCGTAACATTAGACATTCTCCCTCTGTGACATATGCAAACTAAATCCTGATGTCAGAAGAACCGGTAGCTGTTCAGTCTGAGATCTCAAGGTCTCAGAGAGTAAATTAGATCCCAGCCCCAAGTTTAATTTGGGACTTACTTGCTCTGACATAAAGCCGCTTTTCTTCCAGATTTATTTTCCTGTTGCTTATCTCCTTGCTTAGATCCTGAATGGATGATGACATCTTGGAGCCCAAGAACTTGACGTGGAATTGAGCCTCTCATCTGCAGCGCAGTAGCAAATAAATTTGTCTCGCCCTTTGTGTGTTGATTTTCCAGACAGCACAATTAGTGTAATTATCTCTCTTCGTGACCCAGATGTAGATGGAAGAGGTGGAGATTATCTCCTCCCTTCCCCACTTCAGAATATTTTATGCTGTAAAACTGATCCAAGACTTTTAGTTTCCTGTAAATAAGAGCTTATAGAAGTTATGCTAAACCAATCTTAAGAGTATTGTTTGACTGTTTGGAAGCACCTTTGAGACAACCATTAGTTAGAAATTAATTTACTTTACTGTCATTGCACCTCGTTCAAGGAAATCAATCGCCATCTTCAGTGCACATCATGACCGTGAAAATAAGCACAAACACACATCCTTCACACTCCACACATTGAACTGAACCCCCCACCCTACCCACTGCACCAACACTGCACTATACAGTAGAATTCAATAGAGTTACTGCCCTGGGATAGAAGCTGTTTTTCAGCCTATTTGTCCTTGTTTTTATTATCCTGTACCGTCTGCCAGATGGTAATAGCTAAAAAAAAGGGGTGCTCAGGATGAGATGGATCTTTGAGAACGTTTTGAGCTTTCTTAAGGCAGCAGGAGCTACAAAGCTCTTCCAAAGAAGGGAGAGGCAGTGGTGGGATTCAATTTTTTTTTTTTACTACCGGTTCTGTGGGTGTGGCTTGGTGGGCATGGCAAGGGAAGGATACTAAAAAATCTCCAGCCAGAGATGGTATTTGCCGGTTCTCTGAACTACTCAAAATTTCTGCTATCGGTTCTCCAGAACTGGTCAGAACCTGCTGAATACCACCTCTGGGGAGAGGGCAACCAATGATCCTCTGGGCAATGATGTTAACCCTCTGGAGTGCTTTCCTATCTGTCCCTGTGCAATTGGCAAACTATACAGAGGTGCAGTAAGTTAAGATACTCTCTATAGTGCAGTGGTAGAAGGTCACCAGCAGTTTTTCATTCATGATCTGGATGACTGAGAATCTCTCTCTCTCTCTCTCTCCCTTCCTCCCTCCCTCTCTCTCTCTCTCTCTCTCTCACACACACACACACACACACACACACACACACACACACATACACAGCTTAGAACTGAAGCCAAGCATATGGAAAAATTGTACCCTTTGTGTTATGTCCTGAGGACTCAAGGAGTTCTCACTCAGGTCCACTCACTTTGTGTGGGCGTTATTCCCCCATTCCCATTGGTCGGTTCTCCCCAGCAGCCAGCTATAAAAGCAGGCTGCGGGGTCCAACTGGCCGCTGATTGCTGCGAGCCAGTTCCAGGCTTGGCAAGCACGGTCAGACCTTTATTTGTAAAATAAAGTACTGTTGCACTCATGCTCTGGTTCAGCCTCTCATTGCTCAAACTTAACACTGGCGACGAGGATGGGATGGCTACCAGAAGCACCTTGCAACCGCTGAGTCACTAGCCACTGATCTACAGCCCAGAGAGAGCGATCGGCTGGCGACAAGGGAAACGCTGATCCGCAGCCAGAGAGAGCGGTCTGAGTCAAATAGTTAGAAGCGTCTGTAGCCGCTTGTTAGCCTCGCTACGGGGAAAGTGAAGCGCTGCGAGCCGCAGCCGCTCTGCATTTGGCGCGAAATTCAAACGGGTGTCATTTGAATTTCGAGCCAGTAGGAATCACAGCACAGCGCTGTAGAGAGTCACTAACGCCCACTTTTTTGGCGCGAATCAAGACACCTCCAACGGCTAGCAGCCAACGTGGTAACCCAGAGAGAGAGAAAGAGAGGGTAGCAAAAAACCTCTCCAGAGCTGATATCACTAGTAACTCACGAGCGTTCGTAGTCCCAGAGAGATTTTTCCCGCAGGTAGCCCAGCCGTTCCAGCACCATGAGTTCCAATCCAGTATTCCTGGCGTTTAAACCAGACGAAGAGAAGTGGGAATCGTATAAGAACCGTTTCAATCATTACATCGATGCGGTCGGCCTGTCGGATGCGGGAGAGCATCGGAAAAAATCCTATTTCCTAATCTACTGCGGAGCCACCGTTTACGATACCGCTGCAGCACTCGTGGCGCCGAGAGAATTAAAAAACGTTCCGTGGTCCGAGTTGCTTGAGATCCTCACAAACCACTACGCTCCCAGGCCTTCACAAATCGCCAGGAGGTTCACGTTCCGAATGAGGAAGCAATCAAGTAAGGAGACCATCAACCAATATATGGCCGCCCTCAGAACAGCAGCCCTGCACTGCGGGTTTGGAACATACCTGGAGGACATGCTCCTCGATCAATTGGTTTGTGGGGTCAAGGATCTCAACCTACAGAGGTGACTGCTAGCTAAAAAAGACCTCAACCTCGCGCAAGCGGTAGAGGAGGCCCTAGCAGCCGAGCTAGCAACGAACTCAGCCACCGAAATTCAGGGCCCAAGCGCCAAGCTAGCAGCGTTCCCAGTCCATTCCGAAGAGGTGGAAGCGGAGGAAGGCCACAACGATGAGAACGATGTCCATCGCCTCACCAATAACAGACGGTCGCAGGTAGGGGCCAAACAAGAATACACCGGTCCACCCAAGCACATCACCCTGTGCCTAGCCTGTGGGGGATCACATCAAAGGGCCACCTGCAAGTTTAAAGGAGCCGTTTGCAACAACTGCCGTAAGAGGGGGCACATTGCGAGAGTCTGCCAAGCCCCCCAAAGCGCTGCACAAAGACTCCCGTCCTCGCACTCGGGACCACAGAGGCAAGTATTAAACTGTCGCACGCACCGCCTTGCCAGGCGTACTTGCCACTCTGTTAGTAAAATTTCTCTCTCCGTTTCCCTAGAAGGTAAACCGTGCCACATGGAGGTTGACACAGGGTCAGCGCTCTCAATAATCTCGTGGAACACCCTCAAGAGACTCCACCCCAGCCTATCTACTACCCGGCTTCAGAGATGCCAGTTCGGTCTGAAGGACTACCAGGGGAAGGCCATTCCCGTGATCGGCAGAGGCAAGTTCTTTGTCAGTTTTAGAGCTTTTAAAGGCCACCTACCTCTAGTGGTAGTTAACGGCAATCTACCCACCTTATTGGGGCTCGATTGGTTTCCCCACCTCGGCCTAGGGTTAACAGGAGTCCATGCTGTCTCAACCTCAGACACTGACTCCTTATTCGCTGACTACGCAGATGTGTTCAGCGAGGAGCTGGGGTGTTATAATGGAACCCCCATCTCGTTCACCGTTGACCCCCAGGCAGTCCCAATCAGATTAAAATCACGTAGAGTTCCATTTGCTATTCGACCAAAACTAGACGCTGAATTGGATAAACTACTAAAACAAGGGGTCATTGAGCCAACAGATTTCGCCAAGTGGGAGACGCCCATTGTCACACCCCTCAAAAAAGATGGTAGCCTGAGAATTTGCTCGGACTACAAGACAACAATCAATAAATATTTACAAGTTAGCGCCTACCCCGTGCCCGTCATTCAGCACTTATTGCACACATTCGAACCGGGCAGTATTTTTGCTAAATTGGACATGTCTCAAGCATATCAACAGTTCCCTGTTGATAACCAAACAGCGGAACTTCAGACCATCGTCACTCACAGGGGTGCCTTCCGATGCAAGCGTCTCCAATTTGGTGTAAGTGTTGCCCCGGGTATTTTTCAATCCCTCATGGAGCGGATTTTACAGGGCCTCCCTGGTGTAGTACCCTACTTCGACGACATCTTGGTCTCGGCCAGGGACAGACCCCAACTCTTCCAGAGAGTGCGAGCAGTGTTAGAGAGGTTCAGACAGCATGGCCTCAAGTTAAAAAAAGAAAAATGCGCCATTGCCACTAGACAGGTGGACTTTCTGGGTTATAAAATTGACGCCTCTGGCATTCACCCCCTGGAGTCCAAGGTCAGGGCGATCCACGAAGCTCCCACACCAACCTCCAAAACGGAGCTACAAGCTTTCTTGGGACTCCTAAACTTTTATGCATCCTTTTTGCCCCATAAAGCCTCAGTAGCCGAACCCCTACACAGATTACTAGACAAAAAGTCACCGTGGCACTAGGGGCACAAAGAAGACCAGGCGTTTAACGCCGTCAAATCACTACTTACGTCAGAGGCAGTGCTCATCCAATTCGACCCCAACCTTCCTTTAGTACTGGCAGCAGACGCATCCCCTTTTGGAATTGGGGCGGTCCTTAGTCACCGACTCGCCAATGGCGCCGAGGCCCCCATCGCCTTTTTCTCCAGGACGCTCTCGGCCACGGAGCGAAATTACAGCCAAATAGACAAGGAAGCCCTAGCAGCTGTTGCAGCCATGAAAAAGTTTCACTAATTCCTTTTTGGCCACTTCTTCGAACTGGTCACCGACCATAAGCCCCTCCTGGGCCTACTGGCCGGCGACAAACAGACACCTCAAGTCCTCTCCCCTCGGATGACAAGGTGGACACTTTTCCTAGCGGCCTACTCATACAAACTTATCCACCGCCCGGGCAAAACTCTATCCCACGCTGACGCGCTCAGTCGCTGCCCCTTACCCGCTCCGGCTGAAGACCCAGCTCCTGTCAATGCCATTTTTGAAATCACCCAGTTGGACCTGCCCATCACCGCCCTTGACATCGCCGCCAAAACCAAGGCAGACCAAACGCTCGCCCAGGTGCTCGACTGGGTGAGGAGGGGGTGGCCGGGAGGCAATGTTAATAACAAATTCGCACCCTTTAAGACTCGCATGCAGGAGCTGTCCAGTTTGCAGGGTTGTCTACTGTGGGGCACTCGAGTGGTCATCCCAACCTCGCTGCGTACCCGAGTCCTGGAAGCGTTGCACGAGGGACACCCCGGCATTGTGAGAATGAAGGCGTTGGCACGCAGCTACGTGTGGTGGCCGGGTCTAGACGAGGACATTGTCAATTGGGTAAGTTCCTGCAGCATTTGCCAGGAATCCCGTCCTGCTCCCCCCATCGCCACCCCTACCAGATGGGAGAGCGCCAGCGCCCCTTGGTCTAGAATCCATATCGATCTGGCCGGCCCCGTGCATGGAAAGATGTTCCTAGTGGTCGTGGACGCTTATTCCAAGTGGATAGACGTGGCGCAGCTATCCACGACCACCACACTAGCAATCACCAACGTGTTAACGCGCCTGTTCGTTACCCATGGACTACCCGACTCCTTGGTCTCCGATAATGGCCCACAGTTTGCATCAGTAGAATTCAGCCATTTTGCAGCCAACCTAGGCATTCGCCACATTTTCACAGCCCCATTTCACCCTGCGAGTAATGGGTTGGCTGAAAGGGCCGTCAGGACCACCAAAGAGGCCCTCGCTAGGTTTGGCAGAGATGACTGGCACCACAAACTCTCACGGTTCCTGATGAGCCAGCACTCAACCCCCTGTGCAGTCACCAATAAGTCCCCAGCGGAACTTCTGATGGGCCGGCGCCTGAGGACTGTATTAGATAGACTGCACCCACAATAGTGCCCTGACTCTCCCCTCGCTTCCACTTCGGGGGTTAGACATTTTATGTTACAGGAGCCGATATTCGCAAGGAATTTCGCTGGGGACCCACTTTGGATTCCGGGCGAGGTCATCGCCGTCACCGGGCCGAGATCATATAGAGTCAGGCTGGAGGATGGTCGCGTCTGGAGGAGACACATAGACCAACTCAGAAGGCGCCTCAGCAACCTCGCAAACAAGAATCCAGAGTCTCCAGTCGAAGGGGAACCGTCCCATCCGCCACCCAGCCACACCGCACCCAGTGACCAGTCTGCGCCAGCGGTCGTTCCGGTCAGCCCAAACTCGGACAACAGCGCCCAGAGAGTTGACCAACCGGATCCAACCCACGAGAGTTTGACTCCAGAAACCAACCCGGTGGTTTCCGAGGATGCCCAGTCCAGAGAGAATGTTGGCGACACTATGCCAGCTCAACCGTCACAGACTGATACCGAACAGTCAGACAATGTTCCCGAGTTGCGCCACTCCGGGCGCCAACACAAACCCCCCATCTACCTCAAGGACTATGCGTGTTCGCATCTGGGGGGAAGGGGTGTTATGTCCTGAGGACTCAAGGAGTTCTCACTCAGATCCACTCACTTTGTGTGGGCGTTATTCCCCCATTCCCATTGGTCGGTTCTCCCCAGCAGCCAGCTATAAAAGCAGGCTGCGGGGTCCAACTGGCCGCTGATTGCTGCGAGCCAGTTCCAGGCTTGGCAAGCACGGTCAGCCCTTTATTTGTAAAATAAAGTACTGTTGCACTCATGCTCTGGTTCAGCCTCTCATTGCTCAAACTTAACACTTTGTGTTTTAGTTGCCCATCTATACAGAAGAGGTATATGATAAATGAGAGTTACACAATACTTCCATAGCTGTATATGGCACCCGTAGGAATTTGCAGGCGTTTGGGGGTACATTCATTTTTTTTTAAATACACGTACTGCTAAGGCATATGGCCTGTGTGTAGTTTACAATTCTGGCATCCTCTAGAATGGCAGCAAAACCACACAGAAAACTCTAGCAATCATCTGGAATTTTTTTTTTTGCGGCTCAAACATGGTACTCCAGCATTAGAGGCCTGCCAAAAATCACTAAATGCAAATCAAAATATGAAAAGAAGCAGCTGAGACCAAATTTTTCAGAAAATGAGCTGAAACCTTGACACTGTTACAAACAAACAAAATACAGATGAATGTACACTTCAGATTGAGTCCCTATACAGGTGAAACTTGAAAAATTAGAATATCGTGCAAAAGTTCATTTATTTCAGTAATGCAACTTAAATGGTGAACCTAATATATGAGATAGACTCATTACATGCAAAGCAGGATAGTTCAAGCCATGCTTTGTCATAATTGAGATGATTATGGCTTACAGCTCACAAAAACCCCAAATCCACAATCTCAGAAAATTAGAATATTGGGAAAAGGTTCAATATTCTAGTCTCAAACTGTCGCACTCTAATTAGATAATTAAGCCATGACACCTGCAAAGGGTTCCTGAGCCTATAAATGGTCTCTTAGTCTGGTTCAGTAGGAATCACAATCATGCGAAAGACTGCTGACCTGACAGTTGTGCAGAAAACCATCATTGTCACCCTCCATAAGGAGAGAAAGCCTCAAAAGGTAATTGAAAATGAAGTTGGATGTTCCCAAAGTGCTGCATCAAAGCACATTAAGAGAAAGTTATGTGGAAGGGAAAAGTATGGAAGAAAAAGGTGCACAAGCAGCAGGGATGACCACAGCCTGGAGAGGATTGTCAGGAAAAGGCCATTCAAAAGTGTTGGGGACTTTCACAAGGCGTGGACTGAGGCTGGAGTCAGTGCATCAAGAGCCACCGCACACAGATGGATCCTGGACAATAGCTTCAAATGTTGTATTCCTCTTGTCAAGCCGCTCCTGAACAACAAACATCAGAAGCGTCTTACCTGGGCTAAAGAAAAAAAAAAGAACTGGTCTGTTGCTCAGTGGTCCAAAGTCCTCTTTTCTGATGAGAGCAACTTTTGCATTGATTTGGAAGCCAAGGACCCAGAGTCTGGAGGAAGAATGGAGAGGCACACACTGCAAGATGCTTGAAGTCCAATGTGAAGTTTCTACAGTCTGCGTTGATTTGGGGAGCCATGTCATCTGCTGGTGTTGGTCCACTGTGCTTCATTAAGTCCAGGGTCAACATAGCTGTCTACCAGGAGATTTTGAAGCACTTCATGCTTCCTTCCGCAGACGAGCTTTATGGGATGCTGACTTCATTTTCCAGCAGGACTTGGCACCTGCCCACACTGCCAAAAGCATCAAAACCTGGTTCAATGACCGTGGGATTACTGTGCTTGATTGGCCAGCAAACTTGCCTGACCTGAACCTCATAGAGAATCTATGGGGCATTGCCAAGAGAAAGATGACAGACATGAGACCGAACAATTCAGAAGAGCTGAAGGCCGCTATTGAAGCATCCTGGTCTTCCATAACACCTCAGCAATGCCACAAGCTGATAGTTTCCATGCCACACCTCACTGAGGCAGTAATTGCTGCAAAGGGGGCCCAAACCAAGTACTGAGTACATATGCATGCTTATACTTTTCAGAGGTCCAATATTGTTATATGTACAATCCTTGTTTTATTGATTGCATGTAATATTCTAATTTTCTGACCCCTGAAAACCCCTGGATTTGGGGTTTTCATGAGCTGTAAACCATAATCATCTCAATTATGACACATCATGGCTTGAACTATCTTGCTTTGCATGTAATGAGTCTACCTCATATATTAGGTTCACCTTTTAAGTTGCATTACTGAAATAAATGAACTTTTGCATAATATTCTAATTTTTCGAGTACAGTTGCAGTAAATTATGGTTTAGTATTATTATGTAAGTCCTTCCTTCCTTCCTACCTTTCTTCCTTCCTTCCTTCCTTCCTTCCTTCCTTCCTTCCTTCCTTCCTTTTTCTTCTTTTTCCTTCCGTCTTCATTCTGTGATGATGTGTAAGTGGGATTTCACATATGTGTGTGTATGTGTACAGACACACACACACACACACACACACACATATATAACACACATATATATGTGATATATATATATGTTGATATCTGTCTATCTATCTATCTATCTATCTATCTATCTATCTATCTATCTATCTATCTATCTATCTATCTATCTATCTCATAACACACACGCAAACCTGCCAGCTAAAATGGTTGAAATGGAAGTCACCTCAATCTTTCCTTGTTCAAAAACGGTTGCCATCCTTGTAATGCCAGTTCATAACATTTAACTTTTGATTTATAGATTTGGAGCAAAGTGTGCCAGAAATCAAAGATGGACCTCCAGATGCTATTTGCCTTTTGATCCCCAGTGGTGTTTTACTGCTATTCTCTATCATTTTGAGTTAAGTGTTGTTCGCCTGGTTTTCAGACCTTGTCAGTCTATTCAGGGGGGAAAGGCTTCAGGTTTTTTCCCTAAGGTGCATCAAAGAATGATCAAATCTCATAATGCCTTTTGCTCCACGTAATTTATAGTCTGGGCTTATGATGAACATATAAGAAGAAGAGATGGAGATTTGGTAAAAGGGATGAAAGTAATAAAGGTCAAAGCCATTCATTCAGCTGAGGGAGTCATATCTCAACAAGATACTGCATTTAATCTTGATGATTAAATGTGACTCCAAATTGGAAATGTTTGCATTATGAAAAATACATTCTGACTTGCATAAGGTATCTTCAGGGGATTGCTCTGGCTGTTTTAATCGTGTTTTTCAGGTCACTTTTCAAAGTCTTTAGAAATTCTCTGAAGGTTTTTTTAGAGAGGAAATTGATCTTACATTGTTTTATTACTTTATGTTTTGAATGTTTGCTATTCTTAGTCCCTCTTGGATGTATTTTACAAAAATGGAGGAGGAGGAGGAAGAGGAAGAGAAGGAGGAGGGAAGAGGAGGAGGTGGAGGAGGAGAAGGAGGAGGTGGTGGAGGAGGAGGAGGAAGAGGAGAAGGAGGAGGAGGGGGAGGGGGAAGAGAAGGAGAAGGAGAAGGTGGTGGGGGAGGAAGAGGAGGAGAAGGAGGAAGAGAAGAAGGAGGAGGATGACGAAGAGAAGGAGAAGGAGGAGGAGGAAGATAAGAAGGAGGAGAA
>NW_020769320.1:14919568-14929607 GCF_900518735.1 Pseudonaja textilis | reverse complement strand
GAGGAAGAGAAGAAGGAGGAGGAGATGGAGGAGGAGGAGGAGGAGGAAGAGGAGAAGGAGGAGGTGGTGGAGGAGGACAAGGAAGAGGGGAAGGAGAAGGAGGAGGAGAAGGAGGAGGAGGAAGATGAGAAGAAGGAGGAAGAGAAGGAGGAGAAGGAGGAGGAGGTGGTGGAGGAGGAGGAAGTGGAGGAGGAGGAGGTGGTAGTGGATGAACTATATAGTTACCTCTTCCTGAACTTCCGAGAGGTAGCTGCATCAGGAAAAGGGCAACCTTTTTTCACAATAAATACCCTTGCCCACCCATCCAAAAGGTAGAAAACTCACATGATTTACAAATCTTATGATATTTTGACATGGGAACACCTTCTTGCTTGAATTTTCTTGCACGACATGCTAGAACATGACGATTATACCAAATCTAGACACTTTGCAAGTTTCCAATTGGAGTTGTAAAGTGACATTTTTACTTAATTTGGATGCCAGATGGGTCTGGCTAGGCAATCAGTCCCTCAGGTTTTGAACCCTTGAAGTAAAGATTATAAGCAAAAGTAATCCCCCTCAAGAATTTGGAAGTGGAAATTGGTGTGTGAAGGACATGACTGGGATTTTCAAACTGTTCACTTGCTCTGTATTATTTGCCAGTGATGGACGTAACATGTGAATTGAACTCATTGGAACTGAAACGCTCCAAAAATCACTGAACAGGCCATAAACACCTAATCCATACCTAATTTCATCATGACATCAAAGTGATAAAATATATGATGACATTCAATGATGTTCTAACCTTTGGAACTTGCATTATGGCATCACACGTAAGTCAGATAACATATAATCAGAGTTGGAAGGGACCTTATAGGTCATCTAGTCTAACCCCCCACACTCAAGTGGGAGACCCTACACCATTTCTGACAAAGGGCAGTCCAATCTCTTCTTGAAAGCCTCCAGTGATGAAACTCCCACAACTTCTGAAGGCAATTTTTGTTCTATTGGTTGATTGTTCTCACTGTCAGAAAATTTCTCCTTATTTCCAGTTTAAATCTCTCTTTGTTCAGTTTCCAACCATTATTCCTTGTCTGGCCTTTAGGTGCTTTGGAAAATGGCTTGACCCCCCTCCTCTCTGTGGCAGCCCCTGAAATATTGGAAGACTACTATCATGTCTTCCCTGGTCCTTCTCTTTACTAGACTAGCCAGGCCTGGTTCCTATAACTGTTCTTCATATCTTTTAGTCTCCAGTCCCCTCATCATCCTGGTTGCTCTTCTCTGCACTCTTTCTAGAGTCTCAATATCTTTTTTATATTGTGGTAACCAAAACTGGATGCAGTACTCTAGGTGTGGTCTTACTAAGGCTTTATAGAGTGATATTAGTACCTCCCTTGATCTTGATTGTATCCCTCTGTTAATGCAACTTAAGATTGCATTAGCATTTCTGGCTCCTATTTAGCTGGTTGTCCACCAAGACTCCAAGATCCCTCTCACAGTAACTGCTATTGAGCCTGGTTTCACCCAGTCTATAGGTGTACTTTTGATTTTTCTTGCCCAAGTGTAAGACTTCAATTTTCTCTAAGTCCTTAAGGGGCTGAGTTTCACTGCAACATTATGTAGCATATTTCATTTCTTTCCTTCCATTCTTGCTTCCCTTAGGGCAGAGCTATCAAACTCCCAGCCCACGGACCAGATGCATCATGTGCTGGCCATGCCTACGCCTGGTTTAGCGAAGAGGAAAAAAGCCCCAATATGTCATGTGACACTTCCGTGACGCCACAAGTTTGACTCCCTTGCCCTAGGGACCCCCTTGTAATAAGATATACTTTGTGAGAGAAATGAGAATTATTCCTGTAAAGAAAACGCAATAGTAACGCTATATTTATCCTCTGTATAACCTAAGAATCCCTGATGGGAAATTATGTATAAGAAAATTAGCTGAAAGGAAATAGCAAGGCTATAAATGTCTGGGCACATTCCAGTTAGGACATTAGTTGGCAGGTCAAAGGGAACATAGTTGGCAGGTCAAGAGATCAGTTGTCAGATAAAATTAATAATCATAGGATGTAGCAACTGTTGAGGGGGTTGAGTGGCTGGAAAGATTGTGAACCCAGAAAGGGGCAGTAACTGGGTGGAGTTTTTGAAACTTTATTGTTTGAAACTGTATTTAAACACCAGTATTCCTATGTAAAATGTCTTCTGTGGCTCCACCTATATGAGCACAGAACTGTTCCCTTTTTCTGGCAGCTCTGTGCATGTGCACATCAGGAACAGGCTCCAGCCATTCTTCTTCCCCACTGATCTCCGACTACGAAGGCAGCTGATAACTGTTGGATGGCCCTGGCCGCATCTTTGCCTCCAACACAAAGCACTCATCAGAGCCTTCCCCAGACTCCAGGACCGGCCCATGTTCCTCCCCAACCTCCTCACTGTCTGATTCTGCCGCCAGCTTCACTGGCCGCTGACGGGCCACAACACCGTTGGGCTCTTCTTACTGATCTGGAATGCAGTTTTTCTATTGGTCAAAATATATCACCTTTTCCCTTGATTTGAGCTTTTGCATTCTGGTCTTCACAAAAAAATTGATCTGAGTCTTCAGGTTTCGCTTTGAAGAGGAAGATTTTTTTTTTTCTCTTTTAGCTAAATTAACAAGTATTAGAAATGGAACATTTTGCATTATTTCTCCCGTCCTTTATTCAGCCCTGCTTCTTTTTCTCTCATTGTAGCAACTGATTTGAGCAGGAGAGGGCGAAAGGTGCCACCGGTCAGGGCGGGCTGCCAATTTACTTTCACAGGCAGGCTTGGATTCTGCAGCATTTCAAACAAGGCTTGTTTTGGGGATCAGGGGCTGTCAGCATTGTCACTGAAAGTCTCAGAGCATGTTAAAGTTGGTGGCATTTTGAAGACACAAAACACAAGCTGCCAAGTCAGCTCTGCTGTCCTGTCCTGTCCCAAGCAGTGACAGAAAAACCTAGTTAAGCTGACGCATACAAATGGACTGGAAGGGGGCCTAATTGAATGGTGTGGACTAGTGATACCCCTGAGTGGAAGAATGTTTAATTTATCTGTTTATGTTACTTAGTTTTATGTTTCTCGTTTAAGGAAAAGCAACCCAGCAGCTTTCAAATAATGCATTGTGGGGGTAGCTATTTTAATAAAGAGCTTGTTTTGATAGATATACGTGGAGAGAGCTACTTCGTTAAATAAACAATATATTTAGATGCGCAGTAATGCTGATTGAAATAAAGAATAGAGTTGGCAGGGACGTTGGAGATCTTCTAGTGCAGTGGTGGCTAACCTTTTTGAGCTCCTGTGCCAAAAATTGTGTGTGCGCTCGTGCTCGCGTGCCAGCATCCAGAAGGCAGTGCGCATCCCCCCAACGCCCCCTGCGCATGCGTGTGCAATCCCACCCCCCACGCCATCCCCTTACCTGCATTGCGCCTCCCAGCTGATTTTTGGCCTCCCAGAGGCTTGACGAAAGCTTCTGCAGCGTCTGCAGCCCGAAAAATAGTCCCATTTTGTCACTTCCTGTATTTTTAGAAATACAGGAAGTGACAAACGAAGCTATTTTTTGGGCTGCAGAGCCTTTCCTCAAGCCTGTAGGAGGTCAGCTGGGAGGCACACGCAGGTGTAGTGAGGTAAATTTACCTGTGGCTCGCCTGCCGGCACAAATGGCTCTGCATGCCACCTGTGGCACGCATGCCATAGGTTCACCCTCATGGTTCTAGTACAACCCAATGGTGGGATTCAACTGTTTTTTACCACCAGTTCTGTGGGCATGGTTTGGTGGGTGAGCTTTGTGCACGTACACAGAGGATTTGATAATGACCTTCTCCTGCAATCCTGCACTCTCCCTGTGTCTTCAACAGCTGGTCTGCAGCAATCCACTGTGCCGCGCAAAGCAGGTGAGCTTCAAAACCAGGAAATAATTCTCAGAGCTACTGGTTCGACCTGACCAGGTCAAACCAAGTAGAATATGTTTCAGTTCTAATTAAATATTTATATTCGGATTCATAAATACCAACGTAGAAATATGTATATCAAACGATTAAAAATGTGTACTCCATTTCTCCCCATGCTTACAGAATGTTAAAATGTAATACATAGATTATAATTACACCTGACTATATATTGAAGCCGAAAGCACCAGCCTGAAGATGGCGAGTGGGACCTCATCGAAATGTTGCCAAGATGCTCTCAATCTTACACGGGAAAAGACCCGAACATGCCAAGACCTGTATACATGAAAATCTACGAAAACACACACACACACACACACACACACACACACACACACACACTATATACTATATAGAATAGAATACCTTTACTGTCATTGCATTCCACGAATAGGATTAAATCACATATGCATTGTTTGATTCAAGATAATTATTGCCTTGGAAAAGAAACTGTTTCTCAATCTATTAGTCCTCATTTTAGGACACCTATAATGTCTCCCTGATGGTAACAGTTCGAAATATGAACGTCCAGGACGAGAACGGTCTGTGGAGATTTTTAGTGCTCTAGAGAGGAGTCTGATCTTCGCAATCTCTTCCAAAGAAGAAAGAGGGCAACCGATGATTTTTTTGTGCTGTGTTTATAACTCTCTGGAGCATCTTCTTATCCACTGCAGAGCATCCAGCATACCACACCGTTACACAGTATGCCAAAATGCTCTCGAGTTTACATATACTATACTATACATATATTATACTATATACTCAGTATTAACACGATACTTCTTTTCATACTTGAACTATTGACCTATAAAGATGAAATATTTTTGTTTATTAATAGTAGCAAAGCACTGTAAATTAATACCACTAATACGATAAATAACTGTCAAATATTATGTGTATCTACAGCATCTGTGGTACTGCCAGGAAAGTGATGTTGAAAGATATTGACATAATTTCTTCTATAGAAACTTTTGCAAATCTTTTTAATATTTTGTATTTTGTAAATTTTTTAATATCTTGAATTTCACTAAAGAAATTTTTAATTAAAAAAAGTCTCCAAGCCTTTCATCGTCTTAATTGCTCTTCTCTGCACTTTTTCCAAAGACACAATATCTTTTTTTTTGTAATGTGGTGATCAAAATTGTAGGCCGTTTTCCAGGTGTGGACTTACTAAAGTAGTCCTGTGATTTTGATTCTATGCAACTAACGATTGCATTTGCTAAATCAAAGTCCTCAATAATATCTCCTAAAAAGACGAGAGGAAGATGACATCACCATTTCTTTCCTCCAACTGCTTGTAAGCCTGTCTTTTAAATATGCCTCCCTCCTGCTTTCTAGGTGGAATCTCAGTCTTATTATCCACACTTCACAGAGCTAGAAGATAACCTTCTGGTGACTCTAGCAGAAGGAAATACTATCTAGGGATTCTGTGGCTTTGGTTAGAACAGGGGTCCCCAACCACCGGGCCGTGGACCGGTACCGGTCCATGGAACATTTCCTACCGGGCCGCCGGTTTGCCGGGCACCGCCATCTTGTTTGACGAGAAAGTGCTTCCGGGTGAGCTTTTCCGGTTGGAAAGCGGCATTTGGGTCCTGAAGGAATCCTCATGCCTTAGTTTCATCGAAGGGGGGGAGGGGCTTCGAATGAAACTAAGGCGCGAGGATTCTTTCAGCACCCAAGGCAAGGAGAGCCAAGCGACCGTCCTGAAGCCACCCTGAAGCGAAGTCCATCGACAAAGGTACAAAGGAGGAGTTGAAGGTGGCGGGGAGAAGCGGGGGTCAGCTGGCTGGCCGGTCACTCGGCTCTCCTTGCCTTGTCATGTGTGCTGATGCCGGTACCAGGCCGCGGATCATTTTGTGATGCTGGTACTGGGCCGTGGCACAAAAAAGGTTGGGGGCCATTGGGTTAGAAGATGGTCTCATTGCAGCTTAGAAACAAACCTACCAATCTTTCTTTTTACTCAAATTCAGAAAGCCTATTCCATTTATGCTATTGATTTTTTTTTTTCCCAGATCTGTAGGGCTCCAATTTAAGGCTGAAGGAATCTTGAAGTGCAGAGAAAAGCAACTAAGATGATTAAAGGCCCTGAAGATTAAAACATAGGAGGAACGTTTACAGGATTTGGATATGGCTAGTCTAGAGAAAAGAAGGACTAGGGGGACATGATAGCAGTATTGCAGTATTTGAGAGGCTTCTACAAAAGAGGAGGGGATCAACTTATTTTCCAAAGCACCAGAAGGCGAGACAAGAAACCATGGATGGAAACAAATCAAGGAGAGAAGCAACCTGGAATTAAGGAGAAACTTCTTAATAGTGAGAACAATTAATCAGTGGAACAGCTTTGCCTTCAGAAGTTGTGGGTGCTTGATTACTGGGGTTTTTTAAGAAGAGACTGGAGAGCCGCTTGTCTGAAATGTTATAGGGTTTCCTGCTTGAGCAGGAGGCTGGACTAGAAGACCTCCAAGGTCCCTTCCAGCTCTATTCTGAATTGAATTATCAATTGTCTCTCGGTTATATTTGTGGACTATTTCACCTTAACTACAAAACCAGTGGGAGTTGCTGACGGAGGAGGTCAGAAGCCAGTACTATAAACAGCACAGGACTACTTGCAATTGTTTAGAATCTCAGGCACTGATTTCTTCTGGAGAACTAGCGTTTCCCTTTTTCTTCCCCCAACTCCTTTCAATATGACTCTCTAATACTGGCTATCGATAGCAAGGCTGCTCTGAGTGACAAGGTTATGATCTAAACTTTGACTCATGGATCATCCTCCGCGCAATTTTATATGTAGAGCGCCATTCCATGCAGTTACTTAATTACATTTGGAGGTGGCATCATTTGACTCTTGAGGGCTAATTATTGAGTTGCCGCTAAGTGGAACCCAAAGCTTGATAACTGTAGAAATGTCCTCCATTTTTTAGTGCCATATTGATAATCTGCAGCTCCTCCAGAGATACCCTAGGGATCTTCTGAAATTGTCCATTCAATTTATCCATTGTTATTGTTGGTTCTGCTTTATTCTCCATGGTCAAATACATTTCCTAATTCAGTTGCTGAAATTATTAAAGTTAAAGTTTTCCCAGTTTTCCAGTTGTGTCCAATTCTAGAGAGGTGGTGCTCATCTCCATTTGCACCACGGTGGTGCAATGGTTAGAGTGCAGTTGTGCAGGCTACTTCTGCTGCCTGCCAGCTGCCTGCAATTTGGCAGTTCAAATCTCACCAGGCTCAAGGTTGACTCAGCCTTTCATCCTTCCATTTTGGGTAAAATGAGGACCCAAATTTTGGGGGCAATAGGCTGACTCTATAAACTGCTTAGAGAGGGCTGTAAAGAGGTATATAAGTCTATGTGCTATTGCTATTTTTTAGCCAAGGGATCCAACATTGTCCAAAGATACTTCCATGGTTATGTGGCCAGCATGACTATACACTGAGGTGCACTGAAAACCATTACCTTCCTACTGAAGTGGTGCCTATTTATCTACTTGCATTTGCATACTTTCGAACTGCTAGGTGGGCCAAAGCTGTGGCAAGCAACAGGAGCTCACTCCATTGCGTGGCACCTGAGTCTTGAACCTAGGTTGATAGCTTTCCAGTGTCTTTATCCACCGAGCCATCACACTGCCCTGCCAAAATTATTTCATTATTTTTATCCACAGTAGAAGGAATCTTTATTTCTTGCTGGAGTCACTGAGCACCAGTGTGTATTGACCAGATTCTATGTTTTGTGCTGTTTCAATGTATACCTGTGTATATTTGTGTCAAACTCTACTGAAAAAAATCTTTATTTTTATGATACTTGTTATATAAGATATTATAGCAGGTCAGTATCAATACAGGCCTTTGGAAGCCTTAAGGTTCATTTCTCAAAGAAATTGCTAATCCCCCTTTTCAGGTTTTGTAAGTAAAGTACTTCAGTATTTAAAATGAGATTTTTTTCTTCCATCCTTTCTCTAGCGGATGGAAGGACATTTTGCTTTTAGCTTTTAGCAAAACATAAAAGAGATCCAGACACAAGTATTTGAAGCTTTCTAATTTCACAATTTCAAATATAAACCTATGTATGTGTCTGTATCTTTAATCTCTCATCCACGTGTACGAAGAATTCCATTTGACTGAACATAATGCCGAGATCATATATCAAGGTGGGGTGACAAATGCAAGCACTGATTTCAAAGAGAGTATATACATTTTCTTTTCTGAAATATTAAAATTCATTTAATATATTTGGACAAGTTAAAGATTTTGCTCAGTTATCATGATTTACCTTGCAGATCATTCTGACTTTAGATGTTTTTTAAATCCTGTTCTTTTGGGTGACAGATCAGGTCAGATCAGGCTAGGGTTAGGGTTAGGATTAGCCCCTCTAGGCCTGTGAGTCCTCTCTGTGGACATGTGCATCATCGCCAGCTGGCCTTCTGGTTTTCAACACACACATGTGCTCTGGCCAGCTGGTCTTCACCGGCATTTTCAGGCCATTTTTCGGGGCATTTTTGGCCTGAAAAACATCCAGAAAATTGCTGGAAAATGCCCCCCAAATAGGCATGCATGCGCTGGCCAGATGGTCTTCACAGGCACTAGAATGCCAGAAAATGGTCAAAAAACCAAGCCATTTTGGGCCATTTTCAGGCCACTTTTCGGGCCGTTTTTGGCCTGAAAAATATCCAGAAAACAGCTGGAGAATGGCCCTGGAAACAGCCCTAAAATGGCCAAAAACCAAGCATGCATGCACCGGCCAGCTGGTCTTCAGGTTTCTGGCACTCTGGGGTGCACACATGCACACGGACATTCAAGTTTGGGTGCTCGGTGCCGAAAAGGTTTGACATCACTGGTCTAGGCTTCTGAGTCAGTTAGTTATGAGTCAGAACTGAAGGGGTGGGCTTCTTGGATGACAAGTGAAATGTCTTCAAGGAAAACCAAAGTCCAGTTGCCTTTGAAAAAGCACCTCTGGGACAATGGTGATCTGGATGACTGAGAATCTCCACAGACATTCAACCATTTGTTAAAGTTGATGTGCTAAATCATTTATGTATGCTTCTACTCTGTTGTTGTCTTTTCTCTCTACATGTGTACCACGCAAGCATTTAATTCAGTGATATTTTAAGATAACATTATAGAACATCAATAAAGTTGAAGTGCACTTGTTCCAATTCCACTTATTTTTGCCCAGGCTGCAGAATCTGTGCACTGAAATAGAATGGTAGAGTTGGAAAGGACCTCGATAGTCTATATGTATTTTACTCACTATTCCTACTATGTGCAAATATTTTAAATTCTTGGACTGTCCATCATTTGACCAGCTTTAAAGATGAAAGCTATATCCTGCCAGAAGGAAAAAAAAAATCAAACAATTGTTTTGCTAGACAGTAACTCACAAAGAATTGATCTTTTATGTATTATTTAAACATTTCTTTCACTGGATATCTGATGTTTTACTAATCAACCGATCAACTAGATTTGCTAGCTGTATATTTGAATCCACAGCTAATTTTAGCAGGGACTTATCTTTGCATTTTCCTCCCAGCATCTATTTGCCTAATGCTTGCATACGGCAGTAGAATATATTTTAAAACATGCAAATATTGTACAAATATGAGAATTCTTTGCAGCCATGACATCTAATTTGCATCTCGAATTCTCTGTCAGAACTGACTAGAAATGCTTAGCTTCAGCAAAAGCAAAATAGTGTTTTAATGGACCCTGCTACAGCCTAGTATTGTATTGTAATTGTATTGTATGTTTTTTCCTATTTCATGAACATTTTTTTTATCACTGCTCAAAATAAATTATGGTTGCCTGACCAATTCTGCCTGTTCCTCAGTTTAAGTTCTCACTGATAGAATGGAACAGGAAGAGGCAAAAAGAAGTCCATTCTTTAGGCAGCTTAATTGAGGTACTTCAAAGCATTAGAAAAATCTTGTCCTAGGATGAGAAAGAAGCAGATTTACTAATCTGTTAGGGAGAGAAATGAGAATATAATTTTTTAATTACTTCCAAGTACGTAGTAGCAACATTCTCCTTTTTCATGTCTCTTTCTCTTTCTCTTTCTCTTTCTCTTCTCTTCTCTTCTCTTCTCTTCTCTTCTCTTCTCTTCTCTT
>NW_020769320.1:14907318-14919558 GCF_900518735.1 Pseudonaja textilis | reverse complement strand
TCTTCTCTTCTCTTCTCTTCTCTTCTCTTCTCTTCTCTTCTCTTCTCCTTTTCTTCCATCTTCTCTTCCCTTCCATCTTCTCCTCTCTTCTCTGCTCTTCTCCTTCTCTTACATCTTCCCTTTCCTTCTATCTTCTCTTCTCTCTCTCCACCTCACCCCCTCTCCCTCCCTCTCTCTCCCCCTCTCTCCCTCTCTCACACACAAACACACACACACATATCTACCATATCTTTCTCTCACCATGCTTTCTGTCTCCCTACCATAAAAGATGGCTGACAGAACTATGTAGTAACTCCAGTCATTCTGTAAGAATCAAACCAAGAAATACATTTAAATAATTAGTGACAGCAGACTGCTTGCCAGTTCACTGAAATTATTATCTACCATAGACGATGACTTAGTTTCCTTTTCAGCCCCCTTTCTAAATGGCATACTCCTGGAGCTTATGGTAGAGTACAAAGCCACTTTTCCTCCAGGTTTTCGTCAAATAAAGATCATAAGATTTGGCTAAGTCAGTTTGGGATGCACATGCCAGGCCAAGCTTTTACTGAGGTATCCTTTTTTTAAAAAAAAAACATAGGCTGACTATCCCTACCAAATTGGAATGCTAATCCAAAATTTGGGTGATCTTCAAAAAGTTAAGGAAGTTTGGACTTAGTTTTAAATTTATGTTAAAGCAACTTCCCAGGAAGGCTTCTGAAGTGGGGATGAAAGGCAAAAGCGGAAGCAGTATGTTCTGTCCCATAATAGAGTAGACCAGGTTGCCCTGATAGACCAATCATAGAAGAAAAAAATTTAATTGGACCTAGCTTTTTTTTTTTTTAATGAGAGGCAGTTCTTCTGGTTATGAGTTGCACAAGGAAAGCAGAAGAACTGGGAAAAAAAATACTAGCAAAACATTTTTTAAGCAATTGTCAATGTATGTGCCTATAAAATTAGCAGAATGAAATTCAACTCCAACATAATGCTAGATCTTATTTTTATTTGTTTATTCTAGTGGACTATAATTGGAATGTAAAAAAAAAAGCACCATAGTTTTCATTAGATTCAAAATCCACCTTTTGCAAACATATTTTGGGGGGTGAGGAATGGTTCTACAAGAGAGAATATATTGGGGAGATTGTGAAGTATGAAGGGTTTGGATTTAACAAATTAAAAAGTGAATTTAAAAAGTAGGTCAAGACTAGTATTTTGAAAAAAGAGATATTTGGAGAAAGTGATATAAGAGCTTTCTTATCTTTCCAACTATCTGCTCCTATGGGTACCTTATGATTTATTACTTGTTTTTTGTGTCTTTATGATTTATGATAGTATCTTATAGTTTATGACCTATGACTTACCACATTGTTGTTTGTATGTGCACTGAGAGTTTATGCACTGGAGACAAATTCCTTGTGTGTCCAATCATACTTGGCCAATCAAGAATATTCCTAAATGTTACATAATAATAGGAGGTGTCAACTTAATCTAATTGGACTTTGATCATCATTTTGATTATGATTGCAATTAAAAATGATGATTCAGCTGGGAAATTGTATTGGATTCCTTGAAATTGGTTCCAATACAAACAAATTGGATGAATTTTGGTGATTCAGTTTTGTTCAGCTTTTCATTTTCAAGAAAGTTGATTCAGTTTGAAATCTGAACTGTTTTTCAATCATACCTCTATATGGAACCTCTCCATAATATCATTATTTTTATGTAAGATATCTTATTAAAGAATACTTGAAAAACAGAATACACTTTTAAAAGCTGTGACTTATGCACATATTATAGATAGAATAGAATTCTTTATTGGCCAATAAAGATTGGACACACAAGGAATTTGTCTTGGTGCAAATGCTCTCAGTGTACATAAAAGAAAAGGTACATTTGTCAATCATAAGTTACAACACTTAATAATAGTCATAGAGTACAATAAGCAATTAAATCATACTAGGAAACAGTCAATATAAATTGTAAGGATACAAGTGGCAAAGTTACAGTCATACAGTCACAAGTGGGAGGGGATGAGTGATAAGGAGTGATGAGAGGATTAATAGTAATAGTAATGCAGACTTAGTAAATATTGGATAGTGTTAAGGGAATTATTTGTTTAGCAGAGTGATGGCATTTGCAAAAAAAAATGTTCTCATGTCTAGTTGTTCTGGTGTGCAGTGCTCTATAGCATCATTTGAGGGTAGAAGTTGAAACAGTTTATGTCCAGGATGTGAGGGGTCTGTAAATATTTTCACAGCCCTATTTTTGACTCATGCAGTACATAGGTCCTCCATGGAAAGGAGGTTGGTAGCAATTGTTTTTTTCTACAGTCCTAATTACCCTCTGGAGTCTGTGTCTGTCTTGTTGGGTTGCAGAGCCAAACCAGACAGTTATAAAGGTGCAGATGACAGACTCAATAATAGTCAGATACTTTGCACATCAAATTTAAGTCAACCAGTAATGCAATATATTAATGATATCCAGCTTAGTAAAATTAAAAGTGAATAAATAAACCCGTAGTTGTGGCCTTCCATTAAAAATGGCTCGTTTCTTAATTACTTTTGCCACATCCAGAGATTTCTGGACCAAAAATGTTTTGAACTGCTAAATAAACACAAGAGCTATGTATCTACTCTTCAGTACGTTTATTAGGGAACACTAATCAAATCTCTCAGTGTATGTTGTAATCACTCAAACCTTTCAATAATAAAGTTATGTTACCCTTAGACCGGGGTTCAGTAATCCCCAGCTCAGTCCCTTCCTACTCTGTTTTTCTATTCTTCTGTTATTTAAAATAAGCCATTGTCTGAAAAGCAAGGTGGTTTATTTATTTATTTATTTGTTTGTTTGTTTATTTATTTATTTATTTATTTACACTCCAAATTCAACCACAGCATTTTTGGAAAATGTATAGCATACCGTTAATACATGCCCACGGAACACTGCACACATATATAAAAGGAAGAATCCCTTTAAAGTTAACAATTCACTGAAGGTGCCAAAGTTTTTTTTTTTTTAAGCTAAAGCTGTAAATAAATTTTTAAAATGCTACTGCTTTTGACACATTTTAGATTATTTAATAAAAAAAAAATTAATTTCCTCATTGTGCATGGAGTTTATGAAATTCAAGAGTTAGCTCTGACTGGTAGTGTGAGTACAGTGGACACTTAAAAAGGACGGATCTACATTCAAACAAACACACACTCAATCTTCAGGAAAGGTTGAGATTGCAACCAGCTGTCACCCTAGAGATCATCTATATGGGCTTTGTAGAAGGCCCTGCAAGGGAGGAATAGAGGATTTTATAGAATACAGATCGCTTTTGTAAAAGCTTTCCTTAGCTACACAAGCATATACGTCACTGAAAAAGCATCTATGTGACTCACTGACCCTAACAGCAAGTTCAAATATTCTTTCATGTGAGTATTCTTCGTTACATAAAAAAAGAAATAGCATATAAATGTTATTGCACAGGCATTGCTTCTAGAGACCCAGTACAGCCTATCATTATTTGCGGAATGTTCAACATCAATTTCTAAAAGATATATTTTTTTAAACTACAGCAAGTATATGCAATTTCTGCTAAATTCTTATTTTTTGCTACTCAAACACTATACTGCTTTTCAAGCGAGGCTTCTTTTAACTTATTTTTTTTTCCCTGATTGCAACTAGAAAAGAATGCAGTCTGTTTTGAGAAAGTACCAACGCAGGAAGAAAAGTCCTTTCTTGAATATCTTTTTTTTTGTGTGCGTGTATGGCTTAGAAGACTTTTCTTCCAACACTGTCATCATTTGTTGATGGCCAGGCAATTGCTTTCTTTCAGCTTTGACCTCGGTTGCTGAAATATATTTAAGCTGAATGTGTCGTTCAACAAGAAATAATTGGATTGACGCAAACGAGACATAATAACAGAGTTGGAAGGTCTTCCAGTCCAACTTTTGCTCAAGCAGAAGATCCTACCCCACTGCAGTCTCTTCTTAAAACCTCCAGTGATGGAGCAGCCCCTCTTCTGAAGGCAAGCCTTTCTACTGTTAATTGTTCTCCTTGGGAGGAAATTTCTCTAAATTTATCTCCTTGATTACTTTCCATCCATCGTTTCTTATCTTGCCTTCCGGTGCTTTGGAAAATAGGTTGACTCCCTCTTCTTTGTGGCATCCCCTCAAAGATTTGGAACACTGTTATCATGTCACTCCTGGTCCTTCTTTTCATTAGACTAGACTTGCCCAATTCTTGCAACCATTCTTTGTATGTTTTAGTCTCCTGGTCTCTAATCATCTTAGTTGCTCTTCTATGCATTCTGTTCAGAGTCTCAACATCTTTTTTATAGTGTGGTGACTCAAACTGGGTAGTGTAGTCTTACTAAAACTTTAGGAATTGGAACAAATACTTCACACGATCTTGATTCTATCCCTCTGTTAAGGCAGCCTAGGCTTGTTTTGGCTGCTGCCAGACACTGCTGACTCAATTCAATTCAGTTACTACAGGCATAGACCAGAGACCAGAATAGATAAAAACACTCACTAAATATACAATTAAAAATTCTAGTATCAAATAATAAATAACAACTATGATAAAATCCAGTCTGTCAATTATACATGGTCTAACTATACTAAAATTACAATCCATAAACTGTGTGGCCCATTGTCAATTTAATGCTAAAAGGGAATGGAATAAGCAGGGCAAAAGGTTTGCTGCATTTGTTACATAACATAACTATGGTGGATTAGACATGTGTTTCCGACGAATTCCCAGTGCTGCTGCGCAGAATCTATCCTGCTCTGTAAAGTAAAGGTTCCCCTCACACATACGTGCTAGTCATTTCTGGTTCTAGGGAGTGGTGCTCATCTCTGTTACAAAGCCGAAGAACCAGTGCTGTCTGAAGATGTCCCTGTGGTCATGTGGCTGGCATAACTAAATGCTGAAGGTGCACAGAACACTGTTACCTTCCCATCAAAGGGGTCCCTATTTTCCTACTTGCATTTTTTACATGCTTTCAAACTGCTAAGTTGGCAGAAGTTGGGGACAAGTAACAGGAGCTCACTCCGTTACGTGGCACTAGGGATTCAAACCGCTGAACTGCCAACCTTTCCAAGCGACAAGCTCAGTGTCTTAGCCACTGAGCCACCACATTCCCTTACCTGTGCTGTAGTTATGGACTATTTGTCCTTAAACAGCCACTGGAGATAAGCTGTGTCAGAATGGCCGGATACCTAGCAATTATTGGCAGAATATGTTTTTTGTTTTTTTCTGTGTAAAAGGAACATTGAAGGTCTGCACGTCTCCTGAGCCACAGGAACAATTCAGTCAATGGTATCTTTTGCTGTACAGGAAGGCTGATGGAAGTGCATGGCACCGTGTGAGCGAAAATGCTTTCGGTGGTTTGCTAAGATAAGGTGAGCAACTTTTTTACAATGAAAAGGAGGACACAAATAAATTGAAGAAAAAAACAAAGCCACTTGCGCAGCGCACTCTCTCAAAACAATTCTCCTGTGTGGAGCGCATGCGTCTCATAATCGTGTCTCACTGCACTGTACCGAGCCTTGACGGATCATCATGTCAAAGACAAATATGTCACATCACAGACAACGGATTGGATAGGCATCGATCAAATACGGAGATTTACAGATTAGTCTTCAAATATCAAAAAGGAGGACATGTAGGAGGGCACTTTTCAAGGGAGGACAGAAAAAGAGGGTGGTTGGTCACCTTACCAAGATAGCTGACAGCAGTAACAACATATCTAGTGAGCCACGTTTCTCCTAATCTGTACTTGTACATTCGATTTTTCTTGCCTAAGTGTAGAACCTTAGTTTTGTCTCCATTGAATTTCATTTTGTTAGATAGGGCCCAGTGTTCAAGTCTGTCAAGATCCATCTGGATCTTGAGCTCATCTTCTGGAAGTTGGCTACTCCAGCCAGCAACTGAAAATAAAGTAAATAAGGATTAGCAAACCAGGCCTAAGCTAATATCGTATCGGTGCAAAGCTAGATAAGAATCACCAAACCAGATAAGCACAGAGGGAAGAACAGTAATGGATGCACTAAATTGAAGCAAGAGTACCATTGAAATGGAAATATTGTGATGTTATGCACTACACAAGCAGGTTGCATACCAAAATGAATGTGACAAATATTTGTAAATATTTATTGTGAACAACACTGGTTGAAATTCTTTGGAACATATTGTTAGCACCAAATATGTACTGTATTTTTTTTTATAGTGGTTAAAAATAGATAAGATCAGAATTTTTTTTTCTGTTGATAATCTGTTTTGTGCAGCAGAGAAAAATAGCAAGAGGAATGCCCAGGCCTTTACAGCCATAAACACTTCCCATATTGCTAGCAGAGGTGCATTTTTCAGTGAGTTCCATGGCATTTTTTTAATACAATGTTTACATACGCCATCATTCTGCAATAGAAAAGATGTCATCTTCATGTTTTAAATGTCCTCATAATCTTACTAGTAAATTTATTACTAATACACAAAAGGGCATGCAAAATATGGACAATTGCCAATCAACATTCTATTCTAAATAATACCATTTACTAAAGAATGTAGATGGGTGGGCATGAATTTATATATTTATTTTGAAAATTGAAATCAAAAGGCAGGTAACAGCTAGCCAGTTGTGCAGTCACAAACTTTTAAAATTAAATTTCTCCAAATCTTGGGGGAGTGTTTTTCTATGTGTGTGTGTATGGGTATAGGTGAGGTTCTGGTGTCCTTATAGATGATCAGGAAAGAAAAAAGTCCATCTCTCTTTTTTGCATTTTTTAAAAAATAATGCCACATCAACTATTTACTAAGACTGCACTACTATTACTTTTAATCTTCTCATCACTCCTTATCACCCCTCCCCTCACTCTTATTGTACTCTATGACTATTATTAAGTGTTGTACCTTATGATTCTATTCTATTCTATTCTATTCTATTCTATTCTATTCTATTCTATTCTATTCTATTCTATTCCATTCCATTCCATTCCATTCCATTCCATTCCATTCCATTCCACTCCACTCCACTCTTATTTAATTTATTTGAAAGATGCATGCTAATCAACTACCTTGATGTAGAGTAGGGGGTGTCAAACTCAATTTCATTGAGGGCAGCATTAGGGTTGTGTTTGACCTTGGGGGGCTGGGGTGGGTGTGGTCATTTCAATGTTGACGTATGTCGGGGCATCTGTGGAGGCCCGAGTGCTCTTCCAGTGATAACGGGCTCCCAAGCTCCGTTTCCAGTTGCGATGGCCTCCTGCAACCCTCTGGAGATGGGGGTCTTGGCTATGGAATTGATCTGTGCAGGGTGGTGATGGGATTGTGCATTTAGGAAGCAGTTGGTGTGTATTTTTTTCCGGTAGATGGTGACCACAGACCACTTCTCAGTTTCTATGCTTTCTGGCTGATGGTTTGGTCACTTTTGAATGCTGGCGGTGCTTTCACTCTAGTGGTAGCATGAGACAGAGTCTGCAACCCACACAAGTGGCTCAGGTAGTGCAGCTCATCCAGGATCCACATCAATGCAAGCTGTGGCAAGAAGGTTTGCTGTGTCAGTCAGTGTAGTGTCCAAAGCATGGAGGCTCTACCAGGAGACTGGCCAGTATATCAGGAGACATGGAGGAGGCTGTAGGAGGGCAACAACCTAGCATCAGGACCGCTACCTCTGCCTTTGTGTAAGGAGGGACAGGAGGAGAACTGCCAGAGCCCTGCAAAATGACATCCAGTGGGCCACAAATGTGCATGTGGCTGCTCAAATGGTCAGAAACAGACTCCATGAGGGTGGTATGAGGGCCTGATGTCCACAGGTGGGGGTTGTGCTTACAGCCCAACACCGTGCAAGATGTTTGGCATTTGCCAGAGAACACCAAGATTGGCAAATTCGCCACTGGCACCCTGTGCTCTTCACAGATGAAAGCAGGTTCACACTGAGCACATGTGAAAGACGTGACAGGGTCTGGAGACGCCGTGGAGAACGTTCTGCTGCTTGCAACATCCTCCAGCATGACCGGTTTGGCAGTGGGTCAGTAACGGTGTGGGGTGGCATTTATTTAGGGGGCCGCACAGCCCTCCATGTGCTCGCCAGAAGTAGCCTGACTGCCATTAGGTACGGAGATGAGATCCTCAGACCCCTTGTGAGACCATATGCTGCTGCGGTTGGCCCTGGGTTCATCCTGATGCAAGACAGTGCTAGACCTCATGTGTCTGGAGTGTGTCAGCAATTCCTGCAAGATGAAGGCATTGATGTTGTGGACTGGCCCACCTGTTCCCCAGATCTGAATCCAATTGAGCACATCTGGGATATCATGTCTCACTCCATCCACCAACGCCACGTTGCACCACAGACTGTCCAGGAATTGGGAGATGCTTTAGTCCAAGTGTGAGAGTAGATCCCTCAGGAGACCATCCTCCATCTCATCAGGAGCATGCCCAGGCATTGCAGGGAGGTCATCCAGGCACATGGAGGCCACACACACTACTGAGCCTCATTTTGACTTGTTTTAAGGACATTACATCAAAGTTGGATCAGCCTGTAGTGTTTTTCTCCACTTTAATTTTGAGTGAAACTCCAAATCCAGACCTCCATGGGTTGCTAAATTTGATTTCCATTGATAATTTTTGTGTGATTTTGTTGTCAGCACATTCAACTATGTAATGGACAAAGTATTTAATAAGAATATTTCATTCATTCAGATTTACGATGTCTTATTTTTGTGTTCTCTTTATTTTTTTGAGCAGTGTACATACACACACACACACACACACACACACACACACACACACACACATATATATATATATATATATATATATATATATATATATATTAGAGTTCCAGATTATTTTATGTTTTAGAATAAACATGACAGTAATTTCACCTTTGATATTATTAGCTTTCTTACATGATTTGATATTAATACATGTTATCAATCATAATTATTCAATATTCTCATGTACTGTTTTGTATCAGTCTCTATATTCTTAACTTCCCTTCTTTTGTTTTATAGTCTATATTAATTGTCATATCTGCAATATTTAACTAATTGTATATTTCAAATAGCCATTCATAAATTCATGTTAATTTATGTTTTCTATGTATTTATCCCATTTTTTATTCTTGGTTATGCCTCCATTACACCTAAAACAAAATGCCAACCTTAGTGAATGTCTAAATCACGGGTGTTAAACTCGCTGCATCACGTTGTCATCATGTGATGTTTTGTGATGTTTTTCCCATTCATGCAGCTGGAGTGGGTGTGGCCATCAAGTGAATGGCCTGATATAAATTAACTACACAGATGTTACTCTCCCCATAAATGTTTGAAGATAACAACAAGCATACACAAGCACAGGATGAGGTAGTTATCACATGAAATAAGCATTTTTTTTAAAAAAAAACCCGCCTTTGTTTCTACAGAGAAATCTCTGAATGAAGTTATAGAGGAAGGCAGAAACAGGGCATTATTGTGGCTCTCTTATTACAAACCATAGCAGAAGAGCATGCTGAGCTGGAAGGAGGAGTTAAACATGTCATCAGTTTGGAATTATTACATTTCCACAAGAGATCCAAGTCCAGCCTTGAACTCCATTGACCCTTATCTAGCACCAATTGATCATTAGTTGTCTGGGTTCTTGTTTATAGGTAGCATTAATAAACTCTTCTGTGCTTTGAATACTACTAATGTTTCTGGCACCTGACACAAACAGAGTGGTCATAGAAAAGTTTGGAAATATCTGTAACTCCAAAAAAGGAGACTGTCATTTTTAAACAGCAACTTGAAATGCATAGCTTGGGTGTGTCAACCCAACTAAATTCAAGAGATTACTGTGGAAAATAATTAGTTGATTAGCTCCAGTTGTCTCTGCACTTCGTGGAAAGATGAAATAGAAAATGAGGGGTGATCAGAAATTCTGAATTTTTCAATAATTAAGTTGGAACTTTTCTGTGACAGAACTACTTATTTCTCCATCAGTAAAGATTTAACATCTTGCTGGCAAGTCTTAAATCCAGGTGAAGAAAAAGGTTTTTTTAAAAAAGAATCATAAAGAGGGCAGAAATTAAAAAATGGAATGCTTGTGTCTAATTGAAGGTTTATATAGAGTCTTCTTAGCTATTATCCACTTTTGTCTGTCTGCATGTGTGTGCACATTCTCTTCTTACTTTCTCTCTTCAGTCTCTTCATTTTGTTTAGACAGTTGCATAATAAATATTTGCAGATTGCTTTAGGCTATAAAACTCCATCATTTGCTGAGAGAAAAGGAGACATAGAACAGTCATCTTCCCCTCAAAATTGATGACGTCTAGATGCTGTCCAGAATTTTATTTTATTTTATTTTCAATTTTAGAAGCAGAAGCAAGAATTCAGAATGTGCTCTGCCTATATTGTTTAAGGCTATTTTTGATGGCAGCAGAATTTATGAGCTGAGTTAATAATAAATGAAGCAGCGGTGCATCTCCTGGAGTTTGCAAAGAACCCTGCCTGACCACTAAGAAGATGTGTGCTTTTCAGTAATAATGGACATAAATATTAATACATTTTTCATTTTTTTTTTAAAAAAGAGCCTCTGTTATATGATTGTTAACTGTACATGGATTTTAATAAAGACTATGAAAACAAGGATTTTGTAAAGTTTCAGGAAATTTGGGGGGCATTGGTAATGTCAGGGCTGTTCCTTTTAAGAATTGCATGTGATAATAAGCATTACATTTATTACTTTGAGCCAATTTCTTAATGAAGGGTATTGATTGCTGCTTAAGACCTAATACAATAATTTCTGGAAGCACAGAAACAGCCTAAAAGCTGAATATCCTCATGTAAATCTGCTGCTGCAAAACTTTATGTGTCTCTATATTGCCATGTGCAACACGTATAGTTCATTTAATGTGGGTCATAAATTGTATATGTGCATGGGGTTGCTCTAACTCCAGCAACACCAACATTCTATGGCTGTCTATTAAGGGGCAAGTTATAATCTGTTACAAGTATATTCATTAACTGGCAGAGACATGTTTAACAAAGTTAGCATGGCAACACACTAGCTAATGGGAGCTAACAGCCTGGGCCTGGTTTGGCTCTGTGTGCTTTGCTGAGAATTGACAGTGAAGCTAGACTTGTTTGCTTGCTGAAACCGATATCTGCTCTGAGCTGCTGCTGCTTGCCAGTTTGTGTTATGTTACATTGAAAGAATCTACAAATGGTATTGTAAACTTTACTCATGTTAATAGGTCTATAAAGAAGTTAATGACCCTGCTGAATCGGTCTGTGTGTTTTCTGGATGTGAATTCATGCTGCTAACTCTAACACAATCATTCCTGCTGTCAGGAAAAGTAAATATGTAATCCTGTGAATGGTTAAGTGTCTATTTGGGTATAGATATCATGGCCCCATTGGATCCTGATTTGGAGGAGGAGGAGGAGGAGTTGGAACCAGGACTGTCTTCTGGGATGGTAAGTCTCCCTTGGAATCGTTAGAAGGGCTGAGGATGATGCTATCCCAGGACCTATGGACATTGGGGGAGGTGGTTGACTGAACAGAGAGCTGCCTGCCTTCATAGGCACAGGGGTGAATAGACTGCAGACAGGCAGTGGTCTTGCAAGGCAGCAGATCCCCTTTGATGAGGAACAGCTGCCTCTCCCTACGATCCGAAGGCACAGTGAGTAGAGCAGAGGCAAATTCAAAGGGGGTCTGTGAGGCTGCTCGGAAGAAGGTTGCCTCAGCCTTCCTCACAAGGAATGCCTGCCATGGGTTGACTTAAGAAGAATCTGGGGAAGATTGTCTTTGTCAATTATTTGCTTCAGCTTACACTCCCCTGGCTTTGGAAAAACTCAGCCTTGACTCTCATTTCTGTCTGTGTCTTGCTTTGTGCCTTTGCCTCGTGGACTTACCTTTTACCTCCTGGACCTGCCTTGCCCTGTGGACCTTAACTCTGGACTTTGCCCCATGAATTTGCACCTTGTCTTTAGACTTCCTTTCTGTCTTCGCAAATTGGTTTTGTTGGTTGCTGGCTTTTGTTTGTTGGATTGTGGGTGGCTGCCTTCCGGGAAGCGTGTTATGGAGACTTGCTGGCCATTGCAGGGCTGTTTGTTGTTGAATTCAACAGAGCAATAAAGGAGTGTATCAAAGCCTGCCTCTGCCTAGGTGACCTGAGCTTATGCACCGGAGATGAATTCCTTGTGTGTCTAATTACACTTGGCCAATAAAGAACTCTAATTCTAATGATTCTAATTCTAATAATTCTAATTCTAATAATTCTAATTCTAATGAT
>NW_020769320.1:14857656-14899754 GCF_900518735.1 Pseudonaja textilis | reverse complement strand
ATTCTATTCTATTCTATTCTATTCTATTCTATTCTATTCTATTCTATTCTATTCTATTCTATTCTATTCTATTCTATTCTATGTTCTATTCTACCCTTGTTCTCCAATAATACGGCCTCCACCAATAGGAAGGCCCAGCATGTTTTATTGGCATAAAATCAAATTAAGCCCCTTCCCCCAAATTAAGGCCTATATTAAACATGTGAAATGGGGTGGTGGTGGTGGTGGTGGGGTTGCCGTTAGGAAGTACTTTTGTTGCATACCCGGATATGGTGCTGCCTGCGTTGGTGGGGCACTTTGTATCGGGAGACCTTCCGCCACCATTGCTTTCCCTTTTCCCTTGATGCTGCAGCATTTAGAGCAACACCGCATCATTTGGTGCAGCTATGCATGGCCAGCCAGGGCTCCTCCCTGCGACTGGAGCCCTGCGGGGACACTTGGCTTCAGGTGCTCCTGTCGCCGCCTTCCCTTTGCCTTCGAGGGTAAAGCCAATTATTTTAAAAACAACACCCTGCTACAACAGGGTGCCTGAGAGGGCAGCCCAACCCCATGTAGGGAGGTGAATCTCCTGGGGCTGCAGTGCAGGGTCAGCCCACCCCGGGAGAAGCACCCAGCCGCCATCCCTGCCTGGCACCAGGCAGAGCATGAAGAGCTTCGCCTGGGGCGCCCAGCACAGCTGACAGGTGGGCCCTCCTTCCCGGCGGGAGAGCTCTTGCCAAGGCAGCAAGTGCCTCCTTGCCAGGCCCTCCGCTCATCCCACCACGACCGCGCCGGAGCTGTGCTGGCTGGGCAGAGCTGGGAAAGTGAGCTGCGGGTTCGCGCCCGCCTGCCAAGCGAAAGAGCCGGGCTGACCCAAGCTTGGCTTCCTTCCCAAGTCCCTCCAGCCTGAGCCCCAAGTGGCCAACAGGAGAGGCCGCCAGAGGCAGTGATAGCGCCCACCCATCCATAGACAGGGAGGAAAGGTGATGGCCTACGCCGTGTCCTCCTCCGAGCTGAGCCCCACCGAGTCAGTGCCTCTGCCTGATGCCCGTTCTGCTGCAGCATTTTTGGAGAAGCGTGGGGACAGGTACAGACTGGGAGACGGGTGGAAGGACGGGGGTCTTCGGGCTCTCTCTGACCGCCATGAAAGCAGCGCTGCCATCACCTCGCCTCCCTGTCCACGGATGGGTGGGCGTTATCACTGCCTCGGGCAGCCTCTCCCAGTGGCACCTTCGGGTTCACACTGGAGGGACTTGGGAAGGAAGCCAAGCTCAGGTCGGCCCAGCTCTTTTGCTTGGCAGGTAGGCACGCACCCGCAGCTCGCTTTCCTGGCTCTGCCCAGCCCGCACAGCTCTGGAGCGGCCCTGGCAGGATGAGCGGAGTGTCTGTCAGAGAGGCGCTCGCTGCCTTGGTGAGAGCTCTGCTACCAGGAAGGAGGGCCTGCCTGTCAGCTGCACTGGGCGCCCCAGGCGAAGCTCTTCACGCTCTGCCTGGCGCCAGGCAGGGATGGTGGCTGGGCACTTCTCCCGAGGTGGGCTGATCCTGCGCTGCGGTCCCGGGAGATTCGCATCCCCACGTGGGGTTGAGCTGCCCTCTCGGACAGGGAAGGCTTTGTTGTAGTAGGGCGTCATTTTTAAAATAATTGGCTTTACCTTCGAAGGCAAAGGGAAGGCAGCGACAGGAGCGCCTGAAGCTGAGTATCTCTGCTGGGCTCCAGTTGCAGGGAGGAGCCCTGGCTGGCTGCATGTGGCTGTGCCAAACACTGCGGCATTGCTCTAAATGCCACGGCAGCAAGGGAGAAGGGAAAGCAACAGTGACGGAAGGTGTCCCGATATGAAATGCCCCACCAACGCCGAGATCAACATTCAAGCTGTTGCCACTTGCCCACCTGAGGATGCAAGGAGGGCAATTAAGTCACTCCCAAAAAGACGGCATAGCCGTTTGGGGGGGGGGGGGCAAAAAAAAAAAAGGCCCCGCCCTATTTTGTGAGAAACACGGTATTCTATATTCTATATTCTATATTCTATATTCTATTCTATTCTATTCTATTCTATTCTATTCTATTCTATTCTATTCTATTCTATTATTTTTCATTCCATTATTCTCTTCTCTTCTCTTCTCTTCTCTTCTCTTCTCTTCTCTTCTCTTCTCTTCTCTTCTCTTCTATTCTATTCTATTCTGTTTCTATTATAATAAAACTGTGGAGAACCTAGCAACTTAGAAGCCCAGGATGAAATGGTTACTGGGTACTCGATGCAAAGGGCACGTCAGACTCTTCAGCCAATCAGGCCTGCAGCTTCTACTAGAACAGAACAAAGCAATGGAGTACATCTTTCCTGAAATTCTAAGATGATTCTGTTTTGTTTTGTTTTGTTTTGTTCCATTTCATTTAAAGCCAGAAAAATCCAAGTGCGTGGTTTACGTACTACATACAATGGGCTGCGAATGGGAAGAAGAGGATGGCATCCATTCGTGAACTCAGGAAGTAGGGCATGGCCTGTACTGGCAATCAGTTAAGGGGAAAGTGGATTCTGCTCTATGGTGAGATAAGATATTAGGCTGGCCAGGTGTGATGTATTGCTTTTAATGACAGAGATAATCAAGCAATCAATTAAGTCTTCCTGCAACAAAACTTTTTTAATTAGGCTGAATTAGCTGCTTGAATCATAGCCAACTTTTTCTTCACTCCTAATTTGCAACTTGTGTCTATTAGTTGATGTGCAGAGGAGAATATGTTCTTCCTAATTTAGACACTAACCATTTTCTGACTGTTCATGGCATCTAGAACATCTATTAATTTTTAGGCATAGTAAATTTCTTTGAAAAACAGCAATTTTCTTTGCTTTTTAAGTCAGAATTGGCAGTAAAAAATCTACAACTGTAGCCTAGGAAAAGGAATTAATTTTGGATTCCAAATTATGGAGATCCACATACATCCACATGTATATATTATAGTGTATTCTGTGCATTTCTTCACTTTTCTTCCTACTCATAATTTTCTAGTGTCCATAAATATCAGTCATGTCTGTTGTTCTTGCCTTTTAAGAGGAAACTCTTAATATCTCATTATGAAACATTTACCTTTTTTGCTTCTTTTTTTTATAATCCTACAGCCGAAATTCAAAAGTAGCTCATATCATAACTAATTCAATTTCTTATTTTATTAATCTTGTTATAAAAATTGAAATTCAATCTCTTCAAACATCTTGATCTAGTGAAGTTAATTTCTATAACTAAATATTTTATTACAAGTGAGACATTGTCAGTTTCCAGCAGTGGTTATAGGAAGAGGAAAAAAAAAAAAAACCAACTAAAGTACCTTGTAATTTATACATTCCTAAACTGTAAGAAGAGTTTAAAAGCTGCATAGTCTTTAAAGATTTGGTCTTGTCTGCCTTTATATTCTTCTAACTTGCCTACCTTTATAGAATTCTTAGCAGAGGTGGTATTCAGCAGGTTCTGACCAGTTCTGGAGAACTGGTAGCGGAAATTTTGAGTAGTTTGGAGAACTGGTTGTGGAAATTTTGAGTAGTTCGGAATACCACCTCTGACTGACCCCACCCCCATCTATTTGCTGCCTCCTGAGTCCCGGCTGATTGGCTGGATCTTCTTTTGTTGCCCTGCACAGGAGAACGGAGCTGGAAAGCAGGTTAGTGGGGTGGGGAGAATATGGGGATTTTACAGTATCCTTCCCCCGGAGTGGGGTGGGAATGGAGATTTTACAGTATCCTTCTCCTGCCACGCCCACCAAGCCATGCCCATCAAGCCCACTAATCCCTGCCCATAGAACCGGTAGTAAAAAAATTTGAATCCCACCACTGAGTCTTAGCTTGTTGTTTTTTTAATCCCCTCTTTTCTTTACTGCTTAAAATAACACTGAGATTTTTTTTCTGCTCCTGCTTATAATCACATCTGGTATAAGCCACAATGATGTCAAATAGATATACACATGATAGTGTCCTGCAAGTATCCTGTCAGAGCATTTGCAGCATGACTACTCTTATGAAACAACCCAGGAGCAAAACATAGCACACAGAGACTTAGACATTTTAACAGTGGCTTATATACATATGCAGAAATATATGTGGTAGGCAAATACCTGGCAAGCAATCAATCTTCTTAACTCTACATGGAGAACTCTGCAATGGATACAGGGTACAAGGAGAGAGAACACACCCGCTATAATGTCAGCCTTATATAAACACCTCTTAAAAGGGTAAAAGATTTCTGTGAACCCATTCTTCATCTTAAAAGGGCAATATTTATGCTATGCTGATTCATCCTTATTGCATCAGCCTTATAGTGCATCAGCCTTACAATAGCTGGCAGCTGTTAAATCTTATACCTCAACATATCCCATGAATGTTTGAATATAGCTTCATAGATTGGTGAGGTCTTGTTTTCCAGTTTTTGGTGCAGCCCTATAGAAATAAAGACAGAGTCCAGGTATTTGTCTTGATAAGCTATATGTGTTTACCTGTTAGGAAGTGGCAGGTTCCATTATGATTGCAGCAGGTATTCAAGCATCAGAAGATAGAAGCTCTGGCAGTGCTCATTCATCAAGTCAAGAAATCCATTTCCTGTATTAGGAGAAAGTCACAGGAAAGCTGTAGATGAAGAGATAAATGGATATCTTTCTATCTATAAGAAAAGGACAGGCAGCAAAGGAAAAAAAAAACCAGTTTCTCCAATGGAACACATCTAGTGTTCTTGTTATCTGCTGATCTGGTTATCTGCTATAAGTGAAAGAACTGAACTCATGTCTAAAATGCTATGTAGAACAAGATTTTTACAGAGTAAATAAGATTTTAGTGGTGTTTAGGATATCAGATGGGCTACTGAGTAAGGGAATATTTAAAATTACAAATTTTAAGCTTCTTCAGCTTCAACCACAATAATACATGGGCAAACAATCAAAATAAACTCAAGGGAAACAGCTTCAAACGCAACTGCAGAAAATATGACTTCAGCAACAGAGTGGTCAATGCCTGGAATGCTTTACCTTCCATTGTTACAGCCTCAGCCCCTCATAGCTTCAACCTCAAACTGTCTACTGTGGACCTCACCCCATTCCTAAGAGGTCCTTAAAGGGGCCATGCATAAGCACACCAGTGTGCCTACCATCCCTGTCTTACTGTCGCCATTTATTTGTACTTACTTTGTTTATGTTTATGCCTATACCTGCTATCTTGTAAATGCTTGACAAATAAATAAATAAATGTGAAATATTTTATACATTAGTTTTAAAAGATATCCAAAGTGATCTCTAAATTAGTAGAGTAGAAAGAATTAAGGATTTGTTACCATGCAGAAGTTATGAAACCACGGGGCCCAGAATCCTTTATCCATTCTGGCTAGGGCTGTTGGGAGTTGTATTTACGCAGCATCTGGCTACTAAGTGTTGTTCTGTTATCTCATGTAGATATTTATAAAGGACCATTCTGAAGAGGGACATGTGTAATATTAAAGTAGGCCAACCAGTTTCCAACTATGATTGGAATTTTTCTTTCAGGAACTTCTTTTTAAGAATAAGTTGTCTTATTCTTTTCAGAAAAATGTTCAGCAAATGTTGATAATTTTAAGGGTCAATTCAAGCTTCATTTCAAAAACTAAGAATTGTCCAAATAACTATATAATATATATGTACAGTACTTCCAAGCCAAGCTGTTCTTTGAACTGAATACAGTGAAGTCACTTATTTCTGATTTTATAAGTACAATTGTGTAACCTCTCTCTCTCAAGTTACTGTACATCATAACTCTCTCCTTTCTAGAATCTATCCTGTCTAATAATTGAAACTGGAAACTATATCCTCTCTAATCATTGAAACCATCAATTGAAAACATGTTTTTTTTTATACAAAAGAATCCATAAGGGGTTTCCAGTCACCAATAAATGTAGATATGTCTTCTCTCTAATCAAAGAAGTCAGTTTATCCATCGTAGCAAATCTCTCAATTACATCAGCCATTCCTTCTTAGTGAATAATATTTAATCTTTTCATCTTTGTCCTTCTAATAATCATATATTGCAATAATCTTCTATGGCTTTTTCTAATGTCTGTGAATAATATGAGAAGACACATTTGTATGTATATTGTTCTTATATATTGATTTTTCTTTTTCTATTTTTTCAATTTCAATTTCACGTTTTAATGTTAGTTTTCATTCTTTTTCCTTTTTCCTGTTCTTAGTTTATTGTAGTTCTAATTATTCATAGCTCGCTTAAATATATATATATATATATATATATATATATATATATATATATATATATATATATATATATATTAAAAATAATTCTAGTTTTGTCAGCTGTTTGGAGAATTCTACTGTGACAGATCTAATACTATATTAATTATGAATTTTTTTAAAAATGCCACTTAATTCCATAATTTCTGCAAGTCCAGATGGTCTACAAATGTTTTCTAGGATCTTTTGAGATGTTGTGAGTTTCTTGTAGCATTGCTACATAATTTAAATAAAACTTGCTTTTCTTCAACTATTGTGACATCTGTCATGTTGTGCTCTAGCTGTTGGCTTATTTGAGTTCAGAAGACCCATAAAATATTTGCATGGTTATTCTGGAACATTTTAAAGATTATGGTCATACTAATAAATCATTGGCACATTTATTTTACATAAATACCAAAATATCATTGTTTTATCACTTGTTCATGTCATGTTTTATTTTCTGTACTCATTGTGTGGTCAACAATGATAATCAACTTTGCATAATCAACAGTTGCTGTTTCCTAATGTTCATTTTTGTAACAGTGGTTGTTAATGCTTTGTTAGTGAATTGTTAATCTTGTGTTGCAAATATTAATCATTCTGTTTCCTTCTGGATGGATCCAATCTAAAGCCATGGATCATGTAGAAGGAAGGTCTTTCCAAATATTCATTTGAAGCAACTACTTAGTGTTAAATATTGCTTCTAATTCTCTAGCATTCAGAATAACATAGTTGGAAGGGATCTTGGAGTCCAACCCCCAGCTCAAGGAGGAAACCCTATACCATTTCAGACAAATGGTTGTCCAACCTCTTCTTAAAAACCTCCAGTGATGGATCACCCACAACTTCTAGAGGCAAATTGTTCCATTGATTAATTTTTCTCACTGTCAGGACATTTCTCATTAGTTCTAGGTTGGTTTTCTCCTTGATTAATTTCCATCCATTGCCTCGTGTTTTACTTTCTGGTGTTTGGGAGAATAGGTTGACCTCTTCTTCTTTGTGCCAGTCCTGTTGATATTGGAACACCATTGTCATGTCCCCACCAGTCCTTCTTTTCACTAGACTAGACATACCCAATACCTGCTACTGTTCTTCGTATGTTTTAGCTTCCAGTTCCCTAACTTTTCTTTCCTTTATCAATTCAGTGATTTAGATTTTACCTTCTACTCTCTGGTTCACTTGCAACAAACTATGACCACCAATTTCCTTTGGTAAATACAAATTATATGTGTCATTTTTTTAATGAGATATATGAAGTATTGTCAGAGATTTGCAGTTCTTGTGGTCTAAAACTTCTGGTTTCTGTTGTGCAATACTGCTATGTAGCATATTGCAGGGACAGCCCAAGTATTTATGACTTAGATTGTTTTCTCAGCTTCAGTTTTAAAACTTTTAAAACCCATATTACAAATGTGGCGTTGGTTTTCTTTTTCACTTGGGCAAGCAAAATATCGATTGCTTACGAAACTCTCTTATACTTATAAATTTCCTCCATTGTCAGTGCTCTGATTTCAGTATCATTCCATTGTTCAGTTTAATCTGAGTGTTCAATATTTTTTTCCGCCAGGGTTGCAATTCCACTTAGATGCCATCTTTACATATGTGAACTATATTTAAAAGTGATTGCTTTTCTCTAGATAGTTTTCCATATGGTTTCAAATCATCCATTTAGAGCATACGTGAGACTTTTGTACTTTGCTTGGATAATTCATTAGCCACTGGTGTTTTATTCAAAATTATTGCCAGTGGAATCACAGCCCTATTAAAAAGCAATGGAGATAAAAGATTTTGCCTGTTTAAAAGAAAACCGATTTCACTCCTTTTCTGATTCCTCTTCTTCAAGTCTTCTGTGTTTGCTCTCAGGGTCCTTTTTACATTTATTTTAAAACTTTATAATTATTTAGTTATTTTTGGTGCTTTATCTGGCCCTTATAAATCCATGCTTTACAGCTTGTATGTGTATATGTATTTTTGCTCGACAGCAGGGGTATCAAACTCACATCATCATTTCCCCAGCTTAGAACTGAACCGTACGGATATTTCTTCCGACAAAGTTGGCTTTTTAGTTAAGTTCTGGAAAAAAAAAAAAATTGTCACCGCAATTCTAGTTTCATATTTATTCGGTTTTTTTAGAAGACGTCAACATTCTTTGTTTTTTGTTTTTCTTGCATTAGTTCTGCTACCATTTTACCCATCCAAGCTTCAATGTTTATTTTCATTCCCCCCCCCCCCCCCAATTTGGGTTGTTTTAAATGTTGTAGGTCACTAAAATCCTTTAGAAATAGATTTATTTTCCATTCTAATGTTTCACTTTGGCAAATGGGATTTATTTCAACGGTTTGCTTTCAAGGTATAACCTAGTTCCATGGTGATTCCTTTCATGAGGCCGAAGATAAGCTGAGTAGCATTTTGATCATTTTTGTTGTAACTGATTAGTCAATTGTATTTCCATCATGCAAAAAAATTCATTTAAATATTTTCTTGGAGTAAATCTCAAATGAGGTATTCTTTGTCTATAATATCCTTCATGTATTTCAGATTTTTTTTTTTCTTGTTAGTTGCTATTGATATTCAGACAACCGTTTCATTGTTGGGGATTGTTCAGCATTTTATTGACTGGATGCAAATGAATCTTGAGGTAGACTTGTTTTTTTTTTTTACTGCCTTTGTAGATTTTTTCATTGAAAAATCCTTTTTCTTTTTCATTATAATAAAACCTTTCTCTGTCAATATATAGTTTTTGCTATTCAGTTTCTGAATTTCAGTGTTTATAGAATAAATTATTTTCTGAATGCAAAGCATCTCTGATCCATCAGCCTTGTTCAATGAAATTTCATTCCTGAAATGTTATCTTTCCAAACTTCATAATTTCATTTTTGGAAATTATAAATGTGAACTGGACAAGGAGGGAGTGGGACCAGTGATTGTATGCTGCCAGTTCACACCGGTTCTAACGATCTGATTGCACCAATCCACATATTTCTGTTTTATGGTATCCAACTGTGGTGTAATGATAATCCAAAGGACTCTCCTGTGTCCTTATTTGCCCATTTTACAGAGGTTCTCTTATCAAAGAGGCAAGTTTTGGATTGCTTTTTATCTCTCTCCCTCTCCCTCTCCACCTCCATCCTATCCACCAACTCCATCACCTCCACCTCCACCCCCACCTCCATCATCTCCACCATCTCTACCATTTTCACCATCTCCATCTCCATCATCTCCAATCCCTTGAAGGGTTAATCATCTAACACAACTTGGGTGCAAGTTCACCTAAGCTGCCCAGATGGGACTGGATGCCATGTAAATATATCTATCATTGAACAATGTTATTGGATTCCATTCCTTGCTTGTTGTAATAACAGGTTTCTTTTTCCAAGGACAAACCCCTTCACTGCAACCTGCTTTATAATTTGGCCCGAACAAAGAAAGATACAGCGCAGTTTGGGAACAATCACACAAGAAAGGCCATTGCCAACAACTTTGTTGCAGACACAGGAGACAATTTGTACGGTTGAGATGAAATGAATGGAGCTTGCTTCTCATAATGTTACCTAGGTAGGCAATGAAGTTTCTGCAAGAAAAACAACTTTAATACTTTAACAGTTGCCGACTACAAATTAGGAGTTCATAGGATTGATACAGTGCCATTTGTAATGAATTATTTTGTGTACATCTAGATATGTACATGTTGGATGTACGGTTGGTATGTATGTATGTATGTATGTATGTATGTATGTATGTAAGAGACAGGGATTCAATTTTTTTTTACTACCGGTTCTGTGGGCATGGCTTGGTGGGCGTGGCTTGGCTTGGTGGGCATGGCAGGGGAAGAATACTGCAAAATCTCCATTCCCTCCCCATTCCAGGGGAAGGTTACTGCAAAATACCCATTCCCTCCCCACCCCACTAACCTGCTTTCCAGCTCCGTTCTCCTGTGCAGGGCAACCAAAGAAGACCCAGCCAATCAGCTGGGGTTCGGGAGGCGGAGAATAGATGGGGCGGGGCCAGTCAGAGGTGGTATTTGCTGGTTCTCTGAACTACTCAAAATTTCCACTACTGGTTCTCCAGAACTGGTCAGAACCTGTTGAATATCATCTCTGGTATGTGAGGAAGGAAAGAAGGAGGGAGGGAGGGAGGGAGGAGGGAGGGAGGGAGGGAGGGAAGGAGCTAAGTTGGGTTTGCAACTGGTGAATAGTTTGATGACAGCCATCAGGGAATGCTAGGGTCTCAAGCAATATAATCATGTGAAAATAGATCCTGTTGTATCCGGAAAATCACTAGAGGGTGAGCTAAATTTGAAGACTTTATATATATTGGCTTCTGTATACAGTATCTATTCTTTTTTTCCCTTATGTTGAATGTATCATTCACATTTAACAGAAAAAAATATCTCCCCACATCATCAAAAGCATTGCCTTGGTTTATGAACAGATTAATTTAGATTTCACTTCCACTCATTTTATTCCAAGATATTATGTTTAACACTATAGCCTCAATGTTGTTATTCAATGTTATGATGATATGATTTCATTATGGTTCCAAAAATATTCAATTGGAAAGTATTATTAGAAAGGACAGAGAAAATACTCTACCATAAATGCAAACTGACAAGAACCAAGTTTCTACTTATACTGCTTTCACACAAGGGAAAAAAAAGACTCTCAAAAGTAAGATTAAAGAAATGTGGTAATGATATATTTAATAAATAGTGGCAAAAGAGTTGGATTCCAAATTTAAAATAGCTATTCCTAATTCTCTTGATCATTGCTCTGTTGGAAATGTGGCACTCTTTTACTTGAGGAATTTGTAAAAGACCATTGCATTTTCTAAATTTTGGAAGCATATAATATGAATGCTAATGTATTCTTTTCCCTCTATGCTGGTAGATCATCAGATGAAGAAATGAAGAACATATAAGTTTTACCTTCCCTTTGCCATCAGAAAAGAAGCTCATATTATAGAGTAAAAGAGTACTTTAATTGGAAACTCATGTCATGCTTACTGTGGGAAGCCTTCTTCTCCTAGAAGAATGAGATATTTTGAGGAATATTAAAAAAACAGAATATTATATTTCCCTAAATGAGAAATGGAGAAACATGTTATTTTAGAGGTAGGAAGCATCCCCAGTCTCCCTGCTCCCAAGCAGAAACTGAGGAGGCCAGCTTTTAGAAATGCAGATTTGGTCATCCATTCAAGACAAGATATTTTGAAATAAAGGTAGAATAGTATGATTAGAAGCAGCCCCTCACTCAAGATCCAAAGCAGGACAAAAGCCATTAAGCCACAATAGGAATTACCCAACACCAATTCAGAACAAACTTAGGAACTCCGATAAACAATAAGCCAGAGGTCTAGCAAATTAGCTCAGACAAGCACCTAGGATTTGCATTTCCTCTTTTGCCTATAGAGCCAGCTATGACTCCTACATGACCCCAAAGGAATCTAATAACAGCCAATAGAGTATTAAAGGACATCTTGCACAGGAATGGAAGCTCAAATATAAAGTCCAAAGAAAATATAATTCTCCCCCTAACTCTATTTTGTCAGCTACTCAGAATCACATGTGGTTCTGTTTCGTCAATATACCTCTCTTTCCAATCAGCCTCCCTGTTTCCAGTGTCTTTCTCCCAGCTTGGAACTGAACCAGATGGATATTTTTTTCAGACATGGTCTGTGATATTAACACACAGACATACATCATAACAGACAGAGAGACAGTCATTGGTAAAACCAAAATGTCTTACCAAAATGAGATGGGCAGGATATTTATTAATGAGGACAAAACCTGATTTTGTCCTTCTTAACCAATAACTATATTTGTTGTAAAAATAGTGAAGAAATGCTCTGGTGCCAATTTGTACCTGTAAAAATTCTGTCTTCAATGGTTTGCAAAAAAATCCACATCTGTTTTATTTATTTATTACATTTTAAATTTATAGGGCACCCTTTTCACTAACCAGGGACTCTGGTCAGCTTTTAATCTGATTTTATTATTTCTACCACATTTATGATTGGTGCTGTTGATATTTATATAGTGCTTGAATTTTAACAATGCCCTGTGGTTTTCCAAATGATATAATATATTCGGTTACTTAAAATTCATTAAAGAAATATTGAAAGTTTTAACACAACTCTCTTATGCTCATGAATTCACTGTTAGTTCACTTTGTGTTTCAGGTTTCTTTAATTTTTTTCCTCTTTCTTTTTGCTTCTCTATTTCCACAAAATACTTAATAAAAGTATAGTTTTTAAAAATGACAAGGATACAAGCAGGAAAAAGAAACACACATTCAATGCATGCAACTTGATTGTTTACAATTATTTCCACTGCTAAAATAATAACCGATTTGCTGGAGGGATAAATAAATGACTGGGGATTAAGTAAAATAAAAAATAAAATAAAACCTTCTACTGTGGAAAATAATTGCCTCTAAACAAATAAAGTAGAATATTAGATTTTTTTTTTCATATTTATTTGATTTGTCAATTGCTTACAAGATACAGGTATAAGAATAAATATAGTTTTGAATACATGAGATAGATACTTATAAGAAAAATAAAAGCAACAATAGGACAGGGACGGTAGGCACGAGTGGTGCGCTTATGCACGCCCCCTACAGACCTCTTAGGAAAGCGGTGAGGTCAATAGTAGACAGTCTACGGTTAAAGTTTTGGGGGTTTGGGGAAGAAACCACAGAGTCAGGTAGAGTATTCCAGACGTTGACCACTCTGCTGCTGAAGTCGTATTTCCTGCAATCAAGCTTGGTGCGATTAACCTTGAGTTTGTATCTATTGTTTGTTCTTGTGTTGTTACAGTTGAAGCTGAAGTATTCATTGACAGGTAGGACATTGCAATGTATGATTTTATATACTATACTTAGATCAGACCGAAGACGGTGTAATTCAAGGTTTTCTAGGTCCAGAATTTCAAGACTGGTGGCCTAAGGTATTCTGCAATGAGTAGAGGAGTGGAGAACTCTTCTTGTGAAATATTTCTGGACTTTTTCAATTGTGTTAATATCAGTTACATGATATGGGTTCCAGACTGATGAGCTGTATTCAAGTATCGGTCTAGCAAATGTTTTGTATGCTCTAGTTAGTGGTGTGATATTACCAGAGAAGAAGCTACGTAGGATTAGATTAACAACTCTTAATACCTTTTTGGCTATGTAGTTACAGTGGGCTCTAGCACTCAGATCATTTGAGATGAGTACTCCAAGGTCCTTGACAAAGTTTGGATCCTCAACAAAGTCTTGACTATTTAGCTTGCATTTTATTTTCTGATTTTTTCTGCCAATATGTAAGACAGAACATTTCTTAGTTGAGATTTGAAGTTGCCTTTTGTTTGACCATTCTGACACATAGTCGAGGTCTTTTTGGAGGGTAGTAGACTGGCTTCAGTTCCATTTGTGGGCGCTAAGCTTTTTGGCGATGCTCTGGAACCTTATCTCATTGAAACCAGAGATAAACATAAAATTCTCTCTTCCTCTGGGACGAGAGCTGACTATCTCCCAGGTCCTGATCGCCCTCCTGCTTTTCGAGCGGAGACCTCATCCCACTTCCCCAGAGGGCCATACTCAGAGGCCGTACTCCCAACACCAAGACCAACGTGTGGAAGCATCTGGTAGGCAACAACCTTCTACTGGTAAACAGCCCCTTTGGGGAGTGGAGGTCATTCCTTCTGTCACTCTAAGTAATCCCTCATTCTCCCCACCCATCAGAGGTCACATAGCCTTCTTTGCCTCCAAATGAGAGGAGTCGACGACGGATGCCTGCGTGCTCAGCACAATTAGGTCAGGGTTACAATTGGACTTCCTAATGCCTCCCTCCCCCCCCCAAAAAATATTTTTTTTTGAGCTGGCCTGTCTCTCGGGACATTTCAAGGCAAGACCTCATGAAACAGGTGCCATTCAACACCTTCTTGAAATCCGAGCTATTCAACCTGTTTCCCCTTCTCAACGGGGACGTGGGCTTTCCTCTCGCCTTTTCATCATTTCCAAAGCCTCGTGGGGTGGGTGTGATCTAAAAATTCTCAACCAATTGGTAAAATACAGACAAATTAAAATGCAGACTCTGCATTCTATTTTAGAGAGCGTTCAGGAGGGCGATCTCCTCTCTTCCATTGATTTCATGGAGGCTTCTTCCACATCCCCATTTGGCCTCATCATCACCAGTTTCTCCATTTCTGTTATCAGAATACCCATTACCAGTATTGGGCACTTCCCTTCGACCTCTTATCGGTTTCTAGGGTCTTCACAAAGGTTCTGGCAGCATTGATGGCATCTCTGCATTCTGTTCCAGTGAAGATCCAGTGCTACTTGGATGACATTTTGATTCTGTCCTCCTCCATCCATGCAGCCCATCAGGATCTGCAAATTACCCTGTCATATCTCCAGAGCCATGGATTTTTCCACTCCTGTCCACTCCATTGGTTCCTGCTTCTCTACCAATGAACAGGAACCAGCCTCTCATCCATCAAGGTCCCACTCCCACCACAAATCTGGAGATCTCTCAATTGGTGGCATTCCCCGTTAATCTGGAAGGGACTCCCTTTCAGGGTCCCAGACAGGCTAGTGATAACCACCAATGCCAGCCTCCTGGATTGGGGTTCCCATATGCAGGACCAGATAGCTCAGGACCTTGGTCCAGGTCAGAGCTGGCCCTTCCCATAAATTGGCTAAAGCTCAGAGCCATTTTTCTAGCTCTCAAGCATTTCAGGCACTCAGTGACTGGCTCTCATATTCTAGTCCTTATGCACAACATGGTCACCATAGCTCATGTCAACCGGCAAGGGGGGACAAGGTCCAGAGCCCTCATGGAGTGGCGCTACAGTTGGTATTATGAGCAGAGAAACACCTGTTGTCAATCTTGGCGGACCACATCTCCAGGATTGACAACTCCCAGGCTGACTGGCTCAGCAGGAGCCTAGTTGACCAGGCAGAATGGTCCATCCCTCTGTCTCTATTCAGGGGCCTTTCCCTAAGATTTGGTATGCCAGAGGTGGATCTCTTCTCCACTCCTCAAAATGCCCAGGTCATCAGATTCTTCACCAGGTTTCCTTGCCAGGGAACAAAAGGGACCAATGCTCTTTGGTCCAGATGGCCCCAAAGTCTCCTCTATGCCTTTCCCACGCTTCCCATCATTCCGGCAGTAGTTTGGAAGATGTTGGAGGAATGAGCGAAGCTCCTCCTCCTGACACCCTATTGGCCAAGGACGCCCTGGTTTGCAGACCTGGTCAACCTATCAGGGGCTTCTCCTTGGAGGATCCAAGCTCATCTAACCTCCCTTCATCAGGGGATTCTGATCCATCCGGAGCCCCTGTGGCTCAAGCTGACCATGTGGCACTTGAGAGGCAGTGGCTAGGGGTGGCTGATCTTCCTGAAAGGGTCATCATCACTATCCTGGCATCTCACAAACCTTCTACAAGGCTCATCTATGATGCCACCTGGAAGGCCCTTCCTGAGGGTGCCTTAGGGAGGGTCTCTCTCTCTCCTGCTTCAGCCCAGTTGGCAGAGGTTCTTAGATTCCTTCAGCATGATCTTTAGAAAGGTTTGGCCCCCAACACCTTACGCAGGCAGGTTGAGGCCCTCTCCTCAGTTCTTTCATGGCTTCCTTCCTTTCCCATCACCCTTCAGTCAGGAAGTTTTTTTGAAAGGGGACTTCCAGCCTGCACCCCCGGTGGTTCACAGGTATCCTTCCTGGGATCTTCATGAGGTCCTTAATGCCCTTACGAAGCCCCCCTTTTGAACCCCTTAGAACAGTGTCTCTCCATTTCCTGACTCTGAAGGTAGTGTTCCTCGTTTCCACCACTTCAGCCAGGTGGGTATCCAAGCTCTCTGCTCTTTCCATCAGATAGGACCTTGTTCCTTTCACAATGATAGGGTTGTCCTCTGTCTGGACCCCTCATTTCTTCCAAAGGTTAACACCTGTTCTACAGGTCCCAGGACATTATGTTGCCTGGCTTCTGCCCCCTCCTGCACCATGACTTAGAGCAGCAGTGGCATGCTAGATGTAGGAAGGGCTCTTAGAATATACATTAAGCGCATTTCTTCCTTCAGGAAGTCAGAAGCTATGTTTGTTTCCTTTTCCCTTCTCACTTGGGGCACAAGACCCCTTCTCCTACTATTAGCAAGTGGGTCAGATCTTGCATTGATCAGGCCTACAAAGCTGTGGCCCTTCCGGTTCCTCGAGGTCTTACTGCGCACTCTACCAGCAACGTGGCCACTTCAGCTGCCTGGGCGACCAAAGCATCCTTGGAGGAGATCTGCCGTATGGCCATGTGGACATCTCCATCTCCTTTCATCAGATACTAGCATCTGGATGCCTTTGCCTTGGCAACTTCAGCCTTTGGCAGACGGGTGCTTCAACGAGTGGTTCAACAGTCGATGTGATGAGCTGGACGAGGACCTGCCCGTGGACATGCAAGCTTTGGTATGTCCCATCCTGGGCTCTCAATGCAGCATGGAGGAGAATGGGCGTTGGTAGAAGTTACCTTGAACACCCTTTCTATCTATGCTGCGAGAGAGCCCAGCCCCTCCCTTGATTCGTCCGGAGAGGGTAAGACATATTTCTGTATTTATTTTGGGCTTTCAGAGACAGCTTTCAGTCTGTCAAGTACCTTCGCCAAAGCTGGGGTCTCTATCGGGGGCTGGCTTTTATATCTTAGTACAGACTCAGTTAAATGACATCATAGGAAGCAGTCAACCCACCCTGGGCTCTCTCGCAGCATAGATAGAAAGGGTGTTCAGGGTAACTTCTAACAATGCCCATTTTCTGACGAGGATTGGGATATCATTCTTTATTGGATTTATGGTGTTTTGTGGATTAGGTTGCAGTTGTTGGTTTGTAACTCTTTTTGTGTTGCATCTTCTTTTTTTTCTCAAAGTTAGTTAATCTTTCATTTAAAGTGTCCAGGGATGCTACTATGGTGTCAAGCGATGATATTCACATTTAATATGTTATGAGAGGAAGTGAAAATAGAAAAGAAAAGAACTGGACACTGGATGAACAATTTCCTTGAAGGACAATATCTATCTGTCTTCTTGTCTATTGCATGTATCATCTATATCTATCTATCGAGGTTTGAGATCCTAGTATGAATGAAGTTCATCAATTTTATTATACTGATCCCCTCAGATTGGTGTCCATCAAAAAGGCAGTGACCAATGATAAAAGTCACTTTAATTTGGGAAGGGTCTTCTTTCTCAGTTTTTCCAAGGAAATCCACCTTTCTTTCAATTGCAATTCTGCTTTGAGGGGCTGTTTGTCCTCCTCTTCCTCCAGAGTATTTTCACAGGCCATTATTCCAGACTTTAGGTGTCTACATCCCCTAAAAGCCTTCAAAGCAAGTATTGTATCCTCAGAATTGTGCAGCCGAGACCCAGTTTGATGTGCAGTAGTGGTTATGCTACCGGTTTGGACCAGTTCGCCAAACTGGTAGTTTTAAAAAAAAGCCTCCAATGATCATCTGAGAGGAGGAAATAAATCCTCGACGATCAGCTGAGAGGATAAAGAAGAGAAAAGCGCAGGATCAGTCCTGCCACCTGCCCCTGTGCTTTTCTCTTCTTTATCCTCTCAGCTAATTGGTGCTGCAGGCCTCAACTGGTGTGGGGAAAGCTGCATGCAGAAGTTAGATGTGTGCACTTTAGGAGTGCGTGTATGTGTGCGTGATCACCGAGTTAGTGGTTAGGCCAGAAGGCTGGAAAACCAGGAGACTGTTATAGTGTGTTTTCTGCCCTAACCTACATTGAAGGGCTGACTATAAATAATAATAATAATAATAATAATAGTAATAATAATAATAGTAATAATAATAATAATAATAATAATAATAATAATAATAATAGTAATAATAATAATAATAATAATAATATAATTGTACATCTTAAGAAAATACTTGGTTGATACCTAGGATGCTGGCAGCAACCCATATCAACATTAGCGCCAGTCAATTATATTTTTGATACATTTTTAAATGTTCAGTTGACCGAGTTTCATGTTTAATGAATAAAAGAGATAATAACAACATAAAGAGGAAAAAGTTGTTGAAAATAAGCAGGTGAAGATCTTGTGGGATTTTCGAATACAGATGGATTGTCATTTGGAACACAACATGCCAGATATCACAGTTGTTGAAAACTGAAGTGTACAATTTATTGATATTGCTGTACCAGGAGATGCCAGAGTCAATGAAAAAGAACTGGAAAAAAATCACAAAATATTGTGACCTGGCCATCGAAACTATGCGATTATGGATAAAAAAATGTAACAGCGATACCCATTGTCATCGGGGCACTTAGTACCACGTCTAAGAATTTTACAAAATACATTGAGAAATTGCAGCTTCCTGCAATAACCCTAGTGGAATTGCAAAAAACAAAACAAAACTGAGCTACTCAGAACATTGTACATTTTAAGAAGATGCTTGGTTGATACCTAGGATGCCGGAGCAACCCATATCAACCATCAGCGCCTTTCATAGGTAGACACCTGGTTTCAAACTATCATGAATAGGTAACAAATGTCTACTTTGTATGGCTTTGGGGGGAGAGTTCAAGGGTTTGGGTTTTTTTTTTTTGTCATGGCCTGCTTTGATCAAAGTACACCCCAACACATTTAATTTAAGGAAGTGGAGAATTGCCTTTTCCTTTGGATTGCAAATAACATGCAGATTTTTTTAGTCTAATCCTCCATGGTGAAGCACTCTAGCAACTGTAGCTTTCAGGTCTTTCAATTACTTATTCTTCTCTTTCTCGCCTTACATAAGAAAATCAGGTTTACTTGGCAGGTGAAATTTAACAGGCTCTCCGGTTCCCCGTCTCAATCACTGCTCCAAAATGCTTTCTAAGCCCACAATAAAAGCTTCTGGAAATGTGGCTTTCATGCCAACAGGCTGCTGTTCCTTCTGCATCAGGCTACTTTGTGCATTTCCCACGGGAATGTCAGTAGGATACATTCCCATGGCACCAATAAGGCCGTTCAGTCATCACAAAAGTGATTTGCACAGCTAGCGGCCTGGCTTACCTGAGAGTATACAAAAGTTAATTAATTGTTTGAAATGGTAGATGAAACCGAAGCTATCTCAACAGGGAGTGTTTTTAATTAACTTTGTATTGCTGTTCGGGAAAGAAACACCGAGAATGCAAATAATAAATAATGCACGTTGAATATGCTGTGGAGTTTCAACAATGGTGCTTCTCCTCTCCCTGGAATAGCAAAACTAGTTTCTGTCTTGGATGAGGGAACCCGTAGTAGCTGCCTTTTAAATGGTGCTCAGGCGACATAAGTAGCTTATGAAAACTGTTTAAGCGGGGCAGAGGGTTGATCTAGATACGCTGTGGATGAGCAATAACAGGCAGCATAACTGACTCTCTTTTTGAGTTTTGAGAATTCCTGTTTTTGAGAATGAAGGCCAATAGGCATGTCCCAGGATAATGTTGCAGGACACGATCCGAGTCAGTGATTGGAACCTGTTTGAACCTAGGCTTCCCAAGATCATGAAGCAGACTCCTTGTCCCGATAAAACCCCTTTTATTTAGATTAAAGGGAATCCTTCTCCAGCAAAGTCCCAGCCAACAGACTTTCATGAGATTTCACAACTACAAACCTTTATCAGGCTGGGAGAGTTGCCAGGCTGATATCTTCCAAATGCCACGCTGTAGCAGCAATTACTTGGCAAGAAGTCGGGAACAGATCTTCACCCTAATGAATTGAACTAATTGTCTCCTGCAAACACCATTCCTCTTTTGCTTCTCTTTATTCGCTATGGGAGGGGCCATTCACCATCCACCTGAACCTTTACTCCCAAATCAACCCTTGTTCCTTAACTGTTCCCTTCTCCTGGCAGCTCTGCACATGCACACACTGGGAACAGGCTCCAGCTGCTCTTCTGCCCCGTTGATGTCCAACTCTGAAGGCAGCTGATAATGTCAGATGGCCATGGCCCCATCTCTGCCTCCAATGCAGAGCCTTGTCAAAGCCTTCCCCAGACTCCACGATTGGCCCATGTTCCCTCCCCCATCTTCTCACTGTCTGAATCTGCCACCAGCTCCGCTAGCCACTGGTGGGCCATAACAGATCCAAAGGTTTACCCTCCCAAGCTTTTGGGCTCATGCTGGAGCCCATCCTCTCTCCAAAAAGAGAGAGGATCTCTGATAATTTGCTCCAGCATCAGTCAGAACACTTCAAAGAAGAAACCTTTAGTCCTTAGATTGGATTCTGCAATGCCTGGATTTTTTGGAGGGTGGAGGCGGGGTGGAGATTTACTTTAGGTTTTTGTTATGGTTTGGTTTTGGTTCTTAGGGCAATTTGGGTCAAAATGTGGTGAACTCTTGGTTGTTGGAAAAACAGTCCTTCCACGATTCCGTCGCAGACTACATGTTGGAAATGATATTGTTGAGTTAGCATCCAATGGTCTATGCAAAAGTAATCAAAATAAAGCCCTTCTAAGGATGATCATCAAAATGCATAACTATCTTTTAAGATTTAAAATGGAGGAAGAAACAGTTAAGGAGACCATGATAACCTGGGCCAAAAATTTAGTATCAAATTGGAATATTGGGAAAAATTATGGGAGATAAATTACAAACTAACAATGTCAGCAGCCTACAAGGAAAACTTGTATAGAATGTTCTATCACTGGCATTTACCCCTGGCAAGATTGGCTAAAATCTTGCCTAACAGGTCAGCAAAATGCTGGTCAGCAAAAAACAAGGAACTTTCTTCCATCCGTGGTGGGCCTGCCCCAAAGCTAAGAAATATTGGCCCAAAATTAAGAATTGGCTAGAAGAAATTACAAAACAAAAAATCGAGATGAAACCAGATACATTTTTATTGGGTATATTAAGATATAATATCTGTAAAAAATTCCAATACATAATACTTCATATAATAACCATGGCCAGAATTGCCTTTGCCCAGAACTGCAAACAAGACAATACTCCTTCTGACATAATGATAATAAAAAAGATTTTAGAATGTGCAGAGATGGATAGGTTATCGATGGAATTAATAGACAGAGAAGAAATGGAGTACTATGAGATTTGAAATTTATGGTACAATTGGTTGGAAGGTAGACACAAAGCTGATAGATGAAGGTACATAGGAGCTATAGTAAGATGAGATGAATACTGCTTGTAATCTTGTAAATATTTGATTTATGTTGAATGCAGAAACAACTATGTAATATATAATAGCAACCTACATAATTGGAAAGTATGTCAATGTGAGTGAACACTGATACTGGAATGCTGTAATGAGTGGAAATGTGTTTTTAAGATGAAAATATGATTAATAAAATTTATTTGTAACAAAAAAACAAAAACAAAAAACAAAATAAAGCCCTTTTAATTGAACAAAAGTCCAAGATTTGTACTAGGTCTCTTGACTACAAATTCCTTATTTTCAGTTTCTTTCTGTACTTCTTACATTCTTAGCTGCTTTCTGTTAAACTTGAATTCTGCTCAAGTCTTGTTAAAATGTGTGAAGCGTGTGAAGAGTGCACAGATGGCCCATGTGCTATTCATGGTTCTCATTTGCTTCACCTTTTGATGTGCAGAAGCTAAGTACCTAAACCTCAATAATCTGTGGATGATAAACTATTTAACTCTGTATGGTAATGTAGAATATGAACAGAACCAGCCTCAGAAGAGATTGGGAATACAGAAAGAAAAATGAAGGGCTTAGAATATGCATTTTTCTTTCTACCCACTATGCTTTTCTGAATCTACTCTTACACATATTTTACCTAGAAAAAAGAAATATGTTTCCTGTCAGTTTTTACCTGTCACTTTTTTCTTTCTTTTCCTTGTTCCTGATCTCAGGGCAAATGTTCAGTGTTGTATTCCTTCCATGAATGCACTTACATTGATGGTATCCTACAAGAAAAAAGGCATGGATTTAAATCTGCAAGGAATTACATGCGTTTGTAAAAAAAAAAATGTTTGGAAATGAAGTTTGGAATTTAAAAAACAAAACAGGGAAGACCAATAGTTACTGCTTTAACTGCTTCATTACATTGGGAATTTATACTAGCGTGCAACCACATTAGATGATTTGAAATATTATAATCTTCTATCAGTTCGGACCGGTTCAGGCGAACTGGATGTTGAATTTTCATCTGGCTCGCCGAACCGGCATTTCAATCAACTGGCTGACCCCAGCCACCCTGCCCCTCCCCCCTCCCAAGAGGCCCATTTTCGATGCAAGTAAGTATGTGGAGGCTCTGGAGGAGGGAAGTGGACCTTCCAGAGGTCTGGATACGGACCTGTTTCTGGCTTCCAGAGGGCTTCCAGAGCCCAGGGGAGGCTGTTTTCGCCCTCCCAGAGGCCCAGGGGTGGCCTCCAGACCAGCAGGAAGGTGAAAAATGGCCCTCCCGGAAGTTCTAGGAGGCCACGCCCACCTTGGCCATGCCCACTAAGCAATTGGGCAGCAAACTGGTTGCTGGGATTTTTGAATCCCACCCCTGCTTAGAATTCAGGTGGAAAGAATTTATTAGCAGTTCTTTGATTTATTACATATGGAACTTGATATCTAGTAATCTGTACTTGAGACCAAAGACTGTAAAAATTAATTCTTAACCATTTCCTATATTATTTTGGCATTTAGTGTATATGTTTGACAGTCATGTTTTTTCAAGTCAGCAATACATCTTTTCCATACTGCATCAGGACATACATTAAATCTGAGGGTCTCTTTATATTCATTTCTCTTTAATATAACCGTTTGAAACCACAATCCTTAATAAACACATTTGATATGAAATTAGCTTAATGCCTGCAACGTTGAGCATAATTTAAACATTACTAAGGATTTCACTATGCATTTTTGGGGGCTGGATATGTGCACTGCAAAATTTGAAGAAGCACAACAAACGATTGTGTTTCAGTTTGTGTCTTTTTATGGAGTATGTAAATGAAGGTGATTCATATTAAAAATGAAAATCTAATGAACTGGGCATCTATCCCAATTCATGAATACAAATTGGTTTCCTAGGAAGAGAAAAGCAAGCATTTACTTTGTAAAAGTTCCTGTAATGATATTCTAACATATTTTGGCACCCAAAAATACATGATTCGTTGTGCGATTCCTAACAATGATAGTCAGGGATAACTCATTAATGCTCTCTATATTAAAAGATATTTTTCTTCTCCCTGACTCAGTCAAGTAATATTATTATGGTCCTTTGATCAGAAAGAACAGATCACAAACCAAATTGATTGTTATGATCAGGGATCAACACATTGTTACAATATCATTTTAGCTCTATGTACATCTGTGTCCTTTTTTCCAGTGGTAGAGCAACAATAGCATATATAAAATCACATGAAATCTAAGGTCTCTCTTAATTTAATTAGCAGCTTAATTAGCAGATTCAATGGACCATCTTATTGCTAGAAACTACAGAAGTTGCCCAGTAGAACATACCAACTCGAAGAGGGTTGACCGATAATGTGATTTAAAGAACTGGATGCTGCCCCAGATTTGATCAACGTATAAGAGATTTAAGTCTTCTGATCCCCTGAGACATATAATAACATAACTGTTTTGCATTTTAGAATGCTGCCAGTTACGGAAATGATAAGGTAAAATGGAGCAATTCAAAAGTACATAAGAGAATAATAGAGTTGGAAGGGACCTTATGCAGTGCTAGGGATTTGAACCGCCGAACTGCCGACCTTTCTAATCAACAAGCTCAGCGTCTTAGCCACTGAGCCACCACATCCCTCAACTAATACTCCAAAGTGTCCACAATCAAGTTTTCCTATCAACTCATCCCCTCCCTCTTTCTCTTCCCTTACAGCATTTCACTGTGAGGGTGAGATAGGAAGGAAAGAAACCAGCTGAGTTGCTTTGCAATATGTCTAACTCCTTTCATAAATGTTGCATGATGTTCTCCTTCAGGATCTTTTGACTGGTCTGGGGCTTCCCCAAAGATTCCAGGCAGGCAATATATTTTTCCTCCAGTTTGTCTTGGATTTGGACCAAAGCCCATTGCTTAGTCCGGGTTCTCACTTCTCTTGTTCCCATGGAAGCCTCTAGCTGCTATCTTCACCTGTGCTCCCTCTGGGACCACAACCGCTTGTCTCCTCCAATGGTCCAGCACCCACACCCACTCATACACCCACACCCACTGATGCCTCTCTCCATCCATCAACTTCCTTCACGCTCTCTCTGACGGCCCTTGATATCTCAAAGAAGCTTAGGCTCCAACATGGCAATGTGTCTTTCCATCTTTCCCCTCTCTTCTCTCTCCTCCAACTGGAAGCCTTTCCTCCAACAATTCTCCAACAGTTCCTCTGATCTCCAGCACTTTATTCCCTAACACTATGTGCTAGATTTGGCCAATGAGAATGCTGCCCACATCTGCCCCACAACAGACCTAGATAGCAATCATCTGCCCTTATGACAGCTGTACTTTGAGAACATAGTTGCTCCTTTCCTCCCAGTTTTTTTCTCTCCCTCTGCTGACTCATGCCAGGACAATAGCAACAGACATCTGCATCTACATCTACTTCATCTATATCTACATGTACATCTACTTTATCTACACTTACATCAATATCATCTACATACATCTGTATCTACATCCACTTTATCTACGTCATCTACATCTACATCCTTTGTATCTTCATGTATATCTACATCTACATGTGCATCTAATTACATCACCTACATCATCTAGATCGGCATATACATCCTCTGTATCTATATGTACATCAACATCATCTGTATCTACATGTACACGTACATCATATACATCTACATTGTGCATCTACGTCCTCTATATCTACATCTCTTGTATCTACATGTACATCTACAGTTACATTATCTACATAATCTATATCTACATGTACATGCACATATACATCCTCTGTCTACATGTACATAATCTACATCTATGTGTGCATCTACATCCTCTGTATCTACATCTATATTATTTGTATCTACATTTACATCTACATGTACATCTACATCCTCTACACCTACATCTACATGTATATCTACATCATGTATATTTACATCTCCTCTACATCTACATCCTTTCCTTACCCCTGAATGATATTTTCTCATATTTGTGCCATCTAGGATGTTTGGATACCATTGGGAATCATTCCAATGTGTCCTTAACATGACAAAGATGTTTACCATCTTCTCCAGATCATTCTCATTCCCTATAAGTCAAAGGTCTCAGCTTGACAATATTTCTAGGGTAATAAAATGTGAGCTCTGGCAAGAAATAAATGCATCTGTTGTTCTTATACCCAAAGATAAATCAGATGGCAGTGTAACAGAGAGAACTAAATGCTGTCTGATGGGATTATGAGAACATTATAAAGTTGATTCAGCCATGTTCAGCAAGGGGTGGGAGCCAAATTCTACACCTTCCATTCTCCTAAGGATCAGTTTAATAAAAGCAAAAGAATGCCCAATTTTGTGTAATAGAGCGAAAAGCAATTGGTGACAATTCAAGGAATAAAAAATTAAAATGACTTAGAAGAGTGATAAAAAAAAAATCCTTCCAGTTCCCATTTGTAGAGCAGAAAATATATATTCTTGTGACAATCAGCCAAAATTGCAATTCTATGTGTAATTTTCTCCTCTGGTATCACCCTTTCATTTGAGCTGGACAGAAATACAAGATGGATATGGAGAAAATATCTTGGTGTAGGAATAAATGGACAGATCTATTGGCTGTTCTTAATTTCCCTTGTATAACAGCAAGGGTTTACAATGTAAGATTTGATTACTAGATGATCATCTATGGTGTGGCTTGAATAGAGGATGAAATAAGTGAAGGGAAGTCCGTACAATTGAGGAGCCATTAAGCTAACTATAGACTGCTGAATACTATTGGAGCGGCAGAATAATAAAAATCCTGTCTTACTTATTTCAGTCCTGTCATGCAATCAAACTCAAAGGCAGTTATGCTCAGAATGGTCAGTGGTAAAAGGAAATGAGGCCACCAGAAAAATGACTAGACACTATCAAAGCCAACAACAGTCAGAACAAAAATCAAGAGAAAGAAGCTGCCAAATGTTGAGAGGACTGGTCCATAGAACCATCAAGAACTGGACACAATTGGATGGACTTCTTTTCGCTTCCTCCTCTTCCTCCTCGTGCTCCTCCTCTTTCTAATTCATTGAACTAATCTTAAATCTAATCAATGAATGATGCATTATCTGATGACTTCCTGTTCTACTCTACTGGGACTTCCTGTTTGTTTGTAGTCAGAAGTTCAGGCTAGACTCAAAATTCTAGACCTAGAAAACCTTGAATTACGCCATCTTCAGTCTGATCTAAGTATGGTATATAAAATCATACATTGCAATGTCCTACCTGTCAATGAATACTTCAGCTTCAATCATAACAATACAAGAGCACACAATAGATACAAACTCAAGGTTAATCACACCAAACTTAATTGCAGGAAATGCGACTTCAGCAACCGAGTGGTCAATGTCTGGAATACTCTACCTGACTCTGTGGTTTCTTCCCCAAACCCCAAAAACTTTAACCTTAGACTTTCTACTATTGACCTCACCCCTTTCCTAAGAGGTCTGTAGGGGCCATGCATAAGCACACCAATGTGCCTACCGTCCCTGTCCTATTGTTTCTTTTATATATTTTTTTATTTTTCTTATATGTATCCATGTATTCATAACTATGTTTTTACTTATACCTATTATCTTGTAAGCAACCGACAAATAAAAATAAAATAAATAAATAAATAAATAAATAGTCTATAATTTTAATCATGGAATTTGGACTTGTTAAATTTGATGTTTCTTTTAACTGTTCTTTTGTTAAATAATAATTTGATGGTTTTTCTAGAAGAATTCAGTCAAAAAGAAAAATAGGGAACTGGACTTGCAAATATCATTGAAACCATTCAAATTAAATTATAAACTTTTTTTTTTAAAAAAAAGACAAAAAACAACATAAATTATCAATGAAACAAAAAACAATGCAATTGGTCATTTAAATCCCACCTGTATTATTTTTGCAAATAATTTAAGGTGGCTAAACATATCCAACACACTTTTCTCCTTCTACTTTTCTTCTACACAACTTTCATGGCTAAGGTGAGACTAGAACTCACAGCATCCTGGTTTCTAGCTTCTAGTTAATTTGCCTTAACCACTAGATCAGTCTGGCTCTAGTTTGCATATACTGTATATTTATACACAAATATATGTATTTGTATTTACAGTATAAAAATATTAGTTATATCTTTATAACAATTACTCCAATCCAATTTTAAACAATATGTTGAATCTAGTCTTCAGAGAATCATATTGTTCTTGTCTGTGGATGAAGAGGCAGTTCAAAAGCAGAAAAATGACAATTAAGCCTAGATTTCCTTTTAGGAATTCATGATTTTACTTTGTTATATTCCAGTGTGGTATATCAAAAGCACCTCCTAAGAACAGAAATGACAAGTTTGGGGAATATAATTTAATAATACACAAGCTTCTTTAAATCTTAACTTACTCCCAAATATCTGCTTTACCATAAAGTGCTAATAACTAACTAAAAAGCAATATTCAAGGGCAAAGTCAAATTTTGTACACTAAAGTGCTTTCAGATGTAATTAAGTTACCTAATCATTTAAAAACATAAACATAAAAAGCTGGGGAGTGTTGTTGAAAAAGAATAATTGACTTCAGAGCGTAAGAAGTATATTTAATATTCTTTGAAGGATATTTCTAAAATAATCCAGTTCTCCATTTCAAATTTCTTACATATTATCCAGATGCATTAATCCTTTTTTTTTTTTAAAAAAAATATATATTCAATTGTTGTCTTACATTTTATAAAAATGTTTCCCAATGTCTTCATAACTACTATCGCTTCAGAATTTGTGAATGAAAATACAGTCTGTCAGGATTCCGGCGATCGCACTAATTAAATGATATTCGAGCCAAGCTTCAAAAAACTTCAAAAGATTTACTAGGAGTGACATAACGGCATGACCTGTAGGAAACCGACTTTGAGACACGTAATTTACAATCACCTATGACCCTGTTTTCCCCCACCCCCCTGGGTGTATCATAATTCAGCTTCTCCAATGAAACATGTTCATAGGCTGGGTGTCATCACTCACTTTCTCCAATAAAAGATTTTTGAGGGCTGAATACCCGGTTGCCTAAGTTACAATCTTTGTGAGATAAGCTTGGAATGTGCTTCTGATTTTATTTGCTGTATGCTATTTCAAGTATTTCCCCCTCTTTCTCATGGCAACTTGGAAACAGGCATAGGAATGTTTTACAAGTTGACACAGTCCTTGACTTATGACTCAGCCCAACATTTCTGTTGTTAAGTGAAACATTTGTTAAGTGAGTTTTGCCCCATTTGACATCCTTTCCTGCCTCAGTCGTTAAGTGAATCACTGCAGCTGATAAGTCAGTAACCCTGCTGTTAAGTGAATCCCCATTGATTTTTCTTAACAGAAGATGGTAAAAAGGGATCACATGACCTTGGAGATAGCAATGGTCATAAATAGGAACCAGTTGCTAAATTAGTCACATGATCAGGGGGATGCAGTAATGGTCGTAACTGTGAAAAATGGACATAAGCAGCAGTGAGATTCCACCAGTTTGGGCCAATTCGGGCTGGTAGCTCTGAAGATCAGGTGTTGTTACACCGGTTGAATCCCACCCCTGGTCATATGTCACATTTTTCAATGCCGTTGTTACTTTAAACAGTGATCTGTTGTAAGTCGAGGACTACTTGTAATGCATAGTTTAACTGAATATATCACCATTCAACTATGTTAGGCATATTATTCGTTGCACAACCTTTCAACTTTTAACAGTAATAATTTATTGATTTGGCTTAACTATCCTATTTTTCAATGGATTCTTTTTGTAAATAAGTTTCCCACATCCTTATATAAAATAAGATATACTCTATTGCGGCACATGAGTTTCTCATAGGAATTTACATCCAATTTTAATTCTTCATTCAACAATGTCCAAATATATCTAACTGCCTCAAGTAGGGGACATATTATTGAATTTGTAGTTGAAACCAAGTATTTGCCAAGATATCAAAGCTGCCAGATAATAACTCTCCAGTTGAACCCACAAAGGTACATATTCAATATAATTTTCATTTTATTGAAGTAAACAAGGAGGCCCAATGGTATAGTTTAAAATCTGGTAAATTAAAATCTCCAGTATTATAGGAAAGCTATGGCTTTAAAAAAGGAATCCTTGGTGTTTGTTTAGTGCATAACAAATTAACTACTAATTTGTTCAAAGTATCTAAGTGAAATTAACATAGAAAACACTCTCAAAATATATATCAATTCCGAAGCTATATTAAGTTTTGCTCCCCTTATTCTTCCCTAGAGATTCATAGGTATTTTCTTCCTTCTCTTAATATTCATTTTTACTGAACAGGGTATTTCTTTAAAGAATAATTCTTGTCCTGTATTTAATAGAAATAAAATTAAATTCTGATTCTTACCTACTTCCATAGATACCTTACAATGAAATGGCAGCACATCCTAATTACCATTAATGGATTATTCCATTATTCCAATTCGTTGTCTATCCAAAGTATCTGAGATATTACTATGCAATTTCTACAAATTTATATAAAGGTGTATACACACACACACAATTCAATATGAATCCTATCTGCCTAAGGTTCTTTCTGGATGTTAGTTTATTTTTCAGTTAGTATGATATATGCTTTACACAACTGAAATCCTTGGGTGAGCTTCGCTTAAAAAAAAAGTTTACTCAACTTTAAAAGCCTTCAGTCTACTCTAAAGATATTTATATTTACAGAATATATGCCTGATTCATGTCTTGAAAACCAATTAACGTGTAGTTCTTATGAATTGTCCCAATGGTGTCTCTTATTGTAAATTTTAAGTTGTTTGGGTTTTTGTAAAAACAAAGAAAACCCAGTAATGTACAATTTTTGGGACTTTTGCCAATATCTTTGATTATACTGTACACTTTAGTGACCATCAAAGTATACCATAGAACAAACTCCAATTTAATAGAAATAAAGTAGTGTTAGGCTTCCAACGAAACACAAACATTCAAAGCTTTCTTTACAAAAAGACGGATAAACATACAATGGTATTTCCCCCTCCCTGTAAAATGGAGAAAAATAGCATAAACTGCATGTTCTGACATACAATACTTTAAATTTAACTTAGAAACCCCACACACTTTCTGATCCTTTATTATTTAAAAAAATATTACAGATAGATTATAGATAGATAGATAATAGATAGATAGATAGATAGATAGATAGATAGATAGATAGATAGATAGACAGACAGATGATAGGTGGTAGATTAGATAGATGGTAGATAAATGTTAAAGAGACAGACATACAGATTGATTAATAGATGATAGATGATAGGCAGATGATAAATGACTGATGATAGACAGAAAGACAAACAGATAGACAGACAGTAGATAGGGATAATAGATAGATAAATGATAGACAACTAAATGATAGATGATAGATAGATGATAAATGACAGATGATAAATAGACAGACAGACACAGATACAGTAGATAGAAATAAATGATAGATAACTAGATGATAGATGGATAGATAAGGAGATAGACAGATAGATATAGATATTAGATGATAGATTAGATGGAAGGTAGATATATGTTAGATAGGTAGATAGGTAGGTAGGTAGGTAGACGGATGGACGGACAGACAGAAAGAGAGGTGATGATGATAGAAGGAGAGAGAAAGGGTTTAAAAAGTGAAAACATTTATGTTTAAATTAAAACTGGCTAATTCTCCAGCTAATTTATTTGTAAGGGTATTATAAAGTTGTAATTCTGCAATTCTACTTTCAGTATTCACCCTTCTTTTAATGCAGTAGCCAATTCCAGGTCATAAAATTTCTTCAAATATTTCAGGGGAGAGAAAGACAGAGACGGGTTTTTTATCCACTGCCGCTTGGCTGTGAGACATATTTAATTGAATTCATTATGCATTTTTATGACTCTAGATAGCAAATCATGAAATATAATTTTCCCTTGCATATTCAAGTGAAATTGTGCATTGCCAAACCTTACCTTGTTGAATCACTGGAAACAAAAAAACTCAGAATGATTTACTGCCATAGTTTTTGATCTCTGAAGGGTTTTACACTTTGCAAATGTTCAAAACAGCTGTTTCAATAAAATCTCGATATTCCACCTGAAAACATTTATCCACAGCATGCTCATCTTCAAAATAAGGACAATTGACTATGTGAAGGTTTTTTTGTGTGTGTGTGCATGTTGTGTGTGAGACGCTTTATGTAGAATACGATCCGATTTATCTTGGCAGTTTATCAAGTTTTTTTTTCTTACTGTATCTCATTTTCTATATTTTATTATTATTCATATAAATTGGCAACAATTCTTTTCTCTTTAATTTTTTTTCTGAGTATCAAATGGTTATGCTACCATTGTTACTGATAACTTCTGTGAAATTGCCACCCCCCTTCAAGTTCCCTTAATCAAAATTGTCTTTTCAAGCACATGTACCATGATTAACACACAATATTCAGGATGCATCTTTTTAAATTCGAGCTGTATGGGGTGATTGGGTGTTTTTTTAGCCTTGCAATTTTTGATTGAGAACAATGGAAAGTTACACACACACACACACACACACACACACATATACACAGTATTTTTATTTCACTGTGAAATCTGTTCAGGAGGACACACAGCTTAAGATGATATATCTCTTGATCTATTTCTGTCTACAATGAAAAAAAGGAATGTAGCAATAGCAATAGTACTTAAACTTATATACCGCTTTATAGTGCTTTACAGCCCTCTCTAAGCAGTTTACAGAGTCAGCATCTTGCTCCCAACAATCTGGCTCCTCATTTTACCCACCTCGGAAGGAGGGAAGGCTGAGCCAACCTTGAGCCTGGTGAGATTTGAACTGCCAAATTGCAGGCAGTCGGCAGAAGTAGCCTGCAGTACTTGCACTCTAACCACTGCGCTATCACAGCTCATGAAATGCAGCACATACTGTGAGGTCCTTTATGCTCTCTGAACGTGGTTTATTTTTTTTGCAGGTAATATCAGCAGTAAGTTCTAAGGCCTTTGTTTTTTCTCTTTGTTTACATACAAGTGGCTTGCTCTCTCAGTGTTAGAGGGAATGTTTGACTTTAGAAATAGCAATAGCACTTATATACCACTTCACAGTGTTCTACAACCCTTTCTAAGTGGTTTATTGAGTCAGCATCTCCCCCACCTTCCAGCAATCTGGGTCCTCATTTGACTGACTTTGGAAGGCTGAGTCAACCTTGAGACGGTCAAGATCGAACTCCTGGCAATCGACAAAATTATCCTGCAATACTGCATTCTAATCAGTATGACGCCATTATCTAGTTGGACAATGAAACACCTTCAAGAAAATAACAAAGCTCAGAGAGCACAAAGGAAACCAAAATTCAATGTTGAGCTATGAATATTCTATATTAGAAGAGGATTTCCCACCCCCGTCTCCCTCTCCCCCCCTCACACACACACACAAATGCACATACACGCACACACTTATCCATCTACTATCTATCTATCTATCTATCTATCTATCTATCTATCTATCTATCTATCTATTTATCTCACCTTCTTTCCTGAGCTATTTAGCAAGGCTTGGCATAAACTGACTAGAACTTTTAACAGGAAAGAAACTTCCAGATAAAGTATTATATTCAGTTTTGCAGTATACATTTCTCCCCTCTTGGAAGATGCTGAAGTCAGCATCTGTTTTACATTTTTGCAATTGTGTAGGATCACCAAATGCATGTCATCCTGAACACAAGAGGGATGAAATCACTTCAAGCTACATAAAACTGCTTAATAGCCTTGAAGTATGTTAACACGGTGGAAAGTCCTTCTTCGTAGGACAAAAACCTTTTAACACAGAGAGGCCAAGCATAATATGAATACTTAAAATGTAGTAATTGGGCTTTCTCTGAGGTGAAGGCCAGTTGTAGCAACATACTCGGTAAGTCCGTAGACAATTGGAAACTGCTGTAGGTACCCTTTATAATAGAGTTTTTGACCTTATTTCCTTTCCTGTTCAGGGAATTGTTCTTAAAAGGAGCTTCAAACAAAATGGCAAAGGTTCTACAGGTTTTAAAAGAGGCTGAACTAAAGCAGAAATTTCAAGCAAAGGTAGCCTTTTGGGGTTCTTTTAAGCTATTTTGGAACACAATTGCATTTGTCTGAAATGGGAATAACTTCTACTTCTCCAGCTTCTAAAAGGAAAATCTAAGCCCAACCATGAGCAACCCCCTCCAGCAGCCATAGGTCTATGAAATGCTTTAGGCCTGAGTTATTTAGAGAATTTATATGGCCACTAACTGGACACTTTACAAAATATAAAAACTTAATATAGAAACAGTAAAATCAACCTCCAACCTCTCTGGCAACAATAATCAAACAAAGCACCCTGATGGGCTCCGTCGCCCAGTCTTATATTCTAGATTTTCTCACAGTGCTCACAATTACAGATATTAAATGTCATTATATATTTCCACAATAATTTCCTTTTGTGATTAGTAGTGTAGCTTTTCGAACCCTGGAATTGTGAATGCAGCCCTCACTTTCCAGATAATCAGTTATGCCTCTTTGCAACTAATCTGCGTTGTGCCGCTAAATAATTTCTTCTTCCAAAGCTATATAAAATGCAATAAAATATTTTGTATGGCCTACTGAGAATTCTCTAAGTTAATTTGCATGAAACTTTTTAATGTTTCCAGAAAAACGTTGACAATGTTTACGATTGTTCTTGTGAATAAAGTTCATGAATTGTTAATTGAAATGGCTTTTGGATGTCATGTTTAGTATCTGAAGAAATAACTGAACATACAAATGGAAATTGAATTCATTAATGTTACAAGTGTACAGTTCCTAGGAGCCATGTGTTTTGTTTAGATCTCTTGAGCTGCACAGCCTGAAGAAAGATTTAACTTCAGAGCCCACTTTTAGCTGATAGGCTTTAGATTTGAATGTTCCACAAATGTGTACCCCAAATTTGTTTCTGATTTATTTCAGAACCATTAACAGTAGAATAAAACAGTTCCCTCACATTCATCCCAATGGAAGAAAACACAAAACACAAATGCAAGTGGGACCAGAAAAACAACTTCATTTCTCTCAGAATACATCAAAGCTTTGCATTCATTGATGGTTCTGATATTCACATTCTTTTTTTTTTATAAAAGTTTTATTTAAGTTTACACAAAACATACAAATACAAATAATTTTTTTTTTTGAGAACAGCATGACTCAATGCATATTTATCTTATACGTTCTAATCCATATCTTATAACTATTTTCGCAATTTTTTTAAAAGCTTTTCCCTTTCTTTACTTCCTATAGTCTTATTTTAAATTATCTCATTCCTTTCTTAATTCAATTACATATCTTTTTCTAATTTTTAAAATCTTTCTAATCAATGTTTTTATACTTTCGTCTGTCCTGTTTACAATTTCATATTATTTTTTTCTCATAAAACAAAATTTCCCCTGCAATTACTAGACTGGAGTGTAGTACCTTTGTATCTTTTTTCAAATCTTGTTTAAAAATTTAAGTTACACCTTTACAGTTATAGCATTCAATTTTTAACCTCTATTTTATAACACATACCTATTTTCAATCGAATTCTGTTTGGTACATTCCCTTAAAAATACACACTAAATTCTTAAAAGAAAAAAGTATATATGTATATATATCTGTGTATATATGTATAACAATAGTAAATGGAATAATTATTCTATTCAAATACAGCTGTGCCATTAATATTAATAACAATATTTTACATTTCTATTTCTTTTAACAAACATTACCTAGTAATATCAGTTGTCTTTCACTTTAACCGTCTATAGTTCATATTTTACTTATTACTGTCTTTGAATAAAAAACAAAATGATAGTTACTAACAGTAGTCAATAAAATTATTATTCTTATTCAAATTCATCTTGTCAACTGATAAAAATCTTCCATGTTTCTTTTCAGTTTTTTTAACTTTCTTTTTAAATCGTTGACATTGTTATTTTCTTTATAAATAAATATTCCATTACACATCAATACAAATTTTTTCTATCCCTTTAATTATCTAAACATATTTTCTAACCTTTTCTACTTCTAATATAACAATGCTATCCCATGCACCCTTGCAGAATCCTCTCCTTAAGTTACATTTTAACCATTGTCTCTGTGTCTTTTAAATAGGTTTATACCTTTAATTCTTGTACACTTTTTCTGTACCTTTATATCTTGTTTCTGTCCTTTGTAGCTTCTTTTCCTTTCCCTCTTCCCTTTCTTCTTCTCCCTCCCCTTTTTATTTCCTTTTCTATCTGATTCTCCCTTGTGATCCTCCCTTCTGCTTCTTCCTGATATTATGATTGCTTTCCAAATTACTTTATTTTTGGTTGTTGCTTCAATGCTTAAGTTTTTAACTCCCTTTCGCCCCTTTCCCTTTTTTACCCCGCTTAAAGTTGCATGGTCATTAAAGATGGCTTCTTCTTTATCCCGGCCTTCTTGTTCTGCCAGTGTTTCTTGTTGTTTTTCATAGTTCAAGATCTCCATTTCTAAAAATTGAAATACAAAGCCAAAAGATCCTCTTCCCTCTTATGCTTCTTCTTTTTGTTCTTTAAGTCTCATTTTTAACTCTTCAAGGAGTGATGCCATTTTAAAAAAAATTAAACAACCCCCAATTGATTTTATTTTGTTTCATTAGGATCCACCATCCAAAATTCCAGAAATCTTCCAATAATCCAAAACTGTTTCTTACTTCTTTTCTCACTTTCTCTTTCCAGGGGCTTTGTTATCTTGTAACAAAGTTTCAGCTACAATTTATCTTTTGCAAGCCTTGTTAAAATTCCACTATTTATTTTTTAAAGATCCAGGTGGTCTCCTCCATTTTCCAGATTCCAGCCGCTTGTTTTCTTTTTCCCTCCTCTGCTTTCTTTCTTTTTTAATATATATATTCAAGAATCTTTATCCATTTGACACTTTATTTTCAGCTAGAAATAGCCTATTAATGTCAGTGGATTAATATCAATTTCTTATTCTAATCTCTTCTTCTTAACACTTCAAATCAATTAAAACTGTCAATGTGAGAGGAAAAAAAGCCAATTCCATTTCTTTTCCCTTTCTCTTTCGCCGCTTAAGATCTTTTTTAGGAATAGTATTAGTCTTTAAAATTCAGGTTCCAGGTACCTTAAATAGATGTTCTCCATTCAACCTGGTCTGTCAAACTTTCTCCTTTAAACTTCCTCCTGCACAATCTTGTCCAGTCAGGTTCTTCTTTGAAGTGGCCATTTCTGACCACCGCTGGAACCACCTTTGGGGAAGGGAGTAATGGCCAGCCAATGAGGAGAAATGCGGTTCTCCTCAACCCCACTGATGGCTCCCCCTTCTTCACCACCTCTACGGGGTGGCTTCAGCCCCAAATCTGGGTGGCTCGGGGTGCTCCAGCGGCGAGCATGGCCCAAAACCACACACAATCATAATTTTGGCCATCGAAAGTCCTGATATTCACATTCTTGACCACTGAGAGATAGGCAGTCTCAGCCCAAGTTTAGATTCATCTAAATCAGGTGTTCTGATCCAGGTCCCAAAACACAACAAACCCTCTGACATGAACTCAAAAGATTCCTTTATTAGGAATGCCGGCAGCCCCGGCAAAAAGTTTCTCTCACAGACTAACAAGTCCAGCCGGCCAGAAGATGAATAGTTATCTGCCACATTATTTATCTCCGCCCCCTGCCTTTTATCCCCAGAGTTAGAGTGGAGCCTCACTAGCAGTGGTGGCTCTTTCTTCCCCAGGATCGGCCCATAGATTTCCACTGCTCTCCTCTCCTCTGCCTTCTTTGCAGTCATGCTACAAGCACTGTACTCAGCTGTTCCTCTTCTTCCTCATCAGCTTCATCCAGACCTGGGGGCTGTTGACTCTCCATCTGAGGGCTGACGGATGGCCCAGGCTCTGCTTCTCTCTCTCTCTCTCCCTCTCTCTCTCTCTCTCTCTCTCTCTCTCTCTCTCTCTCTCTCTCTCTGTGTGTGTGTGTGTGTCAGCTTCATTCCCTCTTCCCCCTTGAAGCTCTCAGGTTGCCCTTATGCTGACTTTGACTCCCAGACCACCTCCTCCTCCTCCTCCTCCTCCTCCTCCTCCCCCCCCTCCCCCTCCCCCTCCTCCTCCTCTCATTCGGTTGCTGGAGGGGCCGGTGGCCAACAGGCCACAACATCAGAGGTGTCAAACTCACATCATCACAGCATCATCACTTGATGTATTGGGACTTTTCCCCTCTTCGCTAAACCGGGTGTGGGCCTGGCCAGTACATGACACATCCAGCCCACAGGCCAGGAATTTGAGAATCCTGATCTAAATAATTCAAATTTTTAACAAATCTATTCCTGATTTGTGTATTTTTAAAAATAAATGTGATTTTTTCCCCCCGTTGAACCCTTTACAAGATTTCATCTGCCTGCTTTTATATGGACTGAGTATTAAGCAGAGATGTCTACCTGTATGTGTTTTGTTTTGTTTCTCCTGAGAGAAAATTTTTGATTGTCTTGTTAATTCAATTTTCGGTAGAATCATTGATATTTGACACTGAAACACAGTCAGTATTGACTGTGGGATAGTGCTGATAACTGACAAGTTGATTAAATTGCATTGTTTTTCAGATTTGTTAAATTTATCAGCTGATGAAAGGAAAAGTCTTCATGATTATTTTAAATTAATACCTGAGCTAGAGAAAACGGTGGGGCTTTTTCTTCAGCATAATTTGAAGAAAAAAATATATATAAGAATTGACAATGTACACCATGGGGTTTTTGTTGTTGTTGTTGTTGTGTGGGTGGAAAATGCAGAAAAATGGACAGACTCTGCCTTATGCGCAGAGCATAATTAATCTTAAATGAGTCCAATCTTATTTCCTGCTGAATAAAGGAAATTCAGACTAGGCCAGATTGTGAAGCCAATAAGAAATATTCTTCAGGATGCTTAAATCAAGTGTCCTGATTAAATTTGGCTGCTGGAGACTTCAGGGTGACAACTAGGTTAGTTTTCTTAGCAGTAATATGGAAGTTGTTTGTCATTGCCAGGAACTGTTTCCAGATTCTTATTTAGTTTAGCCCCACTATTTCTGGAGGTGTTTCACCCAAGCACTAGCCACATCCAAACCCATCTGGATTTTGGAGGTCAATCAAGATTGACTAGGAAATGTTTGTGGTCTCTCTCTATTCTCTTTAACGAAAAGAAAGACTGGGGTGCCTTGCTAACATGTTCTAATATCTAAGGGGCTACCACAAAGAAGAGGGGATCAAACTATTCTCCAAAGCACTTGAAGCCAGGACAAGAAACAATAGGTGGAAAGTAATCAAGGAGAGAAGCCAGCTAGGAGAAATTTCCTGATAGTACAATTAATCAGTGGAAAATAGCTTACTTCCAGAAGGTGCTCCATCACTGGAAGCTTTTAAGAAGAAAGTGGGCAGCCATTTTCCTGGAATGATATAGGGCAGGGGTGTCAAACTCATGTTGTTAGGGAAGTGAGACATGACGTATCCTAATTCCCCCGCACTTTGCTAAATCAGACATTGGCATGGCCAGTGTGTGATGCATCTGGCCTGCGGGCTGAGAGTTTGACAGCCCTGATATAGGATTTCCTGCTTGAGTAGGGGGTGGACTAGAAGACTTTCAAGGTCCCCTACAACTATGTATGTATGTATATGTACATATGTATATGTATGTGTGTGTGTATGTGTGTATAAATTTCTCTCTCTCTCTCTCTCTCTCTCTCTCTCTATCTCTATCTCTATCTCTATCTCTATAACAGTCTAAACTTTGCTGTCTCTATTTTGTCTGGAATGCGGTTCCTCCCTCTTGGGAATCCGGACTACATTCCATCACAGTTTTCAGTGAACAGATGGATTACATGATTGCATTTTTTTTAAAAAAAAAACTATATTGGAACTATAGAGGCCCTAGTGGATGGAATCCCTTAATAAACACTTTCAATGTTTTGAAAGAAGCAAATCAGATATATTTGAATTAAAAGACAGAAGCTAGGTGACAGGTTGATAGAGCAGCTGCTTATTGAAGAAATGCAATGTGCAGAAATAATTTATTCTGGAAAGCACAGTATATGTCTTGCAGAGTAGCTAATGTCATGAGTAAGGAATTTTTCTCCCACTTTTTTTGAATAATAGAAATTTCATAAATCTCTGGGACTTCCTCCCACCCCCCTCAAAAGCATTTACCACAGTATGTGAAACTTTCCCTTATTCCTTCAAACATTGTTGTGACCTCTCTCTGAACATGCATCTGTTCAACATTCTTTCTTGTTCTTTATTGATAAAGTATTTTAATCTTTAGAACAATTAAGACTGAAAGAGAGGGAAGGAGAGGAGAGGAGAGAGACAGAGCGACAGAGAGACGGAGAGACAGAGAGAGAAAGAGAGAGAAAGAGAGAGCGAAGATACTGAATTTACTATCTTACCTCATGAAATGTCATGGTTATGGGTTTAATAGAGTGACATTTGCCCTCCATTAAAACTATTGCATGATGTAATTTCCTCTATCTCAGATTAGCAAAGAGATAATTCTCTGGGATGTCAGAGAATCCTTTTTCTCATTGCTTTGGACAAGAATTTCTCCATCTTCCCGAATCTTAGCCCTTTGGCATAAAATATATTATTTTATTTACTTATTTATTTATTATTTTTTTGCCAACCACTTACAAAATAATAGGTATAAGTATAAACATGACTAAGAATACAGAAAATAAGTATGATTAAATGGGGACAATAGGACAGGGATGGGAGGCACGATGTTGCACTTATGCATGCCCCTTACAGACCTCTTAGGAATGGGGTGAGGTCAATAGTGGATAGTTTAAGGTTAAAGGAGTGGGGGTTAGAGGATGTAACAACAGAGTCAGGTAGTGCATTCGAGGCATTGACCACTCTGTTGCTGAAGTCGTACTTTCTGCAATCAAGATTGGAGCGGTTTACATTGCGTTTGTATCTGTTGTGTGCTCTTGTATTGTTGTGGTTAAAGCCGAAGTAGTCATTGACTGGTAGGACATTGTAGCAGATAATTTTGTGTGCAATGCTTAAGGCTAACCATAGGCAGCATAGTTCAAGGTTGTCCAAGCCCAAAATCTCAAGCCTAGTGATATAGGTTATTCTGTTGTGAACAGAGGAGTGTAGTACTCTTCTCATGAAATTCCTCTGGACTTGCTCAATTGTATTAATGTCTGATATACAGTGCAGATTCCAGACTAAAGAGTTGTATTCAAGTATTGGTCTGGCAAAAGTTTTGTATGCTCTAGTTAGCAATTCAATATTTCCAGAGGAGAAGCTTCATAAAATTAGATCTTAATGCCTTTTTGGCAATGCTGCTACAGTGAGCTCTGGCACTTAGCTCATTTGATATGAGTACTCCAAGGTCCTTGACAGAGTGAGGATCATCAACGAGGTCATATCTGCCTAATTTGCATTTGGTGTGCTAATTTTTTTTACCAGTGTGAAGGGCAGAGCATTTGTTGGTTGAGATTTGGAGCTGCCAATTGTTTGACCATTCAGACACATAATCAAGGTTTCTTTGAAGGACAGTCAGTGGTGTTGAATAGTTTTATGTCATCCGCAAAGAGGACGCAGTTGCTTATAATGTGATCGCAAAGGTAATTTAAATAGAGTATAAAGAATGTGGGTCCTAGGATGCTTCCTTGGGGGACACCGCTGTTAACTGGAGCAGGGTTTGATATAGTGCTCTCTATTTTTACTATTTGTTGCCTGTTTGACAGAAATGTAGTAATTCATTTATGAAGGGATCCGGAAATGCTGTAAGAGTTTAGTTTTATACCTAAAATATGTTGTGCTCCAAACATTAAAAGAATAGAAAACTGGGTATACAATTCTATTTCCCCTATGTGTAGAAAACTGGCAAAAGAAACAGACACACCATTTTTTTTGTACAATTTAAGGCCAAGTATTTAAATATATTAAGTACTATCTGCTCATAAATTTTCCAACCAAGCTCTTTTAGAGTCTTTTTCACAAATCTGGGATCTCCTTCATTGTCAAAGAAAGGGAAATTTTTCTTCAGTCACTGTTTACAAATGTTTATGTAATGAGGGAAGACATGTGGTTTTTAAAAGAAATTAAATAGCTGCGAGCTGTAGAAAACTGGAATGTTTGATCTGATCAGGGGTACATAATGTGGTCTGGTAAGCAAGGACTTCAAAATCCAACATCTTCAGTACTTTATAAATAAAAAATAACTTGCAAATTTGAAATGGTGCATAATTACTCAGGCAATGAGTACTTAGCCAAGATGCATTGATTTTTTTTTAAAAAAAGAGGATGACTAACTTAAACAACTTAAATCCATAATGACATAAATACTCAAGTATAGACTAAAAACTAATTAAAACCAGCACAGCTCCCAATACTTTTGCTTTGCCCAAATTCTGGTGAGTTAGCCTAGCAAAAATTCTTCAAATAATAACGGCAGTTTATGATACTATGTTGGAATCATTCACCTTTTGATTTGGCTTAATAGATTAATTGGCCTTATTATTGCCACTCACCAAAATGCATCCTTTAATGCAGGGGTGTCAAATTCAATTTCATTGAGGGCTGCATCAGGGTTATGTTTGATCTGGGAGGGCCAGAATGGGTGTGGGGCATGGCTGGGGGGGGCGTGGCCATGGGGGGCATCACATAGGACTCATGTTGGGGACATCTGTGCTGGCTAAGTGCTAAGGCAGGACTTTCCTGAAACCCACTCTTACTCTCATTATAATCTCCTTCCTTCCTTCCTTCCTTCCTTCCTTCCTTCCTTCCTTCCTTCCTTCCTTCCTTCCTTCCTTCCTTCCTTC
>NW_020769320.1:14838052-14857357 GCF_900518735.1 Pseudonaja textilis | reverse complement strand
CTATCTATCTATCTATCTATCTATCTATCTATCTATCTATCTATCTAGTTAGCTATAACTATCTCCGTCCATCCATCCATCCATCCACCTGTCTGTCTATCTATCTATCTATCTATCTATCTATCTATCTATCTATCTATCTATCTATCTATCATCTATCTATCTATCTATTATCTAGTTAGCTATCTAGTTAGCTATCAACTATCTCTATCCATCTATCTATCTGTTTGTCTATTAATCTATCATCTATCTATCTATCTATCTATCTATCTATCTATCTATCTAGTCATCTATTTATATATCTTTTGCATATGATGTTAAGATGGGTCATGTTTGACACTAAATGTAAAAGGATTAACCATGTTTTGATCAAAGTATGCCCAGCGAAATCATGACTGTTACACCTGCCAAAACCTTAAGAGCCAAGAGAAGGAAATAAGGAAATTATATCAGGGAAATGAGTTTAAAATATGCTGACAATTGTTATTCAGAGAAGGCACTAGTCAATCATGCATGGCATTTCTCAGAGAAGGATGAGATATCAGCAAGAGAGAGAGAGAGAGAGAGAGGGAGAGGGAGAGAGAAAGAGGGAGAGGGAGGGAGGGAGGGAGAGAGAGAGAGAGAGAAGATACTGAATCTTCTCTGAGAGAGATTGGATTTTTCATGTAAGAGACAAAATGTGATGACTTAATCACAATGTGGGCAGGAAACTGAGGATAGTTTAGGGTAGTTTCTTTGAGGAATGAAGAACTGACCTAAGTAGGTCAGTAATTTCTAAATATTCTGCATTTAGCAACATCCTGCCTATATTGGTATTATTCAGAAGCCTCAAGGGTTCCAGTACACTAGCATAGAGTATGTGGTCTGCTTTTGTGAAAATGATTTTACTGCTGCCCAATGCAAATGAAAATTAATCTAACAATTAACTCTTTCAGAGCTGCGTACCATACATTCAGCTTTCATAGAACATAGAATAATTGAGTTGGAAGGGACCTGAGAGGTCTTCTAACCCCCTTTTCGAGAAGGGGGCCCTATATCATTTCAGAAAAGTGGCTATCCAGTTGTGGAGTACCCACAACTTCCGGAGGCTAGCTTAATGATTGCTTTTGCTAAATTTATCCATAGTTCTTGGTTGGTTCTCTCCTTAATTAATTTCCATCCATAGTTTTTTTGTTTTGGGCTTCTGGTGCTTTGGAAAATAGTTTGACCCCTTCATCTTTTTAGGAGCCCCTCAAATATTGGAACATTGCGATCATGGCACTTGGTTAATTATTAATGAATAGAATGGAATGGAATGGAATGGAGTAGGGTAGCATAGGGTGGGATGGGGTGGGATAGATAGATTAGAATTAGAATTAGAATAGAGAATAGAATGGAATGGAATGGAGTAGGGTGGCATAGAGTGGGATGGGGTGGGATAAATAGAATTAGAATTAGAATTAATAGAATAGAATGGAATGGAGTAGGGTGGCATAAGGTGGGATGGGATGGGATAAATAGAATAGAATTAGATTAGATTAGAATAGAATAGAATAGAATAGAATAGAATAGAATAGAATAGAATAGAATAGAATAGAATAGAATAGAATCAGAGTTGGAAGTCTTGGAGGTCTTCTAGTTCAATCATCTGCTTAGGCAGGAAACCCTACACTACTTCAGACAAATGGTTGTCCAATCTCTTCTTACAAACTTCCAGTGTTGGATAATTCACAACTTCTGGAGACAAATTGTTCCACTGATTAACTGTTAATTTCTCCTTAGTTCTAAGTTGCTTGTCTCCTTGATTAGTTTCCACCCATTGCTTCTTGATTAATACCTAAAATTACCTGATTAATACCTAAAATAAACCAATCTGAATCCAATTTTCTGATCTCTTACCCAAATCAGAATACAGTTATCCTCTGGATTTTGAATTTTCTTTCATGTTAATTTGTGGAGTAAATAATTTTAAGATTAACTAAAAGTCAAATTTGGGGAATTATAGCTGATGGCAGTATTTAACTGACATGGGCTGGGTGAAATAAAAGGTAAACAGGATTAGACTCTCTAAGATTTTCAAAAAAAAAAAAAAGTCAAAATGATGGCCACGGTGGCATAATCAAATCTCTTGCTGTGTTTTTATGCATGTCACGTTTGTAATGCAGACAAAAAAAAACCCAGCAGAACTTCAGTGTCACTGTCTTTTTAGACCTTCCCCTGTAGATCCCCTGAACCTTTTAGTATTTAAATGGGATGCCACTATAAAATTCTTGTGCTGTGGGCAAGACAGAAAGAAACATCTGGAAGAAGGCAATGTTAAATTGCCTCCATGATGTTGCCAAGGAAACTACTACTGGAGGAGAGAGAGAGAGAGAGAGAGAGAGAGAGAGAGAGAGAGAGAGAGAGAGAGAGAAGAAATAAAAAAGAGATCATCGGTGATGTTCAACATAACTCACAGAAGGTTTTTTATTATTGTACCAAATCCAGCTGAGATCTGAATTTTTATGCAACTTTCATTGTGGATTCAGGATATGCAAACCTACAAATGAAGATATCAGCAGCGGATGTCAAAAGGAGGAGAACAATGCTTCCATCCCTCCCGCCAACCCCAATTGTGACTAGTTTTCAATTTGCGTACGTTGTTATATGGTTTCTACTCTCTTTGCTTCCTGAGCCCTCATGTTCTCAAGAAACCACCTTAATGCCAACTAGGAGATGTTCTGTTAGGCGAGGAAATTGGAGATCTTTCTGAACTATTAAAAAACAAAAACAAAACAAAAAAGAAGGCGTCAAAGTAGAACACAGCATGGTTGTCTCGGGGATAAGGAAATTGGAAATTGTGATAGACGGAGTTAGTATGGTTACCAAGGGAACTTTTGAGTACAGAAGATTTTAAGTCATTTATTTAGCATAACCTTGGTCTCAAATATAATATTTGCTGCCACTGAATCATCAGTATTAACCTGTTGCTTTATTATTCCATTTAGACTGTTATAATGCACATTTTTATCCTCACATGTCTCAATTTTATTGAGGTCTTAATCATGTGTTATTTATTTTACTTCACCTTCTTTCTTTTTCTTACTCACACTTTGTTATTATGTCTTCCCCTCTCCTGGTTAGTGCCATTTTAATTTTCAGAACAGTCAAGATTTTTTTTTTAACCATTTCCAGAGCATCCGGGTAAAAATAACCTGATATTTTCCAATTGGAGAAATGGGGCTCTTTCCAGTTCCAAATGTAAAACAAATTGTATCACCCTCATCCTTATTTTATTTTACTTATATAATATTCTGTGAAGATTTAAAGATCAGTACACTTTTCTACTTAGTTCTGAAATACGTTTGGCCACCCTGATTTTTTAATGGAAGGGAAGGGGAGAGAAGAGGGAAGAGAAGACAAGATGGAAAAGAAGAGAAGATAGAAAAGAAGATGGAAGGGAAGGGAAGGGAAGGGAAGGGAAGGGAAGGGAAGAGGAGAGGAGAGGAGAAGAGAAGAGAAGAGAAGAGAAGAGAAGAGAAGATGGAAGGGAAGAGAAGAGAAGAGAAGAGAAGATGGAAGGGAGGAGAAGTAACAGAGTTGAAAGGAACCTTGAAGGTCTTCTAATCCAACTCCCTCTTCAAGCAAGAAACCTTATACCATGTCAAACAAAATGGCTGCCCAATCTCTTCTTTAAAACTCCAGTGTCGGAGCACCCACAACATCTAAAGGCAAGCTGTTCCACCGATTGAGTGTTCTCACAGATAAAACATTGCTGTTTAATTTTAGGTTGCTGGAGTCCCCAACTCTTGAGCCATGGCTCACCACCAGGCCTTCAGCCCTTTGGAACCAGGCCGTGGAAATGGTAAGCAAGTGCATATCACTCACTTGCATGAGTAGCGGGCAAACATGGGTGTGTGTGCTCCATTTGCACAAGCAGTGGGCTTGCCCACCAGCTATGCAGAACCAACTCCTCCCCTACCCCAGCAGCTCCTCAAAGCTGGAAAGTTGGGGAATTCTGGTAGGCTGGATTCTGGTTTTGATAAGCTTCCACCCATCACTTCTTGTTTTAAGAGGGACTGTCAGCGGACACTGCCACATTTCAGGGCCACATTTCATGCAGATTCTTACCTTCTTCCAAGTGAAGTCTTCAAGAACAGCATCACTGATGTTAAGGAGGGATCCAACCAGAGGTGGTCTTCAGCAGGTTTTGACCAGTTCTGGCGAACCGGTAGCGGAAATATTGAATAGTTCAGAGAACCAGCAAATACCATCTCTGACTGGATATTTTACAGTATCCTTTCCCCTACCACACCCACCAAGCCACGCCCACAGAACCAGTAGTAAAAACAGATTTAAGAGATAATCAGAGTTGGAAGGGACCTTGTAGGTCATCTAGCAGGAGACCCTACACCATTACTGACAGATGGGAGTCCAATCTCTTCTTGAAAGTCTCAAGTGATGGCGCTCCCACAACTTCTGAGGGCAACTTCTGAGGGCAACTTCTGTTCCATGGGTTGATTGTTCTCACTGTCAGAAAGTTTCTCCTTATTTCCAGGTTAAATCTCTCCTTGTTCAGTTTCCATCCATCATTCCTTCTCTGGCCTACAGGCGCTTTAGAAAATAGCTTGATCCCCTTCCTCTCTGGGGCAGCCCCTCAAATATTGGAAGACTGCTATCATGTTTCCCCTGGTCCTTTTCTCCACTAGAGTAGGCATGTCCAGTTCCTGCAACCGTTCTTCCCATGTTTTAGCCTCCAGTCCCCTAATCATCCTGGTTGCTCTTCTCTGTACTTTTTCTAGAGCCTCAACATCTTTTTTATAATGTGATTAACAAAACTGGATGCAGTACTCTAGGTGTGGTCTTACTAAGGCTTTATAGAGTGATATTAGTACTTCCCTTGATCTTGATTGTATCCCTCTGTTAATACAATTTAGGATTGCATTAGATACAATTTAGGATTGCACTGAATCCCACCACTGCACACAGGACAGACTGAATTGCTTGTTGAATCAATTGCTTTGCAGCTGGTAGATAAATTAGTGCCTCATTTGTCACTCAATTCTCTCAGACAGTCCCAAGGGGGCTTTTTCTGGAGGCAGTTGGACTTTCTTGGGTGTTTTTTTTTTTTACTTTTGAAGATGTTTCACTCCTGAAGAAGCTTCTTGGATGAGAAGCGAAATGTCTTCCAAAGGAAAGATAGCATAGAACTGTGCATAGAACCGGAAGTAAACAATTTGGAAACCTACCACTGGTGCGTTAGCATGGTTTTACAGTTTGAAATGTGTCCTGCTTCAAAGAATGTGATGCTTTTCATCATGCGATCAATAAGCACTGTAGGAGCGGAAATGGGAAGAGAATATATCAGATATAAGAAGCTGATAATTCTTCTGGGTAAAGCATCCGTTGCCTTATCGCCACATCAGCAAGGCAACTGAGCCCAGGAAAGACCTTCATTCATGTCAAACTGAAGAACATACATTATTCAATAGACTTCTCCTGGTCCAGAAATGTCAGATGACTAGAAAACCCATTTGATGCCTTTGTACAAGAATCAAGGTCTTCTCCAATGTCTGAGTCCAGACAGATGGACGTTTTGATGAAGTTCAGCCTTAATTTCCAGCAATGTTCCAGATAGTGATGCCACCTTGATTGAAAGGATTTTTGTGGGTTGATACTATACAGAGCATAATAAAATGGGGCAGATCACACATTTAAAATGTTAACAACCATGAATCAGTGGCAGAACAATTGAGCTTCTACAGATGTCTCATCCAAAGTCTTAGCATCTCCAAGATAGCCTAGTGGTAAACTTCTGAAATGCAATAAGTTTGCAACTCTAAATTTCTGAAATGTACTGTATTTGCAACAATTAAATATTCCAATGTAATATTAGAAAGGCTCTTAGTCCTTCTTCTGATGTACAGTGTACTTTTGTTACACCTACCATGAATATAATGCATTTTTTCATTCACCTCAAGGTGTTCCTAGGCCATCTCTGTATACCAGAGCATTATTCCTTATACCCTGCACTGCAACTTTATGCTGCAATGTTTGACCTAACCAGAATGAACTTCCTGTGAGCCACAAGCAGGATGCTAAATTATGATGTTATATTAAGTAGTAAATGTATATGGCTGAACCCCAGATACCTTAAGTTACTTAGTTTTCCTAAATCCAGGGGTGGGATTCTACCAGTTCGCACCTATTCGCTAGAACCAGTTGTTTACATTCTAAGCAGTTTTGAGAACCAGTTGTTAGAAGAAATTACTGGCCTAATCCTGTAAGGAAGGCAGGAAGAAAACATTCTGGTGTTGCTTACAGAAACTGCCTCTCCGTTAACGCTTATTATATTCTTGGCAGGAGTAGACTTCCTGTCTCTGGAACTTCTCTGGAGTTTTTTCCCCCTCCTTTGCTGGTACTTTGCTTGTGTGGAATGACCATTCAAAGTTACAATGGCACTGAAAAAAGTGACTTATGACCATTTTTCACACTTACAACTGTTGCAGCATCCCCACAGTCATGAGAGGCCAGGTAAGGAGATGCATGCCTTGATGTGAGTGATATTGAGTTGGCCATGCCCAGCCAATAACATGACCACCAAGCCACGCCCATTAACTAAGCCATGCCCACAGAACCAGTTGTTAAAAAATTTGAATCCCACCCCTGCCTAAAGCTAACACCTGAGTAAGAAATTTGCAGCTGAGCAAATCCCTAAAATTCCCATCTTACTTCCCTCTGTAACTTCACAACACTTAATAGCACATCTCCACCAGAGTTGGCTTCTACGTAACATTTCAATCTGGGCAACTTTGGGGAAAAAAGCAATTTATTTATTTTTTTTCTTTAAAGATTCTTTAAGGATCGGTATTGATGAAAACAGGGGACGCAGTGGCTCAGTGGCTCAGTGGCTAAGATGCTGAGCTTGTCAATCAGAAAGGTCAGCAGTTTAGCGGTTCGAATCCTAGCACCGTGTAACCGAGTGGACTCCCGTTCCTTGTCCCAGCTTCTGCCAACCCAGCAGTTCAAAAGCATGTAAAAAATGCAAGTAGAAAAATAGGGACCCTTTTGGTGGGAAGGTAACAGTGTTCTGTGCACCTTTGGTGTTTAGTCATGTCAGCCACATGACCATGGAGATGTCTTCGGACAGCGCTCGCTCTTTGGATTTGTAACGGAGATGAGCACCGCTCCCTAGAGCCAGAAATGACTAGCACGTATGTGGATGGGATTCAATTTTTTTAACAACTGGTTCTGTGGGCGTGGGTTAGTTGGTGGGTGTGGCTTGGTGGTCATCTGACTGGGTGGGCATGGCCAACTCAACATCACTCATGTCAAGGGGCACTTCACTCATGTTTGAATGTCAATCTTTCTAGCTAGCCAAGAAGCCTTGCTGAATGTCACTCATCTTGGCTCCCTTTCATTAAAAGCTTTGCTTCATTATTCAATTATTTCTTCAAAGTGTTGATTGTCCAGGGAAGTATTTCCTCCCAACAGCAGTGTAAAAATCTTAAAGCAACCCTTCCCCTTTAAGAAAGTCAAGCCCCAGAAGCTCTGGAGACAGGAAGTCTAGGTGTACTGGCAAGAATGTAATAAGGTGGAAAAAAAACAAAAGGAGATTGCTTCTAACTACCGGTTCTCCGAACTGCTTAGAAAGTTAACATAGGGGTTCTATAGAACTGGTCAGAACTGGTAGAATCCCACCCCCGTGTAGTGGGAATCTTTACCTTTAATGATGAAAACATGATCTTACAGTTTATGAAAATAAATGGGAACTACAGGTCGTTCTTGGTTAATAGCAGTTCATTTGGTGACCGAAGTTAGAAGGACTTCGAAAAAAATGACCATTTTTCACACAACCCATTGTGGCATCCAAATTCAGACACTTGGCAGACTGACTCATATTTATGATGCTGGGGTCCCTTTTGTGACTTTTCAACAAGCAAAATCGATGGGATAGATCAAATTCACTTATCAACCATGTTATGAGGTTACCAAGTGCAGTGATTCACTTAACAATTGTGGAAAGAAAGGCTGTACAATCAGGTGAATAGAATTGTCTCACTTAGCAACAGAACTTTTGGCCTCCATTGTGGTCATAAGTTGAGGACTTCCTGTATATGACGTAGTAGTCATTTAGATTGGAGACTGGAGGCTAAAACATATGAAGAATGGTTGCAGGACTGGGCGTGGCTGGTCTAGTGAAGAGAAGGACCAGGGTAGACATGATACAGTCTTCCAATATTTGAGGGGCTGCCACAGAGAGGAAGGGGTCAAGCTATTTTCTAAAGCACCTATAGGCCAGACAAGGAAAACAGATAACAGATAGGAAGGGACCTTATAAGTTATCTAGTCCAACCGCCTGCCCAAGCGGGAGACCCTACACATTTCTGACAAATAGCTGTCCAATCTCTTCTTGAAAGCTTTCAGTGATGAAGCTCCCACAACTTTCTTATCCATTGGTAGATTGTTCTCACTGTCAGAAAGTTTCTCCTTATTTCCAGGTTACATCTCCCCTTGTTCAGTTTCCATGTGTACATGTATATATCTATGTATGAGTATGTATATATGTGTGTTTGTGTGTGTGTGTGTGTATGTGTACACACAGAGAGATACACAGAGAGAGAGAGTTATCTCATAATGTAAAAAGGGGTTTTAAAATTACTCTATGCCACAGTTTGCTCTGATGAATCTTACGTCAATCTCCTCCTTTCAGACAAGATAACTCCTGCTGCACAAGTTTTATTCGGCAACAGTTAATACCCTTAAACGGTTGGTGATTTTGTAGGTTGATTTTTATTCTGCTGGTATTGCATTATTTATTTGGTTTATTTGCGATTTAGGATGTTAGATCGCAATAATTCCAGAGTGTGTTTGTGCTGATGCTTAAAACGGCTTTGAAGCTTCGGCGCGGATATCTTTTGCTGCACGTAAAGAAACAACTATTTAAAGTCACATTTCACTCCACATTTCTCCAAAGTTATCGGATGTTGAATCAGGCATGGATGATTAGCTGTTGCAGTCCATTTTGTTGTGCCATCAGGCTTACCATCCCAGCGAAAGAAAGAACAATGTATCATGTTGATGGCACGCCATGCCTGAGAATTTTGGAAGACACAGCTCATTGCCATTTCGTCCTCAAACATGGGTTGTTTCACTGAACCTCTGCAATTTGATAAAATGGAGGAAACATATACAGAAATACAAACTCCTGAAGCAGAAACAGCTTAGGAGGAAAGTTAGTCAAATCAATTACAACCATTTGCTATATACTGTAGAAAGCAGAGGTAGGTATTCAGCAGGTTCTGGCTAGTTCTGGAGAAGCGGTAATGGAAAGTTTGAGTAGTTCTGGAGAACCGGCCGATCCCACGTCTGACTGGCCCCACCCCCATCTATTCTCTGCCTCCTGAGTCCCGGCTGATTGGCTGGGTCTTCTTTTGTTGCCCTGCACAGGAGAACAGAGCTGGAAAGCAGGTTAGTGGGGTGGGGAGGGAATGGAGATTTTGCAGTACCCTTCCCCTGCCACGCACACCAAGCCACGCCCACCAAGCCACACCACATCATGCCCACCAAGCCATGACCACAGAACCGGTAGTAGATTTATTTTTTTTTAATCCCACCACTGGTAGAAAGAATTGTGCATTTTACAAAGTCATTCCTCTCATGGAGGCCCGGCCACTTAGGTTCAAGAGCAGCTAAATGTGCAATGTATTGTATTTCATTGAAGAAACATTAACCATTATTTCAATCCAAAGATTTCCAACACAATTACTTTTCTTTTTCTCATTGTAAGTTGTTCTTCCTTGAATGTCTAGGGAGATTCTCAGTCATCCAGGCCATGGTTGTCCCAAATGTGTTTTTTTTTCTTTTTTTTTTAGATAAAGATTTTTATTTTAAAACACAAACACAAACATACACATACACAAACATACACATACAAAAACATAAAAACATAAAATCCTCTTCCATTTTATATACATACGGTGTGTCAGTTGATTATGTAACTTTTGTGCTATACTTTTGTAGTCATTTACTCACAATTTATATCAATCTTCACATTGTCAAACTAACCTATGTTTATACACTGCTCAAAAAAATAAAGGGAACACTTAAACAACACAGTGTAACTCCAAGTCAATTACACTTCTGTGAAATCAAACTGTCCACTTAGGTAGCAACACTGATTGACAATCAATTTCACATGTTGTTGTGCAAATGGAATAGACAACAAGTGGAAAGCAGAGGCAGTTAGCAAGACACCCCCAATAAAGGAATGGTTCTGCAGGTGGTGACCACAGACCACTTCTCAGTTCCTCTGCTTTCTGGCTGATGGTTTGGTCACTTTTGAATGCTGGCAGTGCTTTCACTCTAGTGGTAGCATGAGACAGAGTCTACAACCTACACAAGTGGCTCAAGTAGAGCAGCTCATTCAGGATGGCACATCAGTGCTAGCTGTGGCAAGAAGGTTTGCTGTGTCTGTTAGTGTAGTGTCCAGAGCATGGAGGCTCTACCAGGAGACAGGCCAGTATATCAGGAGACATGGAGGAGGCCGTAGGAGGGCAACAACCCAGCATCAAGACTGCTACCTCCGCCTTTGTGCAAGGAGGGACAGGAGGAGCATTGCCAAAGCCCTGCAAAATGACCTCCAGCGGGCCACAAATGTGCATGTGGCTGCTCAAATGGTCAGAAACAGATTCTGTGAGGGTGGTATGAGGGCCCAACATCTACAGGTGGGGGTTGTGCTTACAGCCCAACACTGTGCAGTATGTTTGGCATTTGCCAGAGAACACCAAGATTGGCACATTCACCACTGGCGCTCTGTGCTCTTCACAGATGAAATCAGGTTCACACTGAGCACATGTGACAAATGTGACAGGGTCTGGAGACGCCATGGAGAATGTTCTGCTCCTTGCAACATCCTCCAGCATGACTGGTTTGGCAGTGGGTCAGTAATGGTGGGGGTAGCATTTCTTTAGGGGGCTGCACAGCCCCCATGTGCTCGCCAGAGGTAGCCTGACTGCCATTAAGTACCGAGATGAGATCCTCAGACCCCTTCTGAGACCATATGCTGGTGTGGTTGGCCCTAGGTTCGTCCTAATGCAAGACAATGCTAGAGCTCATGTGGCTGGAGTGTGTCAGCAGTTCCTGCAAGATGAAGGCATTGATGCTATGGACTGGCCCTTCCATTCCCCAGACCTGAATCTAATTGAGCACATCTGGGACATCATGTCTCTCTCCATCTACCAATGCCACGTTGCACCACAGACTGTCCAGGAGTTGGGGGATGCTTTAGTCCAGGTATGGGAGGAGATCCTTCAGGAGACCATCCGCCACCTCATCAGGAGCATGCCCAGGCATTTTAAGGAGGTCATATAGGCACGTGGAGGCTACACACACTACTGAGCCTCATTTTGACTTGTTTTAAGGACATTACATCAAAGTTGGATCAGTCTGTAGTGTTTTTTTCCACTTTAATTTTGAGTGTAACTCCAAATCCAGACCTCCATGGGTTGCTAAATTTGATTTCCATTGATAATTTTTGTGTGATTTTGTTGTCAGCACATTCAACTATGTAATGAACAAAGTATTTAATAAGAATATTTCATTCATTCAGATCTAGGATGTCTTATTTTTGTGTTCCCTTTATTTTTTTTGAGCAGTGTATAATTATCAGTTATTAATCATCCATGACTAAACTATTTATTCCATCATTTTATACGAGATGTTCCACATTTTATCTTAAAATGTATGTTATACTTTCAACCAGTGTTTATATATATCTGTATCATGTTTTATATCAATCTATTAGATTTCTATCACAAAATTATCTAGTCTATTATATTACCATGCCTTTTTATCCAACCACTGATAAAACAAATCCCATATCATATAAAATTGCTTATCTTCTTGTTCTCTAATTTCAAATGTCAATTTACTCATTTCAGCATAGTCCATAATTATTTTGATAACTTCCTCCTGCATAGGTATTTTGTCATTTTTCCAGTTCTTCGCAAATACAATTCTAGCTGCTTTTAAGACATTTACAATCAAATATTTCAGTTTTTTATTGTATATGTCTGGTATAACTCCCAATAAAAAGATCTTTGGTTTAAAATCTATATGCTGTTTTATCATTTTTTCCAACCATGTGTGGATTTTAGTCCAATATTTCTTTGTGTCTGAACATGTCCACCACATATGGTAATATGAACCAGGTATTTGATGATATTTCCAGCATTTATCCGATTTATTCTTAAATATTCTTGCAATTCTCATCAGGGTTAGGTGCCACCTGTAAAACATCTTATACAAATTTTCTTTATATGCAATTGACATTGTCATTTTATAATTTTGAGACCACAATTTTTGCCATTTTTCCAGATCAATCCCATATCCAAAAATTTTCTCCAAAACAATCATCCTTTCTTTAACTTTCTCCTCCTCCAAATTAAATTCTAATAGATATTTTTTAATTACCTTTTCATCAGTACCCATCAAAATTTTATCTTAAGTCAGTCAACTTATCATAAATACCTTCTGCCTTGGAGTCTTTATCGAATCTAGATTGTATTTGTAAATAAGAAAACCAATTCATTTTTACATCTTGTTCTTGCAACGTTTGCATAGATTTAAGTTCACCCTTTTCATTCAATAACTCCCCATATCTATCTGTTTGTTCCTTTTTATATATTATTGGATAAAAAAAAGCTTCAATAGTTGATATCCATTTTGGAATTTTTAAGTAATATTGTCTTTTAATTTTCTCCCAGCCGACAGGGAGTGGAAGTGTGTCTCCAGAGGTTGTGGAGGAAGCTGGGGAAGGGCAGAGGCCGGCTGAGCAGTCAGAGGACGACCCAGGCCTATTCCCTATCCATCCTAGGGCACACAGAGAGGAGAGGATCAGGGAGAGACATGGTCTACTTGGAAGGAGAGGGCCTTGATCCTCTTCATGGGCTGCAGGTGTGACAACTGCATAAGAGTTTGGACCTGCATACCATACCTGGCAAACACTGGAAACAAAGCATATTTTATTTTGGTCTGAAGTTATTTTGGTTGACGTCCTTCCAACAAACTGTGCCTTGTTATCTTCTTGAATTTGGTAAATATTTCTCTTGTTCTGTTGTGGAAATTTCATTATTGTAGTTGGTTTGTTTTTTTTATTTCACCTCTACCTGCTCATTAAATTCAGACTGTATTGCTTTCTTTTGAAGATTATTTTTCAGTATATTTTATCTCCAACTGAGTATTATTGAACAGTGGGGCCAAATTGGAGGCATTAAAGGACATTTATTTACATTTTGGATTTTGTCACATTTGTGTTACATTCTGGGTCAACACATTGAGTCCTGACAAACTGGAGCTATTTTCTTGTTGGTTGAAAAAGGTTTTGCTGCTTATTCATATAGCTTATTCAGTCTGGTTAGGGGGAAACCTAACCTGGAGGACATAAATGAGATCTCCCCTAACCAACCTGCTCAGAATAAAGAAGATACTTGGATATACCTCAAAATATTCCGAACCAAGAAGAAGAGTCAGCTTCCAGGCAAACAAGGCCAATGCATCACTTGAGAACCTTCTTCAAGATGCTTCAAAGGTTAGGCAGATTTTGCAATCCTAATCTCAAAAATGTTGCTCACTGCTGTGCTACATCTAACACAATGAATCCTCCCATTTCCCACAACTTCCAAAAGAATCAGGATGGAAACTGGTACTAGCCATGTGGGCCCTTTGCTTAGTAATTGTAGCTGCCAGTCTCTTCTTAGAAGCTTCTCAGAACTTCTGAAGGCAAGCTGTTCCACTGGCTGATTGTTCTCCCCATTAGGAAATTTTCCTTAGTTCCAGGTTGCTTCTCTCCTTGATTAGTTTCCATCCATTGTTTCTTGGTTGCCTTTTGGTACTTTGGAAAATAGGTTGACCCCCGTCTTCTTTGTGACAGCCCCTCAAATACTGGAGCACCACTATCTATCCTTTTCTGGTAGAAAAAGAGCGCAAGAGTGACTAAGAATCTTGACCTAATATTTATTTATAGCTAATCATGACAAGAAGCTGAAAGCTTTTCTAATTTCATTTTGTAATGATGAGTTCCATCTCTTAGAAGCAACCCATCAAACATGGTGAAATTCATCCCCAGAACTATTAAAACTAGGGGCAGATTTAATGATTAATTGCAATACAAGTGACATGTTATAGAACTGTCTCATCAAAACTGTTTACATTGCTATTACAGATTCAATTAAATATTCAAGATGTAGGATGGGTAACAGAAAATAACCTGGACCATTTAATTCCATCTTTAGTTGAAAATAGAAAAAAAAAACAGAGGAAATATGAAAGTTACAAATTAACTCATCATAGAGACAGTCAAAACTACAGTATTTAAAATTTTACATATGAAGTGAGCCAAAAATACAAAAGGATAGTTCACATCTTGTAGGATCTGCTTGCATGAGATGTTATTTTCTCTGGACATGTATATGGTCCAGAATTACATTTCACAATCTGTAATGTATTAAATTATGTCAACCTTTGGCTAGATATACAAGAATTTCCAAATATTTTTTTATTGAAGGAAAGATGATTCATTCCAGATAATAAAAGCCAACCCCAAGAAAATTCAATGGTTATAAATATAGCTTTAAAAAGACCAATTTAGTTTCTCTGAGTCTACTACAAAACTTCCTGTGGTGACCCAGGGTGGGATACAAAAGCAACAAAATCACAAAAACAGGTGAAGTCCCTTTAATTCCTTCAACTTGGCTTCAAAGATCCAATTATCATTGACTAGAGAAAAAACTCCCCCACAAACAGTTGCGAAAAGGAAGAAATTCCATTCAAACTCAAAATACATATAAATTATAAATAGAAAAAAACAACACAAACCACACTGAAGCAATTAAGAAGACAAGGCAGGATAAGTGCTTGAAGACGTCCACAGATATCGAAATACATGCACTGGGAAGGACATCAGAACTCAGATAAGAACTGGAAGACTAGAACTATTTCACACTTTGTTTCCAGCAATGGGCCACGCACAGTTTGTCCTTTTAAACAGTCCTCACAGCTGCAGCCCATGAAGGGGATCAAGGCCCTTTCCTCCCCCATAGACCACACCATTCACAATTCTCCCTTATCGACTCCTCCCTGCATGCCCTAGGATGAAGAGGGGATTGGCCTAGGTCTGCGTCTGAATGCCCAGCCAGCCTGTGCTCTTCCCCAATTTCCTCAACAACCTCCAGAACCACACTCCCACTCCCTGTCAGCTGTTCCTCCTCTCCCTCAGAGTCAGATTCTAACAGGGGCATGACAGTTCCCATCAGTTTTTGCTCAGCTCATCAACTTCCATGTAGGCATTGATAAATATGTGATGGGCCAAACTCAGATAGTTTTGTTAGTTTGTTGGTTTTGAATATATATTATGGTGTGTGTGCTTGTGTCTGTGTAAAGTGAAAGAAATATACAGAGGTACAGAGTCAAGATCACACACAAGGTTAATACCATTGTACAATGCCTTGGTAAAACCAACTTGGAATATTGCATCCAGTTTTGGTCTCCACGAAAAAAATTTTAATTTTTTTTTTAAAAAGACTCTAAAAAGAGTGCAGAGAAGACCCAAAGGTGTTTTTTCAAGAGGCAACTGGACATTCTGGTTTTCAAAAAACCAAAAACTCCAGTTACATCTTGAAAAAGCATCTTTGGGACAACCCTGACCTGGATGGCTGAAACTCTCCATAGACAGTCCAGAGAAGTGCAACAAAGATGATTAGGGAACTAGAAGCTAAAACATATGAAGAAGGTTTCAGGGATGGGATATATGTAGTCCAGGGGTGGGATTTTACTGGTTTGCACCTATTTGCTAGAACTGGTTGTTTACATTCTAAGCAGTTAGGAGAACTGGTTGTTAGAAGAAATTCCTGGCCTAATCCTGTAAGGAAGGCAGGAAGGAAACATTCTGGTGTTGCTTACAGAAACTGCCTCTCCGTTAACCCTATTACATTCTTGGCAGGATTAGACTTCCTGTCTCAGGAACTTCTCTGGAGCTATTCTCCAAAGCACCTGAAGACAGGACAAAAAACAATGGATGGAAACTAATGAAGGAGAGAAGCAACCTAGAACTAAAGAGAAATTTGCTAAACGTTAGAACAATTAATCAGTGGAATGGTTTGCCTTCAGAAGCCGACACTGGAACTTTTTAAGAAGAGATTGGACAACATTATCTGAAGTGGTATAGGGCAGTGGTGGCAAATCTTTTTTGGCTCCCATGCCAATAATTGCGCTTGCTCTTGTGCGCCCGCACTCACATGCCAGCACCTAGAAGGCAATGCATACTGCCCATCCCCCATGCCCCCTGCGCATGCATGCGTGATCCCCCTGCAGCATGCTGTGCATCTGTGCATGTGTGTGCAATCCCCCTGCTGTGCACACTACAGCTTTGATTACCCCACATGCCATCTATTTCCACATGCATGTGCGATCCCTCCATGCGCCGCATGTCTCTGCACATGGACACATGTCTCTCGTGCCCCCCCTGCTCATGCATGACAGATACCCAACAATCAGCTGTTGGATGGCGCATGCGCAGTGGGGCTCTTCTGGGTGAGGTCTCACATGTCGGCAGAAGTGGCTCAGCATGCCACATCCGGCACACGTGGCATAGGTTTGCCAACACGGATATAGGGTCCCCACAGTCATGAGAGACTAGGCGAGGAGATGGTGCCTTGCTGTGAGTGATATTGAGTTGGCCACACCCATCCAATAACATGACCACCAAGCCATGTCCACTCAGTCACATAACCACCAAGCCACGCCCATCACCTAAGCCACGCCCACAGAACCGGTTGTTAAAATTTTGAATCCCACCCCGACTCAGCTGTTTCAAAGACATCCATTCTCACATGCCCTTTGTGAATGGTGATGGTGGGGATTCATTCTCCTCTTAGATTCTGCTCTACAACTCTCCAAAGTGAGGTCTGATTTGGTTAGTTTGCCTCAGTTGACAAAGCAGTCATTCATAGAGACGAGGGAGGGCGACTCCTCGAAACTATTTCATGTAGCGAAAGAGTCCCATGTTTCTAAACCGAGGTTTTTCAAACTTGTCATGTTTAAGACTTGTGGATGTCAACTCCCAGAATTCCTAACATGACTGGAGGAGGAATTCTGGGAGTTGACGTCCACAAGTCTTAAAGCTATCAAGTCTGAAGACCTCTGTTCTAAACGAGACATCTATTTGAAGCATCCAGCAGCCTTAATCTTGGTCCCAATTGATGAGGCAGCACTGGAAGTAAAAGGCAATTTCAAATGAAAATAGATTGGTATGAAAAAAGAAATGAGCAGAAGAAGAAATGTTCGGTGTTTCTTATTGTATTGTAATGGCGCACTTTGCTATAGCACAATTCTTCCTCCAATAGGAGGAATTCCTATTGGATTGTAATAAACAACCAAGGGTCGGGCAAAATATGACCAGGTATCCTTAAGCCAATTTAAGATATTTCTCCCTGCTGGGTACACAAACCACCAAAGACAATAACCCACCACTCTGCAACGATGGCAAAAGTGTATTGATTTTAAGTTCCAATAAATTGCTCTTTTAATACACCTCTCCATTCCAGCACAAATTGTTTTAGAGGTATCCGCTGCTGATTAAATTTGCTTTCTCACCAGGATAAACAGAGAGGTTCCATCCATTATTTAATATAGTTACACAAGCAATGTCCTGCTTCTGCCTCCATCCCAGATGCATTCAAAGGCTCAGATCAATAGAGAAGAAAGCCAAAGCAAGGGGAAACAAAGTCAAACATAACTGAATTAAGTCCAATTGAATAAGCACTGAATTGAATGTTCTTTTTTCTTCAGTCTTCTAATAGTAGTTTGAGAAATAATGTATTAGCCTCTTGGCAGCCATTTTCAATTAGTCAACATCTGGACATTATTAGCATTTTTTATTTTATTTTTTAAAGAAGAGGTGAGACACGCTTCTTTTTTTTCTCAGAAACATTACTTCTGGATTCTGGTCTTCTTCAATATTCCGTTCCAGGGGAAAATTTAGCTGTCAATTTCCAACCCTGGGCTCTCACTTTCTCACATCTCGAATATTTAATTGAATCTGCAGTAGAGAAAAATGTAAACTCTTATTTCCTCTCAGATATCCTGATCCAATCCCATCACTGATATATCCCCTTGGAATATTTAAAGTCCACCTTTGTATGGTGGTTTTCCATCTCAGTCTCTTTTATTTCATTATTAGGTAGAAAACCCCCTAAACATCATTCTGCTAAACAAATAATTCCCTCAACATGATCAAACTGTTTACTAAGTGTGCATTACTATTACTGTTTTCTTTTTTTCACCCAACTCCTCCCACTTATGACTATATGACTGTAACTTTGTTGCTTGTATCCTAACAATTTTATTGACTGTTTCCTAATATGTTTTTTTTTTTATAAATAAGCCTTACTATTACTACTACTATTAATCTTCCCTTCCTTTCACCCATCTCCTCCCACGAGAACTCACGGTCTCCTGGTTATTAGCTCAATGCCTTAACCACTACATTAAACTAGTTCTCAACTCCAAATTCGATCATTTTAGTGATCTGAAGAGGAGCTACCATAATAATCAAACTTTGCCGATCTCTTCTTCAACACAGCTGTATCAGTTTTAAAAGAAGAGCTTCAATGTGAAGGCAATTTGATCAATTCACTCCTCAAGCTGAAGTTTAAAGATGAATTGTCTATTCAGTTTGATGCACTGATTCAATCAGATGACTCCAATTTGGTGATTTGAGGATGTGTGTAAACTATCATGCTACCAACCAGCCTTCCATGGAGGAGCTGTATACTGCACGAGTCAAAAAGTGCACTGTGAAAATATTTACAGATCCCTCACATCCTGGACATAAACTGTTTCAACTCCTACCGACAAATGAGGATTGCATACCAGAATTACTAGACACAAGGACACTTTTTCTCAAACGCCATCACTCTGCTAAACAAATAATTCCCTCAACACCGTTCAGCTATTACAAAGTCTGCACTACTATTACTATTACTACTTCTCATCCCTCTTTATCACCCATCCCCTCCCACTTGTGACTGTATGAGTGTATCTTTGTTGCTTGTATCCTTACAATTTATATTGACTGTTTCCTAGTACGATTTGATTGCTTATTGTAGCATATGACTATCATTAAATGTTGTACCTTATGATTTTTGACTCTTGACAAATGTATCTTTTCTTTTATGTACACTGAGAACATTTGCACCAAGACTAATTCCTTGTGTGTCCAATCACAATTGGCCAATAAAGAATTCTATTCTATTCTATTCTATTCTATTCTATTCTATTCTATTCTAT
>NW_020769320.1:14809724-14833482 GCF_900518735.1 Pseudonaja textilis | reverse complement strand
ATAGATAGATAGATAGATAGATAGATAGATAGATAGATAGATAGATAGATAGATAGATAGATAGATAGATAGATAGATAGATAGATATAGATGATAGATGGATAGATAGATGATAGATAGATAGATAGATAGATAGATAGATAGATAGATAGATAGATAGATAGATAGATAGATAGATAGATATTAGATAAGATAGAGGTAGATAGACAGTAGACAGACAGATAGACAGACGTATTAGGGGAGGAGGAGGAGTTGGAAGAGGTCCATCCACTGACAGCAAGGTAGATGAACTCAATTTCAGTGGCAATGGATATACCATTTGGAGACTCAAAATAATATGTTAGGAACAGATCCTCATGGAAAACAATCTAACTTTCTGGTTACGAAAAATCAATATTGACCTGATGGCACATAATCAATCAATTAATCAATCAATATGATCATCCCTTTATTTCTTCTTTGGGATAAGCAATGTGATGCAAACAAAGGAGTTGAGTAAGAAGTAGTGAGTAAAACAGGTTAAAAGCAGGGGATACTATAAGAAGGAATGAAAAGAAATACAGCTAATTCTATTTTATGCCAACATGACTCTGTAAAACAATTTCACAGATTTTTTATATTTGCTTCCTTTCACTAAATGATTGTCTACTTTTAAAAATCCCTTCTCACCTCTGTGTTTCTAAAAATCATCACACTAAAAATCATCATGCACTCCACCACCTAATTTTTTCAGTCTTCTCTTTCTCTCTATCCATGTTCTCATCCTTTATTTATTTCTCTTGTGATTTGATCTTCATTCATTCAATCTATATGACCAAATCATTTTGATTTATCTCTTTCATACTGGTCAATTTTTCTTTTCAGTCGACATCCTTTCATTATGAAGTCATCTTTACCATTTTCTTACTGTTTCCCCACATGCTGTATTGATTTTACATTTATACTGACATACCAAATTCTCATTTCCAACAAAAAGAAGGTAACAGTGAATTGGCACCCATTTAGAAAATGTTTGCTAAAGAGAGACATTCCGCTTGCTTGGATTTTCCAGGTAGAACTGGGGATAGGAGATGTTAATTACCAGAGATATATCAATTAAATCTTAATCATCCAGCTTTAATCAAATAAATCAAAAGTAAACCACATTTGTCACAGAAGGTTTTACATAGGATGGATCTCTTGGCACCTTTATCAGAATCTGGGTCAGTTGGCAATTTCTCTTTCCATAAACTACTTTTGCATAACCCACTACAAAATGTTAACTGAAACCTACTTTGATAAACCTACTGAGCTTCGCAGTGGTTATATTGAACAAAGTAATACAGTGGTACTTTGATACTCATTGCTAATTGGTTCTGGGAAATGAGATGAATACTAAAAACAATGAATACCAAATACATTTTCCATAAGGAATAATGTGGTGAGTCACAAGACAGCCAACACTGACAAATTCTAGCTCATGTGTTGAGTACCAAAAAAAAAAAAAGTGAATATTGAAACCAAATGTCAAAATGTACCAAATTTGATGAGTTTCAAAGCAGTTGAGTATTAAGATACTATTGTATAATAGATTTACAATATTGGTAAAACTGAAGGTTCATTCAAGTTCATCTCAAATCCTCAAATCATGAATGCATCTTGAGTACATTATGAAGATGGCCTACCATTGTTTTTATCTGGGATTTTCCCCCCAATTTCTTTTTTTAGATTTGTTTTTATTATGCTTTTTCATGTTTACATAGCTCATTCTCATCTTTAACAACATTGTGGCATCATTGTTACATAAACAAATCTCCATACATTTATATTCATTTATATACATGTATATACATTTTTCTTATCTCTACTATTCTTATTCCTACTATTCAACCATTCATACCAATTATCCCATACCATAGTACTCTGACTCTTTTTTGCCTTTTAGCTCTAGAATGAGTTTGTCCATCTCAGCACATTCTAATATCTTCTGGATTATTAATTCCTCCGGCAGTATACTATCTCGCTTCCAACATTGTGCGAATGCAATCCTCGCCTCTGTTGTTATGTGTGATATCATTTATTATTATCGTTTATCATTTATTTTTTACTACATTTCCCCTTAATTATTCCTAAAAGGAACAGTTCAGGTTTGAAGTCTATTTGACATTTCATTATTTCTTGTAACCAACTCCATATTTTGACCCAATAATTTTTGGCTTTGGGGCATAGCCACCACATGTGGGAGAAGGTACCCTGGCTCTGTTTACATTTCCAACAACTTGGATTCATATTGGGATACATCTTTGCCAATCTCATTGGTGCCAAATGCCAACAATAAAACATCTTGTGAAGATTCTCCTTATATGTTGCAGATCTTGTTAATGTATAATTTTTACTCCATAGTTTTTCCCAATCTTCTAATTGTATGTTGTGTCCAAATTTTTTTGCTCATGCTATCTTAGACCTTTTTACTATGTCCTCTTCCATGTCAAATCTTAGCAAATCTTAGCTATTTCTTATTGTATCCTAAAGCCCCAGGATTTTCTGATAGCCTCCCATTCAAGACATATCGAATTCCATCAATTTGGCTTTTGAAGAAACTAACACAAGAATGGATCCAAACGAATTTAAACACAATGAGATCTCATTAGAATCAATGTGAAACATTAGGGGAAAATGACCTTAAGTCTATTGATTTCATTAGGAGCTACCTATGATTAACTTAAGCTGCCGCCAACCTTTAAAGATGAGAATAATAGACTGGTTTTCATGTGGCACAATAAACAAACCCTTATTTCATATTGATTAGTGCACATAGTATTTTGACCAGATTGATAATGAATCAGGCTGATGGCAATAGCATTTATTGGTAATAATAAATCATATTGGTTTCTTGTGAGTGGAGCTGTTTTGCATTTAAATTATATTGGTCTGGTCATTTTATTCTGGCACATGTGTTTTAAGTTATGGGCAGGAAATACACTGATTGCAATAACAAATCCATATTTCAGGCCCATGAATTATATCTGACACTAGTAAATCTCATAAGTTCATTTACAAAGAAAATGTTCTCTTCTTCAACGCATGGCAATTACGTTTTCCTTTATTGGAGTGTGCATCTGTTGATTTCTTGTGAGTCAGTGTAGGTGAGATTAAAATGGGAACCCATCAACATATTGCTATCTTGATGGCATTGCATAGACATTTTTCCTTCTCACAACATAATGAATTAATACATAACAGAAAAGCAGAGTTGGGCAAGATCTTGGAGGTTTTTTAGTCCAACCTTCCTCCGCTCAGTCACGAAACCTTATATCATTTCAGACAAATTTAAAATGTTTAAAATGAGAATCTCTTCTTTAAAACTTCCAGTGTTGGAGCATTCATAACTTTTGAAGGCAAGTTGTTCTACTGATGAATTGTTCTACTGTAACTGTCAGGAAATTTCTCCTTAGTTCTAGGTTGGGTCTCTCCTTGGTTAATTTCCATCCATTGCTTCTTGTCCTGCCCTCAGGGGCTTTGGAGAATAGCTTGACTCCCTCTTCTTTGTGGCAACCCCTTAAGTATTAGAATAATGCTATCCTGTCAGCCCTTTTCATTAAATTAAACATACCCAATTCTGCAGCTATTCTTTGTATGTTTTATCCTCAAGTCTCCTATTCATCTTTGTTGCTCTTCTCGGCACTCTTTCTAGAATCTCAGCATCTTTTTTTTACATTGTAGTGAACAAAACTGGATGCAATATTCCAAGTGTGGCCTTACCAAGGCATTATAAAGTGGTATTAACACTTCACGTGATCTTGAGCCTATCCCTATGTTAATGCAAATTAGAATTGCATTGCATTTTTTGGTTGTCACTGTTGGTTTGTATTTAATAGGTTGTCCACTAAGACTCCAAGATCCCTCTCACAATTACTGCTATTAAGCCTGGTTTTGGTAGCTGCAGCACCCTGTTGGCTCATATTTAAGTGATTGTCCACTTAGGACTCCAAAATCCTTCTCACAGGTACTACATATACTATACCTGTGCATTTGGTATTTGGTACATTGTAATGGGAAAGACATAATATAGTAAGTGTGATGAAATCTTTCTAAAACACACCATTAAAATATTAATTTCAAGACTAAGGACTGAAAAATAATGAAACATTTGGGGAGTAATCAAGTTAATTGCATGTAATTACTTGAATGTTAAGATAAATGAAACTGAATCCATTTTAGCATTGTTAGTATATACATTAAAATTGTCTGGATCCCACTTATATTTAAAGTCAAATTTTGTTCCTCTTTAGGTACTTGTGCTAAGTTAGCCTTTTTCCAAGTATCTGGCATTTTTTCCCCTGTAAAATTGAAATAATCTTATTTACAAATATTTTTACCCTCCAAACATTTATAGTAAGAGCTCAGCAATTCATCTGGTCCAGACAATTTTTCAGGTTTAATCATTTTTATAGCTTTAGAACTTCTCCTTACTTTTATAGGTCCATTCATAACATGTCTTTGTTTCTCTGTAATCCTTGCTAGACTTTTTAAAAAAATTATTCATATATTTTCTTCAAAAAAATATCATTTCCTTTACACAAATTAAAATGGTACTGATGAAGCCCCTTCTTCATAGCTACATTATCCATTGCCTCTTTATTGAATTTCAGTATCATTTTCTTTCCTTAATTTGCTAGCCAAATTCCCTGGTTTATTTGCAACTTCAGGGTTTTTTGGCTTCATGTAGCTCACTTTGAGCTCCATTTCTCTTACTGTTAACATTGATAATTGGTGTTTTAAAAGTTTAATTTGATGAGACATACTAACCTTCTCTAATTCTCCTCCTCCTCCTCCTCTATTTATCTCATCGAAAATAGGCTGTTTCTCTCCGCCATTCTTTTTGAGTTTGGATATTGGATATTTGGATATTGGATAAAATGAGCTCTGATAAAAACATTTTTATTTGCATCCCAAAGTCATTCTTAAATCAGTAGCTTTATTTAAATTATTTTCAAAACATCCTTTTCCTCCTTTTCTACAATCCTCCAATATTGCTTCTTTTCACAATGTTTTATTTATTATCCATCTAAAAAAGCCCTAAATATCCTTTTATAAACTAAATTTGCAGGATTACGAGCAGAAAATCTTTGGGAAAATCTCTCCTTTAGAGCTCTTTGAGATCCCAGATCCTATCTATTCTTAAGAAGGATCTAAGTTTTTCTGAAAAGCAGATGTAGCTTCTATAATTTTTGTTTCTCCATTCATCGAAAGTCTTATTTCATATTCTGTGTAAAGGAACTCAAAGAAGATTGTAAACAGACTTAAACACCTTCATGTAAATATCAAACTTGTAAGATTTGGGTTTCCTTTTGAGACCTAATGTTGCAAAGCAGATTTTTCCACCAATAGGAATGTAGCATACCTATTGCCAAAAAAATATTGGAAGAAAATTCGCATATGGCTGGAAACTATGATGAAACAATACATAGACTTGAAACCTGAGACATTCCGGTTGGTCATGCTACCAGAAAAACTACAATAAAGGTAATACATATTTAATTTTACATATTCGACAGCCAAGATTGTAGACACACAATACTGGAAAAATGAAGAAACAGAAACCCCTACGGATAATATAATCAAAAAGATTCTGGAATGTGCAGAAATGGATAGGGTAACTCTAAAAATTAAAGAAAAAGAAGATTCGGAATATTTTATACATGGGAACCTTTCTACAAATGATAAGTAGATAGATACAGAGGTTAGATGAATGGATTTATGTGAAAATATGGATTACATGGGAAAGAAAATCTTTTAGCAAATATTTTGATGGCTATATGACTGATGTCAATATGGAAAATTGTACACTTTCTAACAAAGATTGACATTATCTATATATATAAAAGCAAAATACCAATCACGCATCATCACAAAATCTCCAGAACCATAATGCCTACAAACTTGACATTTAGCACATATGTTCCTCTTGGCTTCTAGATGCTCATTAAGAAAGAATTTCTGAAATGACCATCAGAGCATTAGCATTTCTATATTATTATTAACACGCTCTGATGCTAAGGAATTCTACTCCCCCCCCATCTGAAAAGAAATCTCTTCCAATTGCAAAACACAAGCTGAGGAGAGGAGTTTCAGTTTCATTTTTAGTTTCACAGCACCAAGCAGCTTTAGTAAAGAACAGTTGAGCTAAGCCATGCCCAGCTCCTTGCTGTCTCCTTCTTGCTCACACAGCAAATGCTGTTTCACTTTCCAAACAGCCCTCAACTCTCTCACACACTGACAGGATGTTAGCCAGATGAATACCGATGGATGCTGGTAGGCAGAGGCAGAAATTTCCCCCCTTTATTTTCCTCCCCCAAAACAAAGCCAGACCACATAGTTTCGTAGCGAAGCACAGGCATCGAGCTAGTCTTATATATGTTTGTACATACATTATTATAATGAAGTTTATATTTTAACACTATGGACACCTAGAAAACACACTGTTCAATATAGAACTGGAATTTGTGATGCAAAACAACAAAAATATTTATAAACAAGGAATGTAGCATTCCTACAGCTATCTGGCTTTTCAGAGATAGTTATGGTAGTTGGAAGATTCTGGAGTCCAAATCTGAAGTGGCAATTTTGCAGGCAATATAGGTACTTACAAACATTCATTTAGTGACAGTTTGAAGTTGTAACAGCAATGAATAAAGGGATTTATGACTGTTGCAGCATCTCCATGGCCACAGGGTCAAAATTCAGATCTTTAGTAACTAGTTCATATTTTTGATGGTTGCAGTATTCCAAAGTCACCAGGGAAGCCAGATTCACTTAACAACTGTGTTACCAACTTAACGGACTGCAGTAATTCACTTAACATCGGTGGCAAGAAAAGTCATAACATGGAGGAAAAGTCACTTAAAAGTTGCTCAGGAACAGGCGCCTTGGACTCAATGGTGATTTTAAGTCAAGGACTACCTATAATGGGAAAATTTGAAAAAAAAATGATTAGGCTCTGTTCTCTATTCTCTTGGAAAGGCAACGTGAATGAATATTTGTAGTGAGCATCACAGGAAACATACAATGAGTGATGTGGTGACCTAGAGGCAGAGCTCTCACCTCACAGTCAGGAGGCTGTGAGTCAATCCTAGACAGAGGCAGATATTTCTTTCTCTGGGCTCAATGAGAGCTGGGTGGCGCAGTGGTTAGAGTGCAGCACTGCAGGCTGCTTCTGCTGACTGCCGGCTGACTGCAATTTGGCAGATCGAATCGCACCAGGCTCAAGGTTGACTCAGCCTTCCATCCTTCCGAGGTGGGTAAAATGAGGACCCCCAATTGTTGGGGGCCATATGCTGACTCTGTAAACCGCTTAGAGAGGGCTGTAAAGCACTATAAAGCGGTATATAAGTCTAAGTGCTATTGCTATTGCTATCATCTGCTTAACAAAACTCTGCATTGGCAACACGAAGGACATCTGGCCATGAAAAATTCCTCTAGCTCCCTTCAGTTTCCCAGACACTACCCCACAAGGGATTATGAGGTCATAAGAAGAAGAAGAAATAGAAGAAGATGATGACGATCACAGGAAACACAATATTGTACCACAAAGAGATACATCTTTATTTTTTATGACCAAGATTGTGGAGTTCTTGAGAAACCTCCCTCCCACTCCATCTAATAGGGAGAAGGTGAATTAGGGAACACGTTGATCTGATCTGCTTGACCTCTTCTTATCCATAATCAGAATTTATTAACTTTGGCTAAAGTGAAACTGAAGGCAAATTTTCTAATGATGCTACATTGCTGAAAAATCCCTAGCCGAACTGGCAAGGGATAATTTCACGCAACCCAGAAAAAAAGAGGCAGCAACAATAGTTAGTTAAAATTTGTCATGATGAGCAACTTGCTTAAATGTTCTTAAGTGACCTCATGAAAAATAAGCAGGTATTCTTTTCCACCCATTTAATCCTAGAGCTCCCGTGGAGGCTGTTAAATACAGCTATGTGATTTATCTTGTGGAGAATCAGCATAGAGCACTTTTCCAAATCCTTGTTAAACTAAAATAGTGAGGTAAATTTATGTTTAAGGAAATAGCCAAAGCATTTAGGAAGCCTCAAAGTAAACAAGAAAAAAACCGTAAAATATTGTATACCATTTGCCTTCTATCGAAGCAGTATTTTGCACTCCTTTCTGTGACGTTTCACATCTCATGATTCACTAAGGGTTCCATTTGTTTTGGAAAGGAGTCTAAGTTAAATTTTACATCTTCCAGAAAACATCCTTGAATGATGTTTTGAACTGAGAAAACATCTTTGATTTAAAAAACAACAATATTATTTTCGGATGCAATAAGTGGTTAAACATTAGAGATGGAAGTTTAAGTTTTCTTTAAATTATAGGGTCATTCTTATCAATGGATAAAAGCAAATCTCTCTTTGTGTGCAATAGGAACAGAGGTGGGTATTCGGCAAGTTCTGACCAGTTCTACAAAACTGGTAGTGGAAATTTTCAGTAGGTCGGAGAACCAGCAAATACCACCTCTGACTGGCCCCGCCCCCATCTCTTCTCTGCCTTCTGAGTCCCAGCTGATTGGTTGGGTCTTCTTTGGTTGCCTCGCACAGGAGAACAGAGCTGCAAAGCAGGTTAGTGGGGTGGGGAGGGAATGGGATTTTGCAGTAACCTTCCCCCAGGAGTGGGGTAAGAATGGGCATTTTGCGAGAGTAGTGTTTGCATAATACACACACAGCGCACTGTGCAGTAAATATAGGTTTTTATTTTCAGAAACATTAAGCAAAGTTCAAACACAGTCCAAAGTCATTCACAGGTAAGATCAGTCAGTGTACAATTCAGGGATAATTCCAATAACAAAGTCCAGTGTCAAAAACAGTTTAGTATCAGACTTACATCAAATCCATGAATATCAGTCAATTAGGAAAAATGGAGGAACGGCAATACTCTCCAACAGAAGGAAAACAGAGACTCACTCAGACACACTCTCTTCTGAGACTAAGACTAAGACAACACAGGTTTCTGGCTCCATCTTATGGCCACATAAGATAAATGGTATTTAACAGCCTCCACGGGAGCTCTAGGATTAAATGGGTGGAAAAGAATACCTGCTTATTTTTCATGAGGTCACTTGAGAAACCACACCCAATTACACTTTTATATTTTCTTAAAGATACAGTATTAAAATGTCTATCCTGGTTTATATATTGTCCAACCCAAAGAGCTGTTAGGTGACTTACAGGGATGGAGATTTTACAGCATCCTTCCCCTGCCACACCAACCAAGCCAAGCCCACTAAGTTGTGGGTGCTCCAACACTGAAAGATTTTAAGAAGAGACTGGACAGCCATTTGTCTGAAATGATATAGCAACTCCTACCTGAGCACAGGGTTGGACTAGACATCCTCTGAGGTCCCACCCAAATTTATTATTCTATGTTCTATGTAGTTTTTGTCAGTGGTGCTATCTAGAACCAACTTTTAATTCAAGAAAGAGGTATTACGTTTGATCAGGATTGAAACTTTTATTCTAACCATTTTGTCATTTCTTACCCTTATTTCCATTTTGTTTTCTTTCAGTGTCAATCATCACACTTAAGCGTTTCTACAAATGACTCAGTGAAGTAAATATTTATGCAGCTCTTACATTGGCACTGCACACAAAACCATCCAGTTTTTGGTTATGTTTATGAACACGCAAAGGGCTAGGAATTGTTATGCTGCCTTGGAAGAGTTGTGAAAGTAAGTGGGCCATACAAGGCTGATTTTGCATCTTGGTGGGTAGGAGCAGATGGCAATGTATTCCTGTTGAATTTGCAAAGAGTGTTAATCCTAGAACACAGAACAACAGAGTTTGAAGGGGGCTTGGAGCAGTGGTGGTATGCTACCGGTTTGGCCTGGTTTGGCTGAATTGGTAGCTCTGAGGATCATCTGGGAACAATCTGGTTCACTCCGACAATCAGCTGCTGGGCCTGCCTGCCCACTGACCTTTATTTCCTGCTTTTAAATCACAGCTGCTTCGTATGGCACAACGGAGTGCCATGTGTCAGCTCTTGAACACATAGAAAGAGTGCAGGATTGCAGGAAAAGTTCAGAAGGAAACCCTCTGCACCAGGGGTGGGATTAAAACTTCTTAACAACCAGTTCTGTGGGCATGGCCTAATTTGTGGGTGTGGCTTGGTGGTCATGTGACTAGCTGGGCATGGATTATATGTAAATATTATAAATATTGATGTAAATATTGATTTTTTTAATATAAAAAAGGAGCAACTTTTATCCAAAATCAGGCAAACCAGGCAGGCAGATTGAATTGCTTACAGAACCACAGATTCATTCAGAGATCTATCTTTCTGCAATCTGGTACTGGAGTCTGCACTGAAAAATAGAAGCTTCAGTCCTAAGAAAGGTTCAGCTCTGCTTTTAGATTAGCTTGAAAGCAAGAAATCCAATGATTTCTTGCTTTCTAGTTAATCTAAATCTCCCGGCACAGCAGAACAGCTGATAGTCGGGGTGGGGGGGGAAGGAAAAATAGCAACTTAGCAGGCAAGCTTGCCAGGTAAGGAGTGAGTGGGCGGGGTGGGGCAGCACCAGCCAGTGGTGCAAGTTGTCGGTTCTCTGAACTGTGCAGAATCATAACAACCAGTTCTATAGAACCAGTCTGACCAGGTAGAATTCGCCCCCCTGCTCTGCATGTGTGCAAAGCACACATTGGGCGCATATGCGTGCAAAGTGTACCCACCAAGCTACACCCACCGAACGAGTGGTAAAAAAATTTGAATCCCACCACTGCCTTGGAGGTCTTCTATTTCAACCTCCTGCTGGAGGAAGAGACCCTATACCATTTCATACTAATGGTTGTTCAGTCTTTTTTTTTTTTTTTTGAAAGCCCTGATTTCAAATGCACCCCTGGTTTAAAACATTATATTGTTCATCCCATTTGCTCCCTGCTTTAATTTCTTGACTGCTTTTAAAGGATTCTTTCACTTAATATAAATACTAAGGTGTACACTGGTGTAAGCGAGGCTGTATGTGTTTAAGGAGAATATCAGGAGGTCTCCTGAATTTTCCTGCTGAAAATTAACTACCAAACACCTTTCCCAACTAAAAATAAAAACAGATGCTGATAGGGAATTTTCAGGATATCAGATATAGAATTATTTAGCGCATCTTAAGACCATGACCAAGAAAAGTAAACATATATACATAAGCTACATAATTAAATACAAAACTCTTACTGGAGTATGGCAGTGACCTCATAACATGATGTCCAGTTTAGTTCTCCAGGCAATCACCTCTGGCATTGCTTCATGACAAATTATCCAAGGAATAAGAGAATCATAGAGTCATGCCACAAAGAGGGAGTCAAGATTTTTGAGGGTAGATTAATTGGCCAAATGGATCAGGAATTCGATCCTGACTGGCTCAAGGTTGACTCAGCCTTCCGTCCTTCCAAGGTTGGTAAGATGATGACTCAGATTGTTGGGGGTAAGACGCTGACTCTGTAAACCGCTTAGAGAGGGCTGTAAAGCACTATAAAGTGGTATATAAGTCTAAGTGCTATTGCTTTTTTTAATAAAAAGTTTTTGTTAAGTTTGGGAAATGAGAGGCTGAACCAGAGCATGAGTGCAACAATACTTTATTATAGCAATAAAGGACTGACCGTGCTTGCCAAGCCTGGAACTGGCTCGCAGCGATCAGCAACTGGTTGGACCCCACAGCCTGCTTTTATAGCTGGCTGCTGGGGAGAACCAACCAATGAGTGAGGGGGAAAAACGCCCCCGCAAAGTGAATGGACCTGAGTGAGAACTCCTAGAGTTCCAAGGACATAACACCCCTTCCCCCAGATGCGAACACGCATAGTCTTTGAGGTAGACAGGAGGTTTACGCTGGCACCCAGAACGGCGCAACTCTGGTGGGTTGTCTGTCAGTTCAGAGTCTGTAGGGGAAGGCAGGATCGGTAGGGAGTCACTAACACGCCCCTCGGGTCGGGTTGGTTCGGGACTCGTAGGGCTGGTCACTGGGGATGTGCTCCCGTTGACGGGTTCAGACTGGTCAGCCATCTGGATGCCGCTGTCCGTGTTCGGATTCCCCGGAATGGCTGCTGGCGTAAGCTGGTCACCGGGACTGATGCTGATGTGGGGTTAATGCTGAGGCCTCGCTCCGGTCTGCAATTCTGGGTCACTGCTGGCGAGGATGCTGTGACGCCTACGCAGCTGGTCCAGGTGCCTTCTCCATACTCGGCCGTCCTCCAGTCTGACTCGATATGACCTGGGTCTGGTGATGGCCATGATCTCGCCCGGGATCCACAGAGGGTCTCCAGCGAAGTTCCTCGCGAATACGGGTTCCTGTAAGATAAAATGTCTAACCCCCGATGTGGAAGCGAGGGGGGAGTCAGGGCAGTAATGTGGGTGAAGTCTGTCCAATACAGTCCTCAGGCGCCTGCCCATCAGGAGCTCAGCTGGGGACTTATTGGTGACTGAACATGGAGTTGAGTGCTGGCTCATCAGGAAACGCGAGAGTTTGTGGTGCCAGTCATCCTTGCTGAACCTAGCCAAGGCTTCTTTGGTGGTCCTGACGGCTCTTTCAGCCAATCCGTTACTGGCAGGATGAAAAGGGGCCGTGAAAATGTGGCGGATGCCCAGGTTGGCAGCGAAACGGCTGAACTCGGCTGATGCGAACTGTGGGCCATTGTCGGAAACAATGGAGTCGGGCAGACCGTGTGTTACAAACAGGTGAGTTAATACCTTAGTAATTGCGAGTGTGGTGGTCGTGGATAGCTGTGCCATGTCAATCCATTTAGAGTAGGAGTCCACGACCACTAGGAACATTTTCCCATGCAATGGGCCGGCTAGGTCGATGTGAATTCTGGACCACGGAGCGCTGGCGCTTTCCCACTTAGTAGGGGTGGCAATAGGAGGAGCTGGATGGGATTCCTGGCAGGGGTTGCAGGAGCTTACCCATCTGATGATGTCCTCGTCGAGGCCCGGCCACCATACGTAGCTGCGTGCTAATGCCTTCATTCTGACAATGCCAGGGTGCCCCTCATGCAACGCCTCCAGAACTCGGGTACGCAGTGAGGTCGGGATGACCACTCGAGTGCCCCACAGCAGACAGCCCTGCAGACTGGATAATTCCTGCAGGCGGGTCTTGAAAGGTGTAAATTTGTTTTCAACATCACCACCCGGCCACCCCCTCCTCACCCAGTCCAGTACCTGGGCGAGTGTTTTGTCTGCCTTGGTTTTAGCAGCGATGTCAAGGGCAGTGATGGGTAGGTCCAATTGGGTGACCTCAAAAATAGCGTGGACTGGAGCAGGGTCTTCAGCTGGAGCCGGCAAGGGGCAGCGGCTGAGAGCGTCAGCGTGGGACAATGTTTTACCTGGGCAGTGTATGAGTCTATACGAGTAGGCCGCTAGGAAAAGGGTCCATCTTGTCATTCTAGGAGAAAGGACTTGAGGGGTCTGTTTGTCCCCAGCTAGTAGACCCAGGAGAGGCTTGTGATCCGTGACCAGCTCGAAAAAATGGCCAAAGAGAAATTCGTGAAATTTCTTCACTGCTGCAACAGCTGCTAGAGCTTCCTTATCGATCTGGCTATAATTTCGCTCTGTTGCAGAGAGCGTCCTGGAGAAAAAGGCAATGGGAGCCTCGGAGCCATTGGGGAGCCTGTGACTTAATACTGCCCCGATTCCAAAAGGGGATGCATCTGCTGCTAGCACTAATGGAAGGTTGGGGTCGAACTGAATAAGTACCGCCTCTGACATGAGTAGTGATTTGACGGCGCGAAAAGCAGAGTCTTCTTTGTGACCCCAGTGCCAAGGTGATTTTTTATCCAACAGTCTGTGTAGGGGTTCTGCCACTGATGCTTTATGGGGCAGGAAGGACGTGTAAAAGTTCAATAGCCCCAAGAAGGCCTGCAGCTCAGTTTTGGAGGTTGGAGTGGGTGCCTCGTGAATTGCCTTAACCTTGGACTCCAGGGGGTGGATGCCTGAGGTGTCAATTTTATAACCCAGAAAGTCCACCTGTCTAGTGGCAATGGCACATTTTTCTTTTTTTAATTTGAGGCCATGCTGTCTGAACCTCTCTAACACTGCTCGAACTCTCTGGAAGAGTTGGGGTCTGTCCCTGGCCGAGACTAAGATGTCGTCGAAGTAGGGTACTACACCAGGGAGGCCCTGCAAAATCCGCTCCATGAGGGATTGAAAAATGCCAGGGGCAACACTTACGCCAAATTGGAGACGCTTGCACCGGAAAGCACCCCTGTGGGTGACGATGGTCTGGAGTTCCGCTGTTTGGCTGTCAACAGGGAACTGTTGATACGCTTGAGACATGTCCAATTTGGCAAAAATGCTGCCAGGTTCAAAAGTGTGCAATAAATGCTGAATGACGGGCACTGGGTAAGCGCTAACTTGTAAAAACTTATTGATTGTGGTCTTGTAGTCCGAACAAATTCTCAGGCTACCGTCTTTTTTTAGGGGTGTGACAATGGGCGTCTCCCATTTGGCGAAATCTGTTGGCTCAATGACCCCTTGTTTTAATAGTTTATCCAATTCTGCATCTAGTTTTGGCCGAATAGCGAATGGGACTCTGCGCGGTTTTAGCCTGATTGGGACTGCCTGGGGGTCGACTGAGAATGAGATAGGGGTACCGTTATAACACCCCAGCTCATCGCTGAATACATCTGAGTAATCAGCGAATAAGGAGTCAGTGTCAGAGGTTGAGACAGCATGGACTCCTGTTAGCCCTAGGCCGAGATGGGGAAACCAATCGAGCCCCAATAATGTGGGGAGATTGCCGTTAACTACCACTAGAGGTAGGTGACCTTTGAAAGCTTTAAAATTGACAAGGAACTTGCCTCTGCCGATTACAGGAATGACCTTCCCCTGGTAGTCCTTCAGGCTAAACTGGCACTTCTGGAGCCGGCTTGTTGATAGGCTGGGCTGTAGCCTCTTGAGGGTGCTCCACGAGATAATTGAGAGCGCTGACCCAGTGTCAACCTCCATGCGGCATGGTTTACCTTCTAACAAAACGGAGATAGAGATTTTACTAATGGTATGGCAAGCGTGTTTAGCATGGTGGTGAGTGCGACAGTTCAATACTTGCCTCTGAGGTCCAGAGTGTGAGAAGGGGGGGTGCCTTTGTGCTGAGTTTTGAGGGGCTTGGCAGACTCTCGCAATGTGTCACCTTTTGTGGCAGGTGTTGCAGGTGGCTCCTTTGAATTTACAGGTGGCCCTCGGATGAGATCCACCACAGGCTAGGCACAGGGTGATGTGCTTGGGTGGACCGGTGTTTACTTGCTTGGCTCCTACCTGCGGATGCCTGGCGTTGGTGAGGCGGTGGATGTCGTTTTCATCACTAAGGGCTTCCTCTGCTACTACCTCCTCGGAGTGGACTGGAACTGTCGTTAGCTTGGAAGTTGGGCCATGGATTTCGGTGGCTGAGTGTGCTGCCAGTTCTGCTGCCAGGGCCTCCTCGACGGCTTGTGCGAGGTTGAGGTCCTTCTTAGCGAGTAGGCGCCTTTGGAGGTGTAGATCCTTGACCCCGCAGACTAGTTGATCGAGGAGCATGTCCTCCAGGTAGGTTCCAAACCCACAATGGAGTGCTGCTGTCCTGAGGGCTGCCATGTACTGGTTGATGGTCTCTTTGTCTGACTGTTTCCTCATACGGAAGGTGAATCACCTGGCAATCTGTGAAGGTCTGGGAGAATAATGGTTAGTAAGGATTTCTAACAGTTCAGACCATGGAACGTTTTTTAACTCACGTGGAGCCACGAGAGCTGTGGCAGTGTCAAAGACGATGGCTCCACAGTAGATTAGGAAATATGATTTTTTCCGGTGCTCCCCAGCATCAGCCAGCCCAATTGCGTCGATGTAATGGTTAAAGCGGTTCTTGTATGATTCCCACTTCTCCTCATCCGGTTTGAACGCTGGGAGGACTGGATTGGAATTCATAGTGATAAGATCGGTTGTAGAATCTGTGGAAAAAAATCTCTCTGGGGCAGCAGCAAAGATTCTAGTGCCTGTGGTAGGCAAGTGATTTCAGCTCTGAGGAGGCTTTGTCACAATCCTCTCTCTCTCTCTGGGCAAAACACGAGGTTAGGCTGTCAGCCGTTGGCAGCGTTTTGAAATTCGCGCCTTCGTGGGCGTCAGTGACTTGACTTACAGCACCGCGCTGTACCTTTTAGGTTTGAAATTCAAATGACAGCCGTTTGAATTTCGCACCTAAACAACGAGTGGCTGCGGCTCGCAGCGCTTCACTTTTCCTGTAGCTGGGCTAACAAGCGGCTACAGACGCTTCTTACTATCGTTCGGCTGACTGCTTTCTCTGTCGGCGGATCAGTGTTCGCTTCTCGTTGCTTGCTGACCGCTTTCTCTGTCGGCGGATCAGTGTTCGCTCTCGTTGCTTGCTGACTGCTCTCTCTGGCTGCGGGTCAGCGTTGCTCTTATCGCCGGCCGATCGCTCTCTCTGGCTGCGGATCGGCGGCTAGTGACTCAGCGGTTGCATGGTGCTTCTGGTAGCCATCCCATCCTCGTCGCCAGTGTTAAGTTTGGGAAATGAGAGGCTGAACCAGAGCATGAGTGCAACAATACTTTATTATAGCAATAAAGGACTGACCGTGCTTGCCAAGCCTGGAACTGGCTCGCAGCGATCAGCAACTGGTTGGACCCCGCAGCCTGCTTTTATAGCTGGCTGCTGGGGAGAACCAACCAATGAGTGAGGGGGAAAAATGCCCCCGCAAAGTGAATTGACCTGAGTGAGAACTCCTAGAGTTCCAAGGACATAACAGTTTTCTATTTTTTACAACGAACATACAAGACAACAAATAAAACCTTCTTTCAGTTATATAGTGTGTCGGTTTGGTACATATATCTTGTGCACAGTATCTATATTTTCCTCTTAAATTTACATTCTTTTGTATTGATTAACTTTTCATATCATATTATATTATTAATATACCATCATTAGTCTTTTAATTTCAGTTCCATGTTATCCTTAAGAACAAATCTCGGTTCTTACTAATTTTTATTCATGATATAACTTATTCAGAAATAATCAATTGTAACATAACTTTACTATTATGTTATTCTTCAATTTCCTACTTTTCTGTCTAACCATTGATAAAATAAATCCCATATCTTATAGTACTCTTTTTGTTCTTGCTGTCTAATTACTAATGTTAATCTACTCATTTCTGCACATTCCATTATTTTCTTAACCACTTCCTCCTCTATCAGAATTGTCTCATTTTTTTCCAATTTTGAACAAATACAATTCTAGCTGCAGTTAAAACATTAATAATCAAATATGTCAATTCTTTATTGTAACCTTCAGGTAAAATTCCCAATATCTATGTGCTGTTGCTATTGCTACTTGGTTCATATGTTCTTACAAGAGTGCACCATCTGAGCTTCCAATTCAAAACCCGGAAGAGTTTTGGTGATTCTACCTAAATGCTAGCAGTTGGTCATAGAAATTAAGTCCACATTTATGCATTAAATAAGTAAATGGCACTGACGTACTACTGGTTGCAGTTCCACTGTTTATAACTTGTGATGGATTGGGGGGAGATTTAATTGCTGACACAAGTAATCAGCTTGGAAGGGCAGAGAAATGGCACAGGGAAAACCTCATAGAGCAAGCAAGGATGACTTATTCTGCATGTGCTTTGAGTTATAAGGTTATATCATTATCCTCTACTTCGAAGAAATGCCATTTGTTAATATTACAACATGAGCCCCGAAAGCAAACAGGCCTGCGATCAAAAGAGCATGGATATTATAATTATTTATTTTTTAAACAAGCGAATAGGTTTTTTTTTTCTCCTTTATGAAAAGAAAGCAAACAAAAAGGAGGCCTTCATTGCCTGTGGTGTGTGCTATTCCAGGAAATATTCTCATCTTGGTATTGCAAGCAAACAAACAAACAAACAACAAAAGCCTGCAAGAAACCAAACCAAAAGTGGATCATTAGTTGCCTGATGAAATGTAGCCACTCTATTTATCAGACTGGTGATCCCTAATGCTGAAAATATCACAGAAACTTTTTTTAAAAAACAACAATAACAACACACAAAAGAAAAACACCCAGCCAAACAATATGTGATGCGGTAAACTAATTTGTTATACGTATTTTCTTTTCTTAAATATTTGACAGCAATATTTATCTGCCACAAAGTATTTCTGGGTGGGATCTTGGAGATCTTCTAGTCCAACCCCTTGCCCAAACAGGTGACCCTATATATCATTTAAGACACGTGGCTGTCCAAACTCTTTTTGAAAACCTTCAGTGATGGAGCACCCACAATTTCTCAATGCAAATTGCTCCATTGGTTGATGGTTCTCGTGGTTCGGAAATTTCCCCTCAATTCTAGGTTGCTTCTCTCCTTGGTTTGTTTCATTCCATTGTTTCTCATCTTGCCTTTTGTTGCTTTGGAAAATCGTTTGATACCCTCATCTTTGTAGAAGCCCCTCAAATAGTGGAACACTGCTATCATGTCTCTCCTAGTCCTTCTTTTCTTCCTTCTTGACTCCTAATGAATGTATCTTTTCTTTTAAGTATGCTGAGAACATTTGCACCAACACAAATTCCTTGTGTGTCCAATCACACTTGGCCAATAAAGAATTCTATTCTATTCTATTCTATTCTATTCTATTCTGTTCTGTTCTGTTCTGTTCTGTTCTGTTCTGTTCCGTTCCGTTCCGTTCCGTTCCGATCTGTTCTGTTCTGTTCTATCCTATTCACGAAACTAAGCATATACAATTCCTGTACCCATTCTTCATTCTTATCATTGAAGGGCCATAGCAAAACGTATTTCTCTCATCTACCATTTGCATTGAAGGAAAAGTCTTTCAGGACATTGTTTACTAAGGCCGTGCAAATATGTGATTAGGAGATTGAACTTTGAAGTGATTTGATTAAATTAAATCCTTATTTTGTGGATTCTCCTCTCCCCATTTTTACCCAGAAACTAAATCCAAAGCAAAGCAAGCCACCTGCTTCTCTGGGTTGCCAAGGCAGCACATATAAATGTAGGGAAAAAGAATGGAGTTTTTGATTTTTCTAGTTTGAGGTAAGTTTTTTTAATGGCAAGGTTTGAGTTGAGTAACTGACAGGATTTGAATTGTTCATTTCGCTGAAGTTTGATTATTGGATCTAGAGATTCAAATCAATTGAGTTCAAATCATTGTCTTGAATCATTAAATCAAGCAGATTTGATCTGAAGGTTTGCCCAGGTAAAAATGCTGAATTCTCTTGAAGTTGTTGATCAAGAAGTTATTTAAAAGACTTATTTGATAGAATTGCCTTGTAAATGAAACTTTGAACTGATGTTTTATCATCTATCTATCTATCTATCTATCTATCTATCTATCTATCTATCTATCTAAGAAACAACTAACTAATTAATCAAGGAGAGAATTAAGAAACAAGTTAATCAACAAGAGAACCTGGAATTAAGAAGAAACTTCCTAACAGTGAGGATAATTAACCAGTGGAACAATTTGCCACCAGAAGTTGTAGATCAGGGTCTCCAAACTTGGCAACTTTAGGACTTATGGACTTCAACTTCCAGAATTCCTCAGCCAGCCATGCGGTCTGGGAATTCTGGGAGTTGAAGTCCACAAGTCTTAAAGTTGCCAAGTTTGGAGATCCCTGTTGTAGATGCTCTATCATTGGAGGGTTTTAAGAAGAGACTGGGCAGTCACTTGTCTGAAATGGTATAGGATCTCCTGCTTGAGCAGGGGTTTGGACTAGAAAGACCCTCAATTCCAACTGTATTATTATCTATCTATCTATCTATCTATCTATCTATCTATCTATCTATCTATCTATCTATATCATTATCATCATCTGTCATCATCATAATCCCTCTCTATTAAGTTTCTCAATACTAAAAAAACATCAAAAGGAGCTTTTACAACCATCAAATATTATGTAAAGGGGCAAATTTTCATGACTGCATCAAATGCATTTGTTTAAGAACATTTGGAAGAAAAGATGTTGTAGAACTTTTCATTATTATTATTTTTTTGCCACCAATATTTAACACAAACCTGTTTCCGACAGTTCCCCAGCAGTAGACTGGACCACTCCTCAGAAGGGTTTGGGTTTTTTTTTTTTTTTTGAAGATAAACCACTGACTTAGGTGATAGAGCAAATGCTATTGGTGGACATGAAACAAGAAAGATAATTAAAACTGAAAACAGAGTCAAAACTAAATTGTGTTCTTTTTCTGCTACTCATACACCATATCTGGCTGAGGACTTTTATTGAAAAAACCCTCTCTTAGTTTCAGGTTCTTTCTTTCTGATATTTCCTAATCGTATCATCAGTATTTGCAACAATAAAATCATGAATACCGTTCATTAAAATCATGAGAAGTTCTAATTCCACTTTACAAAGCCCTTTGTTGTGATCTGCTGGTAGCTTGCAGAGCTGGCAGCAGAGTCGGACAGTGGGGAGGAACATGGGCCAGTCCTGGAGTCTGGGGAGGGCTCAGAAGAGGGATCTACATCCAACACAGAGATGGGGCAGGGCCATCTGAGAGTTATGTGCTGACATCCGGACCCTCCAGAATCTGACATCAGCAAGGCAGAGGAACAAGGGGAGCCTGTTCCCAGTGTGCGCTTGTGCAGAGCTGCCAGAAGGCAAGAACAGTTAAGACAAAAGGGGCAACTTGGGAGTAAGGCTTGGAGGTGATTGGCCCCTCCCATAAGACATAAAGGAGGAGCAAAGGGACATGAGCCTTTGCAGGAAGCAACTTTTTTCATTTTGGTCAGATTAAACTCTGGCCTTGTACAGCTAATTGGCAATTTAGTTGTTGGCAGCATTTCAAGGGAGATAAAGGTGGTTGCTTATTAGCCTTATCCCGAAAGACTGTGGCAGACTTCTGTTGGACTATTCATAAACTGTTTGGGACTCATTACGAGCTGTGAATGCATATAAAAAAAAGGTTTGGGGAACAGCGTGTGTTTGTTACTGTCTCAGGAAGCCTTGGTCAGAACACCCTTAGTAAGATCACACTTGGAATTCTGCATCCAGTTCTTGTCATCACAATACAAAAAAAAAAAAAAAAGATGTTGAGATTCTGGAAAGAGTGAAGAGAAGAGCAAAAGAATGATTATGGGGATGGAGACTAAAACATATGAAGAAAGGTTGCAGGAATTGGGTATGTCTAGTTTAATGAAAAGGAGGACCAAGAGTAACATGAGAGCAGTGTTCCAATGTTTGAAGGGCTGCCACAGAGAAGAAAGGGTCAACTTTTTTCCAAAGAACCAAAAGGCAAGATGAGAGACAATGGATGGAACCTAATCAAGGAGATAAGCAACCTAGAACTAAGAAGAGATTTCCTAATGGTGAGAGCAATCAACCAATGGAATGGCTTGCCTTTAGAAGTTGTCACTGCATCACTGGAGGCTTTCAAAAAAAGAGTTGACGACTATTTATATAAAATGGTATAGGGTCTCCTGCTTGAGCAGGGGGTTGGATTAGATGACCTCCAAAGTCCCTTCCAACTCTGTTCTTCTACATTCTATGTTTCTCCCTAATGGGAGACATAAATATCGCTTATCAGTAGGATTGCAATAATTTTAAAATGCTACCCTTATTTTCCAAGAAAGATGATTTCCCCCCCCCTTTTTTTTTTCACACTCTCCAGAGGGTTACTTGAAAGCATTCTGCGCTAATGCCAAGCATTCAAAAAATACAGGTAACACTTCAGCAACCTACCTGCATTTCATCGCACACAAAATCCATTACTGTATTTTGGGGGAACAGCGTGTTCCTGGCAGCCCCCGAGTGCTCTATTTATTCAAAAGGAATAATTCACCATGAAGGCTTAAAAGAAAAACTACAGACATTTAAAAGGCATTGTGCAACAGGTCAGTGAAGAAAACCCAATTATTTCAATCAACACTGAAACCAGCAACTAAGCATAGGAGGTGGGGGGGGAAGGATATTATAGTTTCAAGAGTTTAATATGTGTGACAAAATTGTGACGGTATTGGTTCACTTCACAGAACACATGCTTTTATCCAAGAACAACCAAATCTTGCAGAACAGATCTGAAATCTCTCTCTCTCTCTCTCTCTCTCTCTCTCTCTCTCTCTCTCTCTCTCTCTCTCCCTTCCTCCCTCCCTCCCTCTCTCTCTCTCTCTTTCTCTCTCTCCCCCCTTCCATCTGTTATGCTTTATTTATGTATTGTAATATCTTTGCTTGATTGTTGCGGGCTGCCTAGAATCCTTGAGAGTTGGGTGGCAGACAAATTAAACTACTTTTAAGTTCCTTTTTACATCCATTAAGCAGTCCACCACAGCATGGTAGAATGCTTAATGGAAATTGGAAAAACAAACAAAACTTAAATATAATACTAGGATTCTACAAATCTCCTGAACAGAGCTATTTCTTTCTCCCCTCCCCTCTTTTGATGAAAAATTTCAGGGGCTAACTGCTTATTCTGGTTTTCTTTGAAAACAGGTCAGTGGAAGCTTTAGTAATATTTGAGCTTATTTACAAATGTTCAGGTAGATGAGGTGATCTCCAAAAACCCACAACATGGCAATTTTTGTGCCAGTTACGGGGTCAAGAGAGAGTAAGAGAGATTCCAAAGCATTTTTCTCCCTTACCTTTTAGAAAATTCAAAGGTTTTTCTCTTATTTAGAGTCTGAACTCTTTGACCCTTCTTTCCTGCTACAAGCATGGACATTTATTTATATATATCACATCTTTATTATGTTTACAAATAATTCAAGATGGTGAACATGTCTAAAATGTTTCCTCCTCCTATTGTCCTCACAATAATAGCCCTGTGAGGTGAGTTGGGCTGAGTGACCGGCCCAAGGTCACCCAGCTGGCTTTCATGCCTAAGGTGGGATTAGAACTCCCAGTCTCCTGGTGTTTGGCCCAAAGTCATCCAGCAGGCTTTCATGCTGAAGGCAAATTTGAACTCATGGTCTCCCACTTTCTAGCTTAGTGCCTGAACCCTAACCCTAACCACTAGACTAAACCCTCCTCCATCCAAATATTTGAAAGGAAACCCCAAATATTTTAATGAGAAATAATTCTAGCACTCATGGATAAAAAAGGATCACAATTTATGAGGATATGTGCTGATATCAGCAAGAAAGAAGTTGGCACAACATTGGGAAAGTGAAAATATGCTGAGGATAGAAGGTGGAGAGACCAAAGCTAGCAAAACTGCAGCCATGACAAAATTGAATTCTTACTAGAAGTTTAATGAATTTTAAGCAGGAACGGCTGTCCTGTATACAGCACATTACACGGGAAAGGAGATTTGGACATTTGGAGCAGAACTTTGAGGAAGAGAAAGGAGACTAATTAAAAACAACAAGTGAAATAACATAAACCAATTGTAGCAAAAAAAATATCCAGTGTTTAATATTAAATATGAAAAGCATAGCATAAATATTGAAGAATTGGAAAGTGACTGGGGAAGAGAAGGGAAGAGGACAATGGTGTCACCAAAATCCCCCTTCACTATATTTTAACTAATTTTCAAACAATCTGATTGAATATTGTTCCTGCTGCCTTGAGTTCAGAAGCAGTTCCATAGACGGAGGTGTAGACATTTTGTTGAGGTACCCCTGTTTAGTACTGTAAGGAGCCCCAGACCGCTCTTGAGTGAGGGAGTGGAACGTCTGCCAGTTTGAACTGAGGAAACAGAATGTGAGGCAACTGGCAGTTGGAACAGATTTCTTTTCAGGTGGGGAGCGGGAGTAGGACTCCTTAGCATCAGAGCATGTTAATAACAATATACAAAATACTAATGCTCTGATG
>NW_020769320.1:14783191-14807184 GCF_900518735.1 Pseudonaja textilis | reverse complement strand
TCTTTCTTTCTTTCTTTCTTTCTTTCTTTCTTTCTTTCTTTCTTTCTTTCTTTCTTTCTTTCTTTCTCAATATGTAGCTTATTTTAGGTTTTATCTAACATATGTTTATATGTTTTATTTCAGAATGGTAAGGAGTCATATTTGCACAATGAAATAAAATTGCAAGTGTAACTAACGGAACTGCAGTAAGTAATTCTTTTCAAAGTGAAGTATTTTCAGAAAGATATACTGTCCATGAATAACCATGAGTTCAAAGTCATGTTCTATTAAAATGAAAATTTCCTACTTTAATTGCCATTATATCAATTTTATTTTTATTCTGGAAAATGCATCAGGACAATCTTAAATGTTTCAAAAGACATTTTATTAACTAATGCAATGTTTGAAATGACGGTCCGCTTATGAAAATATAACTAGGATTTTTCAAACAGGTAGATCTTGTCCTTACCCAAGTATTCTTTTCCAGGAACATTCCTCCATACCTAATTTTAGAAACATAGAATGAGCTGTTTTGGTTTTTATAAGTAATAAAATGTTCAGAAAGCAGCTCACAGAATCTGAAAACCCTCGGTCTCATTTTAGAATTGCGATGTCCGCTTAAAAAGGAGGCTATAATAATGCTGCTCTAGTGAGATTTTGCTGCAATTATTTCTCTTTGAAGATGTATTATACACAATAATGCATCTGCCATCATCTTTGCAGCATCACACTTTAAATCCGAAATGCTCCATGCTTCTTGTCACATTAATGCATTGTATTGGGGCTAATTCAAATGCAAATTAGGATGCCCTGGTTTTTTTTGTAATATTTTTTTTCTTCAGGAAACTGGTAAGTTTGCTGCAGGCAGCATTATAAGTAGAAACCTTTGCAAATCAGAGCTGTCACCTCCTTGCCAGTTGTGTGTGTTAAACTTAACAGTGTATCTTAGCAAGTTAGCACCGAAATGAAAAAAAATACATAATCGCAACTCTTCCATTCAGTTCAGCTTGCTTGAAATTTCATTTATTGTTCTTCATCTCATTCCAGCTTGAAGCTTAGAGCAGACCTCAAATTCACCAAATCTCATGTTAGAATTGGTAATAAAGATCTGGTCACCAGTTACACCCCAGAACTATAGCCTAATAAGGTGAAAGTATTTATTTATTAATTCTACTACATTTGCATACTGTCTCCTACGCCAGAGCATTCTGCAGAGAATTTACACAGCAATGGAATACAGAAAGAAGGAACACTAAAAGCAATCTCAAAAGATAAAATACAGGACAATAAACTATACTCAAAAGTTGTACAGTATCGGGAAGTCCACTTCCAACAGTCATGCTGAGAAAACCTGGGTGAAGAAGTGAATTTTGAGCTTTAATTTTAATATAAATGACCCAGAATGATTGGGAATCAGGCAGCACACAATTTTAATAAATTACTATTAAATAATGCTGGCATTTTGTACTCGGCACCTGCTGGAAGTCTTTTTAGTGGCTCTCCTCCCATCTTATGATAATCTGAAGTAGCAAAAAGCAGCACTTTATGTCAGGAGCAACTTACAATTCTAGTTACAACCAAAAAAAAGCAATGTGGAAATCTCAAACGTAAAGAAGGAGGCATAAAACACACTTAGATGCCTCCTGTACACTCCAAAGTGTGGATGTCTTAGAGCAGAGTTGTCAAATTCAAGGCCCGTGGGCCGAATCCAGCCCATGGAGTGCTTAGAACTGGCTGGAGGGGGGGTGGAAACAACAAAGGACCAGTTGGCGGTGCCTCTGCTAGCGAAAATGGCCCCCATGGCCCCATTTTTAGCCTGGACAACCTCCTGCAGCCCTCTGCCAGTGAAAACAGAGCTTCGGGGGGCACATATGGCCCCCTGAACTCCGTTTTCACTGGCAGAGGGCTACAAGAGGCCATGCAGGCTGAAAATGGGACACCGTGAGGTATGCATTTTTACTGGCAGAGGGCTAGCAAAACAAACTAAAAACAAAACAAAAGGAGAAGATTTCCCCTTTTGCATCTGAGCATGCAAGAAGGGACAGTGTGATGACCCAGAGTGTACAAATTCGAAAATGTACATAAATATCCTTTAATGCCTCCAACTTGGCCCCACTGTTCAATAATTCTCAGTTGGAGATAAAACCTATTCAAAAATAGACTTCAAAAGAAAGCAATACAGTCCAAACTTAACGAGCAGATAGAGGTGAAATAAAAAACCAAACAAACTACAGTGAGAAATTTCCACAACGGACCAGGATAAGTAATTACCAACTTCAAGGAGATAAAAAGGCACAGGCTGTTGGAAGGATGCCAACCAAGATAACTTCAGCCCAAAATAACACACGCTTTGCTTCTGGCAATGCTGGGTTGTAATTTCTTATATACTAATCTCCCCAGCTGCAACCAATGAGGAGGATTATGGCTACTTCCTCTCTTGTAAGCCAAGTTGTCCCCTTCTGCATTACTTCCTGCATGTCCTAGGATGAAGAGGGGATGGGCCTGGTTCTTCCCCAATTGCCAAGCTGGCCTCTGCCCTTCCCCAGCCTCCTCCACAACCTCCGGAGCCACACTTCCACTCCCTGTTGGCTGTTGCTCCTCTCCCTCAGAGTCTGACTGTACCAAGGGCATGACAGACAGGAAAGGAGAAAGGGAAAAGAGGAAAGAAAAAGAAGGAAAGTTGGGAAGAGAGCAAGGAAGAAAATTAAGGAAAGAAGGGAAGGAAGAAGAAAGGAGAATGAAGAGGGAAGGGAAAAGAAGGGAGGGAAGGAAGGAAGGAAGGAAGGAAGGAAGGAAGGAAGGAAGGAAGGAAGGAAGGAAGGAAGGAAGGAAGGAAGGAAGGAAGGAAGGAGATTATAATGAGAGTGAGGGAAAGTCTCAGGGAAGTCCTTCATTACCTCTTGGCCACCAGAGATACTTCCAACACGAGTCCTGTGTCATGCCCACCATGGCCATGCTTCCCAGCCACATTCCTCATGACCAAGCCTCCCCAGCCCTCTGAAATGGAGTCTGACACCCTTGTTAGAGTAAGATGTTGTGAGTAAGATGTTTTGAGATTAGAGTAGCAAATAAACTTAATATCAATCCATCAGGTCCTGTATTTGCAGTAGATCAAGGAAGGGTACTAATCAAAGACACTTGCCCATTAAAGAGTGGAAGAGGGGGGGAATCCAGTTTTACAATAATTCATTTTAATTCATATTTAGCCCTTGTACCTTAAAACAACAAAGCAGTAAGTGGGATAAATGTTTTAAGGAAGGATTTTCATCTTCTGCATGGTATCAAGCAGTGAAGCTTCAAAGAGCTGCTTTAAATCACAGGAGATTTCGTCAGATCAGCCCTTTAAAGTGAATAGATTCGAGATGTTAATTTATTTCAGAGATATTGGACATAGATCTGAAATTAGGTGGGCTTCCTGCTGCTTTCTAAGCTTGAGTGTTGGTTGCCATGTTGTGCTGTTCACATGAGAGTTGAGGTGTTCACATGAGTAGATAGCCAATTAGCCAGACTGGAAGGACTACCTCCCCACAAAAACCCTCAAATGAAGAACGTAATTTTAAATAGATTTTATTTTTATTTTACTATTTTTAAGATGGATCAAGATATCTTCTCACTGGTTCAGTTTAACTTCCCTATGAGCAATTCATGAATTGTTGACAGGTTGAGAGGTAGTTTCTTAGCTCTGCTCTCTGTCTTAAAAGTGGCATAGAGGAAATGTTTCAAAAAATGGACTGTAATACAATATTTTAAGTCATTTAGGGTTTGCAGATCAATATTCTTTGAGGAGAATCCCTTCCCTGCTATTTCCACCCTCCTAAGGAGTACAATAGGGTGGAATTGAATTGTTAACTAGGGCATACAAAACCTTTGCCAGACCAATTCTCGCACACAGCTTGTCCGCCTAGGATTCACACTGTATATTGGACATTAACATGATTGAGCAGGTTCAGAGGTATTTCTTGAGAAGAGTACTGCACTCCTCCACTCACAATAGAATTCCCTATGCCTGCAGGCTCGAAATTTTGGGCCAGGACAATCTGGAACTGCTCCACCTGCAGTCCGATCTAAGCATAGTCCACAAAATTGTCTGCTACAGCGTCTTACCTGTCAACAACTTCTTCAGCCTCAACCACAATAATATCCAGGCAAACAACTGATACAAACTCAAAGTAAACCGCTCCAAACTCTATTGCTGAAAATACAACTTCAGCCACAGAGGGATCAACCCCTGGAACACCCTACCAGACTCCGTAGTTACAGCCTCAGCCCTTCACAGCTTCAACCCCAAACTGTCTACCATGGACCTCACCCCATTCCTAAGAGGTCCTTAAAGGGAGCGTGCATAAGCGCACCAGCGTGCCTGTCCCTGTCTTATTGTCCCCATTTATCTGTATTTACTCCCTTTGTCCTGGTTTATGTTCATACCTATACTTGTTATCTTGTTCATGTTTGATAAATAAACAAAGGAAGGAAGGAAGGAAGGAAGGAAGGAAGGAAGGAAGGAAGGAAGGAAGGAAGGAAGGAAGGAAGGAGCTATGGAAAAGCTCATCCTTCTTTGTTAGATTCCATTCAGAAATCTAACTGAAGCTTGAATGGATGAAAATATAGTCTTCAGCCCTTTAAGTCTCAGATTTAAATCAAATATTCTGATTGCCCATCTCAACACTCTGGATCATTCTCACATAGAGAGCCAGTTTGGTCTAGCGGTCAAGATACCAGGCTAGAAACCAGGAGACCATGAATTCTAGTCCCACCTTAGTCCCATTACAGCCAGCCCAACCCAATTCATTGGTTGTAGCAATGAAGAAAATAGAAAGAGGAAGGTGAGTTGGATATGTTCACCATCTCGAGACATTTGTAAGAATAACAAAAGTGGGACACAACTCAATAAATAAAATATATACATTCTACTATTATAAAACAAGGGCTGGGCAATATTTTTGTCTGAATTTAATACATGTTACTCGATATTCTTTAGCTATAGGCTTGGAACATTGATCATTTAGGATTGATTTCACTTCTGGACAGAATATGTAAGCATACACAAATAACAGAACCAAGTGACATCATCTTATCACAGTCTTAACTCACTTTTTTATGATAACTGTTAATTTTTCTCCCATTAATTTCTCTGCAGCCAGCAGGGCTCTTACAATTGTTTTTTTCTCAGAAGGCAAAGCCAAATTAAACTCGGTGAGTCAGTTCATTCTATAACACCAAAGGCAGAAAATATGCGGGATAACTTAATATATTTAAGAACAGAACAACATTCATGCTTGGTTTGATCCCTGAAAGACATAACAAAGCAGATTTTTTTAAAGCCTTTCTTTATATTGTCATATTTGTATGGAGATTTTGAATTTAAAGCACAAGCTCATTTTGAAAAAGAGGTCAAATCCAGTGTAAAAATGCCCGTGTTGTGTTTTGAAAAGATTTCTAGATTTGGGTATGGCATATTCCTTTCATCCTGTTCAGTTGTACTTTGCAGTTAAAACCACTTGTTGCCTTTGTGGTAACTGATTTGAGGATTTCTGAGTGAAAAGACTGAAGTCTTTCATTTTTTTTCTGATAAGGCAATGCATGTTGAGAGACAACAAATTGTGGAACGGCTATGTGTTGCCCTTTCACTTCCCAGGAAACTATATTCACAACCCTTTTGTGAGAATTTCAAATTGTTTTGAAAAAAATAAACGGTTGAAATTGGATTTTCACTTAAATAAGTATTTTTTATCTGATTCTGGATCTACATGAGATTCTGTTCTCCATTTCTTTCTCCAAAATCCTGGTGTGTGTGAAGAATTGGCAACTACTTCTCTTATATCCAAGAAAGCTCTGTTTTCACCACCTTTATAAAGCACTTGAGGGAGTATGGAATTAATGAGGAAAATATTATATTCAGCGATCAACAGGTTTGCTTTCAGTTTAGAGAGAACAGCCAGTTAGGTCACCTAAAGCAAAATGTTTTTGGTTGATGGGTTAGAAAGATCACAAGGATCGAGGCAGAATCTCATTTTTACTTTTATCTCCATCTCATCTGCTCACACTGAACGTTACAGGTAATAATATTTTAAATCAAAGTTCTATATATAATCTCAGTCAACGAAGTGTACTAAAACTAAAATAATAAAAGGTGAAAAGTATAGCTAACATGGACAAAAACAATCCATCAGATCTTATTTGCACCCTAAGTTTCAGCAGTATTAAAAATAATAATAAATGCTATTTCTTTTTTTAGGTTTCTAAAAATTTACAAGCTATGTTGTGAGGGAAAATAGGCGGCGGTGTTGGATAGGTTCGCTGCCTTGTAAAAATAATAAAGGCAGGGTACAAATAAATAACTGTGATGTATTTTGTTCCATAGAACAATTAGAGCAATTTGGAAGGATGGATGAGCACCATGAATTGTAAAGTGAATAACTCAGTCAAACATATTGATTCAGTACAGCCTCCGAACAAGAATAGATTGATCTTGGAAGATAAGATTATTATGTCTATTTTCTGGGATATATGGAGAATAAATGTTATTATTTTTTCTGTGAGACATAAAGTAGAAAGAATGTTATATAAAGTTTTTGGAATTCAAACATACCTGTTCTAAAAGCTGCTGTAATGTGATGAGAAATTCTTCTCTCATCCTTCTCTCATGGACATGTCATTTGTCCTCCGTTTCCATGACTCTCAAGAACAGAGTTGTGAGTCCACAACTGATCACAAATCCTACTTTCGTTTCTCCCCTGCCCTGCCCCCTCAAAGAATCAAATTTGTCAACAAGGATTAATTAGCTTAAGGATCTTTCTCCACTTGCCTTCAATAATTTTAACTAGGATTTCAGCTGGCAAATCCTGAATGGTTATGCCTGACAACATTTTATTATCTGACCTAATGAGATCCAATTAGCCCCTTCTCTGGTAGGATAGCTGAATGCTTTCCAAATATGGCTTTGCTAGTAGAGCTTGAGGCTGATATGCTGTGTGTTGCCTTTCTTTATCCTGGAATGGAAATGTCTGTTTTAAATGATAGTTTTGTGGGGTTCCTTGGTGAATGTGATGTTTGCAACACTGTTCTTGTGCTGTTTTTAACTGAAGGTGGAGGTGTAAGGCTGCTCAGAGTTGGATATGATTGGCATATCTGTCATAGTTCAGTAATCCACATTATTAAGTATCCGTATTACAAAGACTAGATTACAAATAAATGTAATGATGAATTAAGTCATTAAAATTCTGTCACTGTCAGGGATGGAGGCGCACAAAATAATCTCTCCAGAAAGGGATTGGGCTTGATTTCATAGTCATGGTTGCCATCTTGATTGGTGTGAGATCAGGCTTTGGCTGCATGGATTTGATCACCGCCTTTTGACCACTGTCTTAGACTTAACTTTTCATAATTAGCTCCTTCTAAAAATGACTCCTTGTACAGAATATAATAGAATAAAATAGAATAGAACAGAACAGAACAGAACAGAACAGAACAGAACAGAACAGAATAGAATAGAATAGAATAGAATAGAATAGAACAGAGGCAAAAATAGGATAGGATAGGATAGAATAGAAATTAGAATAGAATAATGGAATGAATGGAATGGAATGGAATAGAATAATAGAATAGAATAATGGAATGAAGAATAGAATAGTATTGAATTGAATAGAACAGAAATTAGAATAGGATAGGATAGAATAGAATAGAAATTAGAATAGAATGATGCAATGAATAGAATAGAATAGAATAGAATAGAATAGAATAGAATAGAATAGAATAGAATAGAATAGAATAGAATAGAATAGCCACTCTGGTATGTGAATAAAACCAGAATGACAGAGTTGGAAGGGACCTTCAACCACCTGCTTAGGCAGGAAAGTATACCATTTCAGACAAATGGTTATCCAATCTCTTCATAAAAACTTCCAGTGTTGCAGCATTCCCTACTTCTAGAGCCAAGTCATTCTACTGATTAATTGTTCTAACTGTCAGGAAATATATTCTTAATTTTAAATTGCTTCTCTCCTTGATTAGTTTCCACCCATTGCTTTTTGTCCTACCCTCAGGTGCTTTGGAGAATAGCTTGACTCCCTCTTCTTTGTGGCAACCCCTGAGATATTGGAACACTGCTATCATGTCCTTTTCATTAAACTAGACATACCCAAGTTCAGCAACCTTTATGTGTTTTAGCCTACAGTCCCCTAATCATCTTTGTTGCTTTTCTCTCTTCTTTACAAAATTCTTCCTACAAAAGATAATATTTGTAGCTTAGGGATGAACTGTAGGGGTTGTTGGTGGTCTCTGAGCATGGTGGTTTTATTTTATTTATTTGATTTATTTGATTGGTCAATTGTTTACAAGATAATAAGTATAAGTGTATACATAGTTATAAATACATGAAATGGGTACATATAAGAAAAATAAAAGAAACAATAGGACAGGGACGGTAGGCACGTTGGTGCGCTTATGCACGCCCCTTACAGACCTCTTAGGAAAGGGGTGAGGTCAATAGTAGACAGTCTAAGGTTAAAGTTTTGGGGTTTTATTACCAAACTAGGTAACAACCACTAGAACATGTTGATAATGCTACCTAGTTGATGTTGATACTAGATCACTGTTGTTATTATCTAGTTTGGTAATGAAACACCTGCAAGAAAACCACCAAGCTCAGAAAGCACGGAGGACCTCATTACATTCTTCCTCCTACATATAATCTGTGAAACTCAGAATCAATCTTATCACTACATACTTCACCATTTTCTGCTACAAAACAGAAAAAAGGCACTTGAAACAAACAGAAAAACTTTTAAAGGAAAGGATTGTTTTTTTATTAAAGGAATGTATTTATTTTTGTGATATTACCACTCACCACATCCACTGGTAAAAGAAAAAAGAAAGAAAAAAGAAAATGAAAGAAAACTCTCCTTTAAATTTTGTTCGATTTGAGGGGTGGGGTGTTTCAGGAACTCAATCAATCTTTTAGTAACAAGCAATTTTTTAAAATCTTTTATCTTTTTTAAAAAAACACTTCTAAATCTTGTTCACAACTCTTGAATTTCTGTTCGTTTCCAAGTATTAAACCTGCTCAATTGTTTGACATCTACCAAAGTTAGCTAGATGCTATCATCTGGAGCTATGTAGGTTTGGCAAGTCTGCAAATAACAGCCCATCTTTGTATGATGAAAAACATATGAAGAAAATCATGCCCATTTCAGTGTGTGACTGTATGGCATGCCAGGGGAAGGATACTGTAAAATCTCCATAACTTCCCCACCCCACTAACCTGCTTTCCAGCTCTGTTCTCCTATGCAGGACAACCAAAGAAGACCCAGCTGATCACCTGGGACTTGGCAGGCAGAGAAGAGATGGGGGCGGGGCCAGTCAGAGGTGGTATGTGCCAGTTCTCAAAATTTTCAGTACCGGTTCTCCAGAACTGGTCAGAACCTGCTGAATACCACCTTGGCATGCCATCACTCTGCTAAGCACCTAACTCCCTCAGCACTGTCTTATTCCCTAAAGAAATTTATTCATGTAGTAAAGCTGTATTGCTATTATCCTTCTTGGCTTCTCATCTTTCTGACCTCTCATCTTTCCTACTACCTTCTCCTATTAGTATCTTATGATTTATCACTGGTTTGCATCTTATGATTAAAGATTGTATCTTATGATTTATGATCTAGGACTTATCACTTTGTGATTTGCATGTACACTGAGAGTTTGTGTGTCCAATCACACTCGGCCAATAAAGAATATTCCGATTTGTTTAAACTGGGTATCGAGATTTGTTTATTATTTATTTATTTGTTTGTCAAACATGAACAAGATAACGAGTATAGGTATGAACATAAACATGAACAAAGGAAGTAAATACAGATAAATGGGGACAGTAAGACAGGGACGGTAGGCACGCTGGTGCACTTATGCACGCCCCCTTTAAGGACCTCTTAGGAATGGGGTGAGGTCCACGGTAGACAGTTTGAGGTTGAAGCTGTGAGGGGTTGAGGCTGTAACAACGGAGTCAGGTAGAGTATTCCAGGCATTGACCCCTCTGTTGCTGAAGTTGTATTTTCTGCAATCGAGTTTGGAGCAGTTTACCTTGAGTTTGTATCAGTTGTTTGCCCGTGTGTTATTGTGGTTGAAATTGAAGAAGTCGTTGACAGATAGACTGGAAAAAGATAGATTGAAATATCTCCATAGCAATCTATCCCCTCCCCCAATCTCCTTATGGAGTTCTTACTTGGATCCAAAATCAGATTTAGCATCTACATTATTATTTTTTTTCTATTTACTCTTTTATACTCTTAATTTCGGTTTTCTATTTTTTTTACTGCAACTTGTCCCAGGTCATCTTACATTTCATTTGAGTAAAAATAAAGATGTGATATGAGCACAAATCAGGAAGAGTGGTGATGGTGAGACCACAGCTAAATGATCTATGGTTTTGTAAGTTTCTTGACCATCATTGTGTGCAGAAGGACATAGACGGGTTTAGTCGTCTGTAACTGGTTGGCAGTTATAACCATATGAGTTGACTAAAAGATATATCTGTTCAACAAAGACATCTCTCTTCTTCTAATATTTCAGGCACCAGAAATTAACATTAGGGAAAAGAAACCAAGAAAATATCCTGAGAATGAGCAGTTTGCTAGAGCACTAAAGGGTAGAGACCAGGGCTTTCAGCTTCTAAAATAATTTCAAGGGCAGCCTTTGGATTTATTTTCCTCTGACCAAGACCTGGCAGTAGCTAAGGGCAGGAAAGTTGAAGAAAGGGGTAAGAGAGGTTAATTCTGGCTGAACAAGCCAAGCCTTAAGAAAAAATACATACTCATACAGATGACAGATAATCAGAGTTGGAAGGTACCTTGAAGGTCATCTAGTCCAACCCCCCACCCAAGCGGGAGACCCTACACCATTTCTGACAGGTGGCAGTCCAGCCTCTTCTTGAAAGCCTCCAGGGATGAAGCTCCCACAACTTCTGAAGGCAGCTTCTGTTCCATTGGTTGATGGTTCTCACTGTCAGAAAGTTTCTCCTTATTTCCCAGTTGAATCTCTCCTTCAGTTTCCATCTGTTATTCCTTATCTGGCCTTCGGATCCTCCTCCTCCTTCTCCTCCTCCTTCCTGCTTCTGCTTCTCCTCTTCTTCCTCTTCCTCATTTTTCTTCTTGTTTTTCTTCTGCTGCTGCTTCTCTTCCTCCTCTTCTTCCTCCTCCTCCTGTTCCTCCTCCTCCTCTTCTTTTTCTTCTTCTTCTGCTGATGCTTCTGCTTCTCTTTCTCCTCCTCTTCTTCTTGATTTTCTCCTCCTCCTCCTCCTCCTTCTCCTCCTCCTCCTCCTTCTCCTTCTCCTTCTCCTTCTTCTTCCATATCCGTCATTGGATGTTGGCAATCCGACCCCCCTCTTCTTTGTGGCTTGCAGTTGTCCAGTCTGTTCTTGAAATAACAATAAAAGAACCATTTTAGAACGGGGGGCTAAGGTTCCACCATGCATAGTGACAGGTCTGAGGGCTAGATTGTGTTGAAAGGGCAGTCTGAGCGAATTCTTTAATTTTGTTTTCATTCAAGAGGCATTCTCCACTACAGAGTTCTCGTTCCAAATGAGACTCTGGTTACTCCTCTTTGATTAAGTAAATGGCGTCAAGCCGCTTGGGTGGCTGCCATGTCAGAAAAGTGGGAAGGGAAAACTTCCATCCTATTAATGAGAAAACATCTCCGTTCACAAATATGCACCGTGGGGGATGTCTTAATGGCACTATTATCAGAGGAGATCATTCAGTGGCCTTTAATGTAGATCAGCAAGAGATGACTTTACCCTGCGCTTTTAAGCCAGCATGGGACCTTGTAGAAGGCAATTTTGGTTTCTCACAGGGAGGGGGCTTTGGGGGGAGAAACAATACACATTAGTCACCACAGTACAGAAAGTATGGAGGCCCGGAGGTGGGGGAAGAAACTGGCTACTTTACAATTTCACGCTGTTCTATACAAACCTGTCTAATTAATTAAGGCTTCTTGGCTGTGGGCATGTTGTCATCATATCTAACTTGACAAAGTTGGGCTTTCCAAAGAACATATAACATCTCAGTTAATTATTGTTTGCCTGGCTCTTAGGTCTCCTTCAGATACCGCCCTGCAAGGCCGAAGTACACATGGTGAAAAAGAAGCAATTGTGCCTTCTTTTCCTCTTCCCCTTCCCCTTCTCTTTTTCCGTCCATTTCCCCTTCCTCTTCCCCTTCCCTTTTTCTTCCTCTTCCTCCTCTCCTTCTCTTCCTCCTCCACCACAATCATCACCATGACCACCAATCCTCCTCCTCCTCCTCCTCTGCAGAACAGAAACATCAGCCTTATTCTTACCACCATAGGCACAACTTAGTCTTGTTCCTATCAAGGAATAACACTACAATCCCTACTGGTAGTACTACCACAACTCCAATCGCTCCAATGATTGCGAGAGTAACAGAACTGTATTTTCTGGTTTTGCTTTTCACCCTTTCTCTCCTCTTCCTTCTCAACTTAAATGTCTTTAAACTTGACATTTTATATTAGAAAGAAAACTCAGTTGTTAGGCCATGATCTGAAATGGGCTCATCACCTGGAACTCTTCCACAGATGCAATTTCTTCTTAATGACACACATAGAGATAATGACACACACATGTTCGTGTGTGTGTTCAATGTATGAAACAATATGCAGATGGGAATGATGTGCAAGTCTGGAAACAGTGCATAATATCACTGTAAACTAAAATCCAAAGTTAGCTACTGCCAAACTAAATTGTTAATTGAAGCATTCAGTTGTGATGGAGAATTTAGAGTGTATGGCTTAATATTAGAGCTGTTTACAGATTCCCTTTTCAAGGGGAAAAGGTGTTTCAGAGCTCATGCACATGCCACCTCTCTGAAACTGTTTAAAATAGCTGTGTCTTTTCCTGGGACTATCCTACGACTGTAGAAGAGATCTGTTGTGGCCTGTCAGCTGCTGGCCCCTCCAGCTGCCTAATCAGATGAGGAGGTAGAGTGGGAGTTGGGGCCAGCATCAAGGCAACCTGAGAGCTCTGAGGGGGAAGAGGGAATGGAGCTGTCAGAGACAAAAACAGAGGTGGAGCCTGGGTCATCCATTAGCCCTCAGATGGAGAGTCAACAGCCCCAGGTCCGGAGGGGGCTAGTGAGGAAGAGGAGGAACATCTGGGTCCCGTGCTTATGCGCGGATGTGCAGAAGGCAGAGGAGAGGAGAACAGTGGGACTCTATGGGATGGTCCTGGGGACAGAAGAGCCACCGCTGGTAGCTAAGCCCCACCCTAGCTCTGGAGATAAAAGGCAGGGAGGGTGCTGGAGAGGAATAGGTGTGGCAGACAACTATTTGTCTCCTGTCGATCAGCCAGTGATATTCTGAACTTCTGAATCCTGTCAGGAATGTTATTGGAATTCTTTCTTGGAATCGGCACTGCTGAGAGTTGGGCGCACCTTCTGAGTGTGTGTGTGTGTGTGTGTGTGTGTGTGTGTGTGTGTGTGTCTGCTGCGGGGTAAGAGCAAGCACACTCTCCAGGACTTCTTTTAAGAATGTGGGTAAAGAGACTCCTGGGAGCGAGCTTCACTTTTCACAGGAATTAGAGACTTCGTTAGCCTGATGTTTGTGTCTCCATGTGTGTGTGTGTGTGTGTGTGAGAGAGAGAGGCTCTGGGCTGGTGCTGCTAGACCTCCTTTCCCTTTATGTTTGGGAGCTGGGTCAAAACATGATCATAATAACAGAGAACAGGGAAAGACGCACCTGCTTCAAGGAACTGCTATGTGAACATTTCACCTATTCTAAAGGAGGCATTTCTTTTGAATCCAAACTATTGTATAGCATCCATTGGCACATAAAACCCAGAAAACAAAGTGTTGGCATGAATTATGTATGTTGGCATACCCGGACTCTTAATTTTTTTATTGCCAAAAGCCTTCAATTCAGTCTCATCACAGCATTCACTAAATTAGTAAGCAACATTTAATAAAGAAAAGTCATACAGGGAGATACGAGACATGTGTATACTGCACAAGTCAAAAAGAGGACTGTGAAAATATTTACAGACCCCCTCACATCCAGGACATAAACTGTTTCAACTCCTACTCTCAAAACAACACTATAGAGCACTGCACACTGGAACAACTAGATGCAAGGACAGTTTTTTCCCGAATGCCATCACTCTGCTAAACAAATAAGTTCCCATAACACTATTCAACTATTTACAAAGTCTGCTGTACTATTACTTTTAATCTTCTCATCACTCCTTGTTATGTCTCACCTGGACAAACTAAGTAATAAGTCCAAACTTCCAACTGAAACACAAATAAGCAGGCAAGTCTGGTAACTACAGGGTTAACTTCCTTAAACCAAAAACATTCTTGGCAGTCTCACGCCAGCTGTCTGCCAAGTCTGATAAGGAAGCACAAATCACAAGCTGACGTCACACACAGGAAAAATGCAGAAGCTTCTATCCCAAATTAATAAGTTGTCCCGGACGAGAATCCAGAGCTAAAACGCCCACTTTTATTCCCTGAGGGGCATGTCAGTCTCTCATCTCAGTCCCTGATTTGTCCTTTCCTTCTACGTTGGATCTCACGCCTACGCCTGCATCTTTGCCTCGCATCAAACCAACATTCCTCAGTTTGATCCTCAGCCAGAGGCTCTGCTACGCTCTCCTGATTATCTGCTGACACCTGAGGCACAATCAGGGAGGAAGGTCCTGGGGAGGAAGGCAATTCCAAATCCTCCAGCAAAGCAGGCTCAAACTTCAGAGCCAAATCCTCCTCTTCCTCATGGCTCAAGTCTGTGTCCTCCAGCAAAGCAGGCTCAAACCTCAAGGCCAAATCCTCCTCTTCCTCAATGCTCAAGTCTGTGTCTTCTAACAGAGCAGGCTCAAACCTCCAAGTCACAACAACCCTTTATCACCTCCCAATTGTGACTGTATGACTGTAACTTTGTTGCTTGTATCCTTATGATCCTTATGTTTCCTAGCATGATTTGATTGCTTATTGTACCTTATGACTATTATTAAGGGTTATACCTTTTGATTCTTGACTCTTGATGAATGTATTTTTTCTTTTATGTACACTGAGGGCATTTGCACCAAGACAAATTCCTTGTGTGTCCAATCACACTTGGCCAATAAATAATTCTATTCTATTCTGTTCTGTTCTGTTCTGTTCTGTTCCATTCCATTCCATTCTAAGATGGGAATCAGATTACTTCTTGCATTCATAGTTATCCAAACTCATAAAAGTCTATCTAGGCATAGATAAAAATCCTTCCTCTGCTAAAACATCTGTATTCCACTAAAACATACGAAGAATGGTTGCAGGAATTGGGTATGTCTAATCTAGTGAAAAGAAGGACCAGGGTTGACATGATAGCAGTCTTCCAACATTTGAAGGGCTACCACAAAGATGAGGGAGTAAAACTACTCTCCAAAGCATCAGATGGCAAAGCAAGCAACAATGGATGGAAACTGAACAAGAAGAGAACCTTGTGATGTAGATTTTAGACTGCAAATTCTAGAATTTACAACCTAGAACTAAGGAGAAATCGCCTAATAGTGAGAATGATTAACCCATGGAATGGCTTGCCTTCAGAAGTTGGAGGTGCTGCATCACTGGAGGCTTTTAAGAAGAGCTACTTGCCTGGAATGATATAGGGACTTTTGTTTGAGCAAGAGATTGGATTAGAAGACCACCAAAGTCCCTTCCAACTCTGTTATGCTGTTAAAAATAGATGAAAACACCAAGTTACCATATTTTCATACTGTGCTCTTTTCTTTCTTAGTCTTAAGTCTTTATTCAGTTTGCTCTTTGGCAGTCTTGCTGTCCATCCAGCAAGCTGCTGGAAGAAAAATTGTTGTGGTTTGCCAGCAGCAGGTGCAGATGGCTCAGGTCTCGGAGAGTGAGGTCTCAGATGAGGGGCCTGCGTGTGATGCAGGGATGGGCTAAGACCATCAGGGAGTGGAGCACTGCCTTCGGAGATTGTGGAGGCTGGCAGTAGTGATGAAGAGGTTCCTGAGGAGCCTGTGCCCAGTGCACATGTGCACAGGCCTGCTCAAAGGAAAGAGCAGCTGCAGCAGCACAGGCGACTCAGGAGTAAGGCTGCAAAGTAATGGCCCCTCCCTTAAGAGATAAGAGCCAGCTGAGAAACCGGAGTTCTTTGCAGGAAGCAAAGAAGTTTTTGCACTCAAGCCTTGTAGGGCGTTCGGACTCTTTTAGTTTGTTTTTGGAGACTCTTTGTGCTTGAAATACTTCTTGGCAACTTTATCTAGTGTTCTTGGCAGCCTTGCACAACCTTGGCAAGGCTCGTTCTTATCAGAGACAATTAGCTTGAAACAGCCTTTTAACTGGGAAGGAACGGAATTCATAAAGAATCATTAAAAGGTTTTGCTCCGTTTCATTTTTGTTTCCTCCGAACAAGGTTTGGGTCAGAACAGAAATAGAGCACAGGCTGAGGTCCACAACCTGTAGATTTTCACACTGGGAAAAAAAATAATCAGGTTAGATTTACAGTGATGGTTAACCTTTTCGGCACCGAGTGCCCAAAGCATCTCGTGTCCACATGAATTTGTGTGTGCATGCGCAATCCCAAAATACAATGTGCATGCATCCCGACATATGCGCTGTGTCTCCTGCACATGCGCATGTGTCCCCCATGCCCTCACACATGTGCCCAACCCAGGCATGGACATGCATCCCCCACAAGCACTCCACACACACCCGCATATGCTCAGACCCAATGACCAGCTGGCCAGTGGGAGGTGTGCGCATATGTGCGGCGGAGCTGAGCTGGAGCAACAGCTCACATGCCCACAGAGAGGGCTCTGTATGCCACCTCTGGCACGTGTGCCATAGGTTCACCATCATGGGATTAGAACATTCAGCTTTTAAGTTGAAATAAATAACTATGGGTATATCTGAAAAGATGAAGGAGGCCCTTTGGATTTTACTTCATTACTCATTGCTGATTCTAGGGGATGGTGTTCATTTCCATTAAGCCAGTGGTATCTTAAGTCACTTCCTCGGTCATATGGTCAGCATGATGTCACAGAGACTTCTGTTCCCACTTGACACAAGGACAGTTTTTCCCCCATGCCATGACTCTGCTAAACAACCAATCCGCACAAACCTGTCAAACTATCCAGAAATGCAGTATTACCATCATTTATTCTCATCTTCCCTATTACCTATCTCCATACCTTCTTATGACTGTAACTTTGTTGCCTGTATCTTACAATTTATATTGTTTTGTTTAGTATCCTAGTATGTTTTATGTTGATTGGTTATTTAGCACCCATGCCTATCACTAAGTGTTGTATCTAATGTTTCATGATAAATGTTATTTTACAACATCTATGATAATGATCTATCTGTACACTGATAGCTTATGCACAGGAGACAAATTCCTCGTGTGTCTAATCACACTTGGCCAATAAAGAATTCTAATTCTAATTTTAAATAATGCCTATTCATCTACTTGCATTTGCATGCTTTCAAATTGCTAGGTGGGCAAGAGATGGAGTGAGGACGGGAGCTCACGCCATCACGTGGCACTCAGGCTTCAAACCTAGACTGCCAGCTTTTCAGCTGACAGCATCCTAACCACCGAGCCACCATTCCACTTGTAGTAACTGTGCATATATAAAAAAGAATATTACCACCAGATTAGTGGTTTCAGATGTTAGCACTGTGAAATAAATGTTGGTTCAAATCGGGCACATTATGCATTTCTCAGTTATAGAACATATTCAACAAATTTCACAGTTACTATTTCTTATTTTTCATAAATATTTTTTTTTTCGTTCTTAGCAACTCAGGGCATCAGATCAGATTGAGGTACACCTATAACAACATGCACACAACTTTTGACAGATGCTAAACTGATCATCTGAAGTTTGTCAGGTTTGCCATCTAGAAAAGAATATTTCAAGAGGGAAAACCTCATCCTAGTTATATGAGTCCAAAATAAATCCATTTCGGAATGATATAAAATGAGAGGAGTTGGATTTATAGACAGATTTTTGAGCCTGGACAAATCTAAAAAGTCTCAAAATTGGTTAGAGGGGGAAAAAAAGCAAACAAATTGAGATCATTACTTTAAGAAAATTTAAGGTTCTGCATCATAATTTCTTGCCATGAAGTGGGTGAAATAAAACCTTTGGGCTGATTGAGTTTTGACCCTCTATGAAGGACATACAAGACCACAGAATCCAAATGGAAAATAGAAAATTAGGGAAAAAGCCACATTACAGCTTTATATTATAATAAAATACCAAGGTCAATGTATTCGTATACCCTTAGACATTACATAAATAGTATCTCTTCACACACCCCTATAGAATGAATGCACACCTCAATTCATTGCTCCAAGCAGTCTCATATATTTAATATTCATGCTAGCGGCATAAATCATATTGAAAAGGAGAAAATGTCACATAGAGATGGAATGTGTGTATTGAAATGTGGACTATGTGTGTGTGTGTGTGTGTGTGTGTGTATACACAGAGAGAGAGAGAGGCAGAGAGGCAGAGATAGAGACACACACAGAGAGAGACAGAGAGAGAGAGACAGACAAACAGCAACAAAGAGACAGACAGATAGACAGACAGAGAGAGAGAGAGAGACAGAGAGAGAGAGACAGAGAGAGAGACAAACACAGAGAGACAGAGAGAAGGTTCAATCTAGTCATGTTCACGAAGTTCTGAGTAAAGATGCCCTTTTCAACTACTTAGTCTTACACTCTAAGGAGGTACAGTTGAAATCTAGAGAGCCATTTTTCTCTTTTCCTAAGATTTCCTTAGCAGTCATTAATATAGTTTTGTCTTCTCATAGATCATGAAAAGCTACCTGGTATAAAATAGAAGACCTTTACTAGGCTATTTCGTTCCTATTTATGAAAGGGATTAAGGCTTGCAAGCACAGGATAAATACCAGACTAAGGTCTAATGTTTCTCATTCTTCTGACTTTCAATAGGATCTTCCAAATAATGGAACATTTGTTTCTTCATTACCATTAGAACTGTTGAATGCAGCTACAAGGGAAAGCATCCAAAACAAAAGAAAACCTTAAGGCCACTCCTTCACTTCACTTGAATTAAAGTGAATGAACCAACCCATTCAATCACTTGTATTTGGACTTTGTCTGATGGCACTAACTAACTTCAGATCTAGGAGATGTCATCATGGCCAACTTGATATAGTTAACACACGGTGGGACAGCTCACCATGGGAAAATTCAACGCTGTATTAATTGTTTCATTAAGTTACTTTTATTATTGGGGACCACCTTTTTGTTGAAAATATTGTAACTTGTATTTCTGGGTTGACTTCCTTTATTTTATTATTATTGGCCATGGTTCCAGTAAAATTAAAAGAACTTTTGCATTTGTTGAATTGTCCTATGGCAAATGGTCCTGTAGCAAGTTGGCCGCGGTGAGTTGTCTCACTGCAAATTGGTCGTGGCAAGCTCTCCCATTCCACTAACATCTGCCTGTAGCTATTTTTTTTTTTTTTTTTGTAATTCACATTCTTTGTGTTATTTTATAGAGGCCTTCTGAGCTTCCATGCCTTTTACGAGGATGCTATCAAAGTTATAAACCTTAATAGTACTAGATAAAATAACTAACATTGTATGAAAGGAAAGATCATAGCATTGTGATTGTGTTTTCAGAATGTTTGAGTCTGGGTGGGATTCTACCAGTTCAGAACAGGTTGTTACAATGGTTGAATTGCACACTGGTTTCAGTGCATAGCCAGAGGAGACAGATGTAAAATATCCTGTCTTGGCCCTACCGAAGCCTGGTTCAGAGGAGGAGGAAGAACTGGGACCGTCCAAGAGGGAAGGCACTCAAGAGGATGTGGGGATGATGCTGTCCTAGTCCCCTCAGGCATTGAGGGAGGTGATTGACCATATAGAAGGCTGCCTGCCTGCACAGACACAAAGGAGGATTGGCTGCTGACCAGGAGTGGTGTTAATAGACAGCTATTCTCTTCTGATAAGGAACAGCTGTCTACTCCATTTGATCCAAGAGCAAGGAGAGTGGAGCATAGGGAAGCCCAGAGAAGGGCTGCAAAACTACTCAGGAGAAAGCCACTTGGAGGGGGAGTAACTTAAGGAGAAGCAGTGGGAAGTTAGTCTTTGCCAAGAACAAATGTTTTCTTTGGTGTCATGCCCCTTGTTCCGGACTAGCAGGCTCAGAAGCCTGCAACTCTGATTGGCCCGTGAATAGCAGATCGTGATTGGTCATTGCAGACTGATGCAATTGGCTAGTAAACGGGCTGCCGCGATTGGCCCTGCCAAGAGCGGCAAACTCAAATCGCTTTCATTGGCTGCCTAGCCACAGCCAGCCCTATATAAGGGGCTGCTGTGGCTGGGATAGTTCGCTCAGATCTGAAGTCACTAATAAAGAGCTGTTGTTGTAATCTGAGTCTTGCCTCCATTTCTGAACCATCCTCCCAGATCTAACACCCCTGGTGGAGACTGACTCTGAGGAACAGGAGGAACAGCCGACAGGGAGTGGAAGTGTGGCTCCGGAGGTTGTGGAGGAAGCTGGGGAAGGGCAGAAGCCAGCTGAGCAGTGAGAGGAGGACCCAGGCCCATCCCCTCTCCATCCTAGGGCATGCAGGGAGGAGAGGATAAGGGAGAGACCTGGTCTACTGGGGAGGAGAGGGCCTTGATCGTCTTCATGGGCTGCAGCTGTGACAACTGGATAAGAGGACAGACATGTGTATGGGCAAGTGCTGGAAACAAAGCGTAGAAATATCTCTAGTTTATTGTTCCTCTCTGAGTTTGGTGTCCTTCCCAGTGTGTGTTCTGATATCTGTGGATGTTTTCAAGCTCTTATCTTGCTTGGTTTGTGTTGTTTTTTTACTCTTTATAATTTAAATGGCATTTCCTCCTTCTTGTAACTGCTTGTGTGGGAGTTTTTTTGTCTCCAGTCAAGGATATTTGGAGCTTGGAAGCAAAGTGAAGGAATAAAAGGGGCCTCACCTGTTTTTTGTGACTGTGTTTATTTTGTATTCCACCCTGGGTCATCACATTTGGCTTATACTCCTCTGGACTTGAGCCTGTTGCTGTTTGCCTTGCCTCGCTTGGAAGATTGCTCTTAGCCTTTTGTTAAGACCTAGCCCTTCTCTTGTGTTTGGTATTTGGCCTTGGCATCACTGTGCCTTTGGACCTGCTTCTTGCTTGGGACCTGTTTCCTGTCCTGAGGACTGCCCTTGTCTTGTGCCTGGACTCTGCCTTGGGGACTGGACTTGGAACCCTGGTCCTTACCTGGTGAGCATGCTCCTACTCTGTGGGCTTAGTTTGTACTACAGCAGCTGTAATTTGGGAGGCTGAGGGTGGCTGCCTTCAGGGTAGCATGGAGATGGAGTTTATCAATTATTGGATGGCTGTTGGATGGAGCATTTGGTGAGAGAAATAAAGAACTCTCTAAATCAGGGGTGTCAAATTCAATTTAATTGAAGGCCACATCAGGGCTGTGTTTGACATTGAGGAGGGTGTGGCCAGGGAGGGCATGGCCAGATTGACATCACTTGTGTCAGGGGCACCTGTGATGGCAAAGTGCTAAGGCAGGACTTCCCTCAGACCCTCCCTCACTCTCATTATAATACCCTTCCTTCCTTCCTTCCTTCCTTCCTTCCTTCCTTCCTTCCTTCCTTCCTTCCTTCCTTCCTTCCTTCCTTCCTTCCTTCCTTTCCTCTTTCCTTATTTTTCCTTCCTTGCTCTCTTCCCATTTTTTCTTCTTTTTCTTTTCTTTTTCTCTTTTCCCATCCCTTATTGCATGCTCAAATGCAAAAGGGGAAATATTTCTCCATTTGTTTTGTTTTAAGTTTGTTTTCCTAGCTCCCGGCAGTGAAAATAGAGCTTGGGAGAGCTGCACATCACCCACCCAAACTCCATTTTCACTGGCAGAGGCACTGCAGGTCCATCGTTTACTGTTTCCAGCATGGCCTCGTAAGCCAGATCTAAGCACCCCGTGGACTGGATCCAGCCTGTGGGCCTCGAGTTTGACATCCCTGCTCTAGATGCCCACCTTGCTTTGCCTACCTGGGTCATAACCTCTCCGTCCTGAAATATTTGTGATACAGGCTATAAGATTTGGGGGTACAAACAATCTGTGTCACCGCGTTATGACTATCCCTATGTTCTATCATCTTGTGGGTGTTTTTTGCTGTTGGTTGCCTGTCATTGTGTGGTTGTTGCATTGTTGGCTGTTTTTTGTAATCCAATATGATATCTATATATAGGTTTGAACAAGTGTGGTGTATTGTTGAGACTGAGTTGCCTTTTGTTGATAGACCAACAGATCAATAAAAGGAAGTTAGTTTGGAGAACTAGTAATAATTTGTCAAAGGTAATGATGATTTTACACTCAGATTAAAAACATGTTGGAATGGAACATAATGGAACATGGAACTTAACATATAAAAAGATGTTGAGACTCTGGAAAAAGTTCAGAGAAGAGCAACAAAAATGATTAGGGGATTTCCGGTTTGAGCTTCTTCAGCGACAGACCAAAACCTCGTCTCTCCGAGGCTTTGATCCGTGCTTGCCGCTGGAGCGCCCCGAGCCAGCTGGTTTCGGGGCTAAGCCACCCTGTAGAGGTGGTGAAGAGGTGGGGAGACTGCCTGCAGGGTTGAGAAGAGCCACATCTCTCCTCTGGAGAGATGGCCATTACTCCCTTTCCCGAAGGCGGTTGTAGCGGTGGTCAGAAATGGCCACCACAAAGAAGAACTCGACCGGAAAAGAATGTGCAGGAGGAAGATAAGAAGAGAAAGTTTTGGTTGACCGGGTCAAACAGCAAAAGCAACAAATAAGCTACCCTGGAATTAAAACTTAACAACATAATTCCCAAAGAAGATTTTGAAGCTGCAAAGGAGAGAGAGAAGGGAAAGGATTAGGTTTTTTTTCTTCCCTTCCTTATACTGACAGCTAAGAGACTTAAGCAAGAAACTGAAAAAAAAATCCACTTTGACATTAATAGGCATCTAAGCTGAAAATAAAAGTCAAAGGAATAATAAAGATTTCTGGACATTTAAAAGTTTTTAAAAGCTGGAAAGGAGAAAAAAAAAGTATAGAAGGGCAGGATCTGGAAAAATGGAGGAGACTGCCTGGAATTAAGGAATGGAACTGTAATTAAAAGGAACTTACAGTGAAATTTTAACAAGATTCCTCAAAGATACACTTTAATTGAGACTTGGTAACAAAATAATAGAACCCCAGGAAGAGAAAGTGGAAAAAAGAAGAAAGTAGAAACAGCCTTGGATTGTTTGAATTACTTGGTGATTTTTGGTTTTTGCATCTAGATGACTAAATTTAACTGGGTGGTTGTTTAAAAGTTTTTAAAATGGTATCACTCTTAGAAGAACTGAAAACAGAACTTAAAAAATGGAAAGAAGACGCACAAGAAGGGAGAAGTTCTTTTGGCTTCGTGTTTCAGTTCTTAGAAATGGAGATCTAGAACTATGAGAAGCAACAAGAAACGCTTGCAGAACAATCATCTTTAATGATCAAATAATTTTAAGTGGGGGTGGAAAATCAAAGGGGGAAAAGAGAGTGAAAGGTTTAAGATTAGAAAAAACAACCAAAAAGAAGAAGAACAATTTGAAAGATAAGTATAGTATTAGAAAGCAACAGAAGAGGGGATTACAGATGAGAGAGTTAGAAGTAGAGAGACGAGGGGGTAAAAAGGGGAGGGGGGAGAAGAAGAGGGGGAAGAAGGCAAGGAAAAGAAGTTGTAAAAGACAGAAACAAGAAATGGAGAAACAGGGAAAAGATATAAGGATTGTAACCATAAGTTTGTTTAGAGATAATGGGTGAAAAATTATTTGTAAAAGGGATTCTGCAAAGGTACATAAGATAGCTTTGTTATATTACAAATAGAAATAACTTTAGAAAATATGATGATGGGTAAAATATTTATTGTAATGCAGTGGGATGTTTGTTAATAAATAAATGAATTAAAATGATTGAGAGAATTAAAAGGGAACATTTTTAATTATTAGTAATGATTTATAAAAATATAA
>NW_020769320.1:14760471-14779140 GCF_900518735.1 Pseudonaja textilis | reverse complement strand
CCCCCCCCCCCCGAATTTTTTTCAGTAATTCAGAGACAGAAAGGAATTTTACTTAAGCTATTATTGTCAATAGTACACATAGTCCTCAACGTATGATCACAATTGCGCCCCAAATTTCTATTGATAAGTGAGGCAGTTGTTAATTTTGCCCCATTTTATTATTTATCTTGCCATAGTTGCTAAGTGAATCATTGTATTTGTTAAGTTAGTAACAGAGGTGGTATTCAGCAAGTTCTGACCAGTTCTGGAGAACCGGTAGCGGACATTTTGAGTAGTTCAGAGAACCGGCAAATCCCACCTCTGACTGGCCCTGCCCCCATCTATTCTCTGCCTCCCATTGAGTCCAAATTGATTGGCTGGGTCTTCTTTGGTTGCCCTGCACAGGAGAACAGAGCTGGAAAGTAGGTTAGTAGTGTGGGGAAGGGATGGTGATTTTGTAGTAACCTTCCCCCAGGAGTGGGGAGGGAATGGAGATTTTACAGTATCCTTCCCCTACCACACCCACCAAGCCACACCCACCAAGCCACGTCCACGGAACCAGTAGTAAAAAAAATTGAATCCCACCATTGGTTAGTAACACGTTTAAGTGAATCTGGCTTCCTCATTCGTCAGAAGGTCGCAAAATATGAGTCAGTGGCCAAGCATTTGAATTTTGATTGCGTGACCATGGGAATGCTGCAACAGTCATAAGTGTGGCATCCGGTCATAAGTCTTACTTTTTCCAGTGGTGGTTGTAACTTTGAATGGTCACTAAATGAACTATTGTAAGTCTAGGACCACATGTATGTTCAGTTCTAACCGGTTTACAGTACTTTGAGTTTCACGAGTGACTTCTGTCATTCCCTTCCATTTTGTGCTTTACCTCACACACACACACATGCAAAACTCGTTAGGACCAAATGTAAAGTTACAGGGTGCAGGCTGAACTAAATACACTCAGTGATTAGTTAGTTATTGGAAACCTTTTTAGAAATATTAAAAAGAAATATTCTAATTGGGTGTCTCTCAACACCATTTTGTTTCCTATCCTTTTTTGGCAGTGGTGCTGGAAAAGACCATCTGTTAATTTACACAGCCCTCGCTTTCTGTTTTTCCGTCCATCAACAGCCTGGTGGGAAAAAAAATCATCTCCTTTCTGATTTTCTGAATTTAGGCATCTTTTTGGCCATTGAACCAGTGGTGGGATTCAAATAATTTAACAATTTGTTCTCTGCCCTAATGACCGGTTGGGTGGGCTTGGCCATGGTGGGTGTGGCCAGGGGGGTGACAGGCAGCACTCAGCCTCCTGCACCCCCAGGGAGCAAAATCAGGCTGTGGGGGGGGGGTTGCATCACATCCCTGTTGTGGCCCTAGTAAGCCCCCTTGTAGCCTCCTGGGAACAAAAACGGGCCATGGAGGGGCTGCACCGCAACCCCCACACCCCATTTGGGGCCTAGTAAGCCTCCCTCAACTTACCTGGGAGCCAAAATAGTTTTTGTGGGGACTCCTGGAATGGGTGAGGTGGGACCAGCCAGAGGTGGTATTTGCTGTTTCTCCGAACCAGTCAAATTTCCCACTACCAGTACGCCAGAACTGGTCCAAACCGGCTGAATATCACTTTTGCATTGAACATCATCTGGGTGACATCTAACTCTTGCTGAAATAAAAAAGAAATCTCAGGGAACCAATAAGGTAAACTCTGGAATTATTATTCCATTGATTTCATATTAAAAAAAATTCTTCCACTATCTGAGGAAAAATATATTTAAAAAAAAATCAATTATAAGAATACAACATGGTGAGGCCGTTCTGGCATTACAATTGTTATACCTATATAAATTTTACTTTACCATTTACAGTCTCCTTATTTGATACCTTGTTTACTAATTATTCTAATTATCCTAGCTACTTATGTTCCGACCCTGCCTTTTTCTATGCAACAACTGATGGAATTTATTCCACGTTTCATAGTCCTCAGATTCTCCCTTTTTTTTTTTTTAATTCTAGAGTTAACTTGTCTGATTCTGCAGAGGCCATAATTTTCCTTATTATCCCTGTTTCTGGCAGTACACTTTCCTTTTTCCAGTATTGTGCATATATTATTCTAGCCGCTGTCAACACATGTATTATTAGACAAATTAAATCCTTCCTATATCCTTCTGGTATTATCCCTAGGAATAAAAATTCTGGCTTAAATGGAATACACTCTCCCACCATTTGTTCCACCCATGTCTGGATCAGTCTCCAATATTTTTTGCAGCATTGCAGGTCCACCACAGGTGAAAAAATGTGCCAGATGCCTCTTTGCACTTCCAACAATTTGGAGATAGACTTTTGAACATTTTGGAAAGCCTTGCTGGCAGAAGATGCCACCTATAAAACATCTTATAAAGGTTTTTCTTGTATGCCGTGGCTGCCTTATTGGTGGTCCAAAGCTTTTGCCATTTAGCCAATTCAATATTATAACCGAATTTTTTTGACCATGTCACCATTGTTTCTTTTACGTGTTCTTCCTGAGGAAAATATCTTGATGCTGTAACTTACTGCACCTTTTAAAAATCTACAATTAACTTCTCTCTCTTTTTTTTTTTCAATTGACAACCAGCCTATCACATCACAGTGTTGGCATTTAAGTCCAATCCGCCATGGGAAAGTGTTCTAACTGACTGATAGTTGAATACAGATAGTCCTTGACTCACAACTGTTCACTTCGTGACCGTTTGAAGTTACAAAAGTGACTTGTGGCTATTTTTTCACACTTATGGCCTTTGCAGTACCCCTGTCATCACTTGATCAAAAGTCAGATGCTTGGCTCATGTCTACGATGATTGCAGTGTCCTGGGATCATGTGATATGACCTTTGGGCAATCTTCTGACAACAAAGTCAATGAGTGAAAATCAGATTCACTTAACAACTATATCCGTAACTTAACAACTGCAATGAACCCTATGCCATTTCAGACAGGTGGCCGTCCAGTCTCTTCTTAAAAAATTCCATTGATGAAGCACCCACAACTTCTGAAGGCAATCCATTCCACTAGTTAATTGTCCTCACTGTTGGGAAATTTCTCCTTAATTCCAGGTTACTTCCAACCATTTTTCCAACCATTCTTTCCTGTCCTGCCTTCAGATGCTTTTGAATAATAGGTTGACCCTGTTCCATACTAGCAGGCTTCAAGGCCTGCATTCCTATTGGTCTGGAAAAGCCGGGCCATGATTAGACAAAACTAAGCATTCTGATTGGTTCTTATTTGGCTGCCGCGATTGGGTAAAACCAAGCGCGACAAGCTCAAATGCATGTCATAGGCTGCCTAGCCGCAGCCAGCTCTATAAAAGGAGCTGCCTCAGCTGGGAGTCTTGTCTCAGTATCTGGTTTCCAAATAAAGAGCTGTTGTCACTATTTCGAGTCTCGTCTCTCCTTGGGACCCACCGCCCAGACTTAACAGACGCCCTCTTCTTTGTGGCAACCCCTCAAATATTGGAACACTGCTATCCTGTTGCTCCAGTCCTTCTTTTCTCTAGATTAGCCATACCCAATTCTTGCAACCCGTTCTTCATATGTTTTAGTCTCTAGGCCCTTAATGATCTCCGTTGCTCTTCTCCGCAGTATTTCCAAAGTCTCAACATTGCTTTTATAGTGTGGTGACCAAATACTGGATGCAGTATTCCAGATGTGGAATGATAAATCAGTATGAACAGGGGTGGGATTCTACCGGTTCAGAGCGGTTCAGGCAAACTGGTATTTCTGCTGATCATTTGGTTCCGCCCACACACACTCCTGCCCTTTTCCTGGGCTTTATTTCCTTCTTTTTGAGCACAGCTGATTTGCGCGGAAGAGCGGTTTGCCGCTCATCAGCTGTTTTACTCACCGGGGCTGCAGCAGAAGGTAAGTATTATAGCTAAAAAATGTCTTTTCTAAATGCGGTGTGCACGCACTCACTGAACCGGTTGTTATACCGGTTGAATCACACCACTGGGTGCTAATATTTCTCATGACAGAAATCCAAGTTTATGGATAGAATTTTAGACAGCTGAGCTACATGGGCAACGTTTTAGCTAATGGCTTGGGCTGATAAATCATGTCCAATACTATTTTTGCATGCAGTTCTTCATGCAGGTGGGACTGCAGCCACAGAGATATACACTCAGACATGGAAACCTGCTGCTGACATATTTTGATTTACACTTTTTCAACGGATAATGAAAATAAGACAGTTGGACCTGCCCAGCCTATCAAAGAGGTAGCCAGAAAACCTATTCAAAGGATACATTTATTTTCCAAATTATGGCAATCAATCTGTTCAATGTTCCCTGTGCTTCCGTTTCTGCCTTGTGGTGTGGGTAGAAACAGCTCTCTTGCCACATTTTCAAAAATACACCTGCACATGACGTTCTATGGCAGTGATACCATTGTAGGAACCGTGGTAGAGAGATTGTCTGCACATATGCTTCTTTGCTCTTTGTTTTATCTGTTTATTAATTGCACATATCCTTTTCCAACTAAGTGACACCTCATGTTGCCAAAATAAGCATGTGAACTTTTGTTTCTTTTAGCACACACGGATTCCCTATCTTAGGTGCCTAGCAGCTTTGCCTTGGCATTATACATGGATGTTTGATAAATTATAACAATAAAACATTTGCATATAATGGGGATGCTTGCAGTGAAAATAATACATTTAAGAAATCATAAAATGCTACTTAGAAACACATATTGACCCTAGGCCTCATTGACTTAATATACAGTCAATAACCAAGTAGTATGAATAAAATATCCCAAAACTCAGGACTTCATTCTTCTCTATCCACCTCATAATTCTGAGATTATATGACTTTTAAAAAGTTGATTTCTACATTTTGAAAAATAGCTTAGAGATTTAGTGATACCAAAGTAGTTGAATATGAAACTTGTGGAAAATCTAAATGGATCCATCTACCACCTATCATCTTGACAGATAAGAGAGAGAGAGAGACAGAGAAAGAGGGAGAATTCCACATTACATATACTCCATAACTACATATACTACACATACATATACACCATAAATCATCCTTTTTCATCTCTATTAAAATGTATTCATTATGATCATGCACAAAGCTGAGAATAATACTTGATTGTTGGGCCATTAGATTTCTCTTCAATCGCAGTTGGATTTATCACATCATTTTGAATCTCTGATTAAACTAAATGTATGCATGTTTCTCTCTCTGTGTTTCTCTCTCTGTGTGTGTCTCTCCCTCCTCACACACAGACACTAAAAACACACAAACCCCTGCATATATGTGTGCGTAATATACCTATATATTCCATGATAGCAGTTTTCTCATGTGACAGTAACATTTAATTATCTTTCCCCCCTATCTGTGTTGCTAAGAAATATACAGTGTGAAAATGTACAAAGTATTTATCCCACTTCAGTTATTATCAGGGCTCTGTAAAACCCCAATTATTTTTATGGAAGAGCTCTTGGGTAAGATCCTGTTTAACTGTCTTTTTTAAAAAAAATAAGCAAATCAAAATTATAAGACATCATACAGTTAAAAAATGAAATCAAATGGTGCACTTCCCACATATCTTAGGGAAAAAGAACACTGAACATCCAACCTTAATAGATTTAATTAGGAAAGTGGGGTTGTTAAGTAAATACCATTTAATTCAATGACTCTCCGATGTAAGGAACACTGAACATTATTGACACGGTGCAAAATCCAGGTGAAAGAAAAATCTATTTTTTCCCCCATTGCATTCAAAATGCCCAAGGCCACTTTAATAGATTGTACTAAATTTGTCAGTGATGTTTGAATGTGGTATGATTAATTGAATACTTGTTTATTTGGGGTGGGGTTGAAATCATTTTAAAATGTGCACAGTGGCATGGTCAAATCAAATCGGAGCAGACTACCAATGATGCAGAATTTACAACCAAAATTGGACCAGAATTCTTGTTGCAAAGCAAGGCACTTCTTAAGTGAGTCATGGTCAATTTTAGGACTTTTCGAGCCCTGGTTGTTAAGTGAATCACACGGTCATTGAGCAAATCCAACTTTCCCCCCTGACTTTTCTTGTCAGAAACTAGCTGGGTAGGTTGCAAAAAGTATTCACATGACCCCAGGAAGCTGCAACCATCAAAAATACATTCTGACTTTTGAAAGTTGATCATGTGATCATAGGGATGCTGCAACAGGCATAAGTGTGAGGTTCTGACCAAGGCTTCCTGAAACTGTAATTAAACACACGCTTAGTTAAAACAATTCTCTTTTTATTTCAATGCTGGGAATTATGTTCAGCTGCAGCAACACAGGCAACTTGGAAGTAAGGCTGCAAGGTAATGGCCCCTTTCTTAAGAGATAAAAGCCAGCTGAGAAACCGGAGTTCTTTGCAGGAAGCAAAGAAGTTTTTGCACTCAAACCTGGTGGATGTTCAAAATATCTTGGTTGGTGTTTGAAGACTCTTTGTGTTTGAAATATTGCTTGACAACTTTATCTAGTGTTTTTGGCAGCCTTGCACAACCTTGGCAAGGCTCGTTCTTATCAGGGACAATTAGTTTGAAACAGTCTTTTAACTGTGAAGGAATGGAATTCATAAAGAATCATTAAAAGGTTTTGCAGTTACCTCTGTTTTGTGCTTGTTTCCTTGGAACAAGGCTTGGGTCAGAACACTGGCACAACATCCTGGAAAAATGGGCCACTTCTGTCTGAACAGCGGAAAGAGAGTTTTATGGATACAGAAGTCAATTTTCATCTGGAAGAAGTGGCCAGCTAAATTCAGTTCTTTTTATTTTATTTTATTGGTTTTTAAAAACAAACATAAACAAACAAAACATCAAAACATCAAGTTATCTTCCATAGGTGTACATACAGTGTGCCGGTTGGTTTGCAAATTGTTTTGTGCTTCCATTTCGTAGTCTTCAACTACAATTACATTACATATAATCTCATATTGTCAATCAAAAATTAAATACGTTAGTATCATTATTAATCAATCATTTCATTATACTTTTATTCATTCATGTTTTACAAGATAACCATAATTTACTTAATTTATTTTATAACAGTTCATATTATCATCCCAAATCTATCCTAAAATCATTTTGTAGATATAATAAGAAAGGAGTACATCTTTATATATTTATTATTTTCTAAATTCATCTTTATACCTTGTTCCTCTAGTTTTTGCATAGATTTAAGTTCACCCTTTTCATTCAGTATTTCACCATATCTAACTGTTTGTTCCTTTTTGTATATTATAGGATAAGAAAATGCTTCAATAGTCGATAACCAGACTGGAATTTTCAAATAACATTGTCTTTTAATCTTCTCCCAGTTTAATCACAGAGACTCCCATATATAATGTCTTCTAAAATACCCCTGTGTTTTAGTTCCTTTGTACCATAAAAAAGCATGCCACCCCAACAACAAATCATGTCCTTCTAATGTCAACAATCTAGCATTTCTTAGTATTATCCATTCCTTAACCCACATCAAATTTATAGCTTGGTAGTACAATTCCCAATTAGGCAAACCAAATCCTCCTCTAATTCTAGCATCTTGCAAAAGTTTTAACTTTATTCTCGCTTTCTTACCTTGCCATATATATTTCAACACAATTTTATTTAAATCTTCAAAGTAGTCTTTTCCAAGCCTAATTGGAATTGTCTGAAACAAATATAAAATTCTGGGTAATATATTCATCTTGCTTGTTGAAATTCTCCCTATTAGTGACAGTTGTAAGTTTTCCCATTTCACCAAATCTAGCGCTATCTGCTGTTTAAGTTTAATATAATTATTCTCTTTTAATATACTACATCTTGCTGTCAAATACATCCCCAAGTACTTGATCTTATTCGTGACTTGAATTTTCAATAGGTCTGCCAGTTCTTCCTTTTGTCTTGATAGCATATTCTTTGTCAAAATCTTTGTCTTATCTTTATTTATTTTTAAACCAGCCACCTTTCCATATGTCTCTATCTTTTCTATCAATTTTGATGCTGTTTCTAAAGGGTCTTCAAAAATGAAAACCAGATCATCTGCAAATGCTTGCAGCTTAAATTCTTCCTTTTTGATTTTCATTCATTTTATATTCTTTTCATCTCTAATATTTCTGTTTAACACTTCCAAAGTTAACACAAACAACAAAAGTGATAGTGGTCACCCTTGTCTTGTTCCTTTTCTTATATTGATAGAGTCTGTCAGTTCTCCCTCTATCATTACCTTTGCCGTTTGCTTATAGTATATAGCTTCTATTGCTTGAATAAATTTTCTAGCAAAACCCATCTGTTCCAACAGTAATAACATGAATCGCCAATTCACAATATCAAATGCCTTCTGTGCATCTAGAAATATCAGAGCCATTTGTTTTTCAGGATGTGCCTCGTAGTATTCCAAGGTGTCCAAGATTACTGTCATATTGTCTTTAATTTGTCTCTTTGGCAGAAATCCATTTTGATCAGGATGGATAAAATTATTTAATTTTTTTTTAAGTCTTTCTGCCAATATTGAAGATTTTGTAATCTGCATTTAGTAGAAAAATTGGTCTATAGTTCTTAAGTTGTAATGGGTTGGTCTCCTCTTTTGGAATAAGTGTAATATAGGCTTCTGACCATGATTTAGGTATCTTCTTCTTTAACATAACTTCATTCATAACTTCTAGCAATGGAAGATTCAACGATTCTTGTAATGTTTTATAAAATTCTGCCGGAAGTCCATCTGGGCCTGGTGCCTTTCCATTATTTTGCTTCTTGAGTGCTTCAGTTAACTCCATCATCGTTATATTGCTTTCTAACATTGTTTCAATCTCTTTAGGTATCTGAGGTAAATTAGCATTCTGTAAGTACTGTTTGACTCTTTCCTCATCAATATTCTCTTGCATATATAGTTTCCCATACAAGTCTCGTATGATTTCCTTCTTCTCTTCACTACCATAGCAAACTTGGCCTTGGTCATCTATTAATTGCGATATTTTCCTTGATTCTTTCTCCTTTCTCAATTTGTATGCTAACCATCTACCTGGTTTGTTTGCGTCTTCAAAGTAATTCTGTTTAGCACCTCTAATTTTCTGTGCTAATTCTTCTTTTTCTATTTGACCCATTTTATGTTTAACTATATCCATTTTTAGCTTGATGTCCTTTTTCTGTGGCATTTTCTGTAGCTCTTTTTCAAGTCTTTTATACTCATCCTCTAAGGCCTTAGAGGCTAATCTTTTCATAGTATTTCTTTTCCTTGTATAGTCTATTATCAAGCCTCTAACATAAGCCTTCATTGTATCCCATATATTCTGAATTGATGTATCTCCTTTTTTGTTTTCTCTAAAGAAAAAAGCCAGTTCTTTCTCCATCCACTGGGTGAAGTCTTTTTCTTTTAAAATAGCATTATTTAACATCCATCTAGATCTTCTTTTTTGTCCTATCCATTTAATTGTCATTGGATTGTGATCTGCCCAAGTACTTGTTTCAATATTTATTTCTTGAATATTAGTTATTAATTGTGTTGACATCCATATCATATCTATTCTGGACCATGATAAGTGTCTATTTGAATAGAAGGTGTATTGTTTAGTTTTGGCATTTCTTTCTCTCCATGTATCTTTTAAGTTTATGTCATCTACCATTTAAAAAAAAGATTTAGGGAGAGTCTTTCTGTTTCGCTTTATTGTTTTCTGTGCTGTATAGTCCAATTTATTGTCTACAATTCCATTAAAATCTCCCATCATAACTATATTAGCATAGCCCAGTTCAATTATTTTCATATGTAGTTTTTTGTAGAATTCTTCTTGTTTGTCATTTGGAGGATAAATTGCAATCAGGAGTGTTTTCATATTATTGTCCATTATTTCCACCATTAGTATTCTTCCATCATAATCAGTATAGATCAATTTTACTGGGGTGGTCTCTTTAATATATAAAACCACTCCTCTTTTCTTACATTGGGTCAAGGAAGTAAATATTTTCCCTAATTTTGGCTGTACCAACAATTGTTCATATTGTTTTTTTAATATGTACTTCTTGTAGACAGATTATATCAAATTTTAATTTCTCCAATTTGTGAAAGGTTTTCCTTCTTTTAACGGCTGAGTTAAGTCCATTTACATTAATTCTAATCATTTTTTTTCTCTTCCATGGTTATATTTTATAGTTAGGTTTTGCAGCTCTCGTAGATCTTAGTTCACGTTGTTCTTTGGCTTCCACCTTTCCATCTACTGCACCTTCTTCTTTTTCAGTCACCATTTGGCAGTCCTCTTGGAATTCAATTAGAGAGATTTCTTTTTCTGCCTCTTCCTCTTTCCCTCCAAAAAATTCTGTATAAAATACTTCCGCTTTCTCAATTGAGTCAATTCTATGTCTCTGTTCTTGCCATGTGAACATTAAACCTTCTGGAATCAGCCATCTATAATTCACCTCTTTTTTAAGTAGCATTTTAATCAGGAATCGGTATTCTCTTCTCATCTCTCTCACTCTTCTGGGTATTTGTTCCAAGACCACAATCTCCTTGTCTTTATATTTCAATGTTTTCTCTTTTGCCACTTGCAATATTTGCATTTTAATGACTTTCTTTGTAAATCTAATGTGAACTTCTCTTGGTAAGCTATTTCTCATCGCATATCTTGTGAAAACTCGATAAACCTCATCTATTCTATCCATCATCTTCTCTTGAGTTATTTCCAAAGCTTCAGCCAGTATTTCTATCATTATCTCAGCTAAGTTTTGTCCTTTTTCTTCCTCTACGTTTTGGAATCTAAAATAGAATTCTAATCTATCCATCTCCCATCTCAACATACCACTTTTATCTTGTTCAACCACCATTAATCTATTATCAATATCTCCAATCTTCTTGTCTCTTTGTTTATCTTCTTCTTCAATTTTTTTCTCTCATCATACTTCAACATCATTTGTTGGATGTTCTCCACTTTTTCATTGGTTTTCCCTGTTCTTTGTTCAATGTTCTCTGTTCTTTGTTCAATGTTCTCTATTCTCTTTTCAATATTCTCTGATTTTGCTTGAATATTTTGAATTCCTTGCATAATCATCTGCAGAGTCACTTTTTCTTGTTCTTTTTCTTGCTTTAACATTGTCTGTATTGAACGTTGTCCTCTGGATGGTGGAGAGGAAGAAGTAGAAGTTGAAGAACCAGGAGCTGTAAATTTCCTACTCATTTTAAGCAATTCAAAATCTTCAGGTTCTTCTAAACCTTAATCCAATTGTGAAGTAACCAATTATAGTTCAAAATAAAAATAGAGAAAAAAGAAGCCAAATAATAATGATAAAAAAGAAAGAAAAAAAAAGGGAGCACAAAATTTCTTCAGGTTCTTGTATACCTTCATCCAAGCAATATTTAGATCAAGAAAAAGGCTTGAAAAGAAAAAAGAAAAAAAAGGAAAAATTCTTCAGGTTCTTCAACACTTTAATCCAATTGAAAGGTATCAAATAGAAAAGAATGCATAAGAATAAACCAGAAAGGTAGATGAAAAAACAAAAATACCAGGAAAGGGGGAAAAGGGGCTATTCCCTTAAAAAAAAACCATTAATACTTAAAGGCTTTCCCTTTAAAATAAAAAGCAAACATAGAGATTGGACTTCCAAAGAATAAAAGAAAAACAAAGACAAGCTCCAACAAAGCCAAAAACCCAAATAGTTATTACAAGAAAAAAAAGATAAAATGAAATACAATAAAGCTGGTGAGGAGGGATAGCACAACTTAGAAAAAGTAAAAAGGGCACACTGCACTTTGTTTAATTATCCAAGGCACTTATTATAGCTCTCTTCTCCAAAAACTTATCACCTTTTTTTCCCCCCTAGGTTTCAAGACCAGACTCCAGCTGTTGATAGAAACCCAGAAGAGCACCTGCAATAATACTCTCCCATGCTCTTCCCTCTATCTTATCAAATAGCAATGTCCTTGAAAAAGAGTCTCAGTTCTTTCTTTCTCAGCTTTCTCAGCTTTGTCTGGTCACAGGGAAATAGAATATTTTCAAGCCTCTAGTTGGCAGTGTTACAAAGTTTCTTTGCTCTCACTTTCCCCCTCCTTTTCTGAGCAGGATATAATAAGAATTAATAAAAAAAGAAAAAAGATATTTTTAAAAAATGAAATAACTAAAGGGAGTCTCTAGCCTAAAATATTATAAAATCAAAAAGGAGAAGAAAAAAATAGATATAAAAGAAAAAACCAGTCCAGTTTCAAAATACAAGATCATATATAGAAAATCCAGCAATGAGAATAAAACACCAAAACATTACTTTGACATTCCTGTTTAAAATCTCCGCTTAATTACGTCTGTCAAAACTTTTACAGATTCTTTCTTTTCCTTAGGGTATCCATTCAGATCTTAGAATAAAGAAAAAGTTCTCACCAAACCGGCACACTCTCTCTTTCTGCTCTCTTCCGTTTTGGAGCTGTCCCAACTTCAGCAGCTTTAATGGCTGCCTCTTTGCCGCTGGCAAGAAGAGCTTCTCCTGGATCTACCAGGGACTTTGCGGTATCCCTGGGATCGACAGGATGCGCTCTTCACTTTCACCATCTCTTCAGGAGGTCTGAGATCGCTGCCGATATCTTTGCTCCTGGATGGTCCTATCGGATCTAAACCGTCCCGAAGAGACGGTGAAAGTGAAGAGCGCGTCCTGTCGATCCCAGGGATACCGCAAAGTCCCTGGTAGATCCAGGTGAAGCTCCAAGGTCCCTTCCAGCTCTACTCTGGGTCTAAATATTCTGATGGATGACCAACAGCAGATTGACTCCCAAGGAGTCAGAGAACCTCTTTTTCAAAGTGTCTGCTCTTTCCTGACTGGGTAGTTCAAGATGATGAAGCATGGAGAGAAGTGCTATAGAAGTCTTGGCTTATTGCTCCTGGGTAGCATCAAACATGCGAAACCCTACCAAGATGGGTAGACGTTAGTCTAGCAAAGGTCTCAGTCAGCTCCATCTTTAAGTTTGGATTGGGTGGTATTTTCTAAAACAGCAAGCTCATGGCCATTTGGATTCATGGTTACTGATGGAGCTCTGTCCTACTCTGATTGGTGCAGCAATTGCAGTCTTTTTTTCTAATTAGAGGATCTGGCAATGGTACCTCTGAAGGTAGTCCATCAGTTGACTAGAATTTGGAGTTTTGGAGAGCTTTAGTTTTGGAGAGCTTTCAGAGAAAGATAAAAGAATGCCTTTTTGGTTTTTGGTAGGTTAGTTATTGCTGTTTTGTGAGTTTGATGTTTATTGTAAATTGTCACATTTTATTATGTTTTTATAACCCATTATGTTAGCTGCTGGGAGTCTACAGTGAGATTGCAGCAATATAGAGAATTGGCTCATAAATAAATCAGCATATGGACAGCATATTCATGCTCTGAAGTGCAATTCAGGAAGTTTATTACCACTGAAGAGTAGTATAAACTACCTACTACCCATTTGTTTCACCCTACAGTATGGGAGAGAATACTGGAGAAATCAAAATTCAAACCAGAATAATGGCAAACCACTTCCCTTCTGTTGCCAGAGAAATTAGAACAGCAGAAGCACGAGGTTTGGAAGAGACTGTAGATGTCTTCTAGTCAGTGGTGGGATTCAATTTTTTTTACTACCGGTTCTGTGGGCGTGGCTTGGTGGGTGTAGTGTGGCTTGGTGGGTGTGGCTTGGTGGGCGTGGCAGGGGAAAGATACTGCAAAATCTCCATTTCCTCCCCACTCCTGGGGGGAAGGTTACTACAAAATCCCATTCCCTCCCCACCCCAGTAACCAGCTTTCTAGCTCTGTTCTCCTGTGCAGGACAACCAAAGAAGACCCAGCCAATCAGCTGGGACTCAGGAGGCAGATAATAGATGGAGGTGGGGCCAGTCAGGGGTGGTATTTGCCAGTTCTCTGAACTACTCAAAATTCCCACTACTGGTTCTCTAAAACTGGTCAGAACCTGCTGAATACCATCTCCGCTTCTAGTCCAACTCATGCAATGGGCAAGCATTCTTCCAGCATTCTACACAAATGGCTAATCAACTTTTAATTAAAAGATGATGAAGCACCTATGACTTCAGTTGGCTATTTTCTGCTTAATACTTAATTACTTAATGTAATACTTAATTAATGACTTAATTAATACTTTATTACTCAATAAGGCAAGACAAGAAGCAATGGATGGAAATTAATCAAAGAGAGAAGCAACCTGGAATTAAGGAGAAACTTGATAACGATGAGGATAATTAACCAGTGGAACAGCTTTGCTTCAGAAGTTGTGGGCGCTCCATTGCTGGAGGTTTTCAAGAAGAGATTGAATAATCATTTGTCTGAAATGGCATAGGGTCTCTGGCTTGAGCAGGAGGTTCGATTAGAAGACCTCCAAGGTCCCTTCCAGCTCTACTCTGATTCTGAATAGATCTTATGGTGTTGAAATTTGCTACTTCAAATTTGAATCTCTCTCCGTAAAGCTTTCATTCATTCTTCATGTTCTACACTGAGATTGTCTGAAGAATAAATCCATACTCTTTTTTCTGTGGCAAGTATGCCAGCATGTCTTCCTTTACCTGTCAGCTTTGGAAACCTTATTCAACGCTGCCACATAAATTGAGAAAGTGGGAGGGGGGTGATTTTAACTGAGTAGCTCTTAGAAGACAAAATAGAATTCTTTTGTTAGCTCAAGGTCATGGAGTGTGGTGCAGGAAAAAAAGGAACTTACTTTGGGATTGGTTCATGTGATGTGATGATGGGGAAAAGGGGGATGGTTTGTAGTTTGGGACATTGTGGGAAATCTGGGAAACTTTTAGTTTTGAAATTCCACAGAAGTGTCAAGTGCTATTCTAATAAAGGTACTTTTGAGATTATGCCTGTCTCGGAGTTACTGATTGGAACGGAGGTTCCCTGGAATGCTGACATTACCCTTCTCTTCTTAAGCTAACAGACCCAGTACTTTTAGCAATTCTTCCTAAGATTTAGCCTCACAACTCACTCCTTGGATGAGTTTAAGAAATCATTAGGAGATGATGCAACATGACCTTTTATTTATGATTTAAATAATACAGACACTTTAATTAAATTTCTGTTAAAATTTTTGGTCTCTTTGATATTTGAGTTTTTCACAGAAAATGTTGTTGAATGGTTCTTGAAACAAGATGCTTATATTTTGTTTTATAAAGTTCCATTAAGATTTCAATTGCAGATAAGTTGACCAAATTATAAATTATTGGTATAATAATAAATAATAATAATAATATTGGTATTATAAGTGGACAGAGAACAGTAGATTCTGATTTAAATGCCTTTGTCCTCCCAGCCTTCTTAAATCCAGCCTTTGCAGTTTTCATCCACAAGCCCAATTTGGTTGATTCATCTGACAAGTAAGCTATTTTCATTGATACCTTCAGGAAAATGCATCTAATGATCCATTTTAATTAAATTTACATAAGCTAAGCAAAGTCCAAGCTTTATTAGAGCTGTAGATTGTCCTGAAAGTTTTCAGAAATCCCCTAAATTCATATCCATTTTTGATTTATCGTTCAGCTTTGTCTCTGTTGACTACTTAAGAACTAACTTTTAAAAAACACACATGTAAACAAACATTTAAAAAATCCCATATGATTAACATGTTTATCAATTAATAATTAACATATGGAGTAAAAAAGAATAAAGAAAAGCTTTCTCTGGTGTTTCTTCCTATTTGGTAGGCTAATACAGTTTTAAAAGCCAACAAAGTAGACATTTCATAAATGCTTGGAAGCACAGACCCTAATTAGGTTATTATTAATAAAATTTATTCCCAGAAAAAGCTGGAAAGAAGAATCCTTAAATGAAACAAAAGAGTGGGACATGGTTAAACTGAACAAATTTTGGCACAGGTTTTAAAGTGGCATGAAATTGCTGCTTATAGAAGATGTTCAGTGTTGGCCTCTAAACAACCCATTCCGGGCAATTAATTTCCCTAATGATGTTCCTGAGAGATTTTGGGGTTCAGTTAAGACCAATCAACGGATCACTGTTTGACGTATTTTGTTCCTTGCCCAGAACAAAAGTCCATCTTTGGTTGGGGAGAGAGCTGGCACTGAGCATGATTTGGGGGATAAAAAAAAAACAACATTTCAAAGCAACAGGAGGAAAAACAACATAGCTCAAAAACAGGAAACGATCTTCATCATTTTTCTGCCAGAAAATTAGATCCACAGCCAGAACATTCTGAGTTAACAACTTTAATCAGCAAGTGCCTTGAATTACTTTTACTTTACTTTTCACAAACATGAAGGCAAAATTTAGGAATGAAGCTTGGCAAATCATTTCACAGCTGCATTTATTTCAGTATTTGAAAAAAAAATCAGGTTTAGATAAGTGAAATAACGTCGATCTGTTCTTTGTCTTGTTGATGAGAATGTTTGTTTGTGGTGTTGGTCATATAAAGTACAAATAGCCCTCTACTTAGAACCATTCATTTAGTGACCAAAGTTAAAGTAACACTGAGAAAAGTGACTTATGACCAAGAAGCAACTTGAGTTCCTCTTTTTTCTTTGAAGATGTTTTGTTTCTCATCCAAGAAGCTTCTTCAGCTTCCTGAAGAAGCTTATTGCATGAGAAGCAAAATGTGTTCAAAGAAAAAACAGGAAGTCCAGTTGCCTCTTGAAAAAGCACCTTTGGAACAACCATGACCTGGATGACTGAGAATCTCCAAATGACTTATGACCATTTTTTCCACACTTACAACTGTTGCAGCATCCCCATGGCCACATGATCAAAAATCAGACATTTGCTCATACAACCCATTGTTCCTCCCTTAAATTTCTCTGTTGCACAAACCCAAACAAACATGCATACTTCCATGCAGCTTTTAGCTACCAGCTATTCAAATGTTCAAAAGCTTGCAAATGCAAGTAGATAAATAGGTACCACTTTGGTGAGTAGGTACTGTAACAGAGTTCCCTGTACCTCAGAGCATAGTCATACTGGCCAAATGTCTTCAGACAATGCAGGGTTTCTCAGCTGGGAAATGGTGAGGAATCAGACACAAGTGGACAGGGGAAAACGTTACCTTTTTATTCTAATGTAAAATCCAAAAAAAGTTTACTTAAAGAAAGCTTAAAGGTAAAAATTCCCCTGCACATATATTGTTGTTACTGGCTCTAGGGGGTGGTGCTCATCTCTGTTACAAAGTCGAAGAGCCAGCACTGTCTGAAAACATTTCTGTGGTCATGTGGCCCGCATCCCTTAATGCCAAAGGTGTATAGTATACTGTTACCTTCCCACCAAAGCGGTCCTTATTTTTCTACTTGCATTTTTACATGCTTTCGAATTGCTAGGTTGGCAGAAGTTGGAACAAGTAACGGGGGCTCACTCCATTACGTGGTGCTAGGGATTTGAACCGCCAAACTACTGATCTTTCTGATCGACAAGCTCAGCATCTTAGCCACTAAGCCACTGCATCCCTTAAAAAGAAAGCTTAGAGAAAATTATACCAAGCAAATACATCAATCCCTATGAAAATGAACACTTGCCCCAGAAGTAACAACAGAACCAAGGTTTTTCTATTAAACACAAAGTTTGCATATTAGCAAGACAAGGCAGGTCGTGTCACCAGAGAAGAATGATATTAATGAAGGGATATGGAATAATACCTTGAAGCTCTTGTATAAATGTCCTTCTTTTTTCCAGCATCATTGGTTAAGGAGGCACCTGATGTCATGTCATAAAGGGAAGGACAAGCAAGGCGTTAAGCTGAAGGATTTGCAGTGACAGATTACACCGGCTGTTTCTCTTTCTTTGCAGTTCCTCATTTCCTCTGCTTTCTAAATGAGGGCTCTGGCACCTGCCTTTGTGGTAGCTGGTATTGGTTTATTATATAGATACCCCTGCTGCATTTTAATCAGGCTGCAGCTGCAGAAGCCAAGGGAAAAAAAAATACACTGTTTTATGCTCTCAGGTGTTCGCAGAGCTGGTGTCTTGATCGTGGCAAAACACAGTTTTATTCATACTTCATTCCTCTTGTACATTAGCAATTCTCTCTTCCCCTCCCATCATACATTTTCCAAATTAGAAAATGAAGACATTGGTTAGGGTGCCAAATGAGGTTTCTGAATATTTTGCCCTAGGGCTGACATTTAATTCTCTCCCCCCCACCCCCGCTCCCCACTACATGGAGTTTCTATTTTTCCAAGGTGGAGAAGAGGTGGGGACAACCGCCTTGCCAAATTTGCACTGCTGCTTTTCTCTCTTCTCTGGTGAATGTAGGCGACTCCACAGAATGCACAAATTAAAAAGCAGGTTGTGAAAAGACAGATCCCTCTATTCAAATACAGATTTTTTTTAAGAAAAGGAATATACAGTAAATCAGAGTAAACAAAAATGGGGAGGAAAAAGCCTCCTCTTTTCAGCAATAAATAGGAAGGGATCAAAACAGAAATACAAAATGTAGACATCTAACATCAGATGCAAATTCCTCAGTTTTGGGAGATTTCCTGTCAGGGGAAAACTGAACGAAGGATTTGTGTGTCCTTCAAATACTTCTGGAGTATATTTCCAACCATCCCTGGCAATTTTTGTAATAATTGGGGGTGGAAAGATTTCCGCTCCTGAGGTAAACAGTCACATTTCTTGATGAGAGGAATGATTTGCCACTATGAAACCCTCACCTGTGATTTTTGTAGACAGAAAACAAACCTTCTAAACCAGGCCGAAGTCCATTTGATGAACATGCTTGTTAAGTTTGAGCAATGAGAGGCTGAACCAGAGCATGAGTGCAACA
>NW_020769320.1:14730431-14744572 GCF_900518735.1 Pseudonaja textilis | reverse complement strand
CTTCCTTCCTTCCTTCCTTCCTTCCTTCCTTCCTTTCTCTTCTTCCTTCCATCCTCCCTCCCTCCCCCTTTCTCTCTCTCTCCCTCTCTCCTAATTTTTCCATTACCACCCATCCTAATGCCAAAAACCTCTTGCCATTTATTCCTTCCTTTTTGTAATTAAAAGGTGTAACAATTTCCATTAGAGGTCAATGTAATTGCAACGTTTCCCCTCCAGTGTTCTGAAATGCTGATAGGAAGGATCTTAATAAAGCTCTCCTCCTTCTCATAAATCGTAGGGTTTTTATTTGTTTATCTGTATCCTGTCATTATTTTTTACAAATCACTCAAGGCATAGAACAGATCCAACACACCTGCCTCCTCCTCTTTCCCTCACTACAACATCCCTGTGAGCTGGACTGGCCCAAAGTCACACATACAGCTTTCATGGCTAAGGCTGGACTAGAACTCCCCGTCTTCTGCTTTCCCGTCTGGTGCCTTTAACCTCTTGTCCTGTTTTTTTATAAATGGGCACAGAGTTGGATTTCATATTCCCACTTCCTGTCATCAGGTGAGACCAGGGAACTGTGCTTTTCCCACTATCCTGCCTGCCTTCTGGAACGCCCGGCAGATAGTCCCTGACTTATCACCAGGTGCTTAGTGACTGTCAAAGTTATGACAGACCCTCTGAAAGGTACCTTCAAAGTTCCTTCATTCCCCTCACCCCACCCCATTGTGACATGATCACATTTTGGGTGTGTGGTAACCAGCTCATCTTTGCAGCTGTTTCCAACATCCCATAGTTATATGACGGTGGTTTTCAATGTCTTTTGTAGGTTTCTCCCTTCCCTTCCCTTGCCTTCCTCCCCCTTTCCCTCTCTCATTTCTTCTCCTCTCCTTCTCCCCTCTCCTCTCCTCCCCTTCCCTCCCCTCTCCTCCTCTTTTTTCCTCTCCTCTCCTCCCTTCCCCCTTCCTTCCCTTTCACTCTTCCCTTCTCTTCCCCTCCCCTCCCCTTCCTTATTCCCTTCTTTCCCTTCCCTTCCCCTTTCATTCATTTCCCGTCCCTCCCCATCCCTCCCTTCCTTTCCCTCCCCTCCCCCTCCTCTCTCCTTGCCTCCCCTCCCCTTCCTTTGCCTTGCCTTCCCCTCCCTTTCCGTATTTCATCTCTTCTCTTCTCCTCCCCTCCTCTCTTCTTTTCTTTTCCTCTCCTCTCCTCCTTTCTCCCCTCCCCTCCCTTTCCCCTTCCCCTTCTTTCCTTCTTTCCCCTCCCCTTCCCTTTCATTTATTTCCCATCCCTCCCCATCCCTCCCTTTCTTTCCCTTCCCCTCCTTTCCCCTTCCTCCTCTTACCTTTCTTTCTATCGTCCTAGAAAGAAAAAGAACAAGAAGAGAGAAAAAAAAGGAAAAGAAGAAAGTTAAAAGAATTCTTATTTTTTACAGTCTTTTTTCCATAACCTTAATTTGTGTCATGTTCACACACCTGTTCTTTGCTTATAATCGCTGCCTCATTGTTGTAGGTTATTTTGCTTTCTATTTCCCTTTCTCTCTCTTCTCTAATTTTTTCTTATTTTTGCTTTCCTTTCCCCCTTTCCTTTCTTCAGTTTATTTGTGTATGTTATTGTCGGTTGGTTTTAATTGTACAATTAATAAACTATATTTTTTTTTTAAAAAAAAGAAAATGCTATCGTCCTGGCATACATTTCAAAGAAGCAGTTTTGAAGGTATTGTGAAGTCTGAAGGCTAATTCAATTCAAGGAGAGGATGACTGGGAATCGTTACATTCTCCCTCAACATTTCACCGCTTTCATGATTTTATCAGCTTTTCTACACAAGCGTCGACACTTTCTTCTGCATGCCATCACATCTCATGAGATTGACTGCGCTCTAAGCCTGTGGCCGGGAAGAAAAATGCTGACCATTTTAGAAAAGGATTTGATTTCTCTGCTGCTAGCAATTTCAAGAATGTCTGGTCTCAACTTTTTACTTCCAGTGCTAGAATTTTCAAAATAGGCAATCCCGTTTTTTTTTCCCCTCCCACAGGGAGCAGAAGGAAGAAAAAATAGTCTTGTTGGTTGAACCAAGATTCAGGGTTTTGCTTTTCAGCGAGGCCCATCACATGCTTGCAGGGTGTTCCAAAGCAGGACACAGAGACCATTTTCTAACCATTCATCTTCTTTTAATAGCCCCCTAATCCCTTGAGAGGTAGAGCCTGGGCAACTGAATGGAGCTGAGTGTTTACTGGCCGGATGCCCTTCCTGTCTCCAATCCAGAGTTTTGTTCAGCAGATATATTCTCATTGTGCCCAGAAAGAGAAATATCTGCCTCTACCTAGGATTGAACTCGCAACCTCCTGATTGTGAGGCGAGAGCTCCACCTCTAGGCCACTGCACCACTCAATTTCTAGACCATTTCTAACAATTGCTTCCCAGCAATTGGGAGATACGCCAAAGTCCAATCTAAAAATAACACGGCATCTTCAAGACCAAAGGCTATCGATCAACATGTCCTCTTATCCGGTCCTCTTTTAAAGCCACCCAGATGGTTAATGGCCATTACCCAAAGTATAAACTCAACTTGCTTTTTTTTTTTCCTGTTTGCTGCCAAGCATTTCCTCCCCAAGTGCAAGTTCTGCTTCTCTCAAATCAACTGAGTGTTTAAGCCATGGGTTACAACAGGAATTGAATGACCAGAAAGTTTGATGCTTTGATTGGCCCAAAGATTGTACAAAACGATCTGGATTTGCCTCCCCCCTCTCCTCCTCCCTCCCCTTCTCCTCTTCTTCTTCCTCTCCTCCTCTTCCTCCTCTTCCTCCTTTTCCTCATCTTTTTCCTCTTCCTCCTCTTCCTCATTCTCCTCCTCCTCCTTATTATCTTCTTCCTCCTCTGCTTCCTCCTGAGTGATCAAACGATTTTGGAAATTTGAATCAGCTCATAAACACCGATAAACACAGAAGAAAGTAATCGAAGAGATACTGAAATGCCACAAGTTGTCATTTAAAAATAATACCCACAAACCCATGCAGAGCGTTCCAAAATTGGACCTGAAAGAAAGACCAGGTTCAAACAACATGATGATGATTTCAATATAAATACCCTAACCACAGAACATGGGAAAAAGCAACAGTCTGCTGTAACTGTCCATTTTTCTATGACACTTCAGAAGAACTAGGATGACTCTAACATGTGGAGATGGGACCAGTTTTACAAACAAGCCAGCAAATTAAACAGAATTTCCATGGTCCTGAGGACACACACACTGCTTTGTGGTGGACTCTACTTCCATTAGATTCTTCCATTATATGAATTGTACTCACAGAAATATAAAGGAAAGAGTTTGAACTTAAAACTTTCCTATCCCACAATTTCTAGCAAGAAACGAGACTTTGCATCCTGGATCAGAATTTTATGCCCCAAACAATTTATTTGCACAGATCAGATTGTAACCATGGATCATTTTCACCAGTGGTAGGATTCAAAAATTGTCACTACCAGTTATGTGGGCATAGCTTTGTGGGCGTGGTTTTGTAGGCGTGGGAGGGGAAGGAGACTTCAAAATTTCATTCCCTCCCCACCCCACTAACCTGCTTTCCAGCTCCGTTCTCCTGTGCAGGACAACCAAAGAAGACCCAGCCAATCAACTGGGACTCAGGAGGCAGAGAATTGATGGGGGCGGGGCCAGTCAGAGGTGGTATTTGCCGGTTCTTCAAACTACTCAATATTTCTGCTAATAATTCTCCAGAACTGGTCAGAACTTGCTGAACACCACCTTTGATTTTCACTACTAATGAGAATAAAATACTGTAGTAAATTCAGCTACTTCTGAAAGAAAATCATTAAAAGAAAGTGAGCGAGAAGGTGTTACTTGGGTCGAGTGGTTGGTTTTTTTGTTTTTTGGTACTCTGATCCATGTTATTTTCCTTGTAGAAGATAAATATAATAACAAATAAGAGGCAGTTAAGCAAACCTGGTACATTTTCAGAATAATCAATACAAAGTTAATTGAAAGCTACAGTTTGAACGTTGTAATACTTCAGGCAAGACAACTGTAATCAATTTTAAATCATATTCAGGACAGGGCATTGCACATTTAGAACAAAGGCTGAGATAGAATCAAACAGCAGGGGGCAATGAAACATAAAATCAAGATAACAAAAGATTTATTTGGTGAACTATAGGAAATGCAAAATACCATGCAGCATTGTCTATCAAGGCTATTTTTCCTGCATTAAGAACTCAAGAGGGATCTTTAAATTGGCAAAGGAAAGAAACAAATAATATAATTTAGTTCCTGTTCTCTAGAAAGGGCTGTTTATCTGAAAGATGTTGATAGCATTTCTTAAATTGCTATTTGAGTTTCACAGTTGATCCACCCACCCTCCTTCCTTTCCTCTCTTCCTTTCTATTTGACTTACACTTTCTTATTTCTTTCATGCATTCATTAGCCCTTTCTAGTTCAATATTCTAATAGTGATTTAATTGGAGTATATTAGGTGTAATTATGTTTCCCATTTGGCATTGTCATGCATTTAAACTCATTTCATATATTATACAATGGTTGATTCATTCTTTTTTTTTTTTTTGATCCTCTGACAAATACCATTTTCTTTAACTCCATTTAGACTTTTGCTACAATAAAAAAAATAATTTTTAATTCACTCAGATCTCTCTCTCTCTCTCTCTCCCTCTCTCCCTCCTTCTCTCTCTCTCTCTCTCTCTCTCTCTCCCTCCCTCCCTTCCTCCCTCTTCATTTTCCACCTATATAGTTGGTGTGTTTCCTCTGGTTCCTATTGGAAATTTTCTTTCTTAGGCAATGTTCAAGCTTCCTAAAGATTTGTCAGGAAATCTAGGTTGTCTTTTTAAGCAGTTCACTGTTTCGAGGTTATTAAACATTTTCCAGGTATATTTTGTATCAGTTAAGTATTTCCCATAAATTGGAAGGTTTAAAAGATTTAAAAGAGTGAGGAAATGAAAGGAAATCAGATTCTTCTAATTACTTGTCACTTGTTGGGAGTAGCATATGCTTAGTCTATATGATGATATGTTTATTCATTTCAGATATTTATACAAAACAATTTAATCCTTTAGAAATTTGAACACTTTATTCAGGACTAAAGGATGCGAAATAGATTCAAACTGAAATGTAATTATCCCTATGTGTTATTTCCTTTCAGTTTTGCAAAACAAATTTCCAGTTTTCAGATGAAACTGCACTGCTTCGGTGAGCATGCCGTGATGGTCAGAAATGCAATATATATATTAGCAATAAAGGAGAATATTTGTAGCTCAGGATTTGAAATGAAAAGTCTTTGGTGCTCTTTGAATTTGATGGTTTTCTTACAGATATTTGGTTACCCAAACATTATTTGTGCTAATCAACTAGCAACAAGCTAGTCAACTGAGCTGATCAACTAGTTTTTCAATTAATAGCTTGTCAACTAACAGTATTAATCAACTAGTTAATCATGATGTTATAATAACTGATGATGTCGACTAGTTTAGGTAATGAAATATCTGCAAGTAAACAAACAAGCTCAGAGACCATCAAATATCTCTGCCTCAAAAATAATAATATGGAGCTATTTTTATACCAGCTCCCTCTTTATTTCTGCTGTTTGTTCATTTCTATGGTTGAAAAATTGCAGCGAAAATGTGTGGTGGAAATCTATTTTGTCTGGATGTACTGCACATTTGGAGGATATTTTTTTAGCCAGTACCTGGATTTCCATTTGGAGTGGACTTCTGAAAGTCAGTTGCATAAGCATCATGGTGGCTCATGAGGTTAAAAATGCTGGGCTGAAGATCGGCAGGCTTGTGTTCAAGACTTGGTTGCAGCCATAAGATGGGGTGAGTTCCTGTCAAACACTCCAGCTCCTGCCAACCCAGCAGTTCATTGGTAGATAGATAAGTAACATTTCAATGGGCAACTTAATGGAAATATGAAAGGAGTCCTAACTAAGCAATCTCCTGCCGAAAGGTGATGTCACCATTCAATTATTTCAACCCAGAAGTCCTTCAGTGCTCCTGACACAAATGTAGTAGTAGGCACTTGCATAGTTCTTTGAGCACAAGATATCTAAAGGTATATTTAGTGCCTCAAAGTTCTGTGCTTTGGACTAGTACCATCTGGATGTTTGTTCACCTTTGTCTGCAGTAATCCTTTCTGTTCCAAGAGACTTGTGGTTTTAGTGACATTTCAGAAGAGCCACTTCAAAAGCACAGAAGCTGTTAAGTGCCATGAGACTTAGTGGCTTTTCTTCTTTCCACAGAATATCCTAAATGCGAAGCACTCCATACCTCAATATCTTCATTGATTAAGCCAAAGACATCAGCCTTTACTTCTGTCCTGATGCAGCAGTATCCATATTCTTTCGTGCACTTCATTTACTCATATCCATATATAAGATGTTCATGCTTTAGAGATGAATAGAATATAGAATTCTTTATTGGCCAAGTGTGATTGGACACATAAGGAATTCGTCTTCAATGCATAAGGTCTCAGTGTACATAAAAGCTGTAAGTGAAAAATCATGATCATAGTTATCATAAAAATACATTCATCATCAAACATAAGAAACAACACTTAGTGATAGTCATTAGATATTAAATAAGCAATCAACATAAAACATGTTGGAAACTAAATAAAACAATATAAATCATAAAGCTATGAGCAAAAGAGTTATAGTCATAAGTAGAAAAGAGGATAGGTAATAAGAAAGTTGAGAAGAATAATACTAATACAGCCTTACTTAATAGTTTGACAGTGTTGTGGGAATTAGTTGTTTAGCAGAGTGATAGCATTCAGGGAAAAACCATCCTTGTGTTTATTTGTTCTGAGGTGCAGTGCCCTATAGTGTTGTTTTGAGGGTAGAAGTTGAAACAATTTATGTCCAGGATGTGAGGGATCTAGAATGATATGAGAAATCAGCAAATAGTCTGAATATTTTCAGGCTGTAGATAGGAACCGTGTATATCAAAGGTTAAAAGGTTTGTGAGTTCAGCCTTTTAGCCTTTTAGCATCCACACGTGTCCTACTTCAGCCTTAAGGTATATGGGCTACTGGCTGATTGAATGAAAGCAGGAAATAGCTTTTATATACCAAACCAAATTCTACCAAGTTATGATACTTACAGCAGTCATAAATGTACAGCTCTCACTTCACTTTGAAGAAAGTAATTGTATCTAGATGAGTTATGCTCAGAGGCCACACTGTTCATGTATTGATATCAATATATATTTAAAAATAAAAATCCAATAAAACTTTTTTTAAAAAGAAAGTAAACAAAAGTGGCTCATCTCACTTATATGTCCTTGTGAATTCAAGTTTATGAAATGTGTTACGGGAACAGCTTTTTCATCCTTGACTTACCTATTATGAACCTGGATGTTTGTAGAATTGGGTGAAATTTTCCAAAATCACCAAATAAAAGAGAAAATTTGTAGCTCAGGGTTGACCTGTGGGGTCCTGGATGCTCTCTGAGCTTGGGAGATTTCTTACAGACATTTCATTACCCAACTAGGTAACAACACCATACAAGAGAAGTTATTGACTAGATCAAGGAGTCAAAAGTTGGCCTATAAGAGAGAAATAACAAAGCATTTCTCTGTCGCTGCTCTCCTTGGTTGTGCTCACAGTATCTCAGGAGCCAAACTCGATTCAAAATTGACTTTATCTTCAAGCCAATCCATAATATGTAACAATATTGGTAGATTTCCAGTTTACCCAACTGCAATTCTAGCCAGAACTCACAAATTCTCAATTAATCTGCCTGTGATTATTGCATCTCACAATTCTTTTAAAAAACACTTTAACAGCAGCACAAACATCTAACCTAACATATATATATATATTTGAATGGTGCTAGGAAGTTGTTACTTTGCTTTAAATTTCTTAACCTTGTCTCTGAAGTGCAATGGCTATCGTAAAATGTTGTGTACCTGAATTGTCATTGCCAAAGATGATTCAACCAGGTGTCAGGATTCCAATGGATGCTCTAATTAATTCATGAGCCTCGAGCCAAGTTCCAAAGAAATCCAAATATTTATTAGGAGCAACATGTTGGCATTTTTCACAAGCGCAGTTGGCTCTGCCCTATGTAATTTACTGTGCACCTATGACCCTGTTTCCCCCCTCCTCGCAGGGTGTGTCATAAATCACCTTCTCCAACAAAGCACTTCTGAGGACTGTGGAAAACATGCCTCTCTGGCTGGGCTTAGTAACCTGAGACACAATCTGGAGAAAGGTATGTGTGGAATGTGCTTCTGGTCATAGCAATGAACTGCTCCATCAGATCTCCTCCTTCCTCCTCCTTATGACAACTCGAGAGCAAGCCAGGAATGCTTTACGAGTTGACACCAGGAGTTTTCCCCCCTCTAAATCAGATGTTCGTAATCGTACACAACTTAATGTATTTACTCACAATAGTGAACACATGCCTTTTGCACTGGGAGTGGAATGTCACTGTCAGCCTTCAAGATTGTCTTTCTTTGCTTTGCATCTTTCGGCTGTCATAAGTAATGGGGGGGGGGAGGAGGGGGAACATGGTTATGGGATGCGAGCCGGAGGTGTTACAAAACAAAACTGTATAAGTTGGGGGGCGAAGGTTCTTGCTTAGGCTTCTATCCTATGCTATGCGCAGCTGCAACTCTTTATCAAAATGTGTCAAGGTCAACAGACAGAGGCCTCATCACCACCTGGAGATGCCCACATGATGCTATACTCAACTTTTAATTGGACGAGCCAGTTGAACTACTGGGGGTGGGAACGTCGCCATCACTTTGTATATGTGATTTACGCGCCCATTTTCTCAGATTCAGAATTCTTTTGTTGCTACCACTTGACTTCCAGTAAAAGATATATTTTCTCTAATTAATGGAGTCTAAGTATTTCTTTCTTGGATTTTGAATGGAGCACCATCTGACAGTCACAGATATGAAGGACATTTTCTGGAGTCTGCAAATTGAAATGGTGTTGTTATTTCATGGATAATCAGAGAGATAATCAGATAAGAGTTTAACTATCTGGGATCACAACTTGTAATATGACACTGTTCTTTAATATAACTGCTGGCATTCAAGTGTATACCAAAGTGGAGACAAATTACATATTTATGCTTTGAGACTGATTGATTATTCTAGTGAAAAAGGAATATGCTATGCTGCTGTTTATTTGAATCAATGATTCCTCCCCCTCCCCCTTCAGTATGGTGAAGTAAATTAAAATAAAGTGTTTTAATCTACTGCTTATGATAAAGAAGACCAAATCTCATTCCAATAAATGTGAAATACATCTTGTCATATTCCTTTCAGTTTCGTGGAAATGCTACCCCGGCTTAGTCAGTTATGTCTAATATGTTGACATTTGTTTTTGCTGCAATAAATGTTAGGATTATATTTTTTGCGTTAAAATCTGCCATTTTTAAAGATCACTATGACAAGTAATTTATTCTTTAAATCAGCCTGTTTTCTTTTCCTTTACTTCTTTGGGGATATGGATTTGGTGATGTATCTCCAAGGCACAGGTACAAAGCATACTTTGAATGTTTTGCGAGCTATTAGTTTGATTTAAATCCACTTTCTCAAGTCAGGATTTAAGCAAAGTTTTCCTTGATGCTATTTGCTGTGAATTACTGCCCGGAAATAATCATGCTAAATCCAATTTCACACAGTCTGTGTGGCCTATGAAGTCTGTCACTGCGAAGCTCGGAGGAGGTGATTCTTTTCTTGTGCTGCTTGCAGAGAATGGCCTTCTTGTCTCTACAGCTGCACAACCTCTTCAGTTCTCTCATTTGCACACATGACACACAACTACTTATAGATGTTGGAAAGGGAGAGCAAAGTAAGTTCTGAAATACAAGCACTACTGTACAGTCCGGTCTTTAATCTCTGAGTTGTTTGACTGCCTACTCTTTTTGTCCTGTTCTCTACCACTCTTACATTATATTTAAGGGGAAATAAGTACAGTTCTATCTGTTCTGACCTAGGCTTCACAAAATCGCAAAACAGATTCCTTGTCCCGATAAAACCCCTTTTTATTAGGCTAATGTGAATTCCTATCATTCACATCCAGCAAAGTCTTGGTAAATAGTCTTTCAAGGGTGAATTATAACCACAGTCCTTATCAGGCTTGGAGAGCTGCCAGGCTGATAGCTTCCAAGTGCAATGCTGTACCAGAAAACATTTGGCAAGGTGTCTCTGGGAGTCATGAACAAATCTTCATACTAATCAAATGAACTAATTGTCTCCTGAAAACACCACTCCCCTTTTGCTGATATTTATTCCCTATGAGAGGGACCATTCACTGTCCACCTTTGCCTTTACTCCTGAGTCAACCCTTGTTCCTTACCTGTTCTGTTCTCCTGGCAGCTCTGTGCATGCACACACTGGGAACAGGCTCCAACTGTTCTTCTACCTCACTGATCTCTGACTCTGAAGGCAGCTGATAACTGCCAGATGGCCCTGGCCCCATCTCTGCCTCCGATGCAGAGCACTCATCAGAGCCTTCCCCAGACTCCAGGATTGGCCCATGTTCCTCTCCAACTTCCTCACTGTCCAAGTCTGTCACCAGCTCTGCTGGCCACTGGCAGGCCACAACACTACCTTTCAGTTATCCTGATAATTAAAACTTATAATAATTAGAACTTAGCAGAAGGTACAATTTGGAAACTAAGTTGATATTAGAATCAGATCAAAATCTACCCTTATCTTTCTAGCCTGAGTGGGAAAGGATAAAGCTTGCAAACTTAATAGCAATCAGACTTATATACCATCCCATACAGCACTCTCTGGGCAGTTTATAATGTCCCCAACAATCTGGGCCAATTATTTTACCAATCGCGGAAGGATGGAAGGCTGAGTCAACCTTGAGTCAATCGGGATCAAACTCCAGACTGTAGGCAGAGTTTGCCTGCAATGCTACATTCTAATCATTGCGCCATCAGGATCCCTTAAGGTTGGATCCAGGTAGCAAGACAACAAAAACAAACAGAGAAATAGAAACTATAAAAAGGAACGAATAAATATTTGCAAGCCAGTCAGAACTCTTCCTTCTGGGTGCACCAAGAAGCAAGCGATGATCCTGAATACATATGGCAGACTTGAAATAGATATTAGTTTTAACCGCATTCTGACCCAAGTCTGAGGACCTAGATAAGCTTGCTAGATATTCTAATTGAAGTGGGATTTTCAGAAACAGATGGATTTTGATCAAGCCATTTAAATTTTGGAAGTCACCTAAACAGTGCAAATGGGTATGGAATCTTTTTGAAATTGCTAACAGGGCTCCACACCTATTTGCACTATTTAGGGACCCTGAAGACACAGACAAACCTCCAGTGGCCTCAACGACTCTCAGAAACAGTGCTAATGATGAGATGATTGCAAGGAATATAAATGCTTCCATTCCCTGCCATTCAGAACTGATGTGAATGGTGAGAAGTGAAACATCTTCCAAAGAAAGAAGAATAAAGGGAGGAGTGGGGGAAATCCAGTTACCTCTTGAAAAAGCACTTTTGGGATAACCATGACCTGGATGACTGAGAATCTCCATAGATAATTTTGTTAAGATTCACCTTTAGATTAATTGAGATTATTTTGTCCCATTCAGACTGTCAGGGCAATGCTGGGAATGAGTCAGTGAAGTTTTGGGCTGATATCACTTTAAGAGCCTGTAATAAGAAGAGGCCCTGTTGGGCATACCTCTCTCTCCATGTGTGCTTCCATGATGTAATTGTTGATTGCTGTTTGTTTGAGTCTGACTAAAATATATTGTTGATCTTGTCGATCAGAAAGGTCGGCAGTTTGGCAGTTCGAATCCCTAGCACTGCGTAATGGAGTGAGCTCCCGTTACTTGTCCCAGCTTCTGCCAACCTAGCAGTTCTAAAGCATGTAAAAAATGCAAGTAGAAAAATAGGGACCACTTTGGTGGGAAGGTAACAGCATCCCGTGCACCTTCAGCATTTAGTCATGCTGGCCACATGACCACGGAGATTTTTTCGGACAGCGCTAGCTCTTCGGCTTTGTAACAGAGATGAGCACCATTCCCTAGAGCTGGAAATGACTAGCACATATATGCGAGGGGAACCTTTACCTTTATCTTATGTATATATTCTTTGTAGATAAAACCACTATTTCAAATACAAAACTGTTTACTGTATTTATACCTGGGTTGTCTCATATAGACACACTGTGTGTATTCTGACACACACCCTGATAGCCTCTAGACTGATTATCCCAAACATCCCCAAATATTGGATTCCCCCCAGTGCTTCATGTAGATGTGTTCTGAAATGTGGGCAAAGAGCAGGCCTAGCTGGTGGAGGCAGAGTTAAGTGTATCATCAGCTTAGTCACTGCATTGCCAAAAATGTACCAGGTCCAACCCTTCTTGAATTTTATTGATCATGATCTGGCACCAAATTAGTGTTGAATTTTAGTTGACCAGATTCTTGGGTCTAAGCAATCAATCTTTTGAGCTGCAACTTAATGTATGTTCCTGACCCTTTGCGCCTAACAGCAATGCAAAAAAAATAATAAATGTCAAAATATCCAGAGTGTTTCTCTTTCTGTGCCAAAGCAAGTGTGTTTCTGTCTAGAGAGGGAAAAGCAAGCATGTGTTTTAAATAGAAAAAAAAGCATCAGGTGCTGATTCCATTTTGAATAGAAAGTATTCAATCTGGTATGGCATCAGACTGCCAAATTCCGTAGCTGTCCTGTTTTGGAACTACATTATACTTGGAAGATCTAGGTTGATTAAAAATAACTTGACATTTCAGTTTAAATCCTTCCAAAATTGCCCAGATTTCCTCCTCATAACAAACCCAAATCCTCAATTTCTCTCTGATTTCAAAACAAGAGATTTCTCTGACCCGGCCTTTGCAAAAAACAGATTTCCTCCCCGAAGAAAAAACTCTCTTTAATTACACATTGCCAATTAACTGCCTGCACCAATAGGTGGTCCAGGCAAGAGTTAAGTGAAACAATATTCCCTATCAGCTCGTTATGATAAATGCGAGGCTGAGAGCTCCCAGCCAAGAGGCTGCAAATTAAGTCAGTTCAAACAGAGAAATAGACAAACCTCAGTTCTGGTAAAACAGTCTTTGTAGCATGAAACACACAAGGAACAAATTTTCCAGAAGCAAAACTCATGCAATAACTTTCTTGCATTAAAAAAAGGAAACTTTGAACTCAACCATGATCATATGTCAAAACAACCTTTTCATGTACTCATAACTATGTTTATACTTATACCTATTATCTTGTAAGCGACTGACAAATCAAATCAAATCAATAAATAAATAAATAAACATGGAGAATTCCATTAAAATGCCAAATATAGATTATTTGTCACCAGATGTCCAGGAATTCCATTACCGACTGTAGCCCTTGTTGATCTGGGCAGTAATCACCTCAGTATAAAGGTAAAGAAGTCCCTGCGTATTTTACCCCGCTAGTCATTACCAGCGATAGGGGGAAGCACTCATTTCCATTTCAAAGACATTGAGCCAGCATGGTGGTTCATTAAGATTGAAAAGTTGGCAGTGCATGTTCAAGACCCAACCTCCACATGTTGGGTTGAGTTCCTGTCCTCACCAGAGGTGCTATTCAGCAGATTCTGACCAGTTCTGGAGAACTGGTAGTGGAAATTTTGAGTAGTTCAGAGAACCGGCAAATACCACCTCTGACTGGAGATTTTGCAGTCTCCTTCCCCTGCCATGCCCACTAAGCCATGCCCACAGAACCAGTTGTAAAAAAATTTAAATCCCACCACTGGTCCTCACCTCCACTCCTGGCCACCTAGCAGTTCAAAAGCATGCAAATGCAAGTAGATAAATAGGTAACAGTTTGGTGGGAAAATAATAGCCCTCCCTGACGTCATGCTGGCTACCCTAGTATAGGTCTCTGTAAATTACATTTCATCATCTTGATTGTTATTGTTATTTAGATAAGCTTTTGGAGAGCTATGCATGCATAGCAATTTGATAGAAGCACAGAAAATGCCAAACTTGTCATTGGAGATCGTTTTATACTTCCTGGAAATCTCTTCCTGGATCTTTGAACATCCTTAGGGGTGTTTAGGGATTAGAAGCCTGTAAAACAAACAGGTGCATAAGCCATTTATTCAGGCAGGAATAAAAATCATTTTGCAAAACCCAGACACTGTACTTTTAC
>NW_020769320.1:14698423-14718362 GCF_900518735.1 Pseudonaja textilis | reverse complement strand
CTATCTATCTATCTATCTATCTATCTATCTATCTATCTATCTATCTAAATATGCATCATCTATCTATCTATCATCTGTCTATCTAATTGTATATTTCATAACTGCCAATTTCCCTCAGAGAGCTTATTATACAGTTTTTAAATAGACTAGCAAGGCACATTTCAGCAATAGACCTGTTTAGTTCCTGGGTAATTGCAGCAAAGCAGAATTATAATAAAAGTATGAGAGTCACATAAAACACACTCAAAATTCCAATTCACTCAAGGTGCTTTCATCACAGCACATTACTGGTGCCACTGATTCACTGTCTCATTGTTACTGAAGTTACAGACAAGTCAATGTTTTCAATGCAACTTCTCCTTCAAATCAGTTGATCGGGTGAGTGGGAAGCAATATATGTAAAGTGTGCCTCTTAAAAACAACTCCAAACTTTAGAAAATAATGTTTATTTGATGTTATAACAATATAATCCTGTTATATATTGTAGGATGTTTCTATCTATATCTATATCATGTCTCTGTCTGTCTCTCTTTCTTTGTCTCTCTGTCTCTCTGTGTTTCTGCCCCTGTTTCTCTGTCTCTGTCTCTGTCTCTTTCTCTCTGTCTGCCTCTCTGTCTGTGTCTCTGTGTCTTTCAAGAGTTTCTTTTATCGGGACGTGATTTTATCAGGTTTCACTATTCACTCAAGTCCTGATGAAAGAAACTCTTGAAATCATCAAAAATAAATACCAACCAGATAAACACCTCATGGAATTAACAGAACACTGCCTAACCAACACATATTTCATATACAAAGGACAAAGATACAAGCAAATTGAAGGAGCCGCTATGGGAGCCCCAATGTCACGCGTCATTGCAAACCTGTTCATGGAAGAATTCAAGTCCAGAGCCCTGGCTAATGCCACCCACAAACCCAAACTATGGTTAAGATACATTGATGACACATTCGTGATTTGGCCCCATGGAAAAGAAAACCAAAAACAATTTCCTAAGACACCTAAACAGCACACACCCCAAAATCAAGTTCACCATGGAAATGGAAACAAACAAACAACTACCATTCCTAGATGTACTAATCTACACCCCCCCCCAAAAAAAAACCCAGATGGCACACTAGGACACACCGTATACCAGAAGAAAACACACCAACTGCTACCTCAACGCCCAATCCCACCACCACCCAGCACAGATAAACTCCATGGCCAAAACACTAATTGCTAGAACCAAATGCCTGGCAGACAAGACACGCATAAAGACTGAACTATGCACCCTGACTAAAGTACTGACAGCCAACGGCTTCCACAAAAGCAAAATCACCGGCTTGATCCACAAAAACACACTGAGACATAATAGAGGCCTTGAAGACGAATAGACCTATGGAACAGCTGTCCTGCCCTACATAAGAGGTACTACAGACAAAATCAGTAAGATACTACACAGGCATCACATCAAGACTGCCTTCAAAACAGACAGAAAAATAGCAGCCATCCTTAGAAACCCCAAAGATAAAATTGACCGGGAAAACGAAGGCATATACGAAGTCCCCTGTGCATCATGCCCAGCCACATACATAGGACAGACCAATAGAAGAATAAGTACCCCCCTGGATGAACACAAAAATGCAGTAAAAAAGCTGGAACACACTTCCTCACTAGTCCAACACATGAAAGCCACAGATCATAGCATTAACTTCAATGGCAGCAAAACCCTAGCCACTATAGAAAACCCCAGCCACAGAATCATCAGAGAAGCCAAAGAGATTGAAAAAAAGACCTGAAAGCATGAATAGAAGAGATGATTCCACCAGACTGTCAATTATTTGGAAGCCTGCACTCACAAACAAAAAAATCTCCACACCACTAGCCAGGCAAACACCTGGGCACAAACAGATCCCCCCTGATACCTCCAGCTCAAACACACCCCAACCGGGCAGACAGATGAAACCTAGCTTCCTAACAAATGATAGCCGTCCATTTACTCAGAGCCAAGCTGCACTAAAGGCCTCCAATAAAGGAACACAATGTTGCCAACCAATCAAGACACAAAAAGAGCCACAAAACAGACAGAAGATATTAGAAACACCAATCAAGCAGAACACAGCAAACTCCAAGACCAATAAACACACACCAAGACTCCCAACCAATCAGGATGAAGAAAAAACCATTCTGGCACAGCAATAGGCTGCCCCAAATTTAAAACTGAAACAACTGCAAAAGTCTGACTCACAGACGAACACAATACAGAAGCCTGATGATGGCAGATAGTGTGAAGTCTCTAGGTGTTCCTTGTCAGCGTTCCTGATATCACAACACCTCAAGTTCTCTGAGGGTTTCTTTTCATTGACTCTATTTCAATCTGGCAAAAACATCATGTTTTCTATTTTTACCATTTATAACAATTAGAACAAACACCCAATGACAGTTTGAGAGGGGATGCAGCCAATAGCATAGCAGCATGTCGAGAAGGGGATTAAACAGTGTCTCCAAAAATGAATTTGTACAGCTGCTCAGTGACAATGCTTCCTTGCCCTCCAAAAAGGATGAGAAAAGGGAAGCCCCTCTGGTGTACTTAAACGCCATTTCAAACAGTGAAAAGTGATCGTCTACAATGAGGTTTGATTTCTCCATGCTTCCTTGGGCAATACTGAATTGGTTTTAAAGATGTCAATCAACCAAAGAAACCCTTTAAACATAACACTAGACTGACACTGGAAACTTTCATTTTTCATTGGGGATTTCTTTCAGTTTATTTTTTATTTAATTCAGATAAGGGAGGGGGAATCATTGCAATGTTTTCTTATATGTCTCAGGCCTTCTTTTCCCTTTACAGTAGTAACAAGGGAACAAGGACTAGGAATCCTGAATCTTATAGATTTAATTCAAGTTCTACTACCTCCATGCTAGGGTCACTGTCACCCCGTAAAAACTAGACAAATGTACAGGATTATTTTATTTAATGTGTCCATGTTATCATACATGGACTAGCAATATAAATTAACATTTCGACTAGATTAGTAGAACCCAATAAAATATAATTGTTCCAAAAGACCTATATTCAAGTATCAAAGTCTAGGATATCTAACCATTGAAATGGAGCATCGTTTATATTAAAAAAATCGGATCCTAAATTGGTATAAGCTTACTGCCCATCACAATGTCATCTACAGTTTGGTGTGGGATTGCAGGGTGAGGATATTATACTCCGGGGGGTCAAATTCAATTTCATTGAGGGCCACATCAGGGCTGTGGTTGACCTCGGGAGGCTGGGTGGGCATGGCCGACTGGGTGGGTGTGCCTTACTAGGTGGGCGTGTCCAGCTTGACACCACTCCCCACTGCTGTGACGCTACTGCTGGCATGTTTCCTCTTTGCATTGGGCAGACTAGGCCAAAGAGACACAGGCCGGCCCTTTATATTTTCCAGGACAGTCCCATGGGCTGAATAAGACCATATCATGGGCTGGATCCATCCCACAGGACTGGTATTTGACACCCCTGGTCTAATGGTTAAGGCACAAGGCTAGAAACCAGGACACAATGAGTTCTAGTTCTGTCTTAGGCACAAAGTCAACATAGTGACCTTGCTGTCAGGATTCCGATGATCGTCCTTAATTAAATCATAAGCCTTGAGCCAAGCTTCAAAAGATTTATTGGGAGCAACATGCTAGCATGACCTGTATGAAGTCAACTCTGAGACACGTACATTACAATTACCTATGACCCTGTCTTCCCCCACCCCCCTGGGTGTATCATAATTCAGCTTCTCCAGTGAAGCACATTTGTGGGCTGGGTGTCATCACTCACGGTCTCCAATGAAAGATTTTCCAGGGCATAACACCCGGTTGCCTAAGTTACAATCTTTGTGAGATGAGCTTGGAATGTTTTATTTGCCATATGCTCCTTCAGGTCTTTCCCCTCTCTTTGTCATGGCAACTTGGAAACAGGCATAGGGATGTTTTACAAGTTTACACCTTGGTTCAGTCATGCCCTATCAACCCTTAGGGAGGAGGCAGGAGAATTTCTGAAAAACTTTGACAAGAAAACTTCAAACGATGCAGGTAGACTGGGCCGAAGCAATGTGGGTAGACAGGGCTAAAGTGACGTGGGCCAGCCCCTTACGTTTTCCAGGACAGCTTCATGGGCTGGATCCAACCACATCATCTCCTGGATCCAGTCCACAGACCTCGTGTTTAACACCCCTGTTTACACAATAAAGTGTAATGTGCTTCACATCTTAAGGAAGGAAAGGCGCGATCATGAGTTCTTACAAAAGAGAAAATTGCTGCTAAAGAAATACGTCCTTAGTAAGCTGTGGTTTGTGGTATAGTTGTATTCTTTTCAGAGATATTGTCAAGCTCTAATTCACCAACAATTACAGATAATGATTGTGGTGAGCTCTGAATATACATTTGTATTCCAATTAGTTCATACTAAAGTTGTGCCAAAAGATTACTCTGGCTCCATTTTGCATCCATTCATCAATTTAAAGTAGTAAATCAAACTGGAATGATTTATAGTGGCTGGGAGCTTGGATTCAAAATAAATCACAATCACCTTTTCTTTTCTAGTATGGTATTCATTTTAACTCTTTGAAAAAAACTATATAAAAATAGGATGCGCTGAAATGAGGAGATGACAACTCAATGTCATTGGATGTCCATTGTGAAAAAGATGGCAATGCTTGTCTCCAGCACAACCCTTCAACTCTGCATGGAAGGAAGCTTGTTGTGTCAATGTCAGTATTTCCAATAATGTCAGCAAGATGAAGCAGTTGAGATCTGATGGATTTTTCCAGTGCTTGGCTGGGCACTGTTTTTTCTTTTTTAATGACAAATGACATGGATAAGCTATGGTTAAATGAAAGCCTTCCTTTGCTCTATTTTCAAATATTGGGGTGCAAAGCTATCCAGTCTTTTGCAGGTTTTCTTGTCAAAGCTGAGAAATTGTTTCCTTCTCCATTCGCCGTTTGTCCAAGTGAATTGAAAACGTCTGTCATCATGAAAACAAACACCACACACATTTCCTTTATTCACAGCCTCCTTATCTGCTGCATTTTGCAAAATTGTGCAATATGTACTAAATGTTACACTCTTCAATTGGAAGTGAGGAAGAACACAGACCCATCATTTGCACTTAAAGGATTTCAGAGAGCATAACTGTGAAATATTTCCAGTATGATGTAACATGTAATCATAAGCTTTAAATAAAAAGCAAACAGTTGGAGAGAGAGCAACTAAATCTTTAACAACCTCATCTTCATTTGTGTAGTGGATGCCTGTGTATCTACAATCAGCACTCTGTGTGTGTGTGTATGTGTGTGTGTGTGTTTATACATGTACATAGATATACAATTTTCATCTCCTATGCAAATTGAAGTGGGGGCCTTGGTGCTCTTCTGAACGTGGTTGTTTTCTTGCAGAGGCTTTATTACACAACTAGATAATGTCATCAGTGCTAGAAGCAGTGGTGGGATTCTACCAGTTTCACTACCAATTCAGTGATCGCGCACTTCACACATGTGCATGCGCAGCTAACAAGCGCATGTGTGTAGCTTTCCAAACACCGGCTGAGGCTCTGCTGTGCCAATCAGTGGTGAGGATAAAGAACAGGAAAGCACAGGGGCAGATGGGAGGGCCGAGCCTGTGTTTTTCTCTTCTTTCTCCTCTCAGCTGATTGTCAGAGCTTTTTTTTTACTACCGGTTCAAGTGAACCGAGCCAAATCGGTAGCATTTCACTATTGGCTAGAAGGGAATAGGGTTTGCTCTCTTTTTACATACTAGTAGCTTACCCTGTCAGGGTTGGTCAGAGGGATCTCTTGAAGTTGTGAAGTTGAGGGAGCAGAGAATGAAGTATCACAGATCGCAGTATAGAGATGGATAACTTTTTCAGAGCTACTGGTGACGAGGAGTAACAGTTGCGAGATTCATCCAAAGGAGACAGAATAAAAGAATAACAGAGTTGGAAGGGATACTGGAGGTTTTCTAGTACTATGTGAAAGCCAGAAATATGTCCCTTCTTGTCCCTTCCATCCAGTGGTGGGATTCTACCGGTTCTGTCCACTTCTGTAGAACTGGTTGCTCTGAAAAGCAGCAAACAGAGAGCATACATAGAACCAGTTCTATGTCTGCTGCTGTTTTGGCCTACCCGCCCACCCGGGCTCTTACCTGACCTTTATTTCCTGCGTTTTCAACCGTAGCTGCTTTGCGCGACACAGCTGCGGTTGAAAAAGCAAAAAAAAAGTCCTGTTTCAAAAGCTGCGCACAATGTAAAATCACCGAACCAGTAGTTACCCTGGTCGGATCCCGCCCCTGCTTCCATCTTAACAATCAGAAAATCACATTAATTTCTTTTAAGCGTATGGACCTCCCCACATTGCTTCAAGCTACGACCAAGGCAGCTGAGTTGGATGTGAGGATGTCACACAGTGAGATGTTATTGGTTGGAAGGAAGATAAGTCTACCTGGACCATCTATACTGATGGTATAAAACATGGAACAGTTGTAATGTATATAGTATTATGTAAATATGCCCCATTATTTCTAGTTAAAGTGTGAGTCTGAATCAATTCACTGCAGGAGAAAAACCTCTTTTCTGAAGGCCATAGAACATAATTTACCAGGTTGATCCAATGCAGATTGATAAATAGATGATTCTTGAAGTTCCAGCTTAAGTTGAAAGAAAGTGGTTGGTCCAAAGTTACCTAAGGGGAGTCTAGAACCAGAATTTTTGTAATTCCTAGTCGAGTTGCTTAAACACTACACCGCATTGGCTGTCATCTGTCTATCTAGCATGTATTGTTGTTCAGAATTTCTTTTTAAAAAATCCTTTTGTTCCTTAAGGGAAAGATGATTTTAGAATATTTGTGTCTTGGCTATTCTGCCCATAGGTACCCTAAGGGCACTTCCATGAATTGAAATGTGTTGCAGTTTAATCAGCATTTAAATCCTGATGTGGAAGAATTACAGTTTGATAAGCGAGGACATTTTCCCTAGCACACCGAGTTCCAGATGGTGACTGATTCTCCATATAAATTTCCATTTGGCATTTGAACATTTGTACATTGCAGACTTTTATTCTCATTTATGCTTAATGATGGATGCAATCCAAACAATACAAGATGTTATCCAGCATGTTAGACTTCTGCTAAGTGGACTGAAAGTAGAATCCTTCTGTTGAGGAGTCTTTGTATCCTCAGCATGATCTATTCAAAAATCATGTTTTCTTCTTGGAGTCCTCACGTACTTAAATAACAATCTCCAGACACATACAAAACAGCTAGAGCACAAGAAAAACTCAAGAGAACAATTAAAGAGAAAAGTTTCAGTTAGGAATATACATTCCTGGTGCAATAATCAAGAGAAAGGTTGAAAAAAAAAATCTCCAATTGGACACTCAAAATAAATTATGCTAGTTTGCATTTTCCAACTATTGTATAAGAAACCAATTGCTTTTCAGATTTATTTAGCATATGGCATATCATAAATGGACTATCAATATATATTAATATTTCATCTAGATTAGTATAGGGGTGGGATTCAAATTTCTTGACAACCGGTTCTGTGGGTGCGGCCTAATTTGTGGGTGTGGATTGGTGGTCATGTGACTGGGTGGGCATGGCTTTCTGACTGGGCATGGCTTGGTGGTCACGTGACTGGCTGTGCATGGCTTGTATGTAAATATTATAAATATTTATGTAATTATTTAACCTTTTATTTAAAAAGAGCAACTTTTACCCAAAATCAGGCAAAACAGGCAGGCAGATTGATTCACTCAGAGATCTATCCTTCTGCAATCTGCTACCTGAGTCTACACTGAAAGATAGAAGCTTCAGCCCTAAGGAAGGTTCCGCTCTGCTTTTAAATTAGCTAGAAAGCAAGAAATCCAACGATTTCCTGTTTTCTAGCTAATTGAAATCTCCTGTCATAGCTGATAGTCAGAATAGCTGATGGTTGGGGGGAAAAAAAAGGAAAAATAGGAACTTACCAAAAATTAGGCGAAGGCACAAGGCGGGCAAGTTGGATGGCGTGCATGACAGGTAAGGAGTGAGTGGGCGGGGCAGGGCAGGGCCAGCCAGTGGCGTGATTTGCCAGTTCTCCTAACTGCACAAAATCATAACAACCGGTTCTATAGAACTGGTCCAAGCAGGTAGAATCACACCCCCGGATTAGTAGGACACAATAAAATGTAAACCTTAAAAAGATCAGCAACAAATAAATGGCTGTCCAATCTCTTCTTGAAAACAACCACAACTTCTGGAGGAAACTTGTTCCACAGATTAATTGTTCTCACAGTCAATAAATTCCCCCTTACTTCTAGGTTGCTCTTTTCCTTGAGTGGTTTCCACCCATTGCTTCTTGTTCTCCCCTCAGGTGCTTTGGAGAATAGCTTGACTCCCTCTTCTTTGTGGCAGCCTCTGAGATATTGGAACACTTCTATCATGTCACCTTAGTCCTCCCTTTAATTAAACTAGGCATAGCCAATTTCAGCAAATGTTCTTTATATGTTTTAGCATCCAGTCCCTTAATTATCTTTGTTGCTCTTTTCTGCACTCTTTCTAGAGTCTCATCATCTTTTCTACATTGCGGACACCAACACTGGATGCAGCATTTCAACTGTGGTCTTACTAAGGCATTATAAAGCAGTATTAACACTTCACGTGGTCTTGATTCTATCCCTCCATAAGTCCTAAGCTTACAGAGGGACACATTGTGACCTACATTTTGATATGGGATGCTGCAGTTTCACTGACAGGAGAATACTATGCCCCATCTATACAGAGAATTGTGGCAGATGCTGTGTGGGGTGCAAAACCTATTCAGGATTGTCCATTGCTGCTGTGGTAGTTCAAAGCCTGGCACTATTTATGTGGGGTCATGGATATGTCTTCCTAATTCTGGGCATTCAGTCACCCATTTGGCTTTCTGAGCCATGGTGGCGCAGTGGTTAGAATGCAGTACTGCAGGCTACTTTTGCTGACTTCCAGCTGCCTGCAGTTCAGCAGTTGGGAGCCTCACTGTCTCAAGGTTGACTCAGCCTTGCATCCTTCCGAGGTCAGTAAAATGAGGACTCAGATGGTTGGTGGCAATAGGCTGACTCTGTAAATTGCTTAGAGAGGGCTGTGAAGCACTGTGAATCGGTGTATAAGTCTAAGTGCTATTGCTATTGCTATTGGGAAACAATGTTAAAGTTGTTGGGCATATGTTGTATAAATGCCACTATATAAATTGTCTAAAAAAATAAATAAAAATAAATTATTTTAAAAACTTTTTTAAAAAATGCAAGGCTAAAAAAGAAGATAAAGATAAAGAGATAAAGAGCAGGTGTTAATTACAATGTTACCGTCTCAATATCACACCAGATATTGAGGGGGTCTCCCGGCCTACTTCCCAAATCTTCTCCTTCAAAGCATTAAATTTCCCTTGCCTGTTAATTCTGTTACTTCTCCCCACCATCCCCTGGTTATTCATACAGTTCATACTCACTTTGTTTCCATTTTGTTCATCCAGCATTTTTTGAAAAACTTTAGAAGCCTTTTGCTGGCTCCCTGCGAATTTCTCTAACTTTCTCTGGGTATTTCCTTTGCTGACAGATGCAAAGCAAATGCAAAATTGGCATTTCATGCATATATCTTTTTTTCCCCCTTACTGAGAAAGCATTTCTTCTTCCTATTCCCATTTGTTACAAGCTTCCATCATGTGCGAATCGGTCCTTCTGGATTTTAAGATGAGCTATTATTCCTTCCTTCCAAATATGCCAACGATTTGCTCAACTAACTTGCTTTGAACAGATGCATGCTGCATTTCTGGAAATACCTGGGAGGAAAGAAAATGTGTTGAATAAAACTGAAGGAAACAGTTCCGGGGCATGATTTATTTGACATATATATTTTCTAACTGTGCTCAGTCTCCCTCTTCCCTATTCCCCAATGCTGGATACAAATATAGTTAAATAGGCCATGAGCTTCCAATGGACCGAGCTTATGCCTTCCTCTTTTTAGCAGAGAGAGCTGTTAGCAGAACCCAGTGTGACGACCAGCCCCTCCCCGCTTCAAAAAATAAGTATAAACTCTTGAAAACTTTGTATTTCAAAAGGAATCTTTTCACTGAAGGGAGATAAAAGCAAGTCAAAATTCAAAGCAAGATCTGAGGTCCTTCAGAGCATGCAACTAGGATAAAGGGAGTTAGAAACCCAACAGCCTGATGTGGATTCCACCAATCCGCAGGTGTGAAGATGTTATTATACCAGTGTCTCTGAGAAAGCAGACGAAAGTTTCTCAGGGCTATCTCCTGGCACTGCAATCCACAAGGCCCCTTGCATCTCCCCAAGAGGTGAAAATTTCCCAGGCATCTGGAGTGCCAGGCAACACTTACAATTTGTGTAAAAGGTTATACAAAAGACAAGGTAAGAAATAGGATACTTAGGCTACATAGAGAGGAAAAGAATTACATGTATCAAATCCAACGCCTCCACCCCTTTTCTTCCATTGGAGAATGGCAGATACACTGGTCTGACACCCAGCTTGGTAGTCCATTCTTCTGTATCAACATTTGTCTGTTTCTTCCTTTCTGCTAGCTCTTCTTTGACAATAGTAAACAGGGGGGGGGGGAGGCAAATATAGGTGTCCCAGGATAGTAATCACCCTGTCATTCATCAAAAACATTTTGGAAGCAGTAGAATGCAGCTTCTAAGAACTGAAAGTGGGCATCGCACACTGCCTAGAGGCTACCATACAAGGACAAATTATGCATTGCAAAGATCACTTGGAGGTAGGAAATACTTCTAATGTAATCCACCAGATCCTCTGCATGGATTGCCCCTGTGACTGTTCCTCCTGAAATGGGGAGGAAACCAGGGGTGGGCTACTACTGATTCACACTGGTTCGGCAAACAGGATGCTAATTTTACATCTGGTTCGCCGAAGGGGCAATCACTGGCTGGCCCCATCCCCACCCCACCCGTCCCCTCCCAAAAGTTTCCACATGGCCCGTTTTGGATCCCAGGTAAGTGCAGGGCCCATGTGGAGGCTTGGGTAGGTGAAAAATGGGCCTCCCAGAGACTCCAGAAGGCCGGAAACTGAGGGTCTGTTTCCAGCCTCCACAGAGCCTTTGGAGCCCAGAGAGGCTGTTTTCACCCTCTTGGAGGCTCAAGGAAAGCCTCCAGAGCTCAGGGGGCACCTTCCCTGGTGCAGAAGACCAACTAGGCTATGCCCACCCAGCAACCGGGCAGAGAACTGCTAAAAAAATGTTAAGCCCTGGAGGAAGCTAACCGCCAGGTTGCAAGAACACAAGTGAGCGGTCAGATGAAGAGACCGGGACTCAAGGGTAGCTTCACATTGCAATGAACAAAGACATACAGTCAATTTGGCAGCTACTAAGATTGTTGGCCATGCAGGTACAAAAACAGCCAGAGAAGTGATTGAAGCCTGGGAAACGGGGCCCTTGTCAGTCAACAGGAGTGCTGATTTACCACCAGCTTATCAAATACTGAAGAGCTGAGGACCTGGAAGCACAAGGAAACAACAACCATTTCCCAGTCATCCCAACATACCAACCCACTAATAGGAAGACACCACATAAATCCTCAGAGTGGATAATGCTAAAAAAAAAAACCCCAGCCATAGAGGAAAGGTTGATATAGCCATAGGAAAGTTAAGTTTAATATATTTTTACCATTTCATTTATATAATACCTGAATTATAATGGGTAGCATCTCCAATGAGTTGGGTTTGCCTCCAAGTAAGTTTGAAAAAAAAAACACCCATGGAATAATTAATGCATCCTCTAAGAGGTGGTTTAAAGGTCAAAAGGGCCCAGCAGAGATTAGACTACCTGAGACTTCTCAGAAAACAACAACTGAATGAAAAAGTGCTGGTGACCTTCTCCCGCTGCACCATAGAGAGTATCTTAACTTGCTGCACCTCTGTATGGTTTGCCAATTGCACAGTGGCAGATAGGAAAGCACTCCAGAAGGTTAACGTCATTGCCCAGAGGATCATGGGTTGCCCTCTCCCCTCTTTGGAAGAGCTTTATAGCTCCCGCTGCCTTCAGAAAGTTCAAAATGTTCTCGTCCTGGGAATCTTTTTTTGAACTATTACCATCTAGCAGATGGTAGAGATCCATCTCGTCCTGGGAATCTTTTTTTGAACTATTACCATCTAGCAGATGGTACAGAATAATAAAAACAAGGACAAATAGGCTGAAAAACAGCTTCTATCCCAGGGCAGTAGCGCTTTTGAATTCTGCTGTATAGTGCAGTGTTGGTGTGGTGTCGGGGGTTTTCGGTTCAATGTGTGTGCAGGGTGAAGGATGTGTGTTTGTGTTTATTTTCATGATCATGATGGTGTTTGATTTTGTTGTACGAGGTGCAATGACAATAAAGTAAACTAATATAGCCTCCCTTTTTAAAAAAAAAAATGGTTGGCTTTTAAAAGTCGAATCAACAGTCCTGGGTTTCCATGGTGATCACTCCATTGGGCAGTAACCAGATCTGAATCTGCTGAGCTTTTTGAGACTAGCCAAAGTCATATAAGGATGATCAAAGTTGCAAGAGATACAATTTTACACAAACATTGGATCCTATCTGGCTACATTGGGAATTGTACATGAAATTTCCCCAGATGTTTTTAGCACGTTAGATGATGTAGAATTTTATGATGTATGCTCAAACATCTGTAAGGAACACAATTTCATTAGCAGATTAGCTGAAGTATTAACCTGCTGAAACTATTAATTCATTGGTTGATTCCTTCACATGTATTTATTTGTTTGTTTCTAATTTGGTACATACTGCTATGCTCCAGAGAAATCTCCCGGTGGTTTACTCAGGCAATAAACCATAGAAGTCACAAAACCATTAAAATAATTCTATTAAATTACATAACCACCCACTGGCACCCTATCACACTGCTGGGATGTGGTGACAATACAATTGCATATTTAAAACTCTGTGGAACAGCATGGTTTCCAAAACTTCCCTGAATTGCATTGGTGTACATGCCAAATAAACTTCCAGGAGAAGAGTATTCCAGAGAAGAAGAGGCTAGAATCAAAAATCTTTGCTTTCACCTGAACTCCTCAGCAATTCAAAACTGTGAGAGGACCATCATATCCCTTCTGGTTGGTGATCCTCCTTGGAGAAGATGCTCCTGGAGCTACCAAGAGCCAAGTCATCTAGTAGTTTTCAGCTGAAACCAGTCCTTTGAATGTACCTGGAAATTTACTAGAAGCCCAGCCTGGTACCCCAAAATAGTTGCTGTATGAACACCTCTAAAGGACACTGCAGTTGATAATGATAAAGGTTCCCCTGTCCAGTTGCATCTGACTATAGGGGGCAATGTTCATCTCCATTTCTTAGCTGATGGAGCTAACATTGTCTGAAGAAAATTTCTGTGGTTATATAGCTAGCATGACTATATGCCAAGGCACATGGAATGTTGTACCGAAGTGGTACTTATTTATCTACTTGCATTTGCATGCTTTCGAAGTGCTAAGTGAGCAGGACCTGGGACAAGTAATGGGAGCTAACTCCATCATGTGGTGCGCAGGTCTTGAACTCGAGCCACCGGCTTTGCAATTGACAGCTCAGTATCTTTAACTACTGAGCCATCATTCCCCCTTAAAAAATGCACCATTTACAAATGCCAAATATAATTATAGGGGCAATAAGCCAATGAATGGAAATGAAAACTTAAGGGGATTGGTTTGGCAAAATACATGGGCTAAAAGCCTAAGACAAAATGGTAAAATGCTAAATACTGTTTGATGGTATTTAGCTACTCAACCTGCATCATGTAATCTGTGGGTGAGCGGGCATTATGAATGCCTTCATCTGTCCTTATCTTGTTCACAGATCAAATACATCAACCATTCCATGTGAGAGCTTCTATAGTTCTTCACTGCAGCCCTGAAACCTGAACTACAGAGGAAATAAATGAATTCAGATGATTGCACATGGTAGTTTTTGTTAAAAAAAAAGTGACACAACATCATGTTTCTTGAAGTGTTACATGATTTGGGTGAATAATTGCTAGCTCAAACATGAAGCAAACTACAAGTTTGTACCAGACAGATAAGGGTCAGGTCCTTGCTTCAAATTGATAAGGTAGGACAAATTAGAACATTCTAGAGTTGCTAAATAGGGATGCAGTGGCTCAGTGGCTAAGATGCTGAGCTTGTTAGCAGTTTGGCGGTTCGAATCCCTAGCGCTGCTTAATGGAATGAGTTTCCTTTACTTGTCCCAGCTTCTGCCAACCTAGCAGTTCAAAAACATGTAAAAATGCAAGTAGAAAAGGGAAGGTAACAGCGTTCCGTACGCCTTCGGTGTTTAGGGCATTGCACACCAGAACAATGAGACACAAGAAGAGTTTTTTTTCCCCCAAAAGACATCGCTCTGCTAAACAAATAATTTCCTTAATACTGTCCAACTATTTACAAAGTCTGCACTACTATTACTGTTAATCTTCTCCTCACTCCTTATCACCCATCCCCTCCCACTTGTGACTGTATGATTGTAACTTTGTCGCTTGTATCCTAATGATTTTCATCGACTGTTGTCTAGTATGATTTGATTGCTTATTATACCCTATGACTATCATTAAGTGTTGTACCTGATGATTCTTGACTCTTGATGAATGTATCTTGTCTTTTATGTACACTGAGAGTATTTGCACCAAGACAAATTCCTTGTGTGTCCAATCACACTTAGCCAATAAACAATTCTACTCTATTCTGTTCCTCTGCCACAAGTCTCATTGACATCTGAGCTAACTAGAAGAAGTATAGATATTGAGAGCTTTTCTCTATTTCCCAACAGGCAATAAAATTGTTAATCAGCCTATTCCTTAATGGTTACCGTATTTAAAGTTGCTTAATGTATTAAATGTGCAAAAAGACAAGCTGTACTTCAGAATTTTCTATTTTCACCTTACAAGAATCCCCTTCCCCCCAAATCCCATCACTGGGAATTATTATAGCTCATATAATAGTAGCAATTCACCATCTTAAGTAGGTGTTACATTACGGAACCAAGTAAAATACATTACTTTGTCATGTGAGGGAGAATTAAACTCGAACATTTAAGATTCCAACAAGAACATTTAGTCTATAAATTAGGCTAAGCTTTCATCCAGTTGAGCTGGATCCTGGATGATTTCGCACAGTGATCATCATCATCAACAACAACAACAATAATAGTAATAATAATAATAAAAGAATCATTTCACCAGGCATAAAACATCAGGTCCACATACGAAACTCCAATTAAATTGATTTCCTGATATGTACATAGCATATGAGGGACACGGTGGCTCAGTGGCTAAGATACTGAGCTTGTTGATCAGAAAGGTTGGCAGTTCAGTGGTTCGAATCCCTAGCGCCGCATAACGGAGTGAGATCCCATTACTTGCCCCAGCTTCTGCCAACCTAGCAGTTCGAAAGCATGTAAAAAGTGCAAGTAGAAAAATAGGTACCACCTTTGGTGGGAAGGTAACAGCGTTCTGTGCGCCTTCGGTGTTTAGTCATGCTGGCCACATGACCACGGATTGGACAGAGCTGGCTCTTCGGCTTTGTAATGGAGATAAGCACCGTCCCCTAGAGCCAGAAACGACTAGCACATATGTGCGAGGGGAACCTTTACCTTTACCTTACATAGTATAAACATAGAAATCTTCTCAACGAATGGTTAGCACCTATTTGAAGTTAGAGAAGGTTCAGTGGAATTGAAGAGAGCTTGTTCACTTGTGGCTATGTAGGATTCCAGGCTGATCCCTCTTTTAACTCTGCCCTCAGTTTCCTACACATTCCCCTTTGTGTCTTTTCCTTGCTTTTGCTTGTGTGCTGCTTTTAGTTTCCCAATCTAGTCTAGAACTACGGGTAGTCCTCAACTTAGAACAGTTCGTTTAGTGATGGTCCAAAATTACAGAAGCGCTGAAAGAAAGAAAAAAGTGACTTATGATCAACTTACCATTATTACATAATTCCCGGGGCAAATATGCTTGAAATTCAGATGCTTGGCGACTGACTCATATTTACGGCCACTGCAGTGTCGGATGGTCCTCTTTTGTGAGCTTCTGATTACCAAAGTCAACGGGGAAGCCTGCTTCATTTAACCACCGTGTTACTAACTTGACGACTGCGGTGATTCAATTAACAACTGTGGTGAGAAAGGTCATAAAATGGGACCAAATTCACTTAATAAATGTCGCCGAAAAGTTGGGCTCAATGGTCATCGTAAGTTAAGATGTACCTACCTGTATCTGCTCTCATCCAAGGATTACTATGGACTGATCTTTTTTTTTTTTTGCCTTTCTTTACGTCATCATGACCTTAGCCAGCTGTTGCTGATGCCCTGATTGATTGACCCCTTGGCCTCTTTAACTCAATCATTCAATAATTGAGTCAGCCATGCTGCAGAAGTTATTCATTGCCCTCACAAGTCTCCACATCTTCCTCTTGATTGCCTTGAGATTTCTCTCTCCCTCTCTCACCCTCCATCCCTCTCCCTCCCTCCCTCTCTATCTCCCTCCCTCTCCCTCCCTCTCCCTCTCCCTCCCTCTCCCTCCCTCCCTTTCTCTCTCCCTCACTCCCTTTCCCCTCTCCCTCTCTCCCTTACTCCCTCCCTTCCCCTCTCCCTCACTCCCTCTTTCTCCCTCACTCCCTCTTTCTCCTTCATTCCCTCTCCCTCTCTCCCTCTCCCTCACTCCTTCCCTTCCCCTCTCCCTCCCTCTCTTTCTCCCCCTCTCTCCCTCTTCCCTCTCCCTTTCTCCCTCTCCCTCATTCCCTCCCTCCCCCTCCCTCTCTCTCTCCCCCATCTCCCTCCCTTCTCCCCCTCTCCCTTCCCTTTCTCCCTCCCTCCTCCTTCTCTCTCCCAGAAATCTATCCTTTTCACTTTTCAGATATTGTGATGTCTCTTACACTGCTCCTATTGAGTGATGAACATATCCAGCACTTTTCTTCCTGCATTCTGTCGTTCCCCGTTTTAAAACTGATACAGAAGGTATATTAGATATAGAAAATAAATCAGGAGGGAATTACTGATGAATGGGGTATTCTTTAAACATGGGAAATTAAAGGTTGGGCAAAGGTGGGGAATCAATTAACTTAAATTAATTTAATATTGGCATTTTAATGATCATGCCTTATTACTATTTCACCAATGTTCCATCATGCTGATTCATTGACCGGTTAAATTTTTTTTAACTCCGATTCTAATTCCAAGGATATTACATTTATTAAATTCCAAACACAATTGAGATTTCTTTTTTCTATAAAAAGACACAGTGGTTATTATAATTGATAAAAAAAATAACTATTGTCTTGAGAATCCTGGGATTACAGCTATCTCATAATCCAAATCAAGTTTCTGTGAAGAACCCTTTCCAAAAGTGAACTCTCTCTTCCCCTCTAAGAAATTTGATGACAAATCGGCAAATTCAAATGAGGATGCTTCAAGCAGGCATTTCTGATTGTAGCCCAGGACTTGAGCACAGTTAGTCCTTGACTTACCACCTCAACTGAGTCCATAATTTCTGTTGCTAAGTGAGACCACTTTTAAGTGAGATCATTTTTAAGCCTAGACAATCTGGAACTGTGCCGCCTATGGTCCGATCTAAGCATAGTTCACAAAATTGTCTGCTATAACATCTTGCCTGTCAATGACTTCTTCAGCTTCAACCACAATAATATAGAGGCAAACAACAGATACAACTCAAGGTAAACCACTCCAAAACGGATTGCAGAAAATATGACTTCAGAAAAAGAGTGGTCAATGCTTGGAATGCTCTACCCGACTCGATTGTTTACAGCCTTAACCCTTCACAGCTTCAATCTCAAACTATCTATCATGGACCTCACCCCATTCTAAGAGGTCCTTAAAAGGAGCATGCATCAGTGGTGGGATTCAAATTTTTTTACTACTGGTTCTGTGGGTGTGGTTTGGTGGGAGTGGCAGGGAAAGGATACTGCAAAATGCCTACCCCACTCCTGGGGGAAGGTTACTGCAAAATCCCATTCCCTCCCCACCCCACTAACCAGCTTTCCAGCTCCATTCTCCTGTGCAGGGCAACCAAAGAAGACCCAGACAATCAGCTGGGACTCAGGAGGCAGAGAATAGATGGGGGCGGGGCCAGTCAGAGGTGGAATTTGCTGGTTCTCCGAACTACTCAAAATTTCCACTACTGGTTCTCCAGAAGTGGTCAGAAGCTGCTGAATACCACCTCTGGTGTACATAAGTGCACCAGAATGCCTATTGTCCCAGTCTTACAGTCCCCATTTACCTGTATTTACTCCCTTTGTTCATGTTTATGTTCATACCTACACTTATTACATTGTACATGTTTGACAAACAAATATACATACAAACAAATAAATAAAGTGAATTTTGGTAGTCCTTGATTTACAAGAGTTCCTTTAGTGACCATTCAGAGTTACAACAGCACTGAAAAAAAGTGACACCCTTACGACTGTTGCAGTCACCCCCATGGTAACATGATCAAAATTCAGATCCTTGGCAATTGATCCATATTTATGATGGCTGTAGTGTCTTAGGGGCCATGTGATTCTGTGACCTTCAAACAAGCTAAGTCAATGGGGAAACACAACATACTAACTTAATGACTAACTACTGTAGTCATTCACTTAACAATATTGTCAAGAAAGGTCATAAAACAGAGTAAAATTCACTTAACACATGTCTTATTTAGCAAAGTCAGGCTCAATTGTGGTCATACGTTGAGGAGTACCTGCAGGAGTGGGCTTCATATTTTTTTAGCCAGGGGCTCTCTGCCCTAATGACTGGCTGGGTGGGCGTGGCTGGGTCTTCATGTGACTGGGTGGGTGCAGCCAACTTGACGTCACTTCTTTGCCCTAATTACATAAAAAATTATACATACCCAAAAGTTCTTTATTATTTCATACATTTCATACTTAAATAAAAGACTGGGTGAAACCAGGTTTCTGGTGAGTTACGTGATTCTTATTATTTGGGAATTAATCCCCTCAGATGCTAGTGGCTCTGTTATCTGATTTTTTCAATGGCTCTCCCTCGCAAGCACTGAGTGGATTGTTTATCTAGCTTGCAACACTTTTATGAGGTGTGAAATGCTCTTGGCTGAACTCCCAGAAGTTCAAATAACCTATTAAGAGCTTTCCTTTCCTACTTGGCTTTCTGAGGTTATTGGGGGTTCTCCAAGCCCCGCAGAGTCTTAGCTAGGGGCTCTCCGAACCCCCAAAAGCCCACCCCTGAGTACCTGTATTTCAATCTTAAGAATGTATTTGATATGTAGGCTTTTTCGAAAGTTTGAAGGCTTCATTCTTTGTCAGAATGAAGACTGGGCACTAAACAGCTTTCCCCAAGAGAAGGAAAAACCTGCAACTGTTATCGTAGTCTACGTTTGTTAAACGTGGCTAGTTTATATCCTCTGATTCCTCATTAAACTTTTATCCAAGTACCCGTGGGGTTCAATTCTGTTTATTTTTTCAAGATATTCCAAGGTTGACTAGGTGATGGTATCCATAGCTGAGGCATATTATTAGGGAATAATGAATAAAAAGGTTACATTAGGGAAAAGTAAGCACCCAAATATATGTACTTTTTTTTGGTAGAAAATTGCTGGGTTAAAGCAGAAACATCTTATGCTGTGGGTTTAAGCACAGCCTGCTGTCTGTACCACCGATTGTGGGGTGAAAAATAAATTGAAAGTCAGCCTCTGCCGGGCTAATCACTGAGGAATAAATTTACAATGAATGGAAAAGTTATATTCCCTTGTATTTCTTCTTCCCAAAGCAACATACCCAAATATCATAATATTGTATTTTTATTTTTTTGATGCTCCAGCTCTATCTTCAGCACCATAAAGGTTGAAAATGTCAACCTACTGTTATCATTGGTCTTAAGAAACTGTAGATAGATAGATAGATAGATAGATAGATAGATAGATAGATAGATAG
>NW_020769320.1:14667059-14690315 GCF_900518735.1 Pseudonaja textilis | reverse complement strand
CAGCTTTACTGTGATTTCATATCAAAACACTCAAGACACATAATAAGACCAATGCATTCATAACAAAACCGAATAAAAGACAAAAGTAGAAAAATATAATTGATATTACTGTATTACCCTTACAATTTATCAAATCAGATTCATAGATGTGTTTTTCAACTGTAATGTTTTATTTAAATAAAATACCATATTATCTGTAATATTTGGGTTCTGGCCAAACATAAAATATGTTTTTCTAATATATGGATCCCCGTGGGCTATTTGTCTAATGTGTGGTTCAAGGGAATAATCTATCTTTTTACTCTGCAACTGGCATTCAAATAATATATGTGCTATGACCTCAATCTCCAGAGCCTCACAAATATATGAACCTTCAGAATATGGGACTTGCTTAAATCTACCATATATCATAATTGTATCCAACTGTTAAAATCTCACTTGACTAAATACCATCCTAAGATGCTTGGTCATCATACTCCTTTGGTCTTTTTAGCTGCCAGAAAAAGGGAGTGGGGGAAAACGGTGCATTCCTTAAGTGCCTAGATAATCACCCTGGCAGCCCAAAGTTGTCGGAGCACAAGACTATTACTGGAGAGCATGACTGATGACTCTTGGGGAAGGATGAGTCCCATTGGAGAATACACATCCAGGGGGTAGGGGGAAGACCAGGGTCAAGGGGGAAAATGAATGACGTATTTTAGTATCAGCTGCATCCAGCTAACACCAACATGGTCACTCCTAATAAATCCATTTTCTTTTCTCTGAGATACGGCTAGAGACTTATGATTTGAATGGGGGTCGATTTGTTGGAGTCCTGACACTAGTGACAGTTGAAGAAGGAAAAGACTGGCCACAACTTCTAATACGATTTATAAGTTGTTGGGTTGTTGTTGTTGTTGTTTTTAACTAACCAAGAAGTCTCTAAATCTCTAACTGAGATTTCAGTATGTAAGGAAGCAGAAGATAGTCAAGAAAACAATAGGTCCACTTGTGGGAACAGATGGCAAGAAGATGCCAGGCAGCAAGGAGAAAGCAGAACTGCTTAATTCCTTCTTTGCATCTGTTTTTACATGAAAGGAAGAAATAGCCCAACCTAAAAAAAAAAGATACTGAAACTCTAGAAAGAGTGCAGTGAAAAGTAACATAGATATAAGGAGTCTGGAAGCTAAATTATATGAGGAATGGTTGAGAAAGCTAGGTATGTCTTTCTTATCGAAGAGAAGGATTGGGAGGACGTATTAGGTGTCTATCATGTCCTCCCAGAATTGAAAGGGATCTTGGAAGTCTTCTAGTTAACCCCCCCCCCCCCCCGCTCAAGCAGGAGAGCCTATAGCATTCCAGAAAAATGGCTGTCCAGTCTCTTCTTAAGTGTTGGAGCAACCACAACTTCTGGAGGCAAGTTGTTCCATTGGTTAATTGTTCTAATGGTTAGGAAGTTTCTTCTCAGTTTCAGGTTGTTTCTCTCCTTTATTAGGTTCTATATATTGCTTCTTGTCCTGCCTTCTGATGCTTTGGAAAATAGATTGACCTCCTCTTCTTTGTGGTAGCCCCTCAAATGTTGGAACGCTGCTGTCATGTAATTATATATTGCTTCTAAGATGAACCAGACTTGAGAAGGACAGTTTACTTGGATCTCTGAAGCTTTATGGCCCTTGGCACACCTCTTAGTTTAGTACCAACTATGTGGCTTCCTGCGAACCACTTTGGAAATCTTGTTCAGAAATCTACAGGCACCTGTCAACATTGACTTGACAACCAACCAACCAACCAAGCCACCAATCCTCCCCAAACCTGATTAATTTATCTGTCGAGTAGATAAGAGAGAAGGCTAAATATAAGATTATTGGCCCCTTTTAAAAGATTCAGAAACATCAACATTGCTACCCTGATATAATCTAGTCCTCTTCAATAGAACATTCTATTAGGAATAAAAATTCACATCACTCCTGCATGCTGCAACTTATAGCTTTTAACAGCTCTATCCACAATTCTAACTTGTTTCTATTACTTCAGTTTGGGGTTTGGAGAACTTCCTATCATTTAACAATCTGCCAATAAATCAAATGGTTATTTTTTTTTTAATGATGAGAAAGGGCAAACCATTTATCAAGTGAATAGTATTCATAATTCAAAATGCCTATTAGGCAGATAATGAGGGAACGTACAAGAACTCGCACGCAAAATTTAAAAGAAAAAAAGAAGCGAAATTAAATGCACATTGCGGTCTTGATTAGTGACAGAATTAGGGAAGAGTGAACATTGTTTAAGAAAACAGGAAGTTTATTAAATTAGCTTTTTCATAATGTCGCCCACTTCTTCTTCCTTTTTTTTTTCTTCCAATAAATGGATACGTAATTAAAATTTCCTTTCATGGGGGATGATAATGAACACTGTGTTCCTTACAAAGTTATGCTCTAGCCCTTTTGTAAAAGATCTGAAAAATAGACTGTATTCCAACAGTATATTTGATGTGCTGGAATTTCACTTCCATTGATATCTGCTCATTCTAATTCGTTTTTGCCTTACATGCAAGAAGGAATGGGACCAGCTAACATTTCATCCTGTTTTTTTAGTTTTCTGGGATTTCTAATGAGCATATGATATAATTATAATAATTATAATATATGATAATAATTATGATATATGATAATGAGGAATTATTGAGTCTGTCATCTGCACCAGTTATACTGTCTGGTTTGGTTCTGCAATCCAGCAGGACTGACACAGACTTCAGAGAGTAATTAGGACTGCAGAAAAAACAATGGCTACCAACCTGCCTTCCATCAAGGTCCAGTAATACTGCACGAGTCAAAAAGAGGGCTGTGAAAATATTTACTGACCCCTCACACCCTGGACATAAACTGTTTCAACTCCTACCCTCAAAACGATGCTATAGAGCACTGCACACCAGAACAACTAGACACAAGGACAGTTTTCCCCTGAACGTCATCACTCTTCTAAACAAATAATTCCCTCAGCACTGTCTGACTATTTACAAAGTCTGTATTACTATTACTATTAATCTTCTCATTGTTCCTATCACCCATCTCTTCCCACTTGTGACTGTATGACTGTAACTTTGCAGCTTGTATCCTTACAATATATATTGACTGTTTCCTAGTACGATTTGATTGCTTATTGTACCCTATGACTATTATTAAGTGTTGTACCTGACGATTCTTGACTCTTGACGAATGTATCTTTTATTTTCTTTACACTGAGAGCACTTGCACCAAGACAAATTCCTTTTGTGTCCAATCACACTTGGCCAATAAAGTATTCTATTCTATTCTATTCTATTCTATTCTATTCTATTCTATTCTATTCCATTCCATTCCATTCCATTCCATTCCATTCCATTCCATTCCATTCCATTCATATACATTTGATAGCCACTCATTCATTGATTCAGGTATTATTACGCTGTCCATTATTATTACATCACCTTTCTTTTGCCTGTCGGGCTAATGTTAAAGACATAAGGTGAATTTGCTGGAGAGAAAGGTTTCATTCTGCAAAATAGGAACAAAATGTATGCCTATCACCTGTATTCCCAGTGCACAAATCACTCATTAAATTGCTATTACCGATAAAGCACATTTCTCTGTCTAAATTGTTTGTGTTTGTCAGATGGCATCTATGTTTGTGTGGATGTGTGTGAGCACCTGTATATGTTTATTTTTTATGTAATCGATGGCACAAAATGTTTCCAGTTAGACATCTACATTTTCCAGACCCCTTTCCATCTTTTACAGGTGTTCCTTTGTTTACAATACAACTGAGAACGGATTTTTTTGTGGCTAAGCAAGGCAGTTGTTAAATGCCTGATTTTACGACTGCTTTTGTCATGATTGTTAAGCAAATAACTGTATTTATCAGCATCAGTGCTGGAAGCATCAGTGCTATTTAAACTCAACAATGATCTTGCCTGTTTTGGTGATGAAACATCTGCAAGAAAACCACCAAGCTCAGAGAGCACCGAGGATCCCACAGTTCAACCCCGAGTCACAAATTTTCTATCTTGTATCAATTAATAGAATATTTTTACTATCACTCCCTATAGTTTTGAATCCCAGATTTCATGCAGTTCCAGAAAAATTACAATAGATAAAATTACGATACATAGGCCATATTGCAATCCAGTATAGTCAGAAATACTTGTTCTGATTTAAATCTGTGGTATAAATTGGTATGACTTTCAATGAAATTCTAAGCGTACACATCACTCAGCTATTCCCCTGGGATCCATTCTTATATAGGAGAGCTTTGGCTTCAAAATTTTATTTCTCAATAGTGTGATCATCTAAAAAAAAATTCAAAAGCCCCTTTAATCTGCATTTGCCATTGATTTTTCCCTCCCCCAATTCCTTTTCTTCTTTAGCTAGGCATAGAACAAAAGCAACTCACATTGTTCCAGTTACTGAAGCATAATTCAGTAGATTTTCATTTTGAAAGGCTATGTTGAAATACTTTTCAGCTGTTATACAACAACAGACCAAAGGAAACCACTTTGATCTAGACTTCCCAGAATTGCAAACTCAGTGCCATTACCCAGATTTTGCTATTAGCTCAAAAATTATTGATATCAAAATGTTAGGATAAAAGTGGGATGAAAATATGCTCAAATGCCAATTTAAATAAGATTTTTTTCTCATGTAGATGTTTGAAATAGAAAACCGCAAACTGCAGTTTTTTAAGCTTCTGGATTAAGTCTACAGAATGGATACTGATTAGAAATCGACTAATTTTTCATTACCTCTTTCTTATTTCTTATTTTTTAGACTGTTTTTAAACCTGCCCTTATTACTTTATAACTAAACTCTAGAGGTGAACATGCAACATATTTTTCCCTCTTTCTGTTTTCCCAACAACAACAACTCTGTGAGAAGTGTTGAACTGAGAGAGAAAGTGGCTGGCCCAGAGTCACTCAGCCAGTTTTTCATTCCTGAAAAAATTTTATAACCATGGAAGCAAAATTAAGAAAGCAGAAGCTGGCATCAGGAATAGAAAAACAGATTTCTAGCTGACTGAAACCATTGCTGAAATACAGGTAGACTTCAACTTACGACAATGAAGGAGCCCCAAATTTCCGCTGCTAAGTAAGACAGTTGTTTAATTGAGTTTTGCCCGATAGTACGACCTTTCTTTCTCCTGTTGTTAAATGAATCTCTTTAGTTGTTAAGTTAGAAATGTGGTTGTTAAGTGGCTCCCCCGTTGACTTTTCTTATCAGAAGGTTGCAAAAGGAGGATATTGCAACTGTCACAATTACTTGGTCAGTTGCCAAGTGTCTGAATTTTGATCATAGATAACTATGGAGATTCTGTAACACTCATCAGTGTGAAAAACAGTCATGAGTCACTTTGTCCAGAGCTGGTATTCAAGCAGGTTCTGACCAATTCTGGAGAACTCGTAGTGGGAATTTTGAGTAGTTTGGAGAACCAGCAACTACCACCTCTGACCCAGCTGATTGGCTGGCTCTTGTTTTGTTGCCCTGCACAGGAGAACAGAGCTGGGAAGCAGGTTAGTGGGGTGGGGAGGGAATGGGATTTTGCAGTAACCTTTCCCCTGCCACCTAACCAGGGGTGGGATTCAACGGGTGTTACTACTGGTTCGGTGACTATGTTTTGTGTGGGGAAAAAATACCTTAAGCTGTGCCGCCTGGACAGCTGAAAAGCGCTGCACGCAGGTGCGCAGCATTTGAAAAGCCACTTTTTTCCTGCTTTTTGAACCTGAACTGTGCCATGCAAAGCAGCTGAGGTTGAAAAAGCAGGAAATAAAGGACAGGTAAGCGCCCAGGCAGGTGGGTGGACCAAACAGCAGTAAACTTAGAACTGGTTTGCTGTCTGCTGCTCTTCAGAGTTACTGGCTCTATAGAACTGGGCAGAACCGGTAGCATCCCTACTCCTGCACCTAACCACGCCCACCGAAACACACTACGCCCACCAAACCACGCCCACAGAACCAGTAGTAAAACAATTTGAATCCCACCATGACTTTGTCAGTGCTTTGTAACTTTGAACGGTCATTAAAAGATCTGTTGTAAGTCTAGGACTACCTGGAAGCAAAAACTAAACTAATTCTGGTTTGGAATCAGAATTGTGCCTGCTTCCTTTTCATCTTTTTTCGCACATCTTTGCAACACGTTAAATCAAAACAAAACTTTGCATTCAAAGGATTCGAAATAGTTGCAAAATAATTTCTTGATGGAGAAGACTGATCCCCATAAAAGGATGAAGTGAGCAAAAGGGGAGAAAAAAATTCCTCACATGTGGCTGGACTGGCAATATTAATCCTTAAACCAGCATTAATTAAGAAGAGCAACATAATCTACGAAGCCCTAAAGATTGCTTCTGATCACCCAGGTCCAACTTTGGTCCAATACAAAGTATTAACTTGTCTCCCTCCACTTGGGAACAAATTCCAATTCGTTGGTCCTACCTAAGATCCATAGAACATTATTATCAACTCAGACTCTCATCTACAAGTGACATTTGGCCAGTCTTGTTTCCGTAAAAACAAAAGCCAGTGTTCTGACCAAGGCTTCTGAGACTGTAATTACGCACACACTTATTTTAAAAACAAGTCTTGTTTTATTGCAAGCTGGGAATTATTTTCATTCCCAGCTGGTAATGAATCTCAAACAGTACCTTGAGATAAGCACCCTCCTTTCTTTCCCATGAAGGGCTGCCAATAACAGAAGTGTCAAATAACTAGTAAAAAAAACCAACCGAAGTACAAGGAACTTCAAGAATGAATCTGAACCAAACAAACAACTTTGTTTCCTGCAAAGATATCGTCACCTTGGCCTGACCTTTATACCTTATGGGAGGGACAATCACCTCCCAGCCTTACTCCTGAGTCTCCCCTTTTGTTTCAGCTGCTCTCACCTTCTAGCAGCTCTGTGCACATGCGCACTGGGAACAGGCTCCCCTGGGTCCTCTGCCTCGCTGCTGCCAGACTCTAAAGGCTCCAGAGGCAGCACCCCATTCCCCGATGGTCCTGGTCCCATCTCTGCACAGGACCCTCATCCAAGTCTTCTCCAGACTCCCAGACTGGGCCCCTTTCTTCCCCACTGTCCGATTCCGTTGATGTCTCCACAGGCTGCCAGTGAACCACAACAGCCAGCTATGGCTGACTTTTCTTATTTGAATAATCCAGGATTGCTGTACTTTTGGGAGAGAGAGAGGAGTGGGAAGCAGTTAGATTTATTGCTACTAAGACTTTTCTTCTGGATCTTTATTTAATTATATTCTTGAGTGCAAGCAGTACTTTTCTATGTTGGTTAGCTTGGAGCATGCAAACAGAGTGCCTTAAATTGATCAGAAGAACTCTGACAGCTCCATGTGTGACTCCCCCTCCAACTTTTTTAAAAAATAAAACCATTTTATAGTGTAATATGGTTGGAACACACTGTGTTCGGGCCAGAGGTGGGCTTCAAAAATTTTAGCAATGGATTCTCTGCTCTGTTGCGGGGTGAGCATGGCCTGGTCAGCCTCCTGCACCATGGTGGGAGGACTGTTTTCATCCTCCCTAGGCTCCGGAGGTTTTCCTTGAGTCTCTGGGAGGGCAAAAACAGCCTTCCCAGGCTCCGGAGGCTCTTTGGAAGCTAGAAACAGGCCCATTTCTGGCCTCCTTGAACTTCCGGGAGGCCCATTTTTCACCCTCCCTGAGCCTCCACATGTGCCCTGCACTTACCTGCATCCAAAATGGGCCCTGTGGGGACTCCTGGGAGGAGTGGGATGGGGTAGGCAAGCTAGAAGCTCTCCCGAACCCCTGCAAACCCCCAGCAGCCCACCCCTGGTTCGGGGTTTGTGTTGTGTGGAAGTGAAACACTTTCCTTTCTTTCATTTCTTCTTCTTCTTCTCTTTATATTCAGTCACCTTAGGTTGAATTTTTCCATGAATGGGATGCAAGAGGTCCCAGAGTGGCAGAAAAAGCGTCCATGAATACCAACTGGCATTCAGAAGGCATGATGAAAATTCTTTAATGCCACAACATAGAGATAGATTTAACCATAGGTTCAATGGGGGAAATGTGACATTCCTAAACCAGGCCAAATCCAAAAATGCTGGGGAATTTCTAGAAGCCTGGCACCCTGACAAATCAGCCATCAATAGACACATAGACATCAACAGCATCTATAGACTATGCAAAAGAGACAATCAACCAGCCCAAAAGGGGAAAAAAAAAGACTGCAACACTTCTCACCTAGTAATCAGCTCTCAGATCAGCATAGATTAACTCCAGGGTCAACTTCAGACCAACAATCAAGTAAGCAATACCCCAATCAAGAAACTGCCAAAGAGCTATTACTAAACAGCCCAACCAAAGAATCTCTAAAACCATCATCCCCACTGACACTGACAGGAAAGCAGCTAAAATATAAACTGACATCAAACTGCACTCCTTACTAGCATTAATGATGTTACCTAGTTGGGTAATGAAACTAGTTAGGTAACTTGGGTAAGAAAACAAGCAAGCTGAGAGAACACGTCATTCTACTGATTAACTGTTCAAACACCAGGAAATATCTCCTTTTTTCTAAGTTGGTTCTCTTTTTGATTAGTTTTCATCTATTGTTTCTTGTCCTGCCCTGGAGAATAGGTTGGCCCCTTCTTCTCTTAAATTTGAAACACTGCTATCATATCACCCTTGGTCCTTTTCCCCCCATTAAACTAGACATGATTCTCCTCGTCAAGCTATCTGTCAAGAAATGAGATGATATTAAAATAGTACATTATTCCAAAGAGTTTGGCATTCAAAATTAGACATGGTCTACAGTATTAGGTCTGTAGAAAATACTGAAGCTTGCAGACGATATAACAGTCATTGGTCTCATTTGGGATGATGATAAGTCTGCATATAAGAGCTGAACACTCTTAGAATTGTAGAGATCATAGATTTTTGAGGAAGCTCTCCTACCACCTCTTACAATATTGGGCCACAGGGTATCAACAGTAGAGACCTTCAAGTTTCTAGGTTCTAAGAAACTGCTAAAGAGCCATCAGTAAACAGACAGGCAAGGCACCAGAATATAAACTGACGGCAAACGTAACTCCTTACTAGCACTGATGATGTTACCTAGTTAGGGTAATGAAATGTCTGCAAGGAAACAAACAAGGTCAGAGAGCATCAAGGACAGCTCATTTCAACCCTGAGCTGCAAATATTCTATTGGTACTCCCACTTCATCTCTCTAGGAAGGATATTGTTGGAATGACCATTGGCCCACAGTGTGATTTCTCTGTATTTTGAAGGAATAAGTTTCAGGCTACAGGTAAACAGAAGGGAAGAGTGATGTTTCACACACCCTGAATGAAAATTAAAGGGGAATTCTCAAGGAATCTACTCATATTTATTGACATGCTTTGAGCTAAGTCTTTAAAAACACAATTGGGGTGAGGGAAGCACACAACAAATGCTGTGATTTCAAGGTGCTTCCCTTCCCTCTTTGGAATAATAATACTTTTGTTCTTGCTTAGAGAGTTGGCATGGTGATGTAGGATTTACAGTGTATTTGGAGGGTTCTCCAGAAATTTTGAGTGAAGCCAGATAGGATTTGCTTTCTGGAGGTTGGGAAGGGTTGATATGAACTGGTAGTTTGTCAATAGATTTTAACTAAAGCAGCATTTTTAGTGGAACTGGCAAGTTTTCAAATGCCTTTGAACACACGTGGGTGCTAATTAGTGATGGATGCAGTAAAAAGAAAGGCCAGAATTTTCAGTGCTGCTGTTTCCATAAAATTTGTAGATTGTCCTTTATTTTTGAAAAACGACAAAAGCCTACTTGGACAATCTGATTCCTGACTGCACGAGTTTCAACCAGAATACGGAATCCCCCTTGACCCATTTTTCTTAGCTATTTCATCTTTTCTTCTTTATTGTGGTGCTTCCAATATGCAATTGTAGAAAGTCAGTGCCTAGCCCTCCTAGAAGAATGAAATATTTTGGGAAATATTTTTAAAAGGCAGAAAGTTATAATTCCCCAAAGGTAGAAATGGAGAAACATGTTATTTTAAGAGGCAGGAAGCAGCCTCAATCTCCCCACCCCCAAGCAGAAACCGAGGATGCAGCTTTTAGAAATGCAGCTTTGGTAATCCATTCAAGACGGGATATTTTGAAACTCCCTGCAGAAAAGTCTGAACAAAAGTAAATGGTAGGATTAAGATCCAACACAGGATGAAAGCCATTAAACCCCAATAAGAATTGTCCAACATCCTTTCAGAATCCAAGCGCCTTCATTGCACCATCCCCAGAGCACTCCAAACTTCAACCAAACTTACCTCAGACAAACACTTAGGAGTTGCATTTCATCTTTTGCCTATAGAACCAGCTATGACTCCTACATAACCCCTACATGACCCCATAAGAATTTGACAATAGCCAATACAATACATGTACTTGCACAGGAACAGGAAGCTCAAATAAAAAGCCCAAGGAAGGTATAAAAACCACACACTCTCAACTCTGTTTTGTCAGCTGCACCAAAACCACAAACCCTGGAGGTTCCATTCCTCAATAAATAGACCCTCTTTCCAATCAGCCACCAGCCTCCATTTTATTTCCAGTGCCTTCCTCCCAGCTTGAAACAGAATCACGTGGATATTTCTTCCCACACTTTCATGATCTCCTCTAGAATAATAATAAAAACAAGGCTTGGTTTATTTGTAGGTTTCAGAGAGAATAATATCTGCACTCTGCCACAAGAGAAAATGGCAGATGAAATAAGAAAGGATAATAACCACATCAGGATTGAAATTTTTATCTATGCCTATCTTTTGCTTCTGTAAACATAGATAAGTCAGCCATTCTCTCTCTCGGCCCCACTCGCCTCACGAGGGTGTCGTTGGGAAAAAAACAGAAGGAGGGAAATGTGTTAGACAGTGGTGGGATTCAAATTTTTTTACTACCGGTTCTGTAGGCTTGGCTTGGTGGGTGTGACAGGCGAAGGATACGGTAAGATCTCCAGTCAGAGGTGGCATTTGCCGGTTCTCCGAACTATTCAAAATTTCTGCTACCAGTTCTCCAGAACTGGTCAGAACCTACTGAACCTCTGGTGTTGGATATGTTTGCTGCCTTGAGCTATTTGTAAAAATAATAAGAGCAAAATTGAAATAAATATTATAAATATTGGGTTGAGTGGTTGGGTGCTATTTGATGAAGTTGCATGGATGTCCACTTTGTTGCAAAATTATAGATGATCTGCTTCTTGTGTTATGTTTGTTCTGTGGCAACAAATCTCTTATTTCAGATGTACAATATCTTTATACTTTCTCCCCCCCCCCCAAAAAAAAATGTGACTATAGAAGAAAGCTTGTTTAAACCAACCTGCCATCAATTAGTTTGCCTTAAGGAAAGAAGAGGGGGTGGAAGGCAATTATAATGGAAAGTCCTTTGTATTTTTAGTTGCTATTTCAGAAGAGAATCTTATATCAATGAATCAAAGAGCATTTAACCATTGTTGTCTTTCTTCAGTTTGCCCAATAGTTACTCTTGGGCTCTTTGTTTTGTGAGGTTGCAATATATAAACCAGCATCTAGATAAGCTGAGTTTTGAAGCTGCCATTTATCTAACAACCAAGGTTCATGAATTGCATATGAAAGGAACAGTGAAGGCAAAGTTGGACCTTTCCAAAAGACAAGCAAATATGACTTTCAGCTTAAAAGCATAAAACTTGGCATGTGCAGTTGGGAGTATGGTGTCTTGGCCAAGACCATCTGCTTCTCCATTCTTTGTCACCTTGACAGGTGGCAGTAAAACTATGTGTCCAACAGCCATATGGTCACAAGTATCAAAAGAAAAGTGTTGTTGTCAGGCTTATTTGTTTTGTCAGTGATGATATTGTGGGAGTTCATAGTCTACCACATTTGGTTTAAGTGATTTAATTTTAACAATTTGGAATATTTGGTTGGATTGATGAGGTGTTCAGCATCTCCAGCCCAGTATATGAAATTAGATTTTACAAATGATGAAACATCACCGAATGAGGTGAAGACTCATAATATAGATCATGATAAGTTCACCCTCTAGGAAATCACTGATTTGCAAGACCATCATTCAACCCTTTTCTAGAGATGACATCTCCACCAGGTCAGTCCAGAGGTGGGTATTCAGCAGGTTCTGACCAGTTCTGGAGAACCGGTAGTGGAAATTTTGTGTAGTTCGGAGAACCGGCAAATACCACCTCTGACTGGTCCCGCCCACTCACCCCCGCCCTTCCAGGAGTCCCCACAGCTCCTAGGGCTGCAGGGAGGCTGAGCCTGTAAGGAAAATTGCAGGAGAAACTGGAAAATATATAGCATACCGTGACCATTGTAACAGGCCCAGATTTGAAAACCTCGTATCTCTGCTCAGAACAAAACCTAACACAAGGAAGAAGGTGTGGATTTGGAAACCAATTTTCCATTCCACAATGTGATACCACAAGTTTGCCATTCCTATCAAAAGCAGAACTGAATGGACGTAGTATCACTAGCCTATGCAAGGGCTATTATGTTTCCTACAAATGACCCTGCCACCTCTACTCTAAATATGACATATTTTGAATACCGTATTTTTTGGAGTATAAGATGCACTTTTTCCACCCCCAAAATGTGTGTGTGTGTGGGGGGGAAAATGCCTGCGTATCTTATACAGTGAATGTGACAGTGAAAGCCCCACCCACCCACCTGCCTCCACCCTTTGGCCTCTGTCTACCAGCAGTTTGACTCCTTGCAGCAAACAGCCTGATCAGCTTCAGCACAACCTGATTAGCACAAGCAGCTGAATGTCGGTTGGATCAGCCTCCTGATGATCAGCTGTTTCAGGTTACAGGGATCATTATTGCCACCTCTGTGCACCCCATTTTCGCCTTCCACATCCCATTTTTGGCCTTTGTGCACCCCATTTTCAGCCTTCGCGTGCACCGTTTTCCTCCTATTTCGATCCCTGCTACCCAGAATGGGTGGAAAATGGGGCGCTCGGAGGTTGAAAATGGGGTTCACAAAGGCCAAAAATGGGATGTGGAAGGCGAAAATGGGGTGTGCGGAGGTGGCAATAGGCTATGGCAATCTGTGCAGCTTGAAACACCTGATCATCGGGAGGCTGATCCAACCGACAATCAGCTGCTTGTGCTATGCTAATCTGTCTGTGAGGAAGATGACCAGGCTGTTTGCTGTTTGCTGCAGTGAGGCAAGTTGCTGGGAGGCAGAGGCAGTTTATTTTTCTTGTTTTCCTCCCCAAAAACTAGGTGCATCTTATACTCTGAAAAATACGGTATATCCAATAGAGTTCAATTTTGTTTGGCTTCACAAGGTTATTTCACCTACCAGAGATATCATGTTTATCCTAATCCCACAAAGAAAATAGTTGTTAGTCAACCCACAATGAACAGCTAACCCTGATCCTAATTCTGTGTGGATTCAGAGTAAATAAAGTGAATAATGAACAGTATTCATTCAATATTCGTGCTACTTTTGTTTATTTATTTTTATTCCTTCATTTATCTACAAGTAAATGAACAGATTAATTGTACTTTGGAAGCATACCTTATTTTGAGTCTCATGAAATAACATCTAACAGTGTGTTAATTTTTATGGATTTTATAAAATCCGAGCCTTGAATATAAGAAAATAGTTTTGCTCCTTTTTCTAACAACTTTCTTTTATTTTTCTTTCTTTTTTCTTTTTGGAGTTTTTAAACTCACTTTCTCGAATATGGGAGAAAAAACAACTTTTAAAATCACATGAGCCCTAGAGTGATTAACTTAACTCTAACCCTAGTCTTAGTAGCTGTATGGTTTGAAAGCAACAGTAAAGAAAGTGAATAATTATCAGAACCCTAATCCATTATATTTTGGAAGCAAATCTTGCTTTGGGCATTGTGAAGTAAATGTAAGCCTAATGGCTTTTAAATGTTTGCGGAGTTTTTAAAATCAACCCTATTGTAAAAAAACAAGTATACACCTGAATGAGAATTTCTTTCCTATTTGATCCCATCTAAATGCCTCCTCCTCCTCCTCCTCCTCCTCCTCCTCCTCCTCCTCCTCCTCCTCCTCCTCCTCCTCGTCCTTCCTCTTCTTCTTCATTCTAAAAATGCATGGAAAAGTTATCTGAATACATCTAAAGGGCTTCTTCTCCTCCTTCTCCTGTTTCTCCTTGTCCTCCTCCCCCTCCCTCTCCCCCTCCCTCTTTCTCTTCTTCATTCTAAAAAATGCATAGAAAGGTTATCTCTAAATGAATCTTAAGGTCTTCTTCCTCCAGCCTCCCTCCTCTTCCTTGTCTAGATCAAACTTTAAATGAATGAAGCCACTTTCTTGGCCTTGTCATTGACCCAAAATAAGTCATTATTGTATGTGTTTGTGGTAGTAGCCAACATTACCAAATAGGCTGTTTTCTTGATCTCTCCACATTCACATAACATGTTGCTATCTGCTTGAGCATATTGATGTTACCTTTAAGCACTCCAACTCTCAACCTACTCAGGGTCCTCCAAGTAACATAAGTGAGGTCAAATCCTTCATTCATATCCTCTGTCAGCCCTTAAGTTGACCTGAGTGAAGCCATATTGGAGCTTCAGTGTTGCCACACTAGAGCAAAGGATAGGGATCGGGGATGAGGGGCTTGTGTAGTCAGAATAAAATACTTTCGCAAGTCTTTCTCCTGGGAACCAAGGACGTTCTCACACCTGTTCAAGAGAAGGAGGATTGATGTTACCAGACCAGTCGATGCTGCAGTGATTGGACCATGTGACTGTTTGGGGTTGAGGGAAAAACTTTTAGTTTTAATTAGATGAAAACCAAGGGGCCCTTCAGAGTTGGTTTTCACCAGATCTGTTCCAATTTTATACACACACGCGTGAAATACCACTCATGCCAGTTGTGGGGTTCAAATTTTTTACTACTGGTTCTGTGTGCATGGCTTGATGGACGTGGCAGGGGAAGGATACTGTAAAATCTCCAGTCAGAGGTGGTATTTGCCCGTTCTCCGAACTACTCAAGATCATGCATCATCACAAAATCTCCAGAACCTCAAAGCCTACAAACTTGAAATTTGGCACCCATGTTCCTCTTGGCTTCTAGGTGCTCACTAAGGAAGGATTTTTCGAAATGACCGTCAGAGCATGAGTATTTCATATATTATTATTAACACACTCTGATGCTAAGGAGTTCTACTCCCCATCTGAAAAGAAATCTGTTCCAAATGCAAAACACAAGCAGAGGAGAGGAGTTTCAGTTTCAGTTTCACAGCACCGAACAGCTTTAGTACAGAACAGTTGAGCTAAGCCACGCCCAGGCACCTTGCTGTCTCCTTCTTGCTCACACAGCAAATACTGTTTCAGTTTCCAAACTCTCTCAATCACTGACAGGATGCTAGCCAGATAAATACCGTTGGATGCTGGTAGGCAAAGGCAGACTTTTCCCCCTTATTTTCCTCCCCAAAAACTAAGCCCGAACACATAGTTTCATAGTGAAGCATGAGTATCGAGCTAGTTTCCAATAAAGCTATTCTTTAAGGAATCTACCTGCCTCAGAGTTGTTGCTCGCAATGGATCTATTACTCATTTAATATTATTCCTTACTTGGAACTCTGACATCCTCCCTTAATGTTATTCCTTGTTTGATGGTCTCCTTTTTTGTCTTTTAATTCGATTGTGTTCTTGTGTATCCTCAAGAATGTTTGTTCTTGCCATGAAACTTTTCCTAGATTTGAGTTGGCAATCTTGGAGCATATGTCTGTTCAGAGGATGAGGAAACAGGACAAACCTAGAATTCTAATGAAGAGTTTTAACATACGCGTAATTTAAATTGCTGTAACAGCATGACCCTCATATGCCTTGCATAATACTCTGTTTGCTGAAATATGCCAGCTAAATGTCAACAAACCATCGATGCCCCCTCTAGCAACCTTAACCATTAATCTGCTACTTTTCAGGTATCCGGATCTGAAATCTGGGAGCTTTGAGCATCTGTTTACTGCTATTAGGCAGCTGCATAAATGTCATTTTCTTAAGCATGGAGGAATTGTTTGCACTTTTTAATGCCAATCCAGGAATTTTTTTCCCCCTTTAGGAAAAGAACGACAAAAACATTCATCTGCCAAATCTTAATTCCTTTGCTGTCAGCAACTTGTTTGATCAATACATTTATGCAAATTACCCCTCACAAATTATTCTTGTACCTTTTGCTGCAGAATGTATCAGAAGGGCTGATTTTCTTTGCTTTTATGTTTGTCTTGTGGTTCTGCCCCTACTTACTGTTCTGTTATTCCTTTCAAACTCTGAAATATTTCCACTCTCCTGTAAATGTTCCTGAATGTTACCTAAAACAATCTGTGGCAAATCATCTTAGAAATGTTTTCTTTATCCCTTTAGTTTTTATTTTTATATTCTTTTATGTTTCACGTCAATTTGATGGGTCTTGTTCATCTTCTCTAAAAAAGACACGTTTAGCAGTTACTGGTGTGACCATATTTTTTATTTTATTTATTTATTTATTTGTCAAACATGTACAAGATAACAAGCATAAGTATGAACATAAACAAGAACAAAGGGAGTAAATACAGATAAATGGGGGCAGTAAGACAGAGACGGTAGGTACGCTGGTGCACTTATGCACGCCCCGTTTTAAGGACCTCTTAGGAATGGGGTGAGGTCCACGGTAGACAGTTTGAGGTTGAAGCTGTGACGGGTTGAGGTTGTAACACTGGAGTCAGGTAAGGCATTCCAGGTGTTGACCCCTCTGTTGCTGAAGTCGTATTTTCTGCCACCGAGTTTGGAGTGGATTACCTTCAGTTTGTACCAGTTTTTTGCCCATATGTTATTGTGGTTGAGGCTGAAGAAGTTGTTGACAGGTAAGATGTTGTAACAGATAATTTTGTGAACTATGCTTAGATCAGACCTCAGGCAGCCCAGTTCCAGATTGTCCAGGCCCAACATTTCGAGTCTGGAGGCATAGGGAATTCTATTGTGAATGGAGGAGTGAAGTACTTTTCTTGTGAAATACCTCTGAACCCACTCAATTGTGTTAATGTCTCATATATAGTGCAGGTTCCAGGCAAACGAGCTGTATTCGAGTTTGCCTTGATGTATAGGCTTTATTTCAAGGCTACCGAAAACATTATTATTATTATTATTATTGACTTTTCCTGGTCAGATTGAACATGACTATCTAAGTGTTTGGGGAATTTCTAAGTATTATTGCTCCATCCTGTCTCTCAGATTAGTTCAAACAAATGTGAGTTGGTTATTTCCTAGAAATGTTTCACTGGTTTTGTTGGAAGCAATGGTGATGCAGTTTGGCACTCTTCTATACTGGGATGTTTTCTGAACATCCCAATGGAGTCTGGATATTCTCTAATTACTATTAAAATAGAGCTGGAAGGGACTTTGGAGGTCTTCTAGAGTAATCCTCTGCTCAAGGGAAGGGAAACATCTTCAAAGAAAAACCAGAAAGTCAAGTTGCCTCTTGAAAAAGCATTTTGGGGACAAAGAGTTGGGGAACAAAAGAAGAAGGAAAATAATGAAAGCATTATGTTGAATTTTAAGTCAGATAAAGGATGCATGGAGGTATGGATGACCTGATGGAGAACAGATAAATATTTAAGCCAAATGTTATCTACCACATTTTATATGGTTGGGCAGAACTTTGGGTTTCAGCAAGTGTACTTTTTGGGAGATTAACAAATCGAATGAATAAAATTGTTTTTGGAAAACTGAAACTAGTAAATGTCAAAGGCTGTAATTGAGATAGATCTTTGCTTCAAAGGAGCTTGAAATAACAAATCAGCATATATTTAGTGGCTATTTCTGCCTTCTTAATGATTTTGTTTAATTACGATGAAAGAAATGGTTATACTTGTGAGATTTACGGAAGAAGGAGTTGTGAAAACAACATTTGCTTTTTTGTGGCCTTCCAGGAAGTGTCGCAGCCTTGGACAACATGCCTAGGAGGCATTCTTGCTCTTTTCAGATATGTGTTTCAATAATTACTACAACTAAAAGTGCTGTTTCTTTATAGATTGTGTTCAGATTGACGTTGATGTAAAAGTTGACAAAGACTCACAGTTTCCATAGGTTGATCTATGGAATGAGGTTCAGTAGGAAGAAGTTTTCTCTCAAAACTTCTATTTCTTTACACCAATCTGTTCAAGAGCTTAAACTTTTGACTCTCCAGTTAAGCTATGCTTGTTGGCCAGGTGATAAGCCTGATCAGTTTAATAATTGGAAGTCTTTCTGCACTGGCCAGTTAATCTATCTATGGAAAACTGTTGATGGTTGGCCTACCATAGCTAAACTATCAAGTAGTATTAATTGGTCAGTGTTAAATCTGGGAGGATGGGTCCAAGAATGGAGGCAAGACTCAGTTAGCAACAACAGCTCTTTATTAGTGACTTCAGATCTGAGCGAAATATCCCGGCTGCAGCAGCCCCTTATATAGGGCTGGCTGCAGCCAGGCAGCCAATGAAGGCGATTTGAGTTTGCTGTGCTTGGCTGGGCCAATCGTGGCAACCCATTTACTAGCCAATCAGATGAGTCTGCAGTGACCAATCATGATCTGCTATTCGTGGGCCAATCAGAGTTGCAGGCTTTCGAGCCTCCTAGTCCGGAACAGTCAGCTGGTGTGGTTTGGTTAGATCAGGGGTGTCAAACTCAATTTAATGGAGGGCCACATCAGGGTTGTGTTTGACCTCAGGGGGGAGGGCCTGAGTGGACATGGTTGAGGTGGGTGTGGCGAGGGTGGGCATGGCCAGCACAACTTCTTGCAGCCCTCCCGAGCTTCGTTTTCACCAGCAGAGGCACGGCAGGCTGGTCCCTCACTGTTTCCAAAGTCAGATCTAAGCACAGGCCTTGAGTTTGACACCCCTGGGTTGGGTGGCTAAGTGGTTCAATTTTTTAAAAAGATCTCCAAAGATCACTAAGGGAGTTGGTGAGACAGTCACTAAATCTCAGCTGAGCTCAATTTATCTTAACAGAGCAGGAAGAATGTGATGGCATGTCACGCTAGAGAGAAAAAACATACCAAGTAAACCGTTTGTATAAATAATTAACTAAAAACAATGGTAAAGTCCTCTACTGGTTAAGGCACCAAGCTGGAAAGCAGACGAGTATGAGTTCAAGTCCTGCCTTAGAGATGAAAACCAGCTGGGTGATTTGGGGCCATTTTCTATCTCAGCCCAACTGACCTGATAGGGTTGTTGGGGGAAAACATAGGAGGAGGAGGATGTGTTGCGTAGGTTCACTGCCTTGAGTTGTTTATGAAAATAATAAAAGCAAAATTCAAATAAATATAAACAAGTAAGTAAATAAATAAGTCAGAATAAGTTATTATTGAGCTGCAATGGCACAGTGGTTAGAATGCAGTACTGCAGGCTATTTCTGCTGATGGTCAGCTGCCCGCAGTTCGGCAGTTCAATTCCCACCAGGCTCCATGTTGACTAATCCTTTGGTCCTTCCTTTCTTGGTAATATGAGGACCCAGAGGGCTGTAAAACACTGTGAAGTGGTATATAAGTCTAAGTGCTATTGCTATTATGATAAATAACACCAAGAGATTGTCTAAGTTTGAAATGGATGCATGGAATTGCATTATAGCAAACTGATTGAATGCATTTCCCTCCTCAAAAAAAATATGAGTTTTTTTCCTTGTTGAAGACGGTTAAAAATCAATAAGGACCCGGACCATTTTGTGAAAACTCCCTGATTTTGGTTTTGTTAGGAAGACATTCTTAATTATGGGTTATAAACACAGTTTAATGCATTTAAATAGTGCATTAAAGATTTAAGTGCCCAGATGGACCAATCAGTTTTAGTCCATTGTTTTTCTAAATAATCAAACGTCCTTTATCAAACCCACACATATTTACATCACGTAACTATCTCCAACCTCTAAAGTATGCCTTTCGCACATTTCAATGTTCAGCATTCAAGTATGGAATAGGAATCATGATGGCGCAGTGGTTAGAATGAAGAATTTCAGGCTAATTCTGCCCACTGCCAGCAGTTCGATTTTCAACAGCTTGAAGTTGGTTCAGCCTTCCATCCTTCCAAAGTGGGCAAAATGAGGACCCAGATTGTTGGGGGCAAGATGCCGACTCTGTAAAATTCTTAGAGAGGGAGTGTGAAGCACTACGAATTGGTATATAAGTCTAAGTGTTATTGCTATTCATTCCATAACAATTTTGAAGGGACAATGTAAAAAAGTTCCTTGATGAGCTAAAACTGTTTCTGTACACACCAAAGCTAAAGTTTGGATCCTGTTATACTGTACCTCTTGTAGGATCTTGGGAATTCACTCCCAAGGCAATATGAGAGCCAGTTTGGTGTAGTTAAGGCACCAGGCTAGAAAGCAGGAGACCATGAGTTCAAGTCCTGTCTTAACCATGAAAGCCAGCTGGGTGGCAGCTAGTCTGTATCTCTCAGCCCAATCCATATAATGGGGTTGTTGTTTGGGGAAAATAGGAGGAGGAAGGCCATGAGCTCTTTGTTAAAATAATAAAGGCAAGACACAAGCAAACAAATAAAATACTGTGAATGCAGCAATGGGATCCTACCTGTTCCGCTACCAGATTGGTGATCTCATGCACACACGCGCACCTAACGCCCTCACTCAGAGTTTACCTCATACCAGCTGAGGCCTGCAGTGCCAATCAGTGGAGAGGATGAAGAAGAGAAAAGTGCAGGGGCAGGTTGGAGGGCTGATCCTGAGCTTTTCTCTTCTTTCTCCTCTCAGCTGATCATCTCAGCTGATCATCGGAGGCTTTTTTACTACTGGTTTGGTTGAACTGGGCTGAACCGGTAGCATAACCACCACTGTGTGAATGGAGGATGGGCCAGGAAAAAAAAAGAGAAGAAGATTAAACTCAACAGAGTTGAGAGAGGAATGGAGAAAGAAATGGTCAAGTTATCTTCTTGCAGCCTGACCATTAGTGATTGCTCTAGCTGGTTTGTTAATTGCCTCGCTCTGTCTGGACGAAACTGAACAAAATGAGATGTCATACTGGAAGAAGTGCCTCTGCCCTGCATCAATGAGGCTGGAATGATTCCCCTTGTGATTGCAGCATTGATATGCGAACTATTAAACCTATATGGCTTACAACACGTGTTCTCTGGTTCTTTAGAAGATCTGCATGAAGCACTGCCACAGGCAATCCCTGGATAGATGAACTGGACATCCAGTTATGTCACTGCTCTTAACCCCCGTAGAAGTTGTGTATATAATTAGATAGACTGTATGCATGTGTTTACTTCTCTTTGTCATGTTCTCATCATACTCTAATTAAATATAGATGAGAAAGATCAAATATGGACCAAAGGTTTATTCATTTGAGCTTTCAGATTCATGCTGGGACCTACTTTCAGGGATCTTCTCTCTACTGGAATGTGGGCTATTCTGTGAGTTGTATTCCTATAGTGCTTTTTTTTAAAAAAATTGAAGCACTGATGGCTGGCGATTGGCTGTTGTTTCCTTGTGGTGCCAAGTCCTTGGTTCCCAAGTACCTGATAAGCTGGTGGTAAATCAATACTCCTGTTGACTGACAAAGGGCTCATTTCCCAGGCTTCAATAGTTGACAAAAGTAGAGAAGGAAGACCACGAAAAAAGAAGATGGGTGACGTCACTAATTTTGCCATGAAAATACCTGAAGTTGGTTAGAAACTTTAATGCCATAGGGCTGATGTGTCTTTGTGTAACGGTTGTCTTGAGTTTAGGAGTTGGGAAGTGAAATAATAATAGAGTTGGAAGGGACCTTGGCAGTCTTCTAGTCCAACCCCTTGTTCAGGCAGGAAACCCTATACAAATGGTTATCCAATCTCTTCTTAAAAACTTCCAGTGTTGGAGCATTCAAAATTTCTAGAGGCAAGTTGTTCGTAATTATCCTAACTGTCAGGAAATTTCTCCTTAATTCTAGGTTGCTTCTCTCCTTGATTAGTGTCCATCCATTGCTTCTTATCTTGCTTTCTGGTGCTTTGGAAAATAGGTTGACCCCCTCGTCTTTGTGACAGTTCCTTAGATATTGGAATACTGTCATCCTGTCACCCCTCGACCTTCTTTTCATTAAATTAGACAGCGAAGCAAGGGTTTGTTTGAAATGGAAGACAAACAGGATGTTTGGTGCTCAAAGGGCAAATACTATCTTCGCTGCACTTCCAAATAAAAAATAAAAAAAAATATCCCCAAACTGGGAATAAATCTCCTCACTTCCCAAACATGAGAATTTCCAAGTAACAGCTGTTTTCAAACTGGGACCAAATTCTTCAGTTTGGACAGATATATCATTCTACTTGGAAACCTACAGGTTGATTATTTGGCATTAGGAGGAGAGAAACACTTTCCATACAAAGTTAATCATAAAGGAAGCTGCTGGGTAAATCTCAAAGGTATGTAATTTTCCTTTGTTAGGGAAAGGATTTGCTTGCCAGAATATTTAAGAATTCAATGGTTGCATCATTAAAGAAACGAAGTTGATAAATGTCCCCATTTTACCTTTCACGAATCTCACCCTGCAACGATGTCTAGCAACAAAGCTTGGATCTGAACTTGCATGAAACGTAATGCAGCCGGGCAGGATTTTCCTCCCCTCTTTCTTTTGCTAATATCCCTGATCCCTGCTGCAGAAAAAAAAAACAACAACTTGCACTTCAGAGTGGTATAGCAGAGAAACAGAAGACCGTCTGTGCTGTTAAGAATAAATGCAGTCCACAAAACAACATATTTTGGGAGATGTTGGAAGGGGGAGTTTGTCTTGCTTAATTTCCTTAAGACATAGAATCATCGGGCTGGAAGGGACTCTAGAGGTCTTCTAATCCAGCCCGTTACTCAAGACAGAAGGCCTTATACCATCCCGATTCCATGGTTACCCGGCCTATTTTTGAAAACCTCCAGTGATGGAGCATCCACAACTTTGTGAGGCAAGCCATTCCATTGATAAATTGTGCTCACTGTCAGAAAACTTGGACCTGTCTTTAACGCGCTTCTACGCTTTACTTCTTGTCCTGCCCTCTGAGGCTTTGGCACACAAGTCATCTCCTCATTTTTGTGATAGTTCCTCAAGTACTAGAAGATAATTATCATGTGTCCCCCTGCCAATCCTTCACAGGCTAGACATACCTAGCTCCCTCGACCATTCATCATACGACTGGGTCTGTAGATCCTTTATCGTCTTTGTTGCTCTTCTCTGTACACTTTCTACAGTCTCAGCGTATCTCTCCATCTCTGTCTCTCTCTCTCTAGATGGATATCTATCTATCTATCTATCTATCTATCTATCTATCTATCTATCTAT
>NW_020769320.1:14656371-14667049 GCF_900518735.1 Pseudonaja textilis | reverse complement strand
ATCTATCTATCTATCTATCTATCTATCTATCTATCTATCTATCTATCCATCCACCCACTTACCGACCTACCTGCCTATAACCTACCTGTGTCTTGGAGTGTGATGCTAGTTTGCCTCCACATGGTGCAGCTTGGATAGCATGGTAGTGTGAACCAAATGACTAGCAACAATTGGTAGCTAGACTACATTGAAGAAATGGCGGTTAATGACAGTTGGCAGTCAGACATCTTTATAGAACTCCTGGCTCTTTAAATACATGGCAGCGGATATCAGGTGCCGATCTTAACAGGGCATATGGAGGCTGGTTTCCAGCGAGGCTTAAAAACCGTAGATGTGTTCATTGATCTTACTGCAGCACACGATACCACGTGGAAGAAGGGTCTGCTTTTCTAACTGAGTCACATCATCCCCTGCAAAATCCTCTGTCTGCCTAATAAACAACTGCCTGCTGGCTCTTCAGCTTTGTAACAGAGATGAGCACTGCCCCCTAGTGCTGGAAATGAGTAGCACATACATGTGAAGAGAACCTTTACCTCTTGACCTTACTATTTTATACCCTATAGCTTGTTTTTTCCCGCCTGGTGCAGTGGTTAGAGTGCAGTACTGCAGGCTACTTCTGCTGACTGCCAGCTGCCTGCAATTTGGCAATTCAAATTTCACCAGGCTCAAGGTTGACCCACCCTTCCATCCTTCCGAGGTGGGTAAAATGAGGACCCAAATTGTTGGGGGCAATATGCTGATTTTTAAACCACTTAGAGAGGGCTGTAAAGCACTGTGAAGTGGTATATAAATCTAAGTGCTATTGCTATTGCTACATACAGGACATTCCTTTTCTCATCACCAATACTCGAGTCTGTTCTTACTGCAGACTGCTGGCTTAAAAATCACCCCCTCGCCCATTTAAATATTAATTCTACAGACAGTAAAAGTCTGCAGAAGAATAAGGTATAATGTGTTTTTACAATGAATCCGAAAGGAGAGGCTAGGGATGGCAAGGAATTGGCATGGGTTGTTTCTGTAAACGTACGGTCTGAAGCAGAAATATAGCCAATTATTCATCTCTGAAACTGTTGATTTACTCTTGACTCTTGTTTGGGATACTGTCCTATGCTAGTGGCAACAAATCTCTGAACAATAATGTCATCAGCCATATCTCTTGCAGGTCTGGAAATTATGTAACAATGATTTAATGCTTCATGGGGTGAAAACAAAACAAAACCAAAAAAAAAAAAATCCAAACCCAAATAAGCTATGGTATTTTTCTTATGTTCAAAAGGTGGAAGATGACCCAGCCTAAAAGTTTGGACTTGAAAAAAAAATGACAGAAGACAAAGCGAGAATGGTCTGAACTGGCAATAAACCAGTTAGTTATAAAACTGTAAAAGTCTACGGGTCAAAAAAGCACAGATTTAATTTTCCTAGCCAGCAGATCATGTAAATAGTAACACTAAAGGTAGTCCTCAACTTTATAACAGTTCCTTTAGTGACTGTTTGAAGTTACACAGACTTTTCACACTTACAATCATTAGAGTGTTCCTGTGGTCACGTGATCCAAATCAGAGGTGGTATTCAGCAGATTCTGACCAGTTCTGGAGAACCGGTAGTGGACATTTTGAGTAGTTCAGAGAACCAGCAAATCCCACCTCTGACTTGCCCCGCCCCCATCTATTCTCTGCCTCCCAAAGTCCCAGCTGATTGGCTGGGTCTTCTTTGGTTGCCCTGCACAGGAGAATGGAGCTGGAAAGCAGATTAGTGGGGTGAGAAGGAAGTGGGATTTTGCAGTAACCTTCCCCTGCCCTGCCCACCAAGCCACACCCACCAAGCCACACCCACAGAACTGGTAGTAAAAAAAGTTGAATCCCATCACTGCTCCAGAAGTTGTGGTGGCTCCACCAATGGAGGTTTTTAAGAAGAGATTGGACAGCCACTTGTCTAGAATTGTATAGCTTCCACTGCATGGGAATGGGGTCGAACTAGAAGACCTCCAATATCTCTGTTATTCTGTGTTCTGTATTCTTCTCTCTCTCTCTTCGTAGTAAACCAAACCAAGATGGTATTATTTTGAGTTTCTTCCTTGCACTTTCTTTTCCTTAGGACTGGGTATTTTTCCTGTAAGTTGTCCCCTTTATGTTTTATTCATACCTCCTTTTCCCCAAGGTCATCTCTACAGTCCTTCACAGTTTGAGTTCTGAATTTTACACCTGTTTTTCTCTGCACCGTAACCCACGATGACTTTGTCCTGGTGTTTTATTCTCTTCCACCTCCAACTTTCTCTTCTCTCAGCTATCTTCCCCCAAACACAACATTCCTTTTAATTAATGCATTCAGCCAAGTGCAAAAGGAGTCCTCCTGTTGTGTTGGAACAAAAGCAAAGCCCACACACTGCCTTAAAATCTGGAGAAAGGGGGAGGAAAAGGGAAGAAGTGACTTATCATTGATCATTGAGGCTGCCCTCACCAAAATGCCAACCTGATTTTTTTACAGACATAGAGAATAGATTAATATTATGTAGTTATATGCACCATTCTGAAGATTCAATTAGACTGAATGCTGTTAGAAATTCAATCACATTTCTTTAAATTTTATGGATCTTCCTTCCTTCCTTCCTTCCTTCCTGAAAATTTTACAGACATAGCAGTTAGATTAATATTATGTAGATACATGCACCATTCAGATCACAGAGCAATATATTTAGATATCTAGAAACAGGTTTTATTTTATTTTTGGGATTTGCCTCCCATTCGTCCCTCTTTTCTTCACCCTCTTTTGCATACATTTAGATAATGGTTTTTTACAAATGTGGTAGCACATGGATGGCCTACTCTGGACTTGGTACCTAAGCTGGGTAAAACGTGATTGCTAAACCTGGTTAGTACTTGGGTGGGAGAACCTGAAGAGTTGCCACCTTGACCCGAAGAGGAAGGACACTTTGGAAAAAGTCAGTGGCAAATCACTTTGATATTCTTGCAATTGCCTGTCTTGGGGGAGTCCCTACATCTCTTTTTGTTTTTTGTGCAGATAATCTCTTTCCACCTTCACACACAGAAGAACGAAACAAGGTCCTAAAAGTGCACAGTGAAAAGAAACATTGAAAATTGCAGATATTATATACAAGTATCAAGCGCTAAGAAACTTGCCGAATTGCAAAACTGAATGCAGTTAGAAATCCAGCTTTTTTTTTTTTTTTACATTTTATGGACTTTTCTCCCCCTCCCCAAGCCTTCCTTTCTTCCTCACCCTTCCTTCCTCCTTCTTTCCTTCCTTCCTCCCTCCCTTCCCTCCCTCCCCCTCTCCCTCCTCAAATTATTACACCTGCTAAAACAATCTTATTTCCCTTTTATAACATAAACTGAATGCTACCCTCTATTAGGGGCTGAACAGAGTTAGGAGAAGTGCTGATGTTCTACATATTTTTAAGTTTGTTCGCTTCTTTTAGAATATGCACGTGTAAGTTATTTTGATACCAAAACACCTATTTTGGAATATTCAGCAAAATGTTAGATGGATACATTTCTAATCTGGCTAGTCAGTTCAAATCAAGCTATTCTGAAAGAGATTGTTATTATTTTCATTAATGATTTAAATAACTCACCTAAATTCCTCAGGCCTTCAGTTCCATGCTGAGGTTATCGGGATGAATGTTTATAGGGCAGTTCTGAAGGTTGATATTGTGATATGTAAGGCTGTATTTGAATATCCACGCTCCCACCCCCCAAAAAAATCAAGAATGATCATTAAAAAAATATTTAGTTTTGTTTCTGTTTTGAATTTACTTCAGGACATGCTCCATACAGAAGAAAAAAATGCATCTAGTTTTTGAAGATTAAATTAACTTTGCAACTCAACTTTTAAAAGAATAACAGAGTTTGAAGGGACCTTGGAGGTCTTCTAGTCCAACCCCTTCCCAAGCAGAAGACCCTATATAATTCTAGACAAATGGCTGTCTAGTCTCTTGGATAGCCATTTGTTTAAGAACAAGAAGGCACCCCTAGTTCTTCTTTTCATTAAACTAGACATACCCAATTCCAGCAATCATTCTTTATATGTTTTAGCCTCCAGTCCTCTAATCACCTTTGTTGTTGTTCTTTGCACTCTTCATAGAGTTTCAACATCCTTTTTACATTGTGGCAACCAAAACTGGACATAGTATTAACACTTCACGTGATCTTGATTCTATCTGTTTGTTAACGCAGACTAGGATTACATTGGCTTTTTTTGGCAGCTGCAGTACACTGCTGGATCATATTTAAGTGATTATCCACTAGGACTCCAAGATGCCTCTCACAATTACTACTATTGAACGAGGTACCACCTATACTGTACCTGTGTATTTTGTTTTTCTTGCCTAAATGTAGAACCTTACTTTTTTCACCATTGAATTGCATTTTGTTCAATAAGCACCCAACGTTCAAGTCTGTCAAGATCCTTCTGTATCTTAAAGCCTATCTTCTGGAGTGTTGACTATTCCTGCCAGCTTGGTGTCGTCTGCAAATTTGATGAGTTCCCCATCTATCCAAATGAGTACTTCAAGACATGAGTACTGTTCCCCCTGCCCCAGAGGGGGAAATGTAGGAAAGGTGTCTCTAAAGAAGAAAGGGAAAATGAAAGAAAGGAAGTTGTGAAAACTCACAATAACTGTAGATAAGAATCCTTAGAATTCTGTGTATACCAGGAAGAGGAACAATCACATAAATAAATAGTTTTAGTCAATAGTGGTATTCAGCCAGTTCGCATCTGTTCAGGTGAACCGGTAGCAAGGATTTGGTGTGAGTTGCCAAACCAGTAGTAACTTCTGGCTGGCTACACCCCCGACCTGGTCGCCCTCCCTGCCCTACCCAGTCAGTCCTTATTGCGCATGCACAACATTGCATGCATGCCCAACGTCACTGACTGCATTCTTCCATGCCCAGTCTCTCTTTAAGGTATTTCTTTTTTCCCCTCCCAACGATCAGCTGTTCCTATGATCAGCTGTGCCGGGATTTCCCTTGCTGTCTTATGGCTTCACCCAGGAGGCTTCCCTGAGGCCCAGGAAGGCCAAAAAAATGGAGGGGGGATGCAGCAACCCTGCCCCCCACCTCTCTTCCATGTTTTGCCTTCCTGGGCCCCAAGGAAGCTTCCTGGGAGCAAAAATGCCTGAGGCCCAGGACTCCTCAAAACAGCACAGGGGGGTACGGTGTGCCCCCACATGGTCAGTTTTTTTTCCTTCCTGAGCCCCAGAGAAGCCTTCTGGGATCAAAAATATGCCCCAGGAGGCTTGCCTGAGGCCCAGAAGGCTCAAAAACTGGGTAGGGGGTACTGCAAAAAAAAAAGCTACGCCCACCTAGTCACATGGTCATGCCCACCTAGCCACGCCCACCTAGCCGTGTTCACAGAACCAGTAATAAAAAAAATTGAATCCCACCACTGGTTTTAGGTAGAATGATAAGGATTAAAAATAAGTAGGTATCACCAATTTTGTTTCAATAAGAATTGTTATATTGGTCTAGCAAACCCTCTCTTGCAACAAAGATAAGGAAAAAAATATATGTTCCACCCAGCACCAATGAATGCTTAACCTTTTTTTAATCGTTTTGCTGCCTAATAATATTTTCAAGGGATGAACAATGGAAAATTATGAGTTAATATACATTTGTGAATTGTTATTAGAAGTACATAATTTGTTAAACACTGCAAATATGATATAATTTGTAGTAAAAGGAGTGATGTTAAGAATATAGAGGTTGACACAAAAATAACATACTGTAATATTGAATAATTAAGATTGATAATTTAACAAAATATATGCATTATTATCAAATTTTAAAAGATCATCAACTGGCTTAAATATGAAGAATATTGTCATATTTGTACTAAAATGTAAGACACTCTAGAACCACACTGTTTACAGAATGATATGTTTTTTGTAATAAAAGAAATCTTTTTAATTAGGACTATCGCGATAAGCTTTATTTTTCTATTTCTGAATCCCATTCCTGTGTTTCCGTTTGAACAATGCTTGCAACAACACAAGCCCAGTGCTTAAAATCTTAATAGTGTATAAATAGAACATTTGTTTGTCATCGTAGTATAGATAATTAGAGGTTCTCAAATACAGCATTGGGTGAGTTACCGAACTCTAGATACTTTCAATCTTTCTTTTGTATCCTTAGTTCACAAATCACAGAGGAGATAAAAGAAAGCTTAGAGGTCTAGAATTACTTAAAAATTACAGAATATCACTGGAGCAGATCTGTTTGTTACAAAAGATTGCCTGCTCACAAGCGTGATCTCTACTCTCCATCTATCACTGACTTCAATTTTTCAATGAAATGGGCTAATTCATCACAGCTAATGCTAATGCCACTTGGCCCCATCTGCTGCTACCTTCTGATGTCACCAGACGGTTATCTTAATGGCAGGGCCTGCTAGATTTACACAAAGGCTCTGCTAACAATATGTCGGATTAACCTTGTGGCAATAGGCAGTCACTGTGGTAGCCATACATCTTGCTCGCTCAGCTAGTCAAGAAATGAAGAACTCAGTGCTCCGACCCCACGAACGCTGAATCTTAGAGGGTTGTCTTTAATTTTTATGTCTATGCTATCCTGAGGTAGGAACAGGTTCCTACATCAGTGAAGGTAGCATGGTAGAAGAAGCTTGAACTTCTTTATCTACAGAAGTACAGAACAGCCATGGTGGCGCAGTGGTTAAAATGTAGTACTGCAAGCTACTTCTGGTGACTGCCGGCTGACTGTAATTTGGCAGTTTGAATCTCACAAGGCTCAAGGTTGACTCAGCCTTCCATCCTTCTGAGGTGGGTCAAATGAGGACCCAGATTATTGGGGGAAATATGTTGACTCTGTAAATTGCTTAGAGACAGCTGGAAAGTATTGTGAAGTGGTATATAAGTCTAAGTGTTTTTGCTATACAGGGAACTTTTCCAATGAAGTTGAATTCTGCCCTCTACAATTGTAGGATAGGACTTCCTGAAATTTTTTTTTAAGTGAAACACCAAAGAGACTAGTGCAGGGGTGGGATTCAAATTTTTTAACAACCGGTTCTGTGGCCATGGCTTACTTGGTGGGTGTGGCTTGGTGGTCAGGTTATTGGCTGGGCATGGCCAACTCAATATCACTTACATCCAGGTACGCATCTCCTCACCTGGCCTCTCGTGACTGTGGGGATGCTACAACAGTTGTCAGTGTGAAAAAGGGTCAGAAGTCACTTTTTTCAGTGCCATTGTAACTTTGAATGGTCACTCCATACAAGCAAAGTACCAGCAAAGGAGGGGAAAAAAACTCCAGAGATGTTCCAGAGACAGGAAGTCTAGTCCTGCCAAGAATTTAATAAAAGTTAACGGAGAGGCAGTTTCTGTAAGCAACACCAGAATGCTTCCTTCCTGCCTTCCGTACAGGATTAGTCCAGTAATTTCTTCTAACAACCGGTTCTCCGAACTGCTTAGAATGTAAACAACCAATTCTAGTGAATAGGTGCAAACTCTTCTTTATCCTCTCAGCTGATTGGCACTGCAGGTCTCAGCTGGTGTGGGGAAAGCTAAGTGCCTGCGTTAGGCAAAGCACGCCCACCAAATCGCGCCCACCAAGTCGATGTGTATTCTGATATGATCCCTGACCAAAATGTCAGTTTTTAATGAAACTTTCTTTATATAAACACATTCTTAAATGCAACCAAAGGAACCTCTAAACTCTACTCAACATTAAACCTTAGCCAAACAATACATTTCTTCCAATGCATAAGTTGCAGATAGCCCTTGACTTACAACAGTTCATTTAGTGACCGTTCAAAGTTGCAACGGAATTGAAAATGTGACATGATCGTTTTTCATGGCTGCTTCATATTTATGACCGTTGCTTGTTCCGAAGTAACGTGATCCCCTTTTGTGACTCTCTGACAGGCCAAGTCAATCGGGAAGCCAGATTCACTTAACAGCCAGGTTACTAATTTCAGATCTTCAGTGATTCACTTAACAACGCTGGCAAGAAACGTAATAAAGTGAGGAAAAACTCATTTAAAGTACCTCCTGGGCTCAGTTATGGTTATAAGTCAAGGGCCACCAGCACTTCTGATCATACAGTGCTTTTATAACATTCAGCAGCCAAACCTTCAACTCTGCATTACACCGATTGGTCCATCCTAGCAGGGGTGGGCTTCAAAAATTTTAGCAACCGGTTCTCTGCCCGGTTGCTGGATGGGCGTGACCATGGTGGGCGTGGCTTAGTCAGACTCCTGCACCACAGCAGGGGGGTTGTTTTTGCCTTCCCCAGGCTGTGACGCTTTCCCCGAGCCTCTGGGAGAGCAAAAATGGCCTCCCCAGGCTCCGGAGGCCAGAGGTGGTATTCAGCAGGTTCTGACCAGTTCTGGAGAACCGCTAGCAGAAATTTTAAGCAGTTTGGAATGCTACCTCTGACTGGCCCCACCCCCATTTCTTCTCTGCTTCCCATTGAGTCCCAGCTGATTGGCTGGGTCTTCTTTGGTTGCCCTGCATAGGATAAAGAAGCTGGAAAGCAGGTTAGTGGGGTGGGGAGGAAATGGAGATTTTGCAGTAGCCTTCCGTTGCCATGCCTACCAAACCACGCCACACGCACCAAGCCACATCCACAGAACCGGTAGTAAAATTTTTTGAATGCCATCACTGCCGGAGGCTCTCTGGAAGCTGGATATGGACCCATGTTTGCCCTTCCCAAGCTTCCAGGGGGGGCATTTTTCAGCCTCCCTGGGCCTCTGCACGCACCCTATACTTACCAGCATCCAAAACAGGCCACATGGGGGCTCCTGGGAGGGGTGGGACAGGGTGGGCGTGGCCAGCTAGGAGTGGGATTTGGGGGTTCTCCAAACTGCACAGACTCTTTCCTAGGGGCTCTCCCAAACCACTGTGAACCCCCAGCAGTCCACCTACTCCTGCATCCTATCATGTTGCTTCTAAATGTACAAATGTACCATAAACTTTATTGTCCATCCATTCACACATTTCCCAACCATCGCTCCCCCCCCCCAAAAACAAAATAAACAAAATTAAAAGAAGAAAAGCAAAAACCGATTCTGTAATGCAGGGCTGTTAAACTCAATTTAATTAATGCAATAGATATACTTGATGTTATTATTTACATGGGAATGTGATTATTGATGTATTGTTACACTTGATAAGAGGAATATTATTAATAATGGTGAAATAATTGAAATGAAATTGATTTGCTGTATATAAAAGCAATTTAAAAATTATTATTTTTTAATTGAGAGCCGCATTATGGCTGTGGTTGACCTCAGGAGGGGGGCATGGCCGACTGAGTGGGTGTGACCAACTGGGTGGGTGTGGCTAGTTTGATACCTGTAATGCCCTTGTTGGAGTCTGATTCTGAGGGGGAGATGGAGCATCTGACAGGAGTGGAAGTGTAGCTCCGGCGGCTGTGGAAGAAATGGGGGAAGGGCACAGTCCGGCCAGGCATTCAGAGGAAGACTCAGGGCCACCCCCTGTTCGTCCTAGGTACTCAGGGAGGAATGGAAAAGGGAGCAACATGGCTTACAGGAGAGAAAAAGGTCTTGATCCCTTTCATTAATTGCCCTGGGAGAATAGGATATAAAAAGGGCGTTTGCACACAGCACCTTGCTGGAAGCAAAGCATGCATTATCTTTGATGAGGCTTATCTGGGTTTTGGCGCCCTCCCAACTGTGTGTGCTTTATTATCATTTGGAAGTCTGCAATTTATTATCCTGGCCTGTTGTGTTAATTACTTCAGCGTGTTTTGTGTTGGTTTTTTTATTTCTAATTTATCTGTACTTTGGGTTTGGACTGCATTTTTTCCCCTTTCTAGACTGTTTTTGGAAGAGTTTGATCTCCAGCTGAGGATAACTGGACATTGGGGGCCAAGTTGGAGTCATTAAAAGAAATTTATCTATTTTGGTGACTTTGTTATTTTTGTGCCACACCCCGGGTCATCACAATGCCACTCCCCAAACTGCTGCATGTTTTTTCTTCACATTGGGTACACCAGGACTGTCCCAATCACATCATGGATCAGATCCAGCCCACGGGCCTTGAGTTTGACACCCCTGCTCTTATGTAATATCCACTTGTTTTGAAAGATCTGTGTCTTTTCCCCTTTTTGTGCAAAATCATTGGCTTTTATTATCCCCCTCTTATATCTGAATTTAAGATTTGTCTTCCAAACAGGATAATTTTATAGTGTTGTTAAGTTGATGGCATCCATAATTTACACTCTTGTTTTAAACATCACTCAGAATTGAGTTGGGTGATTTTGAAGGTAACTTTATAAATTGAATTGATATATTGGGTATATTTCATGAAGTTTTAGTGATTCAGTTTATTGCTGAAGAAATTGATAGGAGATAATTTGGAGGCATACAATGGACTTCGATATCAAATAAGGGTACATTTATTTGTGATGTTTTTTCACCCTATTTTAGTATTAGCTACCTCTTCTGAACCTCCAGGCAAATAAATAAGTTACAGGGAGGAAAATACAGTTCTTTACATTTTAATTGTTCTAATTTATTTTAAGTTTTATTCACAATGAAGTGAAAAATGAACAGAATATTGCTATTTGGATATTGTTCTCAGGAAACCAAGGGAACAGAATGAGATTATGACTATGACTGCAGCACAAAGCCTTAGGGAAGGAATACAATCAACTTATTCAGCTGTATCTAACCAAATGACTAC
>NW_020769320.1:14643167-14656361 GCF_900518735.1 Pseudonaja textilis | reverse complement strand
TTGGTTCACATACCCCAACAACACATCTATGGTGTGTGTGTGTGTGTGTGTGTGTGTGTGTTTGTATGAATGATTCGACAATGGCCATGGCTGTCAATGGATGTTCCTAAGTGGCTCAATAGTGTTAAATTAAAACTCTATTATTGTCAGCAACCTGGCTTCTTCTTCCGTTGTTAAGCAGCTTGTTGGAAAACCAGATTCTTGTTTCTTTGAATTGCTCTTGTGTCAGCATTTCAAATCAATTGTTTTAATATAGTATGACCCACATAATTGTTGCGTCCAAATCTTCAATTAATTAGAATTCTGCAAGCTTTCCAGACACAGCTTCCCATTTTTCATTACGCTATTATTGTCTTCTAATACAGAAGAATCTCATTTTGCATCACATTCTAGTTTCAAATCAATTATCCTCTTTTAATCCAAGGGCAATGAGCTTACAACTTTTAAAACAACCGTTAGCAAATGAAAGCAGGAAATGGCTGCAAGGTATATTTGACAGTTTCTTGCGTTAAAACAAAAGTGGTAATTTAATAATAAAATTAATAATAACTCAGCTCCCTATTCTTTTTTTTTTTTTGAAATGTGTTTTTGTTCTGTATTTCTAAGGAAGAGACTGTATAATCCAGTTGATTCAGATTCACACATCTTGGAGAAACAGTTTCTTTAAGATACATTAAATATACCATTCTCTTTGGATTTAAGACTTCCTTATCAGAAAAGATATTCAGATTAATAGATCATGAAGAAAATAATAGACTGTAGGGAGGGAATTCAGTTTTTATATACATTATATATTTATTTGTAAGAAATAGTTAATCAGTTGGTTTTATTTTTTTTAGAAAAGTGCCATACAAATTAGAATTTTAGCAATAATCAATATAGATTGTTTTCCCATCACCTGGACTATTCTTCAAAACTTTTTATTTAGATGATAATGTGAATCCTTACCTTAACCTTGAAATTCTTGGATGCACACCAAAATGACCAACAAAGCCTGCTTCTGAACTTTTCAAAAATAGTTACCAAATTGTAATTTTTAATATAACAAAAGGGAGAAAGTGAAATATAATCACCACTAAATATACTGAATTTTAATACATTTGAATGCTACTGAAATATAACCAAACATATTTGCCCCAAAGGAGCTTTTTCAGGACACAACTGGACTTCCTTGGGTTGTTGTTGTTGTTGTTGTTGTTGTTGTTGTTGTTTCTTTTGAAGACATTTCACTTCTCATCCAAGAAGCTTCTTCAGCTCTAACAGGATAATGGGGAATGGAAGGATTTATACTTCTTGCAGACCGCTGGTCATTTGCATCCTTTCAGAGGGTTGTTGAAGCACTTGAAGGTTTATCTGTGTCCTCAGGGTCACCTGAGTGGTGCTTCTAGTTCCTATAGCTGTGATGGTGAACCTATGGCACGCATGCCACAGGTGGCACGCAGAGCCATTTGTGCTGGCATGCAAGCTGTAGGCAAAATTACCTCACTGCACACCCGCGCACCTCACAGCTGATTTTCAGCCTGTTTGAGGCCTTTTCTGGCCTCCCAAAGGCTTGAGGAAGGCTTCTGCAGGCTTTGCAGGCTGAAAATTAGCCCTGTTTCATCACTTCCTGTTTTTCTGAAAATACCAGAAGCCTAGTTTTCAGCCTGCAAAGCCTGCAGAAGCCTTCCTCAAGCCTCTGGGAGGCCAAAAAAGGCCTCAAACTAGCCAAAAATTAGCTGTGAGGCACAGTGCAGGTAAGGGAGTGGCAGGGGGTGGGGTGGGGATTGCACGTGCATGTGTAGGGGGTGTGGGCATTGCCTTCTGGGTGCTGGCATGCAAGTGCGAGCGTGCAAGCACATGCACAATTTTTGGCACAGGAGCCCAAAAAGGTTAGCCACCACCAGCCTATAGTCTGCAATTTTTTCCTCTAGAAATCCATTCATGTTCCCACACCATTCCAAGGGTGTTTATTCCATATTGTATAGCTAAATGTCTATGGAGATTCTCAGTCATCCAGGTCATGGTTGTCCCAAAGGTGATTTTTCAGGAGGCAATTGGACTTTCTCATCCAAGAAGCTTCTTCAGCTCTGATTGGATGAGAAATGAAATGTCTTCAAAAGAAAAAAACAAGAAAGTCCAGGTGTCTCTTGAAAAAGCACTTTTGGGTCAACCATGACCTGAATGACCGAGAATCTCTTCATACTTTTAACTAAACATATTTGTATTGCAATTGTTGGAGCAGATCTTGATTTCATCTTGGAAAAGATTAGGCAGACCTATTTGAAACAAAAGAGAGAATCTGATGTTCTCCAAACCATTTTAGATTTTATAATCTCAGATTTGTTTATTTATTTTGATTTGTTGCCAAAATTGAATTCCTAAATGTTAACCTGGTTCCAAATATTTTCTCCTAAAAATAGCAGGTTCAATTACTCCTATTTAGAACATGGGTGTAAATAGCTACTAAACATTGCTGAAATCAATGAAGTTACTCAAGAATTGTTGTCAATTATGCATTGATATACAGCTTGTTTTCTACTTACAACCATTCATGTAGCAACGCTTCAAAATTACAATGGCACTGAAAAAGTGACTTATGACTGGTTCTCACAGTTAGAATTAGAATTCTTATATTGGCCAAGTGTGATTGGACACACAAAGAATTTGTCTTGGTGTGAATGCTCTCAGTGTACATAAAAGAAAAGATACATTCGTCAAGAGTCAAGAATCATAAGGTACAACACTTAATAAGTCAAAGGGTATAATAAGCAATTGAATCATACTAGGAAACAGTCAATATAAATTGTAAGGATACAATCAACAAAGTTACAGTCATACAGTCACAACTGGGAGGGGATGGGTGATAAGGAGTGATGAGAAGATTAATAGTAATAGTATTGCAGACTTTGTAAATAGTTGGGCAGTGTTGAGGGAATTATTTGTTTAGCAGAGTGATGGCTAGAAAAAACTGCCCTTGTGTCTAGTTGTTCTGGTGTGCAGTGCTCTATAGCATCATTTTGAGGGAAGGAGTTGAAACAGTTTATGTCCAGGATGTGAGGGGTCTGTAAATTTTTTCACAGCCCTCTTTTTGACTCGTGCAGTATACAGGTCCTCTATGGAAGGCAGGTTGGTAGTAATTGTTTTTTCTGCAGTCCTAATTATCCTCTGAAGTCTGTGTCTGTCCTGTTGGGTTGCAGAACCAAACCAGACAGTTATAGAGGTTCAGATGATAGATTCATATCATATATAATCATTGTAGCGTTTCCAGAGTGACAGGATCGAAATCTGGGTGCCTAGCAACTGGCATGCATTTTCTACACATGTAGCATTTCCTAGATCCCATGATCCCTATCTGTGACCCTCCCTTTGTCAACTCTGAAGCGAACCTGGCTGGGGCCATTTGGGAGGCTTCAGGGTCGCCGCAGTGAGAAAAGGGGATAGGGAGCGGGGAACATAATTAGACGGGGTTTGTCGCCAAAACAAAATAGTTTCTTGTGGGAACCAAGGTCATTCCAACAGGTAGCTGGAAAGAGGAGGAGCACCATATCAGTACCTTGATTGGACAATGTGACTGATTGTTTGGGGGAAAGGGAGAACTTTCACTTTTTAATCAGGTGAAAACCGCAGGAATTTTCAGAGTCAGTTTTCACCAGATTGTGCCAATATGATATTTCCAATAAAATTGTTCTTTGGGGAATCAGAGTTCTGCTTTCTATGGAGTTATCACTTGGAACCCTGACACTCTTCTGTTAATTAAAGTCAATGAAGTGGGTGGATGGGAGTGCATTCACTTAACAACAATGTGACTCACTTAATGACCATGGCAAAAAGGTCATAAAATCAGGCACTGCTCACTTAACATCCATGTTGCTTAGCAACAGGAATTCTGAGCGCAATTATGCTCATAAACTGAGAACAAGGTGTGCTGAATAAGGTTGTTTCCAAACACTACTTTGATAAACAGCTGTTCTATTAAAAGCCATTAAAAGAAGTTTATCTAAACATTGTCTGACACCATAACCTCCTTGTTTTTCGAATTTAACCTATTCTGGTGGAGGATCAGTGACCTTAAAACCTCCGATTAGCACTCTTAATTGTAATTGACAAGGTAATTTCCTGGTTAGCATTGTTCAGCTGTAGACTAAGTGCACTAACCATGAAAAAGGTGTAACCTTTAGCCACCATATTAATTCCTCTAATTGAAACTGACAGAGCAATTATGCCAATGAACATCCCAATCAGACAACTAGTTCATTTATGCTTTTCCCAATAGAGAACATTTTTTTTCTTTTGTTAAAAAAAAAAGAAATACAAGAATTTATAACTAACTAGCTGTCTAATTATTTTAGAAAAAGAGGGAGATATTTTATTCTAGTTGGTTGCACAGCCAGCCAGATATTTTGATTGGGTTTGGCATTTTTTACAACTTATGGAGACCTGGGATATTATTATTATTATTATTATTATTATTATTATTATTATTATTATTATTATTATCATTATTATTATCATTATTATTATCATTAAGATGATCATTATCATTCTCTCTTTTATTCATTAAACATGAAACTCAGTCAACTGAACATTTAAAAATGTATCTCAAATACCAGTGACTGGTGCTAATGGTTGATACTGGTTGCTGCCAGTGTCCTAGGTATCAACCAAGCATCTTCTTAAAATATACGATGGTTCTGAGTAGCACTGTTTTTTGTGCCATTCCACAGCAAATTTCTTGATGAAGCTGCAATTTCTTGATGTGTTTTGTAAAATTTTTGGACATGGTACCAAATGCCCCAATGGCAATGGGGATATCACTGTTACATGTTTCATTCATAACCATGTAGTTTCGATGGCCAGGTCACAATATTTCATGATTTTTTTCTAGTTCTTTTTCTTAGACTCTGGCATCTCCTGGAACAGTGATATCAATGAAGTGTAGGCTACGGTTTTCGACAACTGTGATATCTGGTGTGTTGTGTTCCAAATGACAATCCGTCTCTATTCGAAATGCTCATCTCTTAGGACAGACAGCTTGACAAAGACTATGATGTCTAGTTTAATGAAAAAAAAGGACCAGGGGTGATAGGATAGCAATGTTCCAACATCTAAGGGGCTACCACAGAGAAGAAGGGGTCAACCTATTCTACAAGGCAGGACAAGAAACAATGGATGAAAACTAATTAAGGAGGAATCAACTCATAATCAAGGATAAATTTCCTGACAGTTATAACATTTAATCAGTGGGATGATTTGTGGGTTTTTTTGGTGCTCTGTGAGCTAGCTTGATTTCTTGCAGACATCTCATCACCCTAACTAGACAACATCATCAGTGCTAGTGAGGAGTGCTGTTTGCTGTCAGTTTATATTTTGGTGACTTGCCTGTTTGTGTGCGTGGGGATAGCCTTAGAGATTCTTTGGTTGGATTATTTACTGATGGCTTTTTAGCAATTTCTTGATTGGGATGTTGCTCACTTGATTGTTGGTCTGAAATTGACCTTGGAATTGATCTATACTGATAGCAATAGCACTTAGACTTATATTCCTCTTCACGGTGCTTTACAGCCCTCTCTAAGTGGTTTATAGAGCCAGCCTATTGCCCCCAACAATCTGGGTCCTCATCTTATCGACCTCAGAAGGATGGAAGGCTGAGTCAACCTTGAGCCTGGTGAGATTCGAACGGCCAAATTCCAGGTAGCCAGCAGTCAGCAGAAGTAGCCTGCAGTACTGCATTCTAACTACTGTGCCACACAGCTCATGATCTGAATGCTAATTTCTTTATAGAGAGGTGCTGGAGTCTTTTTGTTCTCTTTTGGGCTTGTTGATTGTCTCTTTTGCACAGTCCATGGATATTGTTAATGTCTACATGTCTATTGATGGCTGATTTGCCAGAGTGCCAGGCTTCTAGAAATTCCCTGACATTTTTTGGGATTTGCCCTGGTGACTTGCCTTCAGAAATTATGGGTGCTCCAACAGTGGAAGTTTTCAAGATGAGGTTGGACAACCATTTGTCTGAAATGGTATAGGGTTTCCTGCATGAGCAGGGGGCTGGACTAGAGGACCTCCAAGGTCCCTTGTAAGTTGGAGTCTAAAATCCCTTGTAAGTCTAGACAAACATTAGTGATATTAAAAAGAAGGTCACTGTGAGTTTTGGAATTAAACCTTATCCAATGGTGTCCCTATTCCACCTGTGTGGGTGAAAGCCATTTATTGCTGTTTTCTAGTATCGGGAAGGAACGAAAAAGTTCATGCTGTCATTGATTGACCTTTAGAAAGAAAAATGTAGCAGGCTTATGGGTAATAAGAAAACAATGTTTTCTTTTCTTTATAAGATAGTAGACTTTCTCCTTTAGAGCCTATGGCATGGTTTCACTTTTAAAAAAAAAAGAATCTATCATAACGAAAGTATATTACTATCATGCCTATCTTCTCAGTAAACCTCAGTTATTAAGAAATAGAAGTCCTTCTTCACAATAATTAATTATCCAGAGAATGGCTGATCAACTGTTCTGGTAGCCTGGTGGCCATCTGTATTTTACTTTGCAGATTCTCAACCAGCCTGTGCAAGATTATTTTTGCCTACATCCTAAATATGTGTTCCTGGGTATCCATCTGCAATGGAATTTAAAACTGCTAGAAAAGTAACCTTTGAAAATATTTTGATGGTACTACAGTATTGGCAGACTCACCCCATAGTCTTTGAAGAACATATTTCTTTGACTCGCTCACATATCTACTGCATATCTACTGTAGAATTCCTCTACTTCTAACCACAGCATAATAAATGTATGTGACTTGTATATCCTTCCTTCCCTCCTTCCTTTCTCCTTCCCTCCCTCCTCCCTCCCTCCCTCCCTCCCTTCCTTCCTTCCTTCCTTCCTTCTTTGCTCCCTCTTGCATAGAAATGTCTCATTCTCTTCCCTAGATGTGATCACACATCATGAGGCAATCTCAAAACATGTAAATTCTGGTAATCCAAGGGAGGAGAAAGAAGCAGCTAAGTAGACAGAGTAGAAATTTAAAAATGTCTATCTCAGAGTTATTTGTTGGAGTGGAGGTTTTCTGGAACGCTGACAGAATGGTTGTAAGTCAAGGATGTGAACTCTATTCACATTTGCAAAGTTTCACGGCTGCATTTATTTTTCTTCTTGGGTTGTTCTACTCTGTCTACTATAGCTGTCCACTTTAGGTGCTTTTTCAGGAGGCAACTGGACTATCTTGCTTTTATTTATATGATGATTTTTTTTTTATTTGAAGACATTTCACTTCTCATCCAAGAAGCTTCTTCAGCTGAGGAAGCTTCTTGGATGAGAAGTGAAATGTCTTTAAAGAAAAAACTGGAAAGTCCAGTTGCCTCCTGAAAAAAACACTTTTGGGACAACCATGACCTGGATAACTGAGAATATCTACAGACCAAGAGCAATGGCTATTATGTTGTGTTCCTAAATGGAAACAGGGTTAAAGGTGTGTCTCTGCAAGACCATACATGAGTCTATTCTCACCCATGGATGTTCCCTGAAAGTTGTTTCATCAACTCCTAGGTCAAGGTATTTCCAGGTTTATTCTGGAGGAAAACGTCTACAACGTCTTGCCCTCCTAGATAAAGCATGAGGTATATGAGTCATAAATTTAAAATTAATAAAACAGGCATAAATTGATCAGCCCCCGTGGAAGTGGGGGAGGCTAATTAATTGATTAGACACAAAGCTTGCTGAACAGATTTTTCAAACATTTGAAACCACCCACCTTGCTGTTCCATTAGTTTGAAACTAGGAGACCATACTACATGATGTACATTATGCTTGTCTAGTGACTACGTGGTCACTTCAGGCTTTCATACCTGTAAAGAACCATTGGTCTTTAGGATTTGGACTTAGCAGAGTGGACTTGATTTGTCCTGTATTGTAGCTGGATCTTCACACCAATTCCATAGGCTTCTTGGCTTGGAGAGAACCTGTTGTAGCCCACCGGTGGCTAGCGGAGCTGGCAGCAGAGTTGGACAGTGAGGAGATTGGGGAGGAACCTGGGCCGGTCCTGGAGGCTGAGGAAGGCTCGGATGAGAGCTCCACATCAGAGGCAGAGATGGGGCCAGGGCAGGCTGGCAGTTATCAGCTGCCTTCGAATCAGACAGCCATGAGGAGGAGGAGCAGCTGGAGCCGGTTCCCAGTCTACGCATGCTCAAAGCTGCCAAAAGAAAAGAACAATTACGAACTAAGGTCGGCATGGGAGTAAGATCAGACATCAGTGAGGCAGAAGAACAGCTGGAGCCTGTTCCCAGTGTGCGCATGTGCAGAGCTGCCAGAAGAAGGGAACAGCTAAGGAACAAGGCTTGACTTGGGAGTAAAGGCTCAGGTGGATGGTGAATGGCCCCTCCCATAGGGATTAAAAGAGGAACAAAGGGGGAGGGGGCTTTTGCAGGAAGCAATTTGTTCATTGCAGCAGTGTGAAGATCTATCTGTGCATCTCAGAGACTCTGTGCTGAGTCCTTCCTTGTCAGCACTACGTTTGAAAATATTTACTTGCAGCTCTCCAGGCTAGATAAGGTCTGTGCTCCTAATTAAGACCCTTGAAAAATTCTTTGCCGGGCCTTTGGCTGAAGGTGAATGCAAGAAATTCACCTTCGTTTAATAAAAGGAGTTTTGCTGGGACAAAAAGTCTGCTTAGTGCTTTCTGGGGAAGCCTAGATCAGAACGGAACCTTGGACAGAATTACAGGTCATCCTCAGCTTACAACAGACCATTTAGTGACCATTTGAAGTTACAATAGCACTGAAAAAGGTGACTCGTCATGATTGGTGATGATGATTACAGCCTCCTCATGGTCACGTGATCAAAATTCAGATGCTTGGCAACTGGCTCATGTTTACGACAATTGCAACATCCCAACATCATACAATCTCTTTCTGCACCCTTCTGAAAAACAAAGTCAATGGAGAAGCCAGATTCACTGTTACAACTGACGCGATTCACTTAACAGCTGTGGCAATAGTGGCTGTAAAATGGGGCAAAGGTCACTTAGCAATTGTCTCACTTAGCAAGACAAATTTTGGTTCAATTGTGATCATAAATCAAAGGCTACTTGTAGCATTGCAAGCATTAAGTACAAGAGCGAAGGGCATTTCTCTTCCTGTTGGCCAAATTTATATGCAGCTCATCACAGAGTGATACGGTGAGGACAATATGCAAATCCAACTGGTATTAATCCTTTTGCAAAAAGCTGCATCGAAGCTATCAGATATTTAAGTTACTAATTGGTATTATTTCATATTCCATAAACATAACTCTGGAAAAAAAAAAGTAAATTAAAAACATGCATTAGAAAGAAGAAGAAAAACACTTATCTTTTGTATGCAAGGGAGAGTAGAAGAATGTTTTTGAAAGCAGTTAATTCACTCCCGTAAATATTTAATATTCTCATTGTTGTCAGCAATGTACCGATGGCAGCAAACATAACATTTTCCGGCTTTCGTGTTTTATTTAGTTCTACCATTTCTCATTAAATAGTCTTTGAATGCCTCTCTTTGAAGTTTCTTTTCAGCAACTAGCAAGATGCAATGGAGAATCTCCTCGGCATTCTAATCAAAGACATGCAGAGCATTTGAGCAGCCACAAAGAGCAAAACTTCTTTAAAATGAGACTTATTGTTCACCCATTCATACTTGTGGCTGAACTCGATGGGCCCTTAATCGCATTAGAAGCGTGAAACTTCAAGAAAGGGTAATTGCATCATCGCTTTTTTAACACAATTGTCCTTCCCATTACTTCCTAGTTTAATTTAATATTTTCTTGGGTTAGCATCATACAAGTAGTCCTAACCAATTGCCATGCTACCCTCTTATAGAGAGAGGCTTGTTCTGTGAATTTATGTATTGTTGGAAACAGCGCTGGGTTCTTTTTTCTGTTTTCTTCATATGCCAAAGCAGAAAGCTTAATTTGCTGTGCAAGGAATTGTTAAATGTTGCATTAGAACTTTGCAACATGCTGACACATTTTTTTTTTCAACTCGTCCCAAGGATTGTTGCTGGTATCACTAACTGGATTTTTGAAAGTATTCTTATTTGTGAGTATCCATTCTAATTAGCTTCATTTGCAATATATTAAAGTGTTGTGGATAATTTTGCAGGTGGGGCTTTATGGAACTCGTGAACATGCCTTGTTAAAGCATGAAGCACCTATAGCATTAATTCCCTTGCTAAATTTATACAACCCCCTTTAAAAAAAAAAACATGGAGAATTGGGCAAGTCAGTCTTAGCTTCCCGATGCTGAAGTCTGTCCTAGGAAACAGCTCATCTTTGATCTCTGACATTTATTTGTATTGATGGTTCAGATTGTTAAATTCTGAAGTTAACTTGCTAGGGGGGACCAGATGTTTGAAGTGATTATTCAATATTTTTTTATTTAAACAATTTAGATGGCCGCCCTTCTTGTAAAATGTAACTATGGTGACTGAACATAGCAAAAACAAAAAATAATGCGTTGATCATAAATTCATTGTCTGGCAGCATGGATAGGAGAACTTGGGAGATATCTAAATGACCTACATGGAGAACATAAGACCATTACATTCTCCTAGAGTTGAACCATACTTGGAAGCCCTAGTAAAACCATGACAGACATCTAAACCACAAAATCCAGTATACAGAAAAAACTCACATACCCTATCACGTCATTTCTTCACCCTCCAAAACAATCAAAGAAGAATTATTGTATTACTAATGAACACGGGTATCAAACTAAATGATACACCAGACAAGCAAGCCTCTGCATGGAAAATATCAACATGACCAATGAACATTTTTAAATACTATTCCAACACTCTGTGCACATTCATTGAAGGAGGATGATAAAAATTGTGGACATTAGACTAGACATACCTAGTTCCTTCATTTTTTTCATCATATGGTTCAGCCTCCACAGTTCTGATCTTTTGTATACCTTCTCTAGGATCTCAACATCATTTTTGACTGTGTACTAATTCTGCTTTGATTTCCTCTTCACACATGGTTACAAGGGATTTTCTCTCCCTTCCTCCGTCTCTCTTCCTTCCTTTCTCTGGCCTAATATGGGACATCAGATGATATTAATGGTGTCCACATTCAACTAAAATGAGATGAAATTCTTTGAACAATAGAGTTTTGCCTTTCAATATCTCTGGGTCACCTGTATTTCTCACTAGTGGAACATACACATGGATGCACCTCCCCCCACACACAAAGACAATTGTTAAGACCATATGTTTACATAATAGATTATGTATTGAGTGATTAACACAATTAACCCCTAGATGGAAAATGCCCACCCTCCCAATCAATAGAAAATAAAACTGAAATTTTGAACGTTTGAGATCATTTATCTGAACCCTTGATGTAATAATATTCACATAGTCTACACAAATACAAAAGTGGAAAATTTGCATTGTGATGTTACAGAGCATATTAATTCAAGTTGACATTGCGATTAAATGTAGATATCTTTGTCTGGAACAGCAAAGTGATGATAACTATGTTAGAAATCAAACCTGTTGGATGTTAAAGCCTGCTTTCCTTTCCAAGGAAATGCATTATTTATCAAAGGTAAGTCAGCTCACAGCCAATTTAGCATAGGTTAACAGTCAAATGCTCACAGTAGCAGAATATTTGACCTCTTAGCCTCCTAATGAAGCAAAACATTGATGTATCCTAAACTTCAGACTAGCAGGAAAGATTGTAATTTATGATAAATGCACATATAATGTCCTCTGGGAACTGGAACTACATTCAAAGGAATTGTGATATGTTAGAAGATAAATTAGCTACTGATTGAGTCAACAATAAATAGAATAAAAGTTTGCCCAGCATGACTCTCCATTTCATTCCAACTTATTGTAGTGTAACCATTGTTCTTTGCAGATGGGCTTTAAGTAGTTATCTACTCATCTGACCTAGCAGAGGGGTAGTAAAAATCACATTTTCTGTAGGTAGATAAATAAATCAAATAAACCATCTAAACTGAAGAACGTTTATTATTATATAAACAAAAATGTGAAATCGCAACTGCCAGTTCTGGTGTTGGCTTTTATACACTCTGAATTCTTCCCAAGAACCTAAGATGTCATTGACTTTGTGTGTGTATGTGTGTGTGTGTGTGTGTGTGTTTATGCAGCTCAGCAGTGTGGCCTTTTGTAATTGTCAGGTGGAAACATTGTCAATGTTCACATTTTCTAAGCGTGATACTAGATTTATTAGTAGGGCATGCAGTGACTGAAACACTTGAGACCACCATAGCCAGCTTATGCCATAAGCTTTCAAATTTTGTTGTAGATCTTGATACTTTGACATTGTCTCCAGTTCTTCATCTTCCGTTCTACTATCTCCTGGTATTGCCATATTAATTGTTCATACATTCTTCTTTTTAACCACATTTATACCCAGTGTATTATGAACTGTTTTATAACCCGCTAGATATATTCAGAAATCCCAAAATATTTTAACCTGCTTATTTTCAACTATGTCTTTCCAACATTTTTGTTGTGGTTGTTGTTGTCATTACTGGTATATGGTAACTTTTAAAAGTGTTCCAATGAATCGTTTTGGCTGTGTTAGGTTGTTGTTTATAATCAGTTTCTGCAAACTTCTTATACCAGCTGAGTATATGATCTCCTGTTTCTTCTGCCTTGTTGCACAATCTGCACATTGAAACAAACATTTAATGAATTTTCAATTCTGGCCTTGATTACATTCATGTGAATAGCTTGTTCTTGAGCAGCCAAAACCAAGCCTTCAGATTCTTTTTTGAATATTCTCTTTGTAAGCCATTGCCAGGTTTTATTTTTTTATCCATGTTCTGCTTGGTATTTTGTAGAAGTTGACCATGTAATTTTTGTCTTTTCCAATTTATTTTCTTGTTATTACATTATTTGATAATCATGGGGTTTTTCTCTCTCTTGCACTCTCATTAACTTGCAATCTTTAGCTTGTATCAATGCTTGTTCTTGGTTGTCTCTTATGTAAACAGCTAATTCACACTTCTTTGACAATTTGTTTGACTTAAGTAAATGTCTGACTATATTTCTGCATGGTAGAAATATAATCCATGAATATGTCTGCAGGGATGTAATGCACAGGGGGAAATCATCATATATATATTTTTCATTTGTTGGTCCAAAAGTCAAATTCAGGTTGTGTCCAGATTCTTCTTCTTCTTCTTCTTCTTCTTCTTCTTCTTCTTCTTCTTCTT
>NW_020769320.1:14621263-14643157 GCF_900518735.1 Pseudonaja textilis | reverse complement strand
CTTCTTCTTCTTCTTCTTCTTCTTCTTCTTCTTCTTCTTCTTCTTCTCCTCCTCCTCCTCCTCCTCCTCCTCCTCCTCCTCCTCCTTCTTCCTTCATAGAGCACAATTTCACTAAATAAATCCTAGGTTCACTGTAAATTCATTGGAAATTGCCTAATTTTCCTAATCTCCTATTTCCCCCAAGTTGTTATTAGTAATTTGTTAACAAAAACATTGCTGCACATTTAAAAGCAAGCAAGCCTTACAATGTAATTTTATTATCTTTTCTCACTGAATAAATAATACTGTAATTAATTAACACAGTATTAGGTTGTACTGGATTGTTGACAAGCACAATCTGGTACAGGAAAATCCTAGTATACAGGAGTAACAAACCTTGGAGCAAGCAGGAAGAGGCGATTATGTTCTAACTTCTAACTTAAGAGTAACAAATTCAAAAGCACAAAGATAGTGACCCTAGCAAGTTACTTAAGATAAAAACAACACAAACAGAAAGAAGACAAATGTGTAAACACTCTATTTTCCCAAAGAGTTTCGATTCTTATACTAAACTACTGCCATTACACTATTAACATATACAGTATAATGTCAACTCATAGAGCATTCCTGGCTTGCTCTCGAGTTGCCATAAGAAGGCGGGGTGGGGAGAGATCTGATGGAGCAGTTTGTTTCTAAGCACAATCCAAACATACCTTTCTCCAGATTCTCAAGTTACCAAGCTCAGTTGGAGAGGCATGTTTTCCACATCCTGTGAAAGTGCTTTGTTGGAGAATGTGATTTATGACACACCCTGGGAGGAGGGGGGAAACAGGTTCATAGGTGAACAGTAAATTACATAGGGTAGAGCCAACTGCACTTGGGAAAAGTGCCAACATGTTGCTCCTAAAAAATAATTGGATTTCTTTTGAAACTTGGCTCGAGGCTCATGAATTCATTGCAGCATCCATAGGAACCCTGGCATATGGTTTGTTTCATTCACATGCTTGTATTAAATACCTATAATTTTAAAAACTAGCAGATCCAAAGCTACTGATGTAAGATAATGAGAACTTTTAATAATTTAGTTTAATAATTTTTTATTGTATATTATTGGTTTAATAAAAGGTCATTGAGTTACCAAACTCTAACCAAACCCTGATTTTATTGCTTTTGAATTTAATTCTACATTTGGATACTTTCCCCCTCCTCATTGGAGACAATTTATACAAGGTCAGAAATAAGCATGCTATAATATATGAAAGAATTTTTTTTATATTCATAGTATCATAAATGATTACACAGATGATGAAAAAATAGAGGTTCTGAGTAAAAATAAAAGCAGCAGAACAATTAAATGTAAATATAAGTGTAATCCACACTCTATGAATAAATACATTATTTATGCACCCAGAGAATAAAATAAAATCACCTTTGGAGATTTCCTGGCTGCAAATGACTTTCAAGCAGAGGTTAAAAATAGGACCTACTCATTATGTAAGTGAGTGTGAGCAATTATTGATAATCCCATTGCAATTCAGTAAATGAAACACAGTCAAGATTAATAACAGAATTTCACTGGAAGTTAGATCAGATCTAACATATTATGAAACTGTTTGCATTTCTGATATGCAAGGAAGATTATTTTATTTTATTTTTCTATAGACAATATTTTTATTAAGACTTAAGACTTGTTTCAACAGCACAAATCAAATATTTATTTCTATGAATAAAAATCAGAGAACCCGCACAGTAACAGCTGTTACTGTTGCAAAAACATGCATGAATTGATAGTCATGAAGAAACTGGTTGACGTTTGGATATGAAGTTCCCTTCTATCTCCTGGCCTTATTTCACTGAGAATTAGCTTTCTTGGTTTTATCATTTGGCATTTGTACTGATTATGTTTTTGAACCGGCTATGTATAGAAAGAGTGGGAGAACCTGGGAGCCGAATTCAAAAAGGGATCAGCCTAGAATCCCTGCGTAGCCACAAGTGAAGTACCATGTTTCTTCAAAAATAAGACCTACCTCAAAAATAAGCTATATCCCAATTTTTAGCATGCTCCTAATATAAGCCCTATCCAAAAAAAATAAGCCCTGGTGAAGGGGGTGGGCATGGCCAGCATAGGAGGAGGAAGAGCACACAGGCGGACAGTGTTCGGCAGCAGCCATAGCAGCCATAGGCAGAGGCGGGGACCAAGCACATGATCAGGATGCACCATACAGGCCACGGGAAAGTCAAGAGTCAGTGGGCTTGAGTCCACAGGCGGGCATGGGATGCTTGTCACTGCATCTTTCAGCTTGTCTGCAGCCTGTGCAATGCATCAGGATTACTAGCCTTCCACCTTGCACCTGTGCCTCCATCTCCTGCTGGTGCCTCCATATGAAGATGAGCCTCCTGCAGCCCACATCCTGATCACCTGCCCCCCCCCCCTCATCTCTGTCTGCTGCTTGGACAGGGAATCACTGCACTATGCAGGTTGCACAGCCCCAGAGTGCACCAACTAAGGGACTGGTAGACTGAAGCTGTTGTTGGATACCATTGGTCCCTGCTCACTTGCTGTCTCTTGTGCGTGCACCAGAGGGGGAGGTTGATCACCCTGATATTGTGTTTCTCTCAAAATAATCCCTAATGTTTATTTTGGAGCCCCAAAAATATTTTTGGGGAAACATGGTAGATCCAACTCCCTTGAATTCCATAGACTTTTATGTAACTCCATGTGCTAAATGTTAGTAGAGACGTAATTTGCCTAGGTAAATTAAGATAACTGTATTTACTAAAAGGTGTATTAACCTCCCTCATGTTTAGTTGAACAACATTCAAACTGAGCAAACAAAAGCCTTTAAAGACCAAGTTTCAGTTATCTGCCTCCTAGACATTTCAATCCTCCAACTGCAACCTCCATCCACAGCATACTTCCAACAGAATAACCAACTACAGAAAATGATGTATGCCTGCTGCAATTAAACTTTTCAAAGCTAAAGCACTAAGCTTTTTGTTATAGGGCAGTTATTGCTGTGTGTTTAAAGATAGCCTTGGGCTAAAAGCAGTGCAGTCCAAATTATTGAGACCTCTGCTTCAAGTTTCCAACTCAATTGCAAATGCATTTTCTCTGGTTAGAACTTCAATATGTCTTTGTTGGGATTCATCTGAGCCCCTGTTGGTTAAAGTACTGACTCAAACAAATCAACAGCATTGAGCCCCCAGTCCAGCTTATACAGAAGAAGCAAATCATATTCCATCTGGTCTAATGCAATCTCTATCCTGACATTTGCTCTATGCTGGGCTTGAACAAAGTCAGAAGTGATGTTCCACAGAGACACTTCTTGATCATGCTGTATTTTATTTCTCAAATCTCTGCTATAATGAGATTGTGTATCTCCCTTTCATTATTTCCAAATATTTTTGTTTGGCAGCCCCACACAAGAGGGTGATTGTGCTGGCATGCTTACATGCTCTGCCTCTAATGGTATAGACCAGGAGTATCGAAGTCAAGGCCCAGGAACTGGATCCCTCCCATGGGTGCTTAGATCTGGCCCATAGGGCTGCTCTGGAAACAGCGAAGGACTTCTGCAAAAATGGAGCTTGGGAGAGCCACGTTCAGCACTCCCAGTCCACGTTTTTTTTAGCTGCGATGAACTCCTGCAGCCCTCTGCCAGTGAAAACAGAGCTACAGGAGGCTGTCAGCTAAAAACAGGGCCCAGGGGTGCATGTGTGGCCCACCTGAGCTCCATTTTTGCTGGCAGAGGGCTAACCTCATAAGGATGGATGGCTGAGTCAACCTTGAGCTGGTGAGACTCAAACTGCTGAACTGCCGGCAGTCAGCAGAATTAACCTGCAGTACTGCATTTGAACCACTGTGCCACCATGGCTCATATACCTACAAAATAGTACTTAACAATAGCACTTAGACTTACATACCACTTCATAATACTTTACAGCTCCCTGTAAGTGATTTAAAAGTCAGTTATTTCCCCCCACAGTCTGGATCCTCATTTTACCAATGTTGGAAGGATGGAAGGCTGAGTCAACCTTGAGACGGTGAGACTTGAACTGCCAAACTGTTGGTAGCAGGCAGTTAGCAGAAGTAGCTGCAGTACTGCATTCTAACCACTGTGCTACCCCGGTAGTAAGAATCATGCAAAATGAGAATCACGCAAGCCATAATATTCCCTGTGACACTCTATGAACACGAAAGTTGGACTTTAAAGAAGCAGGATAAGAAGAGTGAATTTTGAACTTTGGTATTGGAGAAGACTCCTGAGAATATCACCGAGAGCCCCTCCTCCAAAAAACCCAACCCCTTATGGATTGTAGAAAATATCAACCCGTAGTTCTCATTTGAGGCATTACTGACCAGGCTCAAAGTTCAGACATGTCATTCAAGGACCCAGATTTTTGGAAGAGGCTCTAATGCTGGGACAGGAAGAAGAGAATGACAAGGACAAGAGAACTAAAGACAGCTACAAATAAATTGGGAGACATGAAAGAATAAGTTAGAGATAGATTGTTTTGGAGAGAATCTCACTATTGGGTCACTAGAAGTTGAAAACAAACTGATGGCATCTAATCACCCAAGAAATGGATCAATCAACATATCAGTCTTGACCTAGTTTTTATTCTGATACCAAATTCCATCAAACAACCCCAACTGGCAATTGTATGCCTCTCATTAAAATGATCACAAGCATGAAGTCTCTAAGAAGGCAGCCACATTTTGTGTCCTAACAATAGTGAGTTTCATAATTACAAAGACTTGTTTAGCTTCAGTTGTAAATGTGCTTTTAGCCTGGATTTGTATCTTTATTTATGTATGAGTGTGTTTCTGCATATGTGTTTGGTCTATTACTGCAAATTCCTCAATAAATAAAGTATATCTATGATCTGCATTCACATTGTAAGTAGGAGATAAATGAAAAGGAAGCAGCTGTTGAGGTGGTCAACGGTATTAAGTATTTGGAGGTGCAGATAACTAACAATCTGAACTGGTCTCTCCACACGTCATCCTTAGCAAAGTGTACAAACCATTTCCTGCTTTCAGATGAAGAGAGAACATCTTTCTCCTGTCCTGGCCACTTTTTAGAGAGGCACAACTGAGAGCATTTTAACAAACTGCATCCCTGTTTGGTTTGGTGGCTACAGTGCCTCAGATAGAAAGTCCTTACAGAGAGTGGTGAGGACAACCGAGAAGATTGTAGGAAGCTCGCTTCCCATTATTCAGGATGCTGCTTATAAGCACTATGTGCTTAGAGCTCCAAGCATCATTAGAGGCCCCACACACCCACTTCACGGTCAGTTTCTGTTGCTCCCCTCTGGGAGGAGTTTTCAAAGTATTTGTAGCAGGACTACTGGATTCTGTAACAGCTTTGTTCCCTATGCCATCCATCTGGTAAAGTTGCAAGATTCATTTTTTCTCTCCATGGACATATATACATGCAAACAAGACTGATGTTACTCTGTGTCGTACAATATATATGTGGGTATATGCATATTCATTCATTTATTCATTCATTCATTCATTCATTCATTTTGTCATGTATATGGGAGGTGGTGACCTTTTGAGAGCTGCATGCAATGAAATTTCATTTTAATGTATGCCAATTAGTGTACATTCAAAGGGACAATAAAGTTATTCTAAGAAATACATTCAACTCCTACCCACTGACAATGACAAAATTAAGGTACTCCCCTTCTAATATTAATAGATCCCCTACAAAATGTTTCCCTAATATTTTTTTCCAGATAATTCTATGGCAAGTAGAGGAGTTAGTAAACAAAGGGGGATGTCTGCAAGCGATATAGTGACAAATGGTCAAGAATTCAGCTTCTGAGTTGAGCTTATTAAGCTAGGCTTGCTTCAACCTTGCAAAGTGTTTACACAAATGATCTCTCAATCTATCATCCAGGTCAGGACTTATTATAATTTTCCTGGCAATAAAATTCTTTGTGAGCCATTTATCACTGTTATTAAAATGTTCTGCTGTGGATTAGAATAGCAATTTAGTATGAGGTCCCAACAATCTTCCAAAAGCTTATTCATTCAGCTCCAGAATTTACATTTCTAATAAGTATAGCTTTACAAAGATTTTGGTTAGGAAAAGAGTGACTGGAATTTGATATCTGGCTTGATGTATCTCAAAGATCTCTGGACTTAAATGTGTCCGGAATGCTTCAATTTTCATAGTTTAACATTTCTGTGTTAGCTGGATTCAATAAGTAAGTTTTTAGTATGTGCATATAACAAACTCCAACCCCAAAATCAGCTTTTGAATAGGTATAGACTCTCAACGTGCTTTTCTACATGCCTAATGTATCCATAGATGTCCATTGTTCTGTCCTCACTACATGTTAATCTGTAGCTCAATATGCAGCTAAACCCATCTATCCTCCAATAAAACAGATTGTGTACATAGATCTGGATGCTTTATTGAAAGAACAGGATATGGTGAAACTGGGGAAAATAGGGATACATACGATGAGAACCAATTACGAGATAGGCAGTATTGAGTTGCTGCTGAACACAACAATTAATAAATACAAATAAACTAAAGCTCACCAGCAATGCTCTGTGTATGGGATGTGGGTTTGTCCTTGGGTGACCATGTGCCACAGATTAAGGTGGATTCTTCTTTGCAATTTCTGCCTTCTCCAAAATGCCAAAGGAAAATGGAGACTGGCTTCCCAGAATGCACTTCTTTTGAGAGTGAAAGCTAATGGGTAAAGAGGTTGGGTCAGCTTCAAACAATATAATTGGTATTTGTCCCTCTGACTACTAGATAGCAACAACAGTATATAAATATTATATGATGGGGCATGACATCCATCATGATATTCCCTTTTAATAGTATCAAAGTACAGAAAAAGACTAAGAAATATTCTTCCTAAGAAATACTGCCAAATAAATTAAAGGCATATGGTAAGGGGAAAAAAAATACCAGAGAATCTAGCTTATGCCAACATCTTCCACTATAATTCTCTATACCTTTCTAGTGCAACCATTCTTTCTTTGAATAGATGATGATGATAAACATTCAGTCATGTCTGGACTCTTGGCGATTCTATTGGCCAGGTTTCTCCACACTTTCCAATCTTGCACATCTTCTTTGAGTTGTTCTGTGCTCTGGTTGGTGTCAGCTTGGATGATATCCAGCCACTGTTCGTTGACAGCCTGGTTTCCTTTTACCACTAACTCTTCCAAACATATTTGCTTTAAGCAGTGAATTCCCCCGCATGGCATGACCAAAATAAGTGGGATGCAGTTTTGTGATTTTGCCTTTCAGTGTCTTGTCTGGGGTTATGCTGGTCATCTTTGCTGTCAAAATAATATGTAGGAGCCTTCTCCAGCACCCCAATTCAAGTGAGTAGACTTGTTTTTTTTTTTAAGGTCCAACTTTCACAACCATAGGAAGTTACGGGGAACTTTTAGTTCATACATGTATTTTGTTCTACAAAGTTCTTTTTTCTGCACCTCTCATCAGTTCCATCTAAACCCAGATTTCTCCTACCTGCCCTTCCTCTTGACCCATTCACTCTTCCTTTTCAATTTGTTTTGTGATTCACTTTTGTGTCTTCTTTCTATATGACCAGATCACTTCTGTCTACTCCTAAGATGATCACTCAGTCTATAGTCATTCACCATTCATTCATTCATTGCCTTCAAAAGTTGTGGGAGTTTCATCACTGGAAGCTTTCAAGAAGAGACTGGATTGCCATTTGTCAGAAATGGTGTAGGGTCTGCTTGGAAAGAGGGGTTGTACTGGATGACCTACAAGGTCTCTTCCAACTCTGGTATTCTGTTATTTTTCATCCCATGTCTTCTTTCTTTACCTTGCACATTTCTCAAGCAACCCATTCCCTCAGCATTCAACTCCTTTGCTATTCCTCCTCCCAGATCTAACTTTTATTTCCATATGACAAAATGGGATGCATCATGGAAGCACTATGATTTCTAAAAGTGTGTCTCTTGGTCATCAAATGACCAAAACAAGACCCTCACATACCATCAGTAAGGAATGTCCTCCAATTCTTCTTTCTAGTAATTTTCAAGAGGGGTCTGAGGTTTTTGCACTGATCTTAATGAGAAGATGCTTAAGGGATACTTTTGAGATCTATATTTACAATGTCAGAGGAGAGGATTAGAGAGAGGAGAAGAGAGGAGCGGAGAAGAGTGGAGAGAGGAGAGGAGTGAGGAGGAGTGGAGAAAGGGGAGGAGTGGAGAGGAAAGGAATGGAGAGAAGAGAGGGGAGGGGAGGGAGAGGAGAGGAGAGGAATGGAGGGGAGAGGTGAGGAGAGGAGAGAGGAGAGGAGAGGAGAGGCTATTATGTGCAACTTGAATTTCTAGCCTTAATTCACATAAGGCTTTAGAGTAAATTTTTTAAAAAATACAAGTGATATCAGCAGAACAGGTGCCTGGATTTTCTTCTCTCTTTTCCTTACCTAATGATTAGTCTGTGTGTGTCAACAGGCAATCTTCTACATTCTTTTTTTTATTTATTTAAGTTTTTATTGGTTTTTAAAAACAAACATTAAAACAACATAAAAACATCAAGCCATCTTCCATATGTATACATACAGTGTGCCGGTTGATTTACAAATTGTTTTGTGCTTCCATTTCGTAGTCTTCAGTTACAATTACATTGCATATAATCTCATATTCTCAATCAAAAATTAAATACCTTAGTATCGTTATTAATCAATCATTTGACTATACTTTTATTCATTCATGTTTTACAAGATAATCATAATTTACTCTGTTTTATAACAGTTCATATTATCATCCCAAATCTATCCTAAAATCATTTTGTAGATATAATAAGAAAGAAATACATCTTTATATATTTATTATTTTCTAAGAGTCTACATATTTCATTACTGTATTTTATTGTCTAACCATTCATAGAATAGATCCCAGATTTTATAAAATTGTTTATCCTCTTGTTCTCTAATTTCAAATGTCAATCTACTCATTTCAGCACATTCCAATATTTTCTTAATGATTTCCTCCTGTGATGGTATTTTCTCATTTTTCCAGTTTTTGGCAAATACAATCCTAGCCACTGTTAATACATTTACAACCAGATATATCAAGTCTTTACTATATATTTCAGGTAAAATTCCCAATAAAACTATCTCTGGTTTCAAGTCTATATGTTTTTTTGTAATTTTTTCCAACCACATGTGGATTTTAGTCCAGTATTTTTTAGCATCTGCACAAGTCCACCACATATGGTAATATGAGCCAGGTGTCTGATGACATTTCCAACATTTTTCAGATTTGTTCCTGAACATTCTTGCTATTTTTGTAGGGGGAAAATGCCACCTGTAAAAACATCTTATACAAATTTTCTTTATATGCTGTTGACATTGTCATTTTATAATTTTGGGACCACAATTTTTGCCATTTCTCTAAATCAATCCCATATCCAAAATTCTTCCCCCAAGCAATCATAATTTCTTTAACTTGTTCTTCTTCTAATTTAATTTCTAATAAATATCCATACAGTTTTTTAATCACCTTTTCATCAGTGCCTGTCAAAATCTTATCTAAATCAGTCAGTTTATCACAGAAACCTTCCATTTTAGAACCTTTATCATATCTTGAATGTATTTGCACATATGAAAACCAATTCATCTTTATACCTTGTTCCTCTAATTTTTGTATAGTTTTGAGTTCACCCTTTTCATTCAATATGTCACCATATCTAACTGTTTGCTTCTTTTTGTATATTATAGGATAAGAAAATGCTTCAATAGTCGATAGCCAGACTGGAATTTTCAAATAACATTGTCTTTTAATCTTCTCTCAGTTTAACCACAGAGACTCCCGTATATAATGTCTTCTAAAATACCCCTGTGTTTTAGTTCCTGTATACCATATAAAAGCATGCCACCCCAACAACAAATCATTTCCTTCTAATGTCAACAATCTAGTATTTCTTAGTGTTATCCATTCCTTAACCCACATCAGATTTGTAGCTTGATAATACAACTCCCAATTAGGCAAACCAAATCCTCCTCTAATTCTAGCATCTTGAAAAAGTTTTAACTTTATTCTCACTTTCTTACCTTGCCATATATATTTCAACACAATTTTATTTAAATCTTCAAAGTAATCTTTTCCAAGCCTAATTGGAATTGTTTGAAACAAATATAAAATTCTGGGTAATATATTCATCTTGATTGTTGAAATTCTCCCTATTAGTGACAGTTGTAAGTTTTTCCATTTCACCAAATCTAGCACTATCTGCTGTTTAAGTTTAATATAATTATTCTCTTTTAATGTACTACATCTTGCTGTCAAATACATCCCCAAGTACTTGATCTTATTAATGACTTGAATTTTCAATAGGTCTGCCAGTTCTTCCTTTTGTCTTAATAGCATATTCTTTGTCAAAATCTTTGTCTTATCTTTATTTATTTTCAAACCAGCCATCTTTCCAGATGTCTCCATCTTTTCTATCAATTTTGATGCCGTTTCTAGTGGGTCTTCTAAGATGAAAACCAGATCATCTGCAAATGCTTGCAGCTTAAATTCTTCCTTTTTGATTTGCATTCCTTTTATATTCTTTTCATCTCTAATATTTCTGTTTAGCACTTCCAGAGTTAACACAAACAACAAAGGTGATAGTGGGCACCCTTGTCTTGTTCCTTTTCTTATATTGATAGAGTCTGTCAGTTCTCCCTCTGTCATTACCTTTGCCGTTTGCTTATAGTATATAGCTTCTATTGCTTGAATAAATTTTCTAGTGAAGCCCAACTGTTCCAGCAGTAATAACATGAATTGCCAATTCACATTATCAAATGCCATCTACAAGATTGCCTGTAGATGAAAAAACAAAAATACCAGGAAAGGAGAAAAAAAGGCTATTCCCTTAAAAAAAAGAAAACATTAGTACTAAAGCTGTCCCTTTAAGATAAAAAGCAGGCGTAGATATTGGACTACCAAAGAAAAAAGAAAAGAAAAACAAAGACAAGCTCCAACAAAGCCAAAGATCCAAATAGCTATTGCAAAAAAATAAAAAAAATAAAATGAAATAAAATAAAGCTAGTGAAGAGGGATAGCACAACTTAGAAAAAGTAAAAAGAACACACTGCACTTTGTTTAATTATACAAGGCTCTTATTATAACTCTCTTCTCCAAAACATATCACCTTTTTTTCCTCCTAGGTTTCAACACCAGACTCCAGTTGTTGATAGAAACCCAGAAGAGCACCTGCAATAATACTCTCCCATGCTCTTCCCTCTATCTTATCAAACAAGCAGTGTCCTTGAAAAAAAGTCTCAATTCTTTCTCAGCTTTGTCTGGTCAAAGGAAAAGTAGAGTATTTCCAAGCCTCTAGTTGGCAGTGTTACAAAGTTTCTTTAGCTTTCACTTTCCCCCTCCTTTTCTGGCAGAGTATAATAAGAATTAGTTAAAAAAGGAAGAAAGTATTAAAAAAAAAAGACTAAAAGGGATTCTCTGGCTTAATATATTATAAAATCAAAAAGGGGAAAGAAAAGAGTAGATTAAAAAAAAAAAAGGAAAAAACCAGTCCAGTTTCAAAATATAGGATCATCAGCAATAAGAAAAAAAAATAAAAATATTACTTTGACATTCCTGTTTCAAAGTGCCGCTTATTCACTTCTGTCAAAAAACTTTTACAAATTCTTTCTTTCCCTTAGCGTGTCCTCTCAAATCTTTAAATAAAGAAAAGTTCTCACCAAACCGGCACACTTTCTCTTTCGTTCTCTTTTGTTTCGGAGCTGTCCCAACTTCAGCAGCTTTAATGGCTGCCTCTTTGCCACTGGCAAAAAGAGCTTCTCCTGGATCTACCAGGGACTTTGCAATATCCCTGGGATCGACAGGATGCGCTCTTTACATTCACCATCTCTTCGGGACGGTTTAGATCCACTTGGACCGTCCAGGAGCAAAGACATCGGCAGAGATCTCAGACCTCCAAGATCGCATGTCGTATCGTTGCAATGCCAGCTCCGCCCTCAGGCAATCTTCTACATTCTTGACAAATGATAGATCTTTCTATTACGAGTGCTTCCAGGTAAATAAAAGCATTTCCATTCAGGAAAGAAAAAAGCAGGATTACTTATTTGCTTAATTCATAAGGAGAAAACTCAAAAGCTCCATGTTCTTGCATACTGTGTGAATGCAACTATCAAGAAGTTAAGTATCCAGATAGATTTATCTATTTTCTTTGCTGTTGAAAGAAAAGAAATAAAATATTTTCATGTCGACTCCCTTTAAGCTAATATCACTAGGTATTAGAAACATGTTTAATAATGAAATTGAACAAATTACAATGGATTCAGACTGAGAATGCAGAGCAAGGGAAATGAGAATTTGTAGAAGGAAATTCTTTTCTTTATGTTTCTTTTTATTGTCATTTTTAAATTAAACCTTGGCTGAAAAATGAACTCTTTATCAGTCTGATAGGTGGGAAAAATTGTTCCATTTTATGATGAAAGCAAGCCAAAATGTTATTTAGAAATAAATGATACATTTGACCAATAAAAATAACTTTAAATCTTTTACAAATAATATAGCTTACTACTATAATGCTTCCATACATGTGTATACTGAAATTTCTCATGTACTTAATTTGGCATCACTGTTTTTTTCAATTTGAAATATATAAAAATGTATATATTGGAGATAATGCACACACAAATACATATAATTAGAATAAATTATACACAAATTGCATTTTAGCTAATTAACATTAATGGTTGGAAACTAATCAAAGAGACAAGCAACCTGGAATTAAGGAGAAACTTAATAACAGTGAGGACAATTAACCAGTGGAACAGCTTTGCCTCCAGAAATCGTGGATGCTCCATCACTGGGTGTGTGTAAGAACAGTCTAGAACAGAGGTGGCTAATCTTTTTGAGCTCCTGTGCCAAAAACTGTGCCTGTGTTGACGCGCTTGCACTCGTGTGCCAGCACCCAGAAGGCAACGCATGCACACACCCTGAGGATGTATGCGCAATCCCCCCCGCCCCCCCCGCCCCCCCCCCCCCCCCCTACCTGCACTGCAACTTACAGCTGATTTTTGGCTGGTTTGAGGCCTTTTTCAGCCTCCCAGAAGCTTGGAAAAAAGCCTCTGCAGGCTTTGCAAGCCAAATAATAGGCCTGTTCCATCACTTCCGTTATTACAGGAAGTGATGAAACAGGCCTATTCGGCCTGTAGAAGCTTTTTTCAAGCCTCTGGGAGACCGGAAAAGGCCTCAAATCAGCCAAAAATCAACTGTGAGGTACGCGCATGCTCAGTGAGGTAAGTTTGCCTGCAGCTCAGGTGCCGGCACAAATGACTCTGCGTGCCATCTGTGGCACGCGTGCCATAGGTTCACCATCATGGGTCTAGACAGTCACTTATCTGAAATGGTATAGGGTCTCCTGCTTGAGCAGGGGGCTGGACTAGAAGACCTCCAATGTCCCTTCCAGCTCATTCATTCTACTCTATTCTAACATGAAAAATACACCTCCAGGAAAATTATATACAAAAATGTAAGTATTAGCCATGTCCGCAAGGGTGTACAAACATTTTCAAGTGATTGTGTTTTCTTGTGGACTGAAGTTGTGAACTCAAGTATAGTGGAAAGTAGAAAATCTTTTGATACAAACTGTTACCTTTTGTGCTGAACTGAAACCGACAGACTCTTCCAGATTAAGGATGTTCCCAGTTCAAGACCATTATATAGGAGAAATATGATGGGTTTTTTTTTTCAGACCAACAAATTTTATTTAAAGGTATAAGCTTTATATTAAAAGATATAAGCTTTTATGAGCTACAACTCACTTCATCAGTCTACTTCTGAGTTCCAAGTCAAGAGGTGGTTAATTTAATAATATTATAGCTGATCTGAAAACATTATAGAAATGGACTATAATACCTGCTTTCAGTTCTTGACTGTTGCAATGCGTTCTACATAGGGCTGTTCTTGAAATGTACCTGGAAGGGTGCTCTAAATGTGGAAAGCAGAATGACTACTCCAAAGTATATTAATTCCTCTTTCAGAGAAGTCCTTCTCCTTTGCTCTGTTGCTTTGCCTCTAGAATAGAATAGAATAGAATAGAATAGAATAGAATAGAATAGAATAACAGAATTGGAAGGGACCTTGGAGGTCTTCTAGTCCAACCCGCTGCCTAGGCAGGAAACCCTACACTACTTCAGACAAATGGTTGTCCAATCTCTTCTTAAAAACTGCCAATGTTGGAGCATTCACAACTTCTGGAGACAAGTTGTTCCACTGATTAATTGTTCTAACTGTCGGGAAATTTCTCCTTAGTTCTAAGTTTGTTTGTTCTAATATGTCCTTGACCCTCTGAGAAGAATGTTTTTGTGTCCAAACTTCTACCTCACTATGAAATCCCACCTCCCAAATTCCCAGGCACTAAATGTGGCAGTCTCTGCCCAGCAGTGGGCAAAGTGAACCTGCAATCATGCATTCTAACCATTGCACAGCATGCTTTTTCATTAACCTACAGATTCTATTAATTCTATTAATTCTATTACTTCTTGCTTGCTTGCTTGCTTAGTTTATTTACTAGTTGTGAATGTTTGTTTTATTTTTTGTAAACAACAGTTTGTTTGTCTATTGCAACTATTTAGCCCAGCCAATCAATCAATCAAAATCACCACCTACCAGCAAGCTGTCAGTAGACAAGATGCACAAGAATCGTGGCTTTAATTGTTATTTTTAAAGTGTCGTGATTTATAAGAAGTTATTGAAAAGAAGTTCAAGTACCAGCTTGTTTTCAGATGAACATAAGTTCCATCTAACTGACCTTAGTATATCTAAAAAGCTACACAAAAGTGGGTTTTGGTTAAGTACTGAGAGGGACCATATAGCTAGGATAGATTCAGAAACCAAAAAGATATCAGGAAAAATGGAGTGCAAATAAACTTTTGTACCATACCGAGGAAACTGCATGATATGCCTAGGTAAATCATCACTATTCAAGGTTAACTTGGAATATTTGTGTCAACTCATAAAATATTGCTATGGTCCTTTTACAGTTTCCAACAGAAAGGGAGGGCAGAAAGGCGTTTGAAAGAGCAGTGCGGCAGCTTGGAAATCGAAAGTACATTCCATAAATGTTTTCAAAAATAGTAACTAGGGGACTGAAGTTTCTGCTGTGCAAAATTCTAACTGGAGAACATGATTGATGACTCTTGGCTATGGATGTGTCTCATTGGAGAATATGAATTACAATACATCCGGCGGGTGGGGAAAAACCAAGGTCAAGGTCGACAATGAATTATGTGTCTCCGAGTCGGTTACACCCAGGCAGTGCCGGACATGTTAATTCCCAATAAATCCTTTTGATGTTTTGGAAGTTTGGCTCAAGATGCATGATTTAATTGGGGTAACTTCTGGAATTCTAACGATTTGTTTATCTCATTCTATTTAATTTACTTAGTCTTCACACAGCCAACAAACCAAGGAGATGTCTGAAAATTAATCGATCCAGAACGTTAATATTAAAATAAACTCAGTCAAAATGGCATTCTTGTGTACAATGTTTGATTTACAAAGGCATTCCACCTCTCTGTGCAGAAGACTCTTGTTATATAGGTCATTCAGGCTGGGTCCTCACCAGCGGTGGGATTCTTACCAGTTTCTCTACTGGTTTAGTGATCGTGCAAGTACAGCTTTTCAAATACCAACTGAGTCTCTGCTGTTCCAATCATCTGAGAGGACAAAGAACAGAAAAGCGCAGGGGTGGATGGGAGGGCTGATCCTGAGCTTTTCTCTTCTTTCTCCTCTCAGTTGATTATTTGAGCTTTTTTTACTAGCGGTTCGTGTGAACCGGTCTGAATCGGTAGCATTTCACCACTGGTCCTCACATGGAAAACTGCTTTTGAGGGAAACAAAAGGGATGAACTTGTGAATTATGCTTTGAATGTTTAGACATAATAGAGTAGAGGTAACTATAGAGTTGTAAACTTTCAATGATATTTACAGTTGCTGCACAGAAAGTCAAAAGCTACTTCTTTGTATCTCTTTTATTAATTTTCTTTTTCTTTTTTTCTTTTTCCCTTTCTCACACATCTCAATTTCTCTTTTTTCCCCTCCCTTTATGATAGTTTTCATACTCTTCAATAAAATTATGGGTGTGTCAATGAATGGGTGTGTGTATACTCACAAACACGCATGTATTTCCTGCCTGAGCAAGGGGTTGGGCTAGAAGATCTCCAGTGTCCCTTCCAACTCTGTTATTCTGTTCTATAAAATGTCAGCACAGATAATCAGGAACAGGACTCGAGTTCAAAGCATTGAGAGTTTATTATTGTCACCAATAGACAAGAATCTGAGAAACTACCATAATAGTCCGAGCTAAATTGGCACTAGGTAAGGATCAATCAAATTTACAGGAAGCTGGATTTGGGGCTTTATAGTGCACAATGACTCCAAACTGATTGTTCATTCAACCCATTGAAGTTTCATGGAAAATGAAAGTGCCTTGTGTCTTATCATCCCACTCATCCTACTAATGATACTAGTTATCGCAGATGGGGGGGGGGGAGTGAACTGTTCTATCCCATTTTCATCTTTGTAAAAATCTGGATTTACTCAATTTGAGTTTCTTTCCACCCCATCCTGACATGCATTTACTCACAAGTGTGTGTGTGTGTGTGTGTGTGTGTGTGTGTGTGTGTGTGCAAGCATGCATGTATGTGTTGAAAATGACTTTGGTGCAACATGTAGATGAAGCATGACAAACAACAGCGGTTGTTCAGGATGGGCACTCCACCTTGGGATAGCTGGAAGGTGGGGGAGAGATTTCTTTTTAATAAATGAACCTGAGAAAATAGATTCCACCAACACATCAGTTTTTTGCCCTCTGATGTATACTTTAAAATATGTGCATTAATTGACTCCAGCGATTTCTTGATTTACATCCAAAGTCTTAGCTGAATAAAAAAAAAAACTATCCAGAAGTTTCCTGCTAATGAAAACACCTTTGCAAATATGACAACAGATACTGAAGAGATTTATTTAAGCATGGAACCTTCTGTCTGAAGATCAACAGCGGGAAAACCATGTGTCATGTTTCCCAAGAAACTGCCTCTGTTCATGGGAAGTATATTATTTTTGGAGAGATTTATATTCAAGCGCTGCTTGTGAACAGAAACCTTAGAGTAACAGTTGAAAGGTACTTTAAAGGTCTTCTTGTCCAACCCCGTACTCAAGCAAGAGATTACCTTTTCAGACAGATGGCTGTCTAATCTCTTCTTAAGTACCTCCAGTGTTGGAGCACCCGCAACTTCTTAGAGGAAAGTCATTCCACTCTTTAGTTGTTTTCACTGTCAGAAAGTTTCTCCTTAGTTCTATATTGATTGTCTGTCTTGCCTAGATATATAGATCTATTTATTATGATCTACTAGCTCGATACCTGTGCTTTCCTACAAAACCATGTGGTCGGGCTTAGTTTTTGGGAAGGAAAATAAGGGGGAGAATTCTTCCTCTGCCTACCAGCATCCATCGGTATTCATCTGATTAGCATCCTGTCAGTGTTTGAGAGTGTTGAGGACTGTTTGGAAACAGAAGCAGTATTTGCTGTGTGAGTAAGAAAGATACTGCAAGGAGCCTGGGTGTGGCTTAGCGCAACTGTTATGTAGTAAAGCTGCTTGGTGCTGTGAAACTAAAACTGAAAGTCCTCTCCTCTGCTTGTGTTTTGGATTTGAAACAGATTTCTTTTCGTATGGGGAGGGGGAATAGAACATGTTAATAATAATATAGAAAATACTAATTATCTGATGGTCATTTCAAAAAATCCTTTCTTAGTGAGCACCTAGAAGCTAAGAGGAACATACGTGCCAAATTTCAAGTTTGTACGCTTTATGGTTGTGGAGATTTTGTGATGATGCATTAGTGGTATTTCATAGATAGATAGATAGATAGATAGATAGATAGATAGATAGATAGATAGATAGATAGATAGATAGATAGATAGATATAGATATAGATATAGATATAGATATAGATATAGATATAGATTTGTAGTGGTGGTATGCAGTCAGTTCACACCGGTTCAGAAGACCTGGTTGTTAAATTAAATTATGCTGTTTATTATGTGGAGCAAATGAAATTGTTGTGGCTCCGGGCTTGGATTCAGCTCCTGTGACTGATATGAGTTCAAGTGAGGAGGACATGGCAGAAAAATATGAGCCGGCATGGCTCAGTGATTGGACTGGTAACCAGGATGAAGAGATGGACGTGACAAAGGACGACAGACCTGATGTATTAGAATTGTCAGGACCTTTGACCTCCTCTGGTTCCTTATCTGATCAACAGCCGGGAATGACTGACAGGGAAGTTTTGAGAGAGTCTTCTAGTGGAGATGAGAACTTGGAAAATTTGTGGTTAAATGTAAGGAACAGAAGACGGTTGAGAAGGCAAAATCAGCTGGAGCAAAGGAGGAGAGCGAGTCAGTAAATTAGCACTTTGCCTCAATTAGTATAAAAGGACACAGCTGGGCTGGTACAATTTGCCAGGAACAAAGTGACTTATTGAGTGAGGATGTTACAGCAAAAAGCTCTGAGACTGGAGATTTATTGCCAGGACTGGTTTGCCGGACAGAGTAAAGATTTATGCTGTGGATTGAGATTTCTGCCAGCCGTTATCTTGTAAGACTTCTTTCCGTTTGATTTAATTGTGAAATGGCTGCTTTCTGTTTTGTTTGTTTGAATTTTGAAGGGGAGTCATAACATGAAATTATGTCATTTCTTCAAAATGATTTGGTTCTTTTTACAAGCTAGGTTTTCACTAACCTTTCTCTTGGTTTATTCATATTTGGTTCCCCTTCTAAGACACATGAAAAAAAAATGATGAGGATGAAGATATTAACAGAAATTAACAGAAAGAGCTGTAGTGTATTTTGGAGGTCTTCTAATCCACCCCTGCTCAAGCAGGAGAACCTATACCATTTTAAACAAATGGCTCTCTTCTTAAAGCACTCCAGTGCTGGAACACCCAAAACATCTAAAGGAAAACCATTCCATTGGTTATTGTTCTGACTGTCAGGAAATTTCTCCTAAGTTCTGGACTGGTTCTCCTCAATTGTTTTCCATCCATTGTGTTGGGCTCTGAGTGCTGCATCACTTGCTTTGGAGCCCATCAAAGTCCTCTTCAGTCCTCAACATTCTGGTTAGAGTTCTCTTCAGCAGTCTGCCTTACTATCTCTGTTGTGTAGCAGCTGATGTCACAAATGTGACACAGAGGTGAAATAACAGCTGAGTGGCCAGAGAGGCAAAAGCTGGTGGCTGCCAGCTGAGAAACTGACAGTTTAGCTACCAGAGAGGCAGATGATGCGAAGAAATCCAGTTGGGGATTATTTAGGGGCATGTGGGGGGTGAGTTGGGAGGAAAATGAGGGTGCATGAGGTGGGGAAGGGTTAGACAAGGTGGGCATAGGGAAATAGGCGATTGCAAGGATGTGAGGATTAGCAAAGGGGGATAATAGATTAGGTGGGGCCAGGGGTGTAGCAGCTGCATGTGGGTGGGGCTGTGGCTATTATGTAAATAAAAAGAGCTGGAGAGCTTACACTTTCAGTGCTAATCTTACTTGGCTCTGAGCCATTCTTGCTGGGGGAAAGAGTTTTTTGCTGTTTGCTTATTCCTGGAATAAACCATCATTGAGTGTTTCTACAAAACCTGGTGTCTTTATTCAATGTGATAAGACGAATGTTCAAGACTCAAGGACCAGCTAAGACGTTGTTTCTTGTCCTGCCTTCAGGTGCTTTGGAAAATAGGTTGACCCTCTCTTCTTTGGGGCAGCCCTTCAAATACTGGAACACTACTATTACCTTTCCAGATGTGAAACAAGGCCCCACGCCATCTTTGTTTCATTGTTCAGAATGGCCACACTTTTGTTCCATTCTAGAAGGGAGTGCCTTGTCCAAAGTATCAAAGAAAAACTCTTTCAAAATCTGCATAGTTCCAATAATATTCATTTAGTCATTTATTTGTTTGCTTGCATCTGTTAAAAAGCTAACCATTGACGTACCCAGTTGGCAGAATGGGACAACTTGGTACGGGCAACTCACCATGGCCAAGTCACCATGGTCACTTGCCACAGGATGAAACACTGTGACCAATTAACAGTGAGACAACTTACTACATGACAATTCAACCATTCAATTTAAGTATTTAGAGGAATTTTAAAAATTATTATTAATTTTTGTCATTCACATTTCATTTTGTCCCTATGTTGGCATTCTTTTTTAAGTGATTCTATTCCACAATTTCATCAATATTAGTATTCTGCATCAAACTGACTGTGACGAGTTGTTCTGCAGCCAATTTGGCCATAGTAAGTTGGCTGTGCCAAGCTGGCTGCACTGAGCTGTCCTAGGTCCCTCGGTTAGATGGGGGGGGGGGGTGTCTGAGATAAAGTCTAGAGCTAAAAAAAAAGAAAATAAATAAAATAGAATGGCAAACCGTTTTCATATTGCTGTCAAGAAAACAATAAGGTCTTATCCATGTAATTACCAGGAAATCAAGTCAATTGAAGCGATTCATCCATTAATCAACTAACTCTGGAAATCATCTGGTGAGCTAACTCTAAAAATATAGACTATAGCAGAATCTAGAATTGTTGGACAACAGCAGTAAAAACATTAACAGTTTGATTCTTAAAAAAAGAGATGCAAAGCCTTGTTGTACGTATTAGGAATAAACAATTCACACCCGCTCACACCTCTCTTTTTTCTGTTTCTGCCTCTATGCCAGGCAGTATGAGAAGGGGGAAAATGTTATTTTCCTGATGCCTTTCCCATCACCTTGAAATGATGCTTTGAGTATGAGCCAAATATGAGTAAAATATTATTCTCCATTTATGTTTTGAATTAAATGAAAGGTAATGGTTAAAAGATACCAATAAGTAGTTCTGGCGTGTGTGTTTTTTTTAGCTTTTTGGTACTGTCCAAGGATCCTGGAGTGGCTTGCCATTTCCTTGGAAGAAAGGACTCCAAGATCCTGAGGTTGGGAAAGATAAAAGGCCAAAGAAGAAAGTGACGGCAGAGGATGAGATTTTTAGAGAGTGTCAACTCTGATTGGAAGGACAGATACTGAAGCTGAACCTCAAAAACTCTGACCATTAAATGAGAAGAGGCTCATTGAGAAAGACCCTGTTGTTGGGGAAGATGGAAAGTCAAAGGAGAAGAGGATGAGATGGTTAGATGGTGTCAACGATGCAATGAACATGAATTTGGACAAACTCTGGGAAACAGTGGAGGATGGGGGTGGGGGGGTCTGCCATGATGTTATGGACCATGGAGTTGTGAAAAGTTGGACATGACTTAGAGACTGAACAACACCAACAACAAAAGCTGCAGCTGACCTAATTTCACAATGTATATTTGAACCTCAAAATTTGAGGGCATTTATAAAACCTGTTGCATGGCAGTTGGTTCAAGAATGAAAAAGAAAAATCCATACTCCAAATATACTGCAAGAACATGTTTGGCTGCCAAAAAAAATCAATTCTAGAATATCTATCTATCTATCTATCTATCTATCTATCTATCTATCTATCTATCTATCATCTATCTATCTATCTATCTATCTATCTATCTATCTATTTATTTCTTAAGTTTTCGCGGGTACTTACATGTATGGCATTCGGCTTTGTTCGGGTATTTTCCCACGTCATAGTAGTTGTGTTTTTAAAGTTGTAGCGACGTTTCAGCGTTTTAAAGTTGTAGAGACGTTCCAGATAAGATTCTGCTGAAACGTTGCTACAACTTTAAAAGCACAACTACTATGACGTGGGAAAATACCCGAACAAAGCCGAATGCCATACATACATACATACATACATACATACATACATACATCCTGAGGTTTTCGCGGGTATTTGTATGTGGATCTTTGGTTATTCGGGTTTTCTCCCATGTAAAATTGGAAGTATCTAGG
>NW_020769320.1:14582763-14620863 GCF_900518735.1 Pseudonaja textilis | reverse complement strand
AGATTCTGCCGAAATGTTGCTACAACTTTAAAAGCACAACTATAATGATGTGAGAAAATACCCAAACAAAGCTGAATACCATACATATAAATACCCACAAAAACTTAAGAAGACAAATATGTATGTATGTATATATATATATATGTATGCATATGTGTGTGTGTGTGTGTGTGTGTGTGTGTGTGTGTGTATTACAAACTATTCTAAAAATACGAGTTCCAGGTATACTTGTAAAAGAAGAAACAGACATCCTTGATCTCCAGAACTTAAAATTACATTTAAAGCTTTCGTCAGCCTCTGCTGACATCATCAGAGTATTAATCTACCATTACAGAGATCTTTGCCTTTATATATCATTAATCAATCTATCCCTTGCACACGTGATAGGCCCTGTCAACTGCCTCCCATCCGTAATTAGCTCTGCTGTTTTTGCTTCCATCATGTTGGTCAAAGGAGGCTTATCTCTTGTTGTTGCTTTCTCCCATGCCCACACACACACACACACAAACATACACACACACAAACACACACACACACACACACACACACACACTACAATGGAGCTTAAAACAGTTTACATTAAGTTTAAAGTGGTTTTTTACAGACCCTTTACTTTACTATTAAAACTTGCAGTTCGAAACGATCCAAACCTACAGTTTCAAGCCTATTGTCACAGGATATTCTATTATGGACAGAAGAAGACTTATGGTTGTGACCAATTTTCTGCTAGTGTTTTTTATTCCAGTCCAGCAAATTTAAAACAGCAAATCATTTGCCACTGGATGGTAACCTAAATGCAGAACTGCTATTACATAAGTATTAGAAATATGGATAAAATTGAAAGTTTGTTCTGTTGACATCAGAATGAGGGGGTCATTTTAAAGTACCTCTGTTTATGCTTTTAGTCAATACCTTCACCTTCATGTAACTTCTTGTCACACTGTGTTGTTTACAAAAATCTGTATTATTGTTGGTATTTTTTTTTGTCTCTCTCTCTAACTTTGCTTTTCACAAATACAGAAAAAGAATGTGTTTTGGAATAAACTGAGGGTTTTGTTCAGCAAGCCACATTCATTGGCTGATAGTTCTCCCTGCTACTGGTGAGAAAGAGCATACCCCTGAGAATTCATTATAGAAATAAACCACATTTACACTCCATTCAAAAGAGACTATGAAAAAGCTAAGGAAAAAAAAACAGACCAGAACACTTCTCTCTCTCTCTAACAATCAATACCCAGATAATCAGGGATTAACACTAGACAAACAATCAAGCAGAAAACCATGTCCTAATCAAGAAAGTAGCAAGCAGAAAACCTCCCCTCCTCCAAGACTCCCAACATATAGACAGGGAGAAATACCCACATTCATTGGCACTTAAGAAGTTACCTAGTTCACCAGTGAAACATCTGCAAGCAAAGCTCAGAGAGCACTAAGGATTCCCCAGATCAATCCTTAACTGCAATATTTTATCCTGTTGGGATTCTTTACAAGCTCTATTGACTTGCAAATATAAAAATATACCCATGATCAGCAGTGGGATCCTACCCGTTCCACTACTGGTTCGGTGATCGTGCGTGCGTGCGTGCACATGCACCTAACATGCACATGCAGCTTTCCCCACACCAGCTGAGGCCTGCAGCGCCAATCAGCTGAGGGGATAAAGAAGAGAAAAGCACAGGGGTGGGTGGGAGGGCCAATTCTATGATTTTCTCTTCTTTCTCCTCTCAGTTGATTGTCACTTAGATGATCGTCGAAATTACTGGTTCCGTCGAACTGGTCTGAACCCGTAGCATACCACCACCGCCCATGATGCTGGAACTTGGTGTCCAAATGTCTACGGAGATTCTCAAGTCATCCAGCTCATAGTTGTCCCAAAGGTGGTTTTTATTTTTGTTTTTCCAAAAGGTAACTGGACTTTGTTTTTCTTCAAAGCTTCTTGGATGAGAAGCAAAATGTCTTCTAGGAAAAGCAAAGTGTTTTTGAAAAAGGCATTTAGACATTGATGTCCAAATGGATTTGTAAAGAGGAAAAATAACCCTATTCAATTGGGATTAGGTGAAAGGATGAGAAGCAGGAAGGCAGATCGTCTGCAAAAATTACTCCAGTTGACAGATGTCACCCAGGGAAGCAATTCTTAGACTCTTGATAGATCTCTGTGAACAGAACTGTTAGTTCTCATTTTCAGATAATTTATTTAGTAGGATCATCACTAATCATTACCTTTCCTTTTCCAGTTAGTATAATGACATGAAAAATACTCTCCATTATTTCCTAGGAGTTGCACATTTTAATGCCCAGTTGAAAGACAGCTCTAAAACGACACTGGATGATTAGCTAAGAGATCACAACCTACATGATCATTACCATATTTTTTGGACCATAAGATGCCCTTATTAAGTCCTCGCCTTATGACCACCATCGACCACCAACATTTATGTTGTTAAGTGAAACACTTGTTAAGTGAGTTTTTATGACCTTTCTTGCCACAGTTGTTAAGTGAATCACTGCAGTTAGAGAGGATGTTAGACTTCCAGAGAAGAGAGAGGAATCTGCCCCACTTTACACCGAGAGGGGCTGTGTGGAGAGAGTTTCCTTCTTTAAATTCCTGGCAGTCTACCTCAGTGGAGATCTCACCTGGAAAATCAACACAACCCAGGTGACCGGAAAAGTCCAACAGAGACTCCATTTCCTCAGGGCCTTGCGAAAGAATAAAGTGGAACAATGAATGATGCCTCCTTTTACCAGTCCACAATAGAAAGCGTCCTCTCATATTGCATGACGGTGTGATATGCTGGCTTGACAGCTGCAAATAGAAAGACACTACAGAGGGTGGTGAGCACAGCACAAAACATCATGGACTATTCCCTGACACTACTAGATGACCTCACTAGGGCTCGCTGCCTTATAAGAGTGAGGAAAATCCTCAGGGATGACTCACATCCTGGTCAGCACTTCTTCACTCTCCTACCATCGGGTAGGAGCTATAGAAGCATAGCCAGCCACACCAACAGGCGGAGGAACAGCTTCTACCTGTGGGCTGTCAGACTCCTGAATGGAAAATAACTTCAGGTCAACATAGTATGATAGACTTGCAGGGCCAGCGCGTTGTGCAACAAGGTCACATAGTGTAATAAGATTGGGAGTGGGTTAGGGACTTCTGTCCTCACTGTGAGTTGTGTTGGGGATGAGTGTGCACGAAGAGAGGCTCAGCCAATCTCATTGTACACATGTTGTACTCTGACAATAAAGGTAATAATAAGTTGATAAATTAGTACTACAGTTGTTAAGTGAATCTGGCTGCCCCCACTGACTTTGCTTGTCAAAAAGGTTACAAAAGGGGACCACCTGACCTTGGGATGCAGCAATCGTCATAAGTATGAACCCTTTGCCAAGCACCTGAATTTTGATCACATGATCATGGGGATGCTGCAAAGGTTGTAACTGCGAAAAGCGGTCCTAAGTCACTTCTTCCCAGTGCCATTGTAACTTTGACCTGTGGCTAAATAAATGTGTCAGCTTTGGGAGCCATATTGAGACCAGATGCTCCCACACTGCCACATTGAGAGGAGGGGCAGGAATTTCTTGGAGTATATGTAGTTAGACATAATAACATTCTTTTTCTAAGTCAAGGTCATGTTATTCTGCACTTAAGTGAGGGGAAGTCTCAAGTTGGGATGGATGGTGATTGGGGCATGTGATGTGATGATGGGTGCAGAGGGTGGATTTGTAGTTTTTACTTACTGCAAGGAAGCCCAGAACTTTGAGATTCGGGATTCCCTAGCTGTGCCAGTTTACTATCAATTAAACCAGAACTTTTGAGAAGATATCTGTCTCAGAGTTATTTGTTGGAGTGGAGGTTTTCTGGAACGCCGACAGTATGGTTGTAAGTCAAGGACTACCTCTATTCACATTTGCAAAGTTTCATGGCTGGATTTATTTTTCTTCTTGGGTTTTGCACAGTTGTCCCATCACCCACACCCCACCTCAACTCCACTGAGCTCAGAGGAAAATTGTCCAACAATCTATTCCCTATAGCAACGACACATGATTGCTTCGTAGTTCATTTCATTTCTCAGCAAGGAGACTATCAGGAGCAAATCTGCACAATTGCACAAAGCATTGTAATGGAAAATGAGAAACGATCAAACGGTGGAAAGTCTGCAGCATATTCAGGGCACACCGGCTGCTTCTGTGTTTCATTTAATTTCTTGCCATGGCAGCTGGATTGTGCAGTGACACGAGGGGTGTAATCAAGAAAAAGAGGGGAGGAAAATCACCCGTAGAATTGGACAAAAATGGCAGCGGGTTACGCTTCCTATTTCCTCCACCAGAACATCCCAGAGAAGTGGGCTGGGCTGAGAAAGAATGAGTGGGTCAAAATCACACAGCTGGTTGTCATGCATGAGGGAGAACTATGTAGAATTCACCTTCCCTTCATTTCTAGCCTTACAGGAGATGGCCAAATCATGTCTATGAATTCAGTTGCTTTTAACTTTTTTTTAAAAAAAAGATCTGTTTGCCTTTAATCAGCTTTAGTTTAATCTATTTTAGAAAAAGGATTGCCTCATGCACACACGTGCATCCACAAACAGAGACACATAGGTGTACACCTTAAAAGACAAAATCCATCACAAAGGACTAGCTTTGATGATATTACCTAGTCTGTGTAATGAAATGTCTGCAAGAAAACAACCAAGCTCATGGAGCATCAAGGACCCCACAGTCTTCTTCCTCTTCCTCTTCTCCACAAGCCCCACTCTCTTCTAACATTGATGATGTTACCTAGTTGGGCAATGAAATGTCTGCAAGAAAACAACCGTTCAGAGAGCCCTAAGGACCCCACAGCCTCCATCTTCTCCTCTCCATAAACCTCACTCTCTTCTGGCACCAAGGACCCCTCATTTCAACCCTATATTCTCCTTTATTGGCACAAAATAAAGCAAAATGGATAATCTGTCATATGATATTATTGCAATGATTCAAAAATATTCTTCCAGATTAGATGCAAATGGGAAGCTTCTGAAATGATTCTGTACTGGGAAATGCAATAAACAGATGTGTGTGTGTGTCTGTGTGTGTAAACAGAACTAAATTTGGTTTCAATTCTTTTGTCCATTTTTGCAATTTTTTCCCCTCTTCTCCTGAAAATGCTATATCCCATGCTCTACACATCAACCGTTTAATAGTTACACTCTTAATTGAGAAGTAGAAGCAGAGAAATGAGAAATAGGTAAGATAAAAGGTAAAGGCTTCCCTCACACATATGCGCTAGTCATTTCCAGCACTAAGGGCGGTACTCATCTCTGTTACAAAGCCAAAGAGCCAGTGTCCGAAGACGTCTCCGTGGTCATGTGGCCGGCATGACTAAACGTCAAAGGCATATGGAACATTGTTACTTTCCCACCAGAGTGGTCCCTATTTTTCTACTTGCATTTTTACATGCTTTTGAACTGCTAGGTTGGCAGAAGCTGGGACAAGGAATGAGAGCTCACTCTGTTATGTGGTGCTAGGGATTCGAACCGCCAAACTGCTGACCTTTCTGATCGACAAGTGTTAGGAATATAAGTCACCTAACAGGTATTTGGGTTAGAAATATATAAACCAGAATAGACATTTTAATACTGTCTCTTTAAGAGCATGCTAAAAACTGCAATTGGGTGTAGTTACTCAAAGGACCATAAGATGGAGCCAGAAACCTGGGTTGTTTTAGTCATAGTCTTAGTCTCAGAAGAGAGTGTATCTGAGTGAGTGTCTCTGTTTCCTTCTGTTGGAAAGTATTGCCGTTCCTCCATTTTTTCTAATTGACTGATATTTCTGGATTTGATGTAAGTTTGTTACTGAACTGTTTTTTGACACTGGACTTTGATATTTGGATTATCCCTGGATTGAAAACTGACTGATTTAACTTGTGAATGACTTTGGATTGCTTATTTTGGACTTTGCTTAAACCTTTCTGGAAGTAAAAACCTACATTTACTGTACAGTGTATCTGTGTACTGTGTGTGTATTATTCAAACACTTCTCTCAAATACGTCTCTCTGTATGCGCTGATTCTCCTAACGGGGAATTACCTCAACAACAAACTCAGCCACTGAGCCACTAGGCCCCTAGGTAAGATAAGTAGTTGGCAAAAACACTGGCATTGATACAGAGATTCACGTTTAAATGTACTTACATGCTATTTCTGAGAAGAACATGAAAATACAAAATGTGGTGCTATAGAGAGGGAGAATGGTTAAGTCATAAGGCTAGAAAGCTAGGAGACTCTGAGTTCTAGTTCCAATTTAGACATGGAGTTAGCTGTGTGACCTTTGGCCAGTCACTGTAACTCAGCCCTAGGAAGAAGGCTCTTCTGAAAAACCAGGGTTGGGATTCTGCCAGTTTGGACCAGTTTAGGTGAACTGGTAGTTCTAATTAGCATTTGGCCACACCCATCCAGCCCTGCTCTTTCCTGTGCTTTATTTCCTGTTTTTCTAGCACAGCTGATTCATGCGGCAGAGCAGTTTGCCAAGCGTCAGCTGTTTTACTCACTGGGGATGCAGCCAAAGGTAAGTAACTGAGTTGAAAATGGGCTTTTTAAGATGCTTTGCGTGTGCTCACTGAACCGGTTGTTACACCGGTTGAATCGCACCACTGGTCTTATCCAGGCAATCTCTGAGAATTGGACACTAGTGAATAGAATAAAAAAAAATTGAGAGGTAGTTTTGTCTTTTGGTTAAAGAACTGGGCTATAAACCAGGAGGCCGTGAGTTCTAGTTCTGCCATAAACATGAAAGCCAGCTGGATAACCTTGAGCCAGACTCTCTCTCTCTCTCTCCCCCCTCTCCCTCTCTCTCCCTCCTTCCCTCTCCCTCTCTCTCCCTCCCTCTCTCTCCCTCCCTCTCGCTCCCTCCCTCCCTCCCTCTCTCTCTCTCTCTGCCAAATTCAATTCACAGTGGGCAAATGTTAGGAAGGGAATTAATTATAATTATTATTTATAAAAAATAATAAAGGAAGGATAAAAAAATCTAAATGATGATTACAAAAGCAGACACTTGGTTTCCAATACATTTATTGGCGGCAAAGTTGACCTACTGTATATTAGCATCTTTACACTGAAGAGCACAATGTCCGATAAAAGGCAGGGATGATAAACTGCTTTTAAGAAATACAGAAAATTATGAAACTGTGCAATGAAAAGTTTTCTTTCCTGTTAAGCTTTTCAGTAGCTTTCTTCAGCAGTTGCTATCTCTGAAGCCCCTTTTTTTTTTCTTGCAGAATAAGTTTCTTTCTTTAATTAGGGATGGTTACTAAAGAGATTTAGATAAAATGAAGGCTTCTTTATCACACTGGTCAATTAGTCATTAGAGTCAATTACCTACAAAAAGAAAAAAAAATCAGATGTCATCGTGGCAAATGTCCACCTGCCTTGACAGATGTGGTTGATAATTAGCTGGAGAGGCTGTCATAGGTATATAACCTCCGTTCCATTCAAATCATTTCACATAGTGGTGATTTCATTTTTTAGAATTGATATTGCTGTTTCTTCTTTAACAACAGCTGAATCTACAAGTGATTAAATCACATTTTTCATCTTTTGCCTTTTTTCATCTTTCCAGGTTGAACTATCATTAAGTATAGATCAGTGGTGGTATTCAAATTTTTACTAGTGGTTCTGTGGGTGTGGCTTGGTGGGCGTAGCAGGGGAAGGATACTGCAAAATCCCATTCCCTCCCCGCCCACTAACCTGCTTTCCAGCTCCATTCTCCCTCAAAATTTCTGCTACCGATTCCCCAGAATTTGCCAGAATTGGCTGAATACCACCTCTGGTATAGACGGCCATGGTAGGCAAAATATAAATCAATGTCTATGTGTCTATGAAACTATGTATGAAAAGCTAAGTGGATGGATGAATGGAAAAACATCAGGAAGGACCACCAAGTTGCAAATTATTGTAGAGAAAAACACAAATGCTTCTATATTGTTGTCAGGAAAAAGATATATAGTCATTAGGGGCTAAAGGTGAGGGAATCTTTATCTCAAAATGAAGCTTTAGAGCCAGTTTGGTCTAGTACAAGGGTCTTCAAACTTGACAGCTTTAAAACTTTTTGACTTCAACTCCCAGAATTTCTCCTCCAGTCATGTTAGCTCAGGAATTCTGGGAGTTGAAGTCCACAAGTCTTAAACTTGGCAAGTTTGAAGACCCTTGGTCTAGTAATTAAGGCACCAGGAGAGAAAGCAGAAGACTAAATGTATCCCATATGAACCATGAAAGCAGCGATGGTTTTCAGCAGGCTCTGACCAGTTCTGGAGAACCAATACTGGAAATTTTGAGTAGTTTGGAGAACTGGCAAGTCCCACCTCTGACTGGCCCCGCCCCCATGTATTCTCTGCCTCCCGAGTCCCAGCTGATTGGCTGGGTCTTCTTTTGTTGCCCTGCACAGGAGAACAGAGCTGGAAAGCAGGTTAGGGGGTTAGGGGGCGAATGGGATTGTGCAGTAACCTTCCCCAAGTCCTGTCTACCAAGCAAAGCCATGCCCACAGAATGAGTAGTAAAAATATTTGAATCCCACCACTAAATGAAAGCCAACTAAATGATCTTGGGCCAGTCATTATGTCTCAGGAGATAGTTACTTCACAGGGTTGTTACCATGGAGAAAAATAGGAGGAGGAAAGTGTGTTGGGCAATTTTGCAACCTTGAGTTATTTGTAAAAGAAGGTCATACCTACATATGTACATACATACATACATATATATCTGCCCCTACATACACACATACATATCACCTGCCCCTAGTCTGTCGTATATTCCGATATTTTTCACTTCAGTTTATTCATGTGACAAACCGGATTGCCATGGATCAGCTGATTTTACTCACGGTAGCTGCAGCAGAAGACAAGTTTTAGCTGAAAAGGGGAAATTATGAAATGCTGCACAAGCACACAAACGACACCGATCCAGTTGTTACATCAGTGAAATCCCACCCCTGTGTATATGCTATTATTGAGCACCATTACAAATAATTTTTTAAAAGGGACTTCCAAAATGGATACATGTTCACCATTTCTGATGGGAAGAAGATGGCAACTGGTGGGAACAGTGGTCAGATGGTGAATTCTGGCTGGGGAAAATCTCTCTTCCCCAACAAAGAAAGATAATGAGAGCATTTTTACTCCAAACAGCTGCTTCTGTTCTGAGCTGTAAAAGAATCAGGAATAGACTGTAGGGAAAGGCAGAAAGTTTTTCACTTGGAAAATTACATAACCCTAACTCTAACTCTTAAGGACAAGGAAACAGAACACTAACTCTAACTCTCACCCTTAATGACAAGGAAAACTAATGCTAACCCTAACCCTAAACCTAACCCTAACCCTTAATGACAAGGAAACCGAACCCTAAAACTGAACCATAACCCTAACCCTTAATGACAAGGAAAACTAACGTAACACTGAACCATAACCTTAACCCTTAATGAAAAGGAAAACTAACCCTAACCCTAACTGTAACTGTAAATCCTAACCCTAACACTAACCCTAACACTATCCCTTAATGACAAGGAAACCTAACCATAACCCTAACAGTAACCCAAACCCAAACCCCAACCCCAACCCTTATCCCTAATGACAAGGAAGCCTTACCCTACCCTAACCCTAATCCTACAAAACCCAACACTAATCTCTAACCATAAATCTGAATGAGAAGGAAACCTAAGCCTAAGCCTAAGCCTAAGCCTAAACCTAAGCCTAAGCCTAAGCCTAAGCCTAAGCCTAAACCTAAGCCTAAGCCTAAGCCTAACCATTAATGACAAGGAAACCTAATCCTAATCCTAATGCTAACCCTAACCCTAACCCTAAGCCTAAGCCTAAACCTAAGCCTAAACCTAAGCCTAAGCCTAACCCTAACCCTAACCCTTAATGAGAAGGAAAACTAACCTTAAACCTAACCCTAACCCTTAATGACAAGGAAAACTAAGCCTAAGCCTAAGCCTAAACCTAAGCCTAAGCCTAAACCTAAGACTAAGACTAAGACTAAGACTAAGCCTAAACCTAACCATTAATGACAAGGAAACCTAACACTAACACTAACACTGAACCATAACCCTAAACCTTAATGACAAGGAAAACTAACCCTAACCCTAACCCTAACCCTAACCCTAACCCTAACCCTATTCCTATCCCTATCCCTAATCCTAACCCTTAATGACAAGGAAACCTAACCCTAACTATAAATCCTAACCCTAACCCTTAGTATAAATCCTAACACTAACACTAACCCTAACATTATCCCTTAATGACAAGGAAACCTAACCATAACCCTAACAGTAACCCAAACCCAAACCCAAACCCAAACCCTTATCCCTAATGACAAGGAAGCCTTACCCTACCCTAACCCTAACCCTACAAAACCTAACCCTAATCTCTAACCGTAAATCTTAATGAGAAGGAAACCTAACCCTAACCCTAACCCTAACCCTAACCCTAACCCTAACCCTAACCCTAACCCTAACCCTAACCAAACCCTAACCCTAACCCTAACCCTAACCCTAACCCTAACAGTAAATTAGTTTATCTGGTTTTATTTGCTGTGATTTACCTGGAGGAGTTGACTGATTTGAGTGGCTGGGATTTTGGAGATTTCCAGCAACGCATAGCCATTACGCAGACTATATGGATGTAAGGGTCTCTGGGCCTCATTTCTTAATCACTTCCAGAAATTGCTTTTTAACTGCTATTAGGAATCTTCACAAAACCTTTGTGGGATTTAGGCCCCAGGTGAAAATTCTTCAATCTTTAGCGAAAGAAGTTTAAAGAAAACTTTAAGACCTTTTTTTTTTAAATAAACAGCAAAAGGGTGATTAGAAGATTGATTTTTGGAAAAGTTACAAATGGACTAAGGGTCCAGATAGATTTAAAATAAGATTGTGAGATTAATTATATGAATCCTTTCCATGGGAAAATGCTCTTAATTTGAATTTTTGGAAAAAAAAACATATTAGGATGTGTTTTTAAAGTTTGAACCCTAGAGGGAATCAGAAGGAACTAAAGCTTTCAACTAAAGAACTAAAGTGTATAACTAAATAATTGTGTTACCCACTGAGAGAATGGAGCAAAATACTTTAGCACTAAATTATTGAAGGATATTTGGAAACAATGCACTCTGAACTTAATTTTTAAAAAGTCTGCAATTATAGATAGAGTGTGTTTAAAAACTGTTATGACAGAAGAACAAGAATGAGATTGATTTGAAGGTAATTTTTTAAAATGACAGGTACAATAATGGTGTCAGAAAAGATTCTACATTGGATATACAAATGAAACTGGATAGCAATAGCACTTAGACTTATATACCACTTCACAGTGCTTTACAGCCCTCTCTAAGTGGTATAGAGTCAGTCTATTGCCCCCAACCATCTGGGCCCTCATTTTACCCACCTCGGAAGGATGGAAGGCTGAGTCAATTTTGAGACTGATGAGATTTGAACTGCCAAAATGTCAGCGTTCCAGCAAACCTCCATGTCAATCAGTAATGAAATAAATGACACCCCTGTTCTAGAACAATATTTAAAGGGATTAAAGATCAAGATTGCTAAAAGTAAAAAGAAGCAATATAAAGTTGGTTTACCTGATTGAAATTAAAATAGGCATATATCTCTCATAACCCCTAGAAGATAGAGTATAAAATAATAGAGTTGGAAGGAACCCCAGAACTCTTCTGGTCCAACTCCCAGCTCGACCAAGAGACCCTATATCATTCCAGACAAATGGCTGCCCAGTCTCTTTTTGAAAGCCATCAATGATGGAGCACTCACAACTTCTTAAGACAAGCTTTTCCATTAGTTTATTGCTCTCACCATTTCGAAATTTCTAGTTAGTTCTAGATGGCTTCTCTCCTTGGTTAGTTTCCATCCATCATTTCTTATCTTGTCTTTTGGAGCATTGGAAAATAGTTTGACCCCGTCGTCTTTGTAGGAGCCCTTCAAATACAGGGACACTGTTATCATGTCTCCCCTAGTCCTTCTTTTCATTAGACTAGACATACTCAAATCCTGTAATCTTCTTTTCATATGTTTTAGCCTCCAGCCCTCTAATCTAACTTTTAAGTCCCTTAATGGACTTCTGCTGAGATCTTAAAGATTTATTTACACATAAAGGATGAAATATAGAAAGCACAGATCACTTATTATACTTAAAAGAATAAAACTCACTAAAATTGCTTATACATCTTGTGGTGAAGGGGAAAGTTATTTCTTTTTATATTTACTCCCTCCCCCAATAATATTCTTTTTTTCTTTTTTATTTCTATTTTACCTTTTTCTGTAATGGTTTCTTTTTTTCTGCACTTTTCATTTTTTCTTTTAGTTTAATTTGTGTCAGTTTTTACTATGTTCAAGAAAAGCATCAATAAGATTAATATTATTTAACAAAATGAAAAGAACACATGAGAAAACAGAGACTGCCCAAACAGGATCACAAACACCTGTAGGTAAAAATAAAGAAGTAGCAGCTGCCCACCGCAGCAATCTACTGATAGATTTATATTATTATTATTATTATTATTATTATTATTATTATTATTATTATTATTATTATTATTATTATTATTATTATTGAAAACCAAGGCAACATGCAAAATCACTGGGAAGTCTACGGGAAGTCTAATCTAAGCTGCCACCTCTCAATTAAGCAATCCCTGTTCTTCAAGTCAACAACCATAAATAAAGAGTACATGCAATGAGATGACAGTGAACAAGTGAGAGAATAAAATGGAAATGGAAAGAGACCCAGAAGAATGGGAGAGGTAGACAAGAAGAATGAAGCTCATATCACAGGAGGAAAATGGAATAGCAAGGGTTGAAAAGAATTAAAGGCAAAACAGGGTGTGTATGAAAATGGTGGCAATGGGAGGGGAAGGAAAAATTGATTCTCTGTTATTGTGTTGAGGTTTTCAGAGACCTGATAAATTGCCTCACAGAAGGACAAGGCAGATTTAAACATTAACAGAACAAGAGATTTTTCAGGACCTTGGAGAGCTCCTGGCCATACTCTACTAGCTTGAAAAGGTCTTTAGATGACCCCTTCCTCCAATGTTTATCATTGCTTGCTCCAGATTCTGTCCTTGACTTCTTGGAAAGTCTTCATGGCAAAATTAGCATGCTCTCTCAAAGTCCTTGAGCTAGCAATAATAAATGCCAACATAAAATGGAGCCAGGATATTACAATGGAGTTTGGATTGGTTAAATGTGCCACCCTCATCCTCAACAGGGGAAATGTAGAGAAAACTGAAGGAATCAAAATGCCCTGGGGGATCTCAAGAATCTGAATTAAGATGATCAATGCAAATACCTGGGCATCCATCAAGCTGTCAACATCAAGCACAGTGATGTCAAGAAGAAGGTTAGAAGTGAATACTTCAAGAGAATGAAGATTTTAAAGTCCAAACTCAGTGGAGGAAATTCAATCAAGTCAATGAACACCTAGGTATTAGGTATGCTGGAATACTGGACAGGACTCAAGTAGAACCAAAACCCCCAAAATAGTGACAATGAATCATGCCCTTCATCCTCACAGAGGAATTAACAGATTCTATTTAACCTTAAGAGCAAATTCATATAAAGACTGGAAAATACAGCAATGGAAAGCATACTAAGTATATGATTACCCAATATTTCCAAAGTCTTAAAAAGTCTTAGAAAGTATGAAGACATATATGTAAGTATGTGGCAAACTGTTGACAATAAGCTGCTTATTAAAGCTACTATTTGGAATGCAGACGTTATCAAGAATGGTAACTTCACACTTATGATGCCTGCAAAACTATCTCCATGCCTGTTCCTAAAATAAGCAGAAGAACCATGTTGCTTTATTTGAAAAATAATAATAATCCTGGTTTGCGCATACATAGAGTTCAAGCAGTCCAAAGTGACCATCATTGCATCTCCCTTCATGTCCACCTTCCCATCCTTGTTGGAGAGTTGCTTATAGTTTGTCTGATTATATGCACTCACATTTCCAACAATAGCCTCACCATTCGTCCTCTCTCTGCTTGGAATTTCTTTTCTGTCTTGAGATGCAACTTTTTGGTAGGCTTTCTGAGTTCTGATTTCCATTTCCTTTCCTCCTTCTCTTTTCCCCTCTTCTCTTCTCCAGCCATCATTTTTTATATTGAAGTTCTGATAACCAGCAGCCACTCCTTTAAACCAACAGTTTTCTTCCAACTATCTTTTATGTGCAGTGGTAAGCTGCAACCAGTTTAACAACTGGTTTTGAGAGAGTGCAAACAGCATTCAAAATTCACCAATTTCAAGCACTAGAACTTACATTCTAGGGCAGCCCCAGTAAATAAAACAGCTGAGGTGCAGGAATCCACTGTGCCGCGCGAATCAGCTGAGCTGAAAAATGCAGAAATATAGGACAGGATAGGATGGGGGCAGCTGATTGTTGGAGCTACCAGTTTGATAGAACCGGTCCAAACCGGCAGTATACCACCACTGCCTATGTGTCAAATTCTTCACTAAGTGTGTCATAAAAAAACCAGCATATCTGGTTTGTACTTTTTTATTGCAGACATTATGCCAAGCTGCTAGTTGGTATTTTTGTTTCTTTAGACAATCTGTAAAGTAAAATATAAGTTCAACTCCTGGGACCTGCAGTTAAAAAAAAATTCAAGGACCAAGCTCAGATACAAATGAATCTCTTGACCCTTTAGAGTAGCTGCTGCTTTTTCTTAATTTAAGAAGTAGGGTGGATCCAACTCTCATGCACGGATTAATGACAAGTGTACATTTTAAAAGAAATGAACTATTGTGATTTTGGATGAGTGCTTATCCATGAGGTTTGTTTGAATAGAAATAATTGGTGGCAGCTGCAGTTGTAACTGTGTTATTGCCCACTCAGATCAAGGTTACATTCTGCTTGTGATATATTACTAACGATACATGCACTTTGTTTTTGTAATTAGAAAATATGCCTCTATCACTAGAGTTGGTGTAAGCTGAAAAACATAAGAACATAAGCATATCCCACCCAACAGTCTTTTTTCACAGTGGTCTGTCAGCTATACATGGAAGCCAACAAATGTCCGAGCAGATGACTTCTAGATGCATCCCACTGCCATCAAGGCAAACAGCCGTTATCCTGTTCTGACTCTTTTTTGGAGCTAGCCACTAGCATTACACTAGTGAATCCAAGGTTTAATTATGCATTTGCTGTTTTTATTTTTAAAAAATCATTTTGTTTGCCCCACAATTCTTCCAGAATTGAATGACTTTTGGTTTTAATCTTTGGGGAAAATACCTTCTTGTCCGTTTTGACCACAAAGTGCATAATTCTGTACACCTCAATTCTGTCCTCTCTTACTCACCTCCTTTCTAGACTAAAAAAACTCCAAGGATCACAACTTTTCCATATAGAAAAGCTGCTCCAGCCCTTTGGTCATCATGGCTGTTTTCCTCTGAACCTTCTGTAGATTGTAAACTGTAGATTGCAAATTGGCATCTCTATTATAGATATTGTATTATTATCCCAGAGATGATGTTCACCTTTCATTTTCAGCAGATCCACATTGTCGACATCTTCATTGAACTGTTTATCATTGTTCCAGGATATCCTTCTTTTTCAGAGGCTAGCTTCTTCAGTCCTAGCTCCAATCCCATTAGTTTGCATGAGTAATTAAGATTTTAGAGTGCAGAGAAGAGCAACAAAGTTGATTAGGAAACTGGAGGCTAAAATATACAAAGAACAGTCGAAGGAACTTAGTATATCTAGTTTAATGAAAAAAAGGACTAGGGGCGACATGATAGCAGTGTTCCAATATCTAAGGATTTCTGTTCTCCAAGGCACCCAAAAGCCAGACAGTAAGCAATAGATGGAAATTAATCAAGGAGAGATCCAATCTAGAACTAAGGAGAAATTTCCTGACTGTTAGAATAATCAATCGGTGGAATAACTTGCCTCGAGAAGTTGTGGATGCTTCCACATTGGATGTTTTAAAGAAGAGATTGGACAATCTCTTCTTAAAATCATTTACCATTTGTCTGAAATAGCATAGCATTTCCTGCTTGAGCGAGGGGTTGGACTAGAAGACCTCCAAGGTCCCTTCCAACTCTGTTATTCTGTTCATGTGCATATTTTTATTGCTTGTTTATAACTTTTTAGTTGTTTCGTGGATGAAACATCAGTTCTGAAACTAGCCTGATGCATCTTGTCTCAGTCCAAAGTAATCACTAACTCATCTCAACTTCTTTCCCATTCTGGAGCATTTTCAAAGCTAGGAGCTCTGCCCTTCACCTGATGGGACCTATCTCTACTTTACTTTTAGACTATTACAAGCAGATGAAACTCAATAAATTGATATAAATTGGTGTCGGGTTTTTCAGTTTTCTCTTCAACTTTCAACTTACAGCTGTGTAGTTTCTCTATAAAGGCTACGTTTTCATCCAAATGAGATGACAAACAGGGAAATTGGATCATTTATGGAGCCATTCTGCAGAAGTGTTCTGTGCAACATTTGTTTGTTGAAATGTTTAAAGGTTTCAGGCAAAAGTTATGCCACTTTCAGCTTGGAATAGCAGTTCAAAGCAAATCCTGCCAACCTTACAGGAAAATGTTTTAATGCTATTCTAACCATATTGAAATGTTTTGATCTTAGATATTTTCAGCGGGAACTGTGTAGGAATACATCCAGTGATGCTGGAATAGTTCAATCAGTGGATTTAACCATGGAATAGTTTTGTGATCTCTTTACATATCTAATACTTGAGCAATACAATAACCAGGCCCTCAAAGACTGATCCAAAGAATGCTTTTCCATCTCCGCCTTTTTAAAGAGTACATTTTCATTGTATATTGTTTTTATTATTTTAATGTCTCATTCATAGCATCACTTCGAGATGCTTCAGATTAGGAAACAACATGCACGTTAGTAGCATAGCAATCTGAAGAGTCTCCTAAAATCAATACCAGGGGGATAAAAATTCTGTAAAATCAAACATGTTTATTGAAATAGACCCAGCATCAGAGCCATGGTGGTGTAGTGGTTAGAATCCAGCATTGCAGGCTAATTCTGCTGACTGCCATGAGTTCAGTACTGACCAGCTCATGGTTGGCTCAGCCTTTCATCCTTCCAAGGTCAGTAAAATGAGGACCCAGATTGTTTGGGTCAGTATGCTGACTTTTCTTAGAGAGGGCTGTAAAGCAATATGAAGTGGTTTATAAGCAGAAGAGGTATTCAGCCAGTTCTGACAGGTTCTGGAGAACCACTAGTGGGAATTTTGAGTAGTTCGGAGGAAATACCACCTCTGACTGGCCCCGCCCTCATCTATTCTCTGCCTCCTGTTGAATCCCAGCTGATCAGTTGGGTCTTCTTTGGTTGCCCTGCACAGGAGAATGGAGCTGGAAAGCAGATTAGTGGGGTGGAGAGGGAATGGGATTTTGCAGTATCCTTCTCCTGCCATGCCCACCAAGCCATGCCCACAGAACTGGTAGTAAAATATTTTTGAATCCCACCACTGTTTATAACTCTAAGTGCTAATTCTATTTCTAACTACCTGTTGCACTGGTAATAAATTTAGCAACTGTCCCCTAAATATTTTACTTTTAAAAGTGCAATCTTAGATTAGAATCAAGCTAAGCATTTGCTAATAAGCATAAAAAATTAAGCCTGGAGTCCATGTATGATTTAAAGGCAATATAATATAATATATGCAGTGGTCTCCATTTCCCCTTTTAAAGAAAAATCCACATAGTTTTATAACTTCTGAGGGTACAGCATCAAATCTTGCCAAGTGAGCATCTGTTTATGAGAGGTAGGGAAAAGACTATAAAAATATTTAGAGAGAGTGCTGCTTTTATAGTTTTTTAATGTTCCCTTAAGGATCCTAATGATCTAGGTGATGATTGATTGATTTTACTGTTGTATTGTTGTATGCTGTATTGTTATATGTTTCCCTGAGATGGGTGGTCATGTAAATTGGATTAATGCATTTTTTAAAAAGTAAAAATAATATAAATGACTCCATCCAAATCCTATATGGATATCTCCATAAATAAATTATACTAATAACTCACATCATAGTATGGATAGAAAGGTTAAATTTCTTGTTGTGTTTATGTGTATTTCCATGTTCAGAATGGAAAATGCATTCCAAATTCTTTAAAATTTCCTGTTGTGTTTGTCTATCTATGTTCAACAATTGTTGTGGCCTGTTGGCCGCCAGTCCCTCCAACAGCCAACTCAGAGGAGGAGGAGGAGGAGGAGGCCTGGGAGTTAAGGCCAACATCAAGGAAACCTGAGAGCTCTGAGGGGAAAGAGGGAACGGAGCTGGCAGAGAGAGAGAGAGAGAGAGAGAGGCGGAACCTGGGCTGTCCATCAGCCCTCAAATGGAGAGTCAACAGCCCCCAGGTTTGGAGGTCGCTGATGAGGAAGAGGAGGAACAGCTGCGTCCAGTGCCTGACTGGATGTGCACAAGGTAGAGGAGAGGAGAGCAATGGAAATCCGTGAGCCGATCCTTGGGAAGGAAGAGCCACCACTGCTATCGAGGCCCCACCTTAGCTCTGAGGCAGGGGGCCGAGATGAATAATTGTGGCAGACAAGTATTCTTCTTCCGGCCAGGCAGACTTGTTAGCCTGCCTTGAGAATGAAACTTTTTTTCCGGGGCTTCCAGCACTCCTAATAAAGGAGATTTTGAGTTCACTTCAGAGGGTTTGTCATGTTTGGGGAGCTGGGTCAGAACAACAATATTGTAAGTTTATTCCATGCAGCCTGTACAAGAATCTGATCTACTAATGGTTAAGGCAAAATGGCGGCATCAATGGATTCCAAGGGAACTGGACTTAGGCCTCTTTGGAGTCACAGGGACTCCAAATTGATGATCCATTTGACCCCACTCTTGGGCTCAGCCTGGTCATCTCCTACAGTTAATCATTGTTCAGTTTAAGAAAAAAAAATCTCGTTTATCATTTGTTTGATGAAGCCCTGGCAAAAAAACCCAGACTGTTATATTTGTCCTGTATTTATAGTCTGTTTCCCTCCCTCCCTCCCCTTTTTTTCCCCCATCAGTGTTATTTTAAAATAGATCACATGAGTTTCAAAACTGTTATGTTTGGAAATTTACATAAAACATTTTGTAGAAGAGCAAAAATTTAAAACAAATATTTTAAAAACAGGCATATTTGGAATATGTGGATGGATGCTTAAGGAAGCAATGGCTTAGGAGGGGTATTTTCTATGATGAGTTTAAATTTAGAAAAACACATCCTTTTTAACTTTGGAAAAGAGTAGCTTGAAGAAATAAATTGTGATTGTAATCTCTGACATCTATAAATAAGCGGTGACCACAGGCCAGACTGATTGTGAAAGTCATTCCTGGAATGACTAGTTCTCTTGAGATGCAATCTAAGTGACAACTAGTGGTTTCTGAAAAGCCATAATATACATTTTGAAAGACTAATTAAAAGCTTATTTAAAGACAAAAGGATGTTACAACGGAAAAGGACCTCTCAAAAAAAAATTGACAGGAAACAAATCATCCAAATTGCTTTTACTTATACTTTAACACAGTTATTTTATGCTTTATGACAACTTAGGTTAAAAATAAGGGAAGAAAAAAAGTGTTATCTGTAAATAGTTATTGTTTATCATACTCTGTTGGGGGTCAAAGAGGAGTTATTCCACTCTTCATTTTCTACATTTTCCCATTGGCCTGAAGTGTTATTGGAGAAGTTTAACCCTAATTAACGGAGAATGAGCGAAAAATGAAATAATATAAAATAAAGTAGCCAAGGCTCCTACAAAAAAGCCAGTGCAATCCTGGACTTTATTAATAGAGGGATAGAATGAAGATCACCTGAAGTTCTAGTATTGCCTTACGAAGTCTTAGTAAGATCACACTTGAAATATTGCATCCAGTTTGCTCACCACAATATAAAATAAGATGTTGAGACTTTGGGAAGAGTGCACAAAAGAGCAACAAGGATGATTGGTAGGTTGGAGACTAAAACATATGAAGAATGGTTACAAGAATTGGGCAATGTCTAGTCTAATGAACAGAAGAACTAGAGGGGACATGAAAACAGTGTTCCAATATTTGAGAGGCTCTTACAAAGATGAGGAGGTCAAACTATTTTCCAAAGGACCAAAAGGCAAGATGAGAAACAATGGCTGGAAACTAACCATGGAGAGAAGCAACCTAGAACTAAGGAGAAATGTCTTAGTTTTGAGAGTAATCAACCAATGGAATGGCTTACCTTCAGAAGTTGTGGGTGCTCCATCACTGGGACGCTTTCAAACAGAGGCTGGACAACCATGGGATAGGATCTTCTGCTCATGCAGGGTATCAGACTAGAAGTCCCCCAAGGTTCCTTCCAACTCTATTGTTCTATGTATTTAGCAGCTACAAGTTCCTCTTGAAAACTTTTACAAATATGTGGACTTGTGGAAGCCTTTCAAAGGAATATCCACTGCCAATATAAATCTTCACTCCTGCCAGGTTTTTAGCAAATTGACAATCATCCATATGTTGGTCCTTTTATTTGTCCAGTATTTTATCATGGCAGACTGATATCATTTATTTATAAAGCAAAGGAAATAATAACCCAAGGTAATGCATCTGACAAACTTTTCATGTTTAAATGGCATCGATTGGAGGAACAGGACAGGATATAAAAAATAATTCTCATGAATAAGAATTTCCATTATAAGAAGATATTAAAATGACACTGTGTCAAATTCTTTATGTTCCGCAGCATTTATCAACGTTACGAATGTTACGAACATGACAGTTGGAATCAAAAGGACCAGCTTATTAAATATCTATGTCATAATATGTGTTCTTGTGAAATATTAAAAAGAAATAAAATGATACTTTTCTTTTTCTAAATTTGACACATATTTTGTTTTATGTTATTTATCAGCCATATTTCATCCCTCTCTCTCTTTTTTTTTGTGTGCTTAATGGTGACGTTTCTCAGCTGTTTTTTAGAAGCTGAAGTTCAATTTATTTCCATTTTTGACTGGTCTTTGAAAAGTCTTCAGATTCTGATAGGAAGCAATAAAAAAAATGAGAGGGACCTTCTTTTGGAATGGAAGAAAATCTTAAATGGCGTAGTAGTGTGAAGATAGTTTCCATCATTAGAACATGAAGATCATGGAAAAGTGGAGTTTGATATAGATATAAATGCACAATGCAGACACAAACATAAACACATACAAAGATACCTAGTACAGGAATTCCGCAACTTACAACAGTTCATTTAGCCACCAAATAAACAATATTTGTTTATTTGTTACCCCTTACAATATTTATTTATTTGTCACTCCTTACAATTACACTGTTATTTGCTTTTCCATATAAGTTCTACTTTAATTTACCTTTTAAAAATTCCATACTAGACAACCTGTGCCTCATTAAGTCATCATTTCAGAGAATTTTTTTAACCTAAATAGAGAAACAGAATGATCAACAGCGGGCAAAAAAGAATTGGGAGAGGTGGAGTAACTTCCAACTTCCTCCTGGTTTCTCTATTGAGAGTAAGAATCTTGCAAGGACCATCAGAAATCTTCCTTCCTTCCTTCCTTCCTCCCTTCCTTCCTTCCTTCCTTCCTTCCTTCCTTCCTTCCTTCCTTCCTCCCTCTCCTTTCTTTCCTTCCCTCCCTCCTTCCCTCCCTCCCATCCTTATGTAGAAGTTTCAAATTGTTCTGATGGATGCTCTGTGTCTGACGCAGAGAAAGAGCCAGGGCTTCTGATAATGCCCAGCCACCAGAGAGGCAGCTGCCTTTGGAGGCTCTTACGAGTGAGGAAGAAGAACAGCTGGGGCCTGTTCCAGACTCACGTATGCACAGAGCTGTTAGGAGAGTGGAACAACGGAGGACAAGGAGACAACTCACAAAGCAAAGCACATGTGAATGCTGAATGGCCCCTCCCTGGCTGGGGAATAAATAGAAGGAAAGGGGAGGGGTTGTCATTCGAGACAACAGTTCATCTTTCTGAAGATTTTGCTCATTGTGTTTCATGCCACAGAGTCTGCTTGCCAGAATTTAATTTGCAGCCTTTTATCTGGGATCTCATGGCCTGGCAATTATTGCAAGGAAGTGATAAGGTCTGTTACTGCTGTTAACTCTTTGAAGGACTATTGCCTGGACTTTTTAGTGGGTGAATGCCATTCATTCACAAGAGGTAAATAAAGAGGGTTTTTTTGTGACAAGGAGTCTGTTTCTTGCTTCTGCTAAGGCTGGGTCAGAACAGGCAACAACACAAGCAAACAACAGTGAATGACTTAAAAGCCATCCATCCACACACCCCAATCAATATTTGACATCTAAAAACCACTGACCACAGGCACTATAAATACCACACAGAGACCAACACACACACACACACACACACACACACACACACACACACACACACACACACACACTGCTTGAGAGAAATTCCCCAAGGATGGGCTTCAGCATGATTCTGAAAGCTCGGAAGTCAAAACTTCTGATCCTGGTGACTGGATCAGTGATTGGATCCTGCAACATTTTCCTGGGACATGTCTATTCACCTCTATCCATAAGAGTTAAATCACACAGCACAATATGGCTCATTCGATTCTGCCCTATGAAACCAAGGCACGTGTACAATATAAACACTAACATTGTGTTAAACCTTACAACAAATTTGTAAGGTTTATGATTATAAATAATAACTTATAGTTTCCAGCATTATATAAACCACTATACAATCTCATGTAGCACAGATCATATGAATAATCAAGTCTCCTTCAACTGATAGTGGCATATAATTTTCTTGGCAATATTACTGAGGTGGATTTCTTTCTTCTTTCCTTCTTTCCTTTGAAGCTTCCTTCCTTCCTCCTCTTCCTCCTCTTTTCCTCCTCCTCCTCCTCCTTTTTTGAATTTTCATCTAGCCTACAGTCCTCATATTCTCTGGAGTTCTCCTAGCTGATTACTAACCAATACAAACTTTGCTTAGTTTTTGAGTGAGGTGATCAAAGAGTGTGTCAGTTTTGATTTTATCTAACAAAAGGAAGAGCTGGACACTTGCACCTATACTTTCTGAAATGGTATGTACATTTCATCTTCTGCAATATCAGAACAATTCTGGAGGAGGAGGGAGAATTAAGAATATACAGGCACACAAAAAGGCCATCTGGTCTAAACAGAATGGCAGCCAAGAACTGGCAGAAAAAAATAGGTTTGACAGTCTTGATATAAAAATTATTTATTCCCAATGCCATTTACTTGCTGCCTACAAGAGAGAACAAAAATCTTTCTCAGAATGGCCAAAGCTACAATTAGGTACACAAACATATCACTAACTTCAGTTAAAAAAAAAAATCACTGCTGATGTAAAGTAGCAAAGAGAAGGAAGAAAAGAAGGAAGGAAGGGATGGAGGGAGGGAGGGAGGGAGGGAAGGAAGGAAGGAAGGAAGGAAGGAAGGAAGGAAGGAAGGAAGGAAGGAAGGAAGGAAGGAAGGAAGGAATATGGGGATGAAAACCAGATTACATATAGAATAAAACCTGCCTTGGTTACTGTTTACTATGGTTTCTCCAGCTAACTCATGTTCTAATGAATTTGTCTGGTGAACTGTTTGTTCTGCTGAAAGCATCATCATTAGAACTTAGAAAAGAGATCAATAATATTTCTTAATGTTTACAGAATGTATTTGTTTATTTATTTATTTGTTTGAATCCCACCTCTGTTATTTTTACAAATAACCCAAGGTGGCAAACACACCCAACACACCATCTTCTTCCTATTTTCATCACAACAACAACCCTGTGAGACAAGTAGGATGATAACAGTGAACGGACGAAGGTCAGCCAACTGGCTTTCATGGCTAAGGTGAGATTAAAACTCAGGTCTCCCACTTTCCAGTCTGACAGTAGACAAAACTGGAGTTATTGCTTAAGTCAGTGCAAAAGCTGTTATATTGATTATTGAGGAATGGCTATGTATTTTATAATGACTTCCTTAAACTGTTGATTGTTCTAATATAACGGTGGCATATATTCAGACTGGGCTTTCCAAATTGACCTGATTATTACTGTGTTTTCCCCAAAATAAGACCCTGTCTTAAATTTTTTGCCACCAAAAAAAGTCACCAGGTCTTATTTTTTTTGGGGGGGGGGGTAATGTCATCCACTGACTCACCTCAATTGTGTATGTTATCTCCAGCCTCCTTTTCAATGTCAGAGGCCTTCAGGAACTTCTGCAGCCAACAAGGTCAATCCGGAGCTCTGTTATCAGATGCAGAGGCCTTCAGGAAAGCCTTGCCAGCCTTGCTGGTTGCAGAAGAAATGGGCCAGCAAGGCAGGTATCAGGGTGAGGGAGGCCTGGCTGCAACTGTCCAAAGGTAAGTAGTAGGACAGCTCCCCCTCTCCCCATCCCCACCCTAGCTTAATTTTTACCTGTGCACCCTGGACTGGGAGGGGTGTTAATTAGGGCTTATTTTGAGGGTAGGGTTTATATTGGGTGCACATGTAAAAATCAAGCTAGGACTTACTTTCAGGGCAGGTCGTATTTTGGGGAAACAGGGTAGATGCTCCTTTCACATTTTGTACTGCTCCCTCTCCAATACGTCTCCATCGTCTTTGAAAGGAGAATAGAAAAGGTTTTTTTTTTGCACCCTGCCAATAAAATGATTTGAATGCACATGAATATAGATTGCTGAGCATGCAGGTAAAAGTCCTAACACATTGCCTATATTTGTCTGTCAGCTTTATCTGAATAATACAATAAAAATCTGCTAATTTGGCGCTGCATCCATGATGAAACATATATGAGAGCTTAACACATTTGTCTATTTTTTTTTTATTCTGCTGCATTGAGAATCTGCTGAGCCAGTAAAAGTAGCTGAGCGGTATTTTCATTAAGCAGAAAACAGTATTGGCCATCTGATTTCCATTCTTTGAGGGTCAGAGCTTAGAGCAAAAATGGTGAGATCTTGGAAATATTTGCCTTAGAAGCAACTGTTGAACCATAATGGCAAAATCTTCACCAACATTTAGTACTTTCTCAATTTTTTTTAAAAAAATTGCTTAATCTTTTTCAGTCTTGAAATCCAATCTAGAGCAGAGGTGGTATTCAGCAGGTTCTGAGCCATTCTGGAGATCCAGTAGTGGAAATTTTGAGTAGTTCGGAGAACCGGCAAATATCACTTCTGACTGACCTTACCCTCCATTTCTTCTCTGCCTCCCATTGAGTCCCAGCTGATTGGCTGGGTTTTCTTTTGTTGCCCTGCACAGGAGAATGGATCTGGAAAACAGGTTAGTGGGATGGGGAGGGAATGGGAATTTACAGTATCCTTCCCCTGCCATGCCCACCAATCCATGCCCACCAATCCACACCATGCCCACAGAACTGGTAGTAACATTTTTTGAATCTCACCACTGATCCAGAGTACATTTGTGACTTGGCTTTCAAGGAAACAGGCTATGGGTTACTAAAATGTCTGCTAGGAAATTGGGCTATTTTCCTGAAGACTATGTAAAATCAAACCAGAAAACAATTGCTAACACAAAGTGAATAAAATGAGTGGAAATGGTTATTCATTGGGTGTTTAAATTCCTTGCCAGTACTACCCACGTAAAAATGTTAAAAGTGGATTACACATTCTTCTCTGCTCGTTCAGAAGACCCAAGGACCCCAATTATGGAAGCAAGACAAACTATACATTTATATTTCACGTTTAAGGTTGAGCTGTCCCAGATCTTCTGCATCACCTCAACCACATCACCAAGCTGGTTGCCTTTCTCCTTGAAATCTCTTAGAAAATCAGTCTCTCTGGAAGTTCAAGTGCAGCTTCCTCACCCTTTTATTTGCTTATTCAACTGTGTCTCTCGCTAAAAAGGCTCAAAGAGAATATGTATCCATTTAAAAAAATCCAATTACTAAATCGAGACATTAAAAAAATACAAACAACACACGGATATTCAGATTTTATCATTACCAGCACCAGGTTTTATATCAGAATCTGTATTAGTAGTATCAGATAAGATGAGTATTTGTTGTTCTTATCAAATAATTGGGAAAGTGCCACCTCTTCCATGCATGCCTGCAAAGTTATCCTATATGTAAAAAGGGAACGGCATTGGTGCCACTTCAGTATGACACTGTTTTTGTACTTTATCTATTTAGATGTCAACCTGAAAATGTCTTTCTGATCATCAAAGAACTAGAGGCATGGTAGCTCAGTGGCTTAATGATGCTGGAGATGGTCTTTGTTCCAGTGGTTTGAGTCTAGCACTGCATGGCAGGGTGAGCTCCCATCACTCACCTCAGCTTCTGCTCCCAACAGTTTGCATTGAAACCCACAGAAACATCTCCTAATAACTAAGGGATGAGTTACCAAATTCACTGGGGACTAAACTCAACTTCATCTGGAGAAAACCACATATTTTATATCTTGCCTTCCATGGTGTAATGAAACTATTGTTCTCCCTCCTTGAACATCTCAAGAAAGATGATCTGATTCTTGTTTGTGTTTTTAGCATCTCTTGGTGTCCAGAAACCATCATCCAAAACCAGAAACAGAAGTTGAGCATTGATGTTCAATCCCATAGCTTCCATAGCTTTGCATTTTAGAGCAATCTACTTGATTGCACTCCCCCCACCCCAGCTTATATCTTTCCACATCCTTTATTTCCCTTTACCAGTTTACACATTAAGTTTTACTTCTGCAACTTGGATAATAAAGGTGAGTCCATATAAAGTTCCATCTAGATCAATGGTGACTACATAACAATATGTAACTAGAATAACAGAAACCACAGACCGAAGTCTCTGGAAAGTGAATGTTATTGGTGCAGACCATTGAGATATTTAAAAAGCCAGCTGACACCCATTTCCCTAGGCACCTGAAGTCGTTGGCACAGATTATTCTAAGCTGAAGTCAGGCATCCATTGGGCTGGAATTTGCAGACAAATATTTTTAGCTATTCCTTGTTGGCATGGATTTTGCTTTAGTAACTTCTCTATATTCAGGCTGACAACAGCTTGCAGATGCCTGGGCAATATTAAGCATTGTCCTGTCTTTTGTTGATCCTGTTTCAACCTGATTTTTTTTAAAAATAATTAGTGTACCACTTTTAGAGGCTAACAGAATAACAGAGTTGGAAAGAATCTTGGAGGTCTTTTACTCCAACCTCCTGCTCAAACAGGAAACCCTAAAACAGCACACCTTCCTCTTCCTATTTGCCAATCTCTAGTAAAAAACAAATATTGTTATTGATAACAATTATGCACACATAGTATAAGCCACTCTGCAGGGAAAAAAAACCTCAGACCCAGGACAAGTACTTTATAAACTCCTCTCAGTTTAATGAAACTGCAAAATAAGCTGTCCCAAATGTGCTTTTTCAAGAGGCAACTTCTGGTTTTTCTTTGAAGACATTTTGCTTCTCATCCAAGAAGCTTCTTCAGCTTCTTCAGATGAGAAACAAAACATCTTCAAAGAAAAAACAGAAAGTCCAGCTGCCTCTTGAAAAAGCACCTTTTGGACAACCATGACCTGGAGAACTGAGAATCTCCATAGACACTGGCAAAATAAAATGACCCATCTATAAAATTAATAGAATTAATTGATTCATTTCTGGCTATAGTAATCTCTTTCTTGTACACAAAGCAGTTTTCACATATAGGAACATGAGAAGAAATGTTTTGAAAGAAAATAGGATAGAATAGAACAGAACAGAACATAATTTTTATTGGCCAAGTGTGATTGGACACACAAGGAATTTGTCTTCAGTGCATAAGCTCTCAGAAGGAAGGAAGGAAGGAAGGAGGAAGGAAGGAAGGGGAAAGGAAGGGAAGGTGATAGGAAGAGAAGAGAAGGGGAGGGGAAAGCCAAACAAATATGGAATAAAAGGAAGTGTAAATGCCCTGGTAAGGAAACAAAATTAGAAAAAATATTAGGAAGTGAGAAAAGTGATGGAGCCTTGTTTATTTATTAAACAAAGGTTTAAATACAGAAGTGAGAGATAGCAAGAAAATGACACATGGATTGGGTTCTAAGTGATACAACAACTAAATATTCTAGAGCAGCAGTCACCTACCTGTGGGCCGTGGCCCACTGGTGGGCCAATTTTGGTGAGCCGCAGAGAAATCTCACCCCCAGAGCACACCCCCAAAGAAATTAATCCAGGCTGCACAGAAACACAATGCTGCTCAGTCCACATGGCCCGTGGGAACCCTCCCTACCCGCTCACTCCTTACCCGGCAAACTTGTCTGCTAAGTTGCTATTTTTCCTTTTTCCAACCATCATCTGTTCTGCTGTGCCTGGAGATTTAGATTAGCTAGGAAGCAGGAAATTGGATTGGGCTGAAACTCCCTTAGGACTGAAGGTTTGCTTGCAAGCAAATTCAGTGCAGACTCATGGCAAGCAAATTTGAGAGACTGAGCTAGCTGATGGCAGATAGATAGATCACTCAATGATTCTGTGAGCAACTCAATCTGCCTGCTTTGACTGATTTTGGATAAAATTTGTTTTTTTTTTTAAAAAAAATCAATATTTACATGCATGGTGTGTTGTGCGTTAATTTCGTGAGTTTGCTTGCTAGCAAATTTTATGTGACAGACTGAGCTATCCAATGGCAGATAGATAGATTTCTGAACGAATCTGTGATTCTGTGAGCAACTCAATCTGCCTGCCTGCTTTGCCTGATTTTGGATAAAAGTTGTTCTTTTTTATAAAAAATTCAATATTTATATAAATATTTATAATATTTACATACAATCCATGCCCAGCCAGTCATATGACCACCAAGCCACACCCACAAATTAGGCCATGCCCACAGAACCAGTTAGTGGTCCCTGGGATCTAAAATTATGAGTTTGGTGGTCCCTGAGGTCCAAAAGTTTGGCGACCCCTGTTCTAGAGCTTAACAAGAAATTGCTGATATGTTGCTATTCCCAAAGGCTAATATGGTTATTTTGCTCCTCAGCTTATTAAACTCCTAGCAGAACACACTCCAATGAGTAGGCAAGAATTTCTACATATGCAGATTATCCAAAATGACTGAGCAGCAATACAAAATCAAAAGCATGTTTAATCAATCAACAATATATTAATAACCCAAAACATTACTGAACCAGTAATGTTCAGTAATGTAAGTCAGCGAATTTTAGCCTAGTAAAAGACTACTTATTTTTACAGGAGTTTTTACATTCAGTTCTTCACCATTTTAAGCCCTACTGGGAAATACTTTTTTCTGACTCTCTGAAGAACAGCTATGATTCAGACGGCTCTTGGTTTCAGTTCCCCAAATGTTGACAATCTTTGGGATAGAGAAAGAAATATTTTTTCAAAAGACCCAGGGGTGGACTCCCAATGTTTCAGCAAGGGGTTCTTTACCTGGTTGCTGGTCTGCCTGGTTGCTACCAGAACTTCTGAATGCCCCCCCCCTTTTTTTTGGCCTTCCCCAGGCTCCAGAAGCTTTCCTCAAACCTCTGGGACAATGAAAACTGCTTCCCCTCGATTCTGGAGGCTCTCTGGAGGCTGGAAACAGGCCCATTTCTGGACTTCCAGAACTTCCGCAAGGCCCATTTTTCACCTTCCCCAAGCCTCTGCAGGACCCTGCATTTACCTCATATCCAAAATGGGCCATGTGGAGACTCCTGGGAGGGGCAGGGTGGGTGGGGCACCGAACCAGCCACAACATTAGCAATGGGTCTGCCCAAACCCAGGTGAATCCGTAGCAGCACACTCCTGAAAAGACGCCAAAAGCTAAAAAAGAATGTTATGAACTACTTTACTCAGTTCCTATTCAGGAACATAGGGAAATAATAATAATCTTACCACCATGTTCCATGAGAGGGTCTAAGGTTGTCAACTCATTATCCTCATTAACTGATTGCGGACTGAAGTGATTGTAGCATTAGATGAGGACGCCACATTTTCTCTTTCCAACAAATGTTTATGACATTATAACAGAAGTCTAATTCTTCTGACATTTCTAGAAGTGGCTTTGGTTTGATAGCAATAAGTTGGGAGAGGGGGAAGCTGAAGAACTACAGTAAGGAAGGATAGATATCTAAAATAAATATAACACTGGAGTTATGAATGCCACATCTGAAATTCCAAAGAACTTATAAGCAGATGAATTTTAAATGAGCGATTTACTTTTGTAAGACCTTCCCTGATTCTAACTTTGTAAGCCTTACATTTTATATAGAATGGAATACAGAATGGAGCAGAATAGAGTAGAATAACAGAGTTGGAAGGGACCTTGTAGGTCATCCAGTCCAACCCCCCACCCAAACAGGAGCCCCTACAACATTTCTGACATGGCTGTCCAGTCTCTTCTTGAAAACTTCCAATGATGAAGTTCCCACAACTTCTGAAGGCAGCTTCTGTTCCATGGGTTGATTGTTCTCCCTGTCAGAAAATTTATCCTTATTTCTTTGTTGAATCTCTCCTTGATCAGTTTCCATCCATTATTCCTTGTCTGGCCTTCAGATGCTTTACAAAATAGGTTGTCCCCCTCCTCTCTGTGGCAGCCCCTCAAATATTGGAAGACTGTTATCATGTCTCCCCTGACCCTTCTCTTCACTAGACTAGCCAAGCCTAGTTCCAGCAACTGTTCATCATATATTTTAGCCTCCAGTCCCTCAATCATCCTTGTTGCTCTTTTCTGAACTTTTTCTAGAGCTACAACATCTTTTTTATGGTGTGGTGATCAAAACTGGATGCAGTATTCTAGGTGTGGTGTTACTAAGGCTTTGTAGAGTGGTATTAATACCCCAAATGCAAATTAGGCATTCCAATCCAACTTCTGTATAAATGTATTTATTTGCATGGGTATATGTTTGAGCTACCATGGAATTGGATAAATTTTAATGCGTGCATTTTAAAATCCAGGACGATATTGCTTCACAGAGTACAAGAAATTCTTGGAGCTGCATTTTTTTTGATCCTAGGCAATGGCTTTCTTTATCTATTCCCCACCCCCGCTTGGGAAACTTTGCCTCTTTGTTTCTGGTTAGTGTTTAACATGAAATCAATGGGGTAATTTAGCAGAATATAGACTTTCTTTAAATGAAGGACAAGGCTTCATACTAAGTATTAATATAAACTATACATACAACATGTAAACCATAAATAGTTAATAGGTTTACATAGAGAAGGGCAGCAAATCTGTTGCATTTCTGCAGGCTAATCAACTCAAATAAACCTCTCCAGGTGGCAAAAATGGAGGTTGGATTATTCTCAGAGAGACAGGAATGCTACCATCAATTCATAGAGAAGCCAGAAGGGCAATGCTATGAAAGCTTTGATTCAATTATATCTTTGTGAAGGATTGAAACACAGTCTGGAAAATATACACCACTAAATTGAGAAGTGTATGCCTGGTAACATACAGTTATAGTTAAAGATTTTTGCCTGATACAGATGGCATATGTAGCCAAAATAAAGGAGAAACCCCCCTTCCTTATTCTTTCCTTAAACATATTCCTGAGCAAATCTATGAAATCATCAGAACTGAATTTGACTTAAGGAAGTATTTTAGGGTTAGGTTTTGCAGATCTGGCTACAAAAAAAAAAAAAAAATCAGATGGCCAAAGCAAAGAGATACAGAACCAATAAAATTCTTAGGTTTATCTTAATGCTCACTCATTTTTTTTGCAGCTGGGACTGTAGCTCCAAAGACTCTTATTTCTTTATTTCTTAAATAGATTTATATAGCCATCCAATTCACACAAGGGGACTCATGCATCGTTTAATACCAGCTGAAAATATTATAACATCTGCTTTTTTTCATTCCCAAATGAAACTGGGAAATCAAATAGGCTGCCCATAAATGCACTGATTTGATTCATTTTGTTACCATCTATTTCTCAGGAAGTGTAGTATTATTTGAAGCATTAGTATTAGTATCAAGTTAAGACCTGTGGCAAGAAAAGTCATAAAAATGGAACAAAAGTCACTGTCTTGTTTAGGAATAGAAATGTTGTGCTCCCTTATGGTCGTTAAGTTGAGGACTACCTAACTTCCCTATATGTTAACTGTCAGTCTGTGTGTGATTTCCAGAAACATCTTTTGTTCTGACCCAGGCTTCATCAAACTTAATAAAATACAAACTGAATTTAAAAGTAAAACCTATTTTAATGTGACTCTGGGAATTACTTGCATTCCCAGCCAAAACTAATTATACACAGCTCCTCCAGATAAGAGCATACTTTTCAGTGCTGTAGAATGCTGCCAAAAAAACCAGAAGTCCAATTAAGGGTAACATAAACCAACCCCAAAACCCAGAAAAAAACAACCAGAGTACAGACCTTCACAAAGGACTTGGAAATTACTGAACTGCTTTGCTTCCTGCAAAGCTTTTCATCATTGAGGTCTGACTTTTATCCCTTATGGGAGGGGCAATCACCTCCCAGCCTTACTCCTGAGTCACCCCTTCTGCTTCAGTTGCTCTCGCCTTCTATCAGCTCTGTGCACAAACGCACTGGGAACAGGCTCCCCTGGGTCCTCTGCCCCGCTGCTGCCAACTCCAAAGGCAGCACCCCCACTCTTAGATGGTCCTGGCCCCATCCCTGAATTGGATGCAGGACCCTCGTCTGAGTCCTCTCCAGATTCCCTGATTGGTTTCCTTTCGTCCTCACTGTCTGATACCTCTGTCATCTGCACTGGCTGCCGGTGAACCACAACATCTTCTTTGATTTCTACACTATTTCTCTGAAGGTTAGTCGACTCAAGGCATAGTTAGCAGTAACATCTCCATTTCCTTTTTAAAATTAAGTTGAAAAACCAGATTCCGGAATGGGCTCTTGTTCATTTTTCTCTCCAGGGGCTTTCTGAATGCCACAATTTCATATCAGTACTGTACATTGCCCCAAGCTGAATTTGCCTTGATTTGATGCTCATGGTTTATGAGTATAAATTTCACTTATGAGAAGGATTCAAATCAATTTGGATGGGAAAGTGGAAAGGACAGTGGATAAAGGTTTGGCATTTCCTGAATAAATTTCCAATCAGAGATAGACAGATGATACAGATCGGGATACCCCCCAAAATCCTAACATTAATTTACTAAGTTAATGAAACGAGGAGCATCTGAAATCCAAATATGCATCAACAGGGTTAAAATACTCCTAACAGGCAATAAATGAAAACATACGTGTTTGAAAAAGGTATTTGTTCTTTTTTCTGCAACCTCTTGCACTTCTCAAAGCAAACAAATCTGCTATAATTATGGTATTTTCTTTTAATGTATAATTTTACAGTTCATCCCTCTCTCTGGATTTACTCCAAAACTCATTATTTTTTCTTGCTGGCTTTAGAATCATGGATTCTCCTGTTTAATTTTCAAGGTGTGAGTTTGATACATCTCTTTTCTTTCAAAAACAAAATAAAAATTAAGATTTGGATATGCTCTGCAGAAATAGATTGCCTGTCTTAATGATAAAGGAAGGAAGAACAAGGTTATTGTGGTATTTGGCAGTCAGATGTAGAAACAATCTATCCCCAAAATGTTTTTTTTTTTCAAGAGGCAGCTGGACTTTCTTTCTTTTTCTTTGAAGATGTTTCACTTCTAATCCGAGAATCCAATTCAGCTCTGGCTAGTTGGTGGGGAATGGAAGGACTCATATTCCTTGCAGACAGCTGGTCATTTGTTTTCTTGTAGAGAGACATTGAGGCCACTTGGAGGTTTATCTGTGTCTGCAGGATCACCTGAATAGTGCAAATGAGTGTGGTGCAACAGGCGATACACCACCTATTTCCTGTTTACAACACAGTCCCTTCATCAGTTCCATAAAGTTTCTACACCAATTTGAACTACTCATGTGACCCTGAGGACACAGATAAACCTCTAAGTATCCTCAATGGCTCTGTAAAAGAATACAAACGACCACTGGCTTGCAAGGAATATAAATCCGTCCATTCCCCACCAACCAGTCAGAACTGAAGTGGTTTCTTGGATGAGAAGTGACAAATATTCCAAGAAAAACCAGAAAGTCCATTTGCCTCTTGAAAAAAGCACCTTTGGGACAACCATGGACGACTGAGAACCTCCATACACAATTTAGACAGGTGGTTGTGAAACCTCTTCTTAAAAACCTGCAGTGATGAAGCCTCCTCAACGTTTGAGCTACTGGCATCATTATAACATAACTAGCTGATTCTAGAGCCCTGATTTCCTCTTCCCTCCTCTCTCTCTCTCTCCAATTGTTTTCTTTCTCTGCTTTGATGAATGGATGGTGTGAAGAAAGAGGCCCTTTGCTTGGGAACAGGAAAGCAAGAAAGACAATTCTAGGATTTCAATGGGAGCTTGAAGATTGCGTGCCCTTTTTAAACATCCCAATAATAAATATTTAATTTTGTTTTTATCCCCAGGCAAGAATTAGAATTCTGAGATTACTCTGTGGATTTTAATCTTGAAAAACAGGCTAGCACTTAAACTACTAGAAGATCAGTACATATTCAGCCTGTTGTGATGAAAACTTTACATTTATCTTTAGATGGTGTGGAAGGGATGCGGTGGCTCAGTGGCTAAGACACTGAGCTTGTCAATCAGAAAAGTTGACAGTTCGGTGGTTTGAATCCCTAGAGCCACATAACGGAGTGAGCTCCCGTTACTTGTCCCAGCTTCTGCCAACCTAGCAGTTTCAAAGCATGTAAAAAAATGCAAGTAGAAAAATAGGGACCACTTTGGTGGGAAGGTAACAGCGCTCCGTGCGCCTTTGGCATTTAGTCATGCTGGCCACATGACCACAGAGATGTCTTCAGACAGCGCTGGCTTTTTGGTTTTGTAACGGAGATGAGCACTGCTCCCTAGAGTTGGGAAGGACTAACATGTATTGTGTGAGGGGAACTTTTACCTTTACCTTAGATGGTATATTCATCTAATGGCTTCTGTTTGCTTTGCACTGTGGGCTGCACTGATGACCCAGAGTGTAACACAAATGTAACAAAATCCAAAATGTAAATAAATGTCCTTTAATGCCTCCAACTTGGCCCCACTGTTCAGTTGGAGATAAAACATACTCAAAAATAGTCTTCCAAAGAAAGCAATACAGTACGAATTTAATAAGCAGATAGAGGTGAAATAAAAAACAAACAAACTAGAATGACAAAATTTCCACAACGGAACAGGAGAAGTATTTACCAAATTCAAGGAGATAACAAGGCACAGTCTATTGGAAGGACTCCAACCAAGATAACTTCAGACCAAAATAAAACACGCTTTGTTTCCAGTGTTCACCTGTATGCAAGTCCTCCTCTTATCCAGTTGTTACAGCTGCAGCCCATGAAGATGATCAAGGCCCTCCTTTATCCTCTCCCTCTCCCTTATCCTCTCCTCCCTGCATGCCCTAGGATGGATAGGGGATGGGCCTGGGTCCTCCTCTGACTGCTCAGACGGCCTCTGCCCTTCCCCAGCCTCCTCCACAACCTCTGGAGCCATACTTCCACTCCCTGTCAGCTGTTCCTCCTCTCCCTCAGAGTCAATCTCCACCAGGGGAGTGACATGGGGAGATCAGAAAATGCAATGTCTGTTCTTCCCCATTTCTGACCTTGTACGTAATTACTCTCTAAGCAGAAAGAGCTGAGTGGGATAAATGAATTGTAGAACCATGCAACTCCATTGGAGGGCCTCTAATACAACAAACTGGCCTCTTTATTTTGTTAAAGTTTTGTGGGGTGTGGGGGACGTAATGCCGACAGCATTTTTTTTTGTTTTTTTTAGAGTTAGCTTGTAGAGGAGGCATGCATGTATTTAATTCTTCATCCCTGTTGCTAGGAAAGACTGAGTGTTGAACTAATTAACCCATTACTTGCAGGGTGGGTGAGATCTCTTGCCACGGTTGTTCCTGCATGTTTTTTAAATGCCAAGGATCTTCAATCAGCTAAGCCATTGATTAGAATTTTGCAATTATAATGAGGAAATGAAGCAGACGGAAGCCCTGAAAATTTACTGTTTAAATAAAATTTAAAAAAAAACATGTCAAACCAGGTCTTTGAAAACAATCAATGTTAACTCTTCCTTTGCCTCCTCCCACCAAACTGGCAAGAAAAATAAAACCAGGAGTTAATTTCCTTGAGGAGATTGCTGGTTTGTTTTAGGTGCAAATCAGGAATTGTATAGTGTGGGTTCCCTAGTTCATTCCAAATTTACACACACACACAAACACCCAACACACACAAATTCTCATAAAGCTTCTGCATAATCTTCAGTACTCCAGTGGTGAGTTTCCATTTTTTTTCCTACTGGTTCTAAAAGCGTGCTTTGTGCACACACGCAGGGATCAAAGACCGCCTTCTGTGTCAACACTAGTGAGATGTGCTGTTTCTTAGCTCAGCTAAGGTGTGGCCATCTGCTAAGCTGCGCAAATCAGCTGAGCTAAAAAACAAAGGAATATAGGAGAGGTAATGGCGGGTGCGGATGGGCGGGCCAACCAGAGATGGTATTTCCTGGTTCTCTGAACTACTCAAAATGTCTGGTACCGGTAGGCCAGAACTGGTCTGAACTGGCTGAACACCATCTCTGAAGTAAACTTCCACTTACAACCATCCATTTAGTGACCATTTGAAGCCCTGAAAAAAGTGACTTGTGACAGTTTTTCACACTTATGACCACTGCAGCATCCCTGTGATCGCATGCAGGGGTGGGATTCTACCGGTTCGCACCTATTCTCTAGAACCGGTTGTTAACATTCTAAGCAGTTCGGAGAACCAGTTGTTAGAAGAAATTACTGGACTAATCCTGTAAAGAAAGCAGGAAGGAAACATTCTGGTGTTGCTTACAGAAACTGCCTCTCTGTTAACCCTTATTACATTCTTGGCAGGACTAGACTTCCTATCTCTGGAACTTCTCTGGAGTTTTTTTCCCCTCCTTTGCTGGTACTTTGCTTGTGTGGGGTGACCATTCAAAGTTACAATGGCACTGAAAAAGGTGATTTATGACCATTTTTCACACTTACGACTGTTGCAGCATCCCCTCAGTCATGAGAGGCCAGGCGAGGAGATGAGTTCCTCGATGTGACTGATGTTGAGTTGGCCACGCCCAGCCAGTAACACGACCAACAAGCTGTCTCCACCCAGTCACATGACCACCAAGCCACGCCCACCAAGTAAGCCATGCCCACAGAACCGGTTGTTAAAAAATTTGAATCCCAAATTGCATGATCAAAATTCAGGTGCTTGGCAACTGATTTCTATTTACGATGGTGTCCTGGGGTCATTTGATCTCCTTTTGTGACCTTCTGACAAAGCAAACTCAATGGGGAAGCAGATTCGCCTAACAAATGTGGCAAAACTTTCTTAATAACTGTTTTGCTTACCAGCAAAAATTTGGGCTTCGATTGTAGTCGTAGTTCAAGGAATATCTGCAATCCAATGATGGCATGAACGGTTCAAATGACTTGTTGACTTCAAAAAATGAACCAAATTATGTTTCTCTCTTACTACTTGGCAGCTTTCGGTGCAGGCATGAAGAGTCCGTCAAAAAAATGCTTGGCCAGGAATTTGTAACAGCAACGTTAGCCAAATTTTAAACTCTGAGTCTTAGCAAGGGCAGAAAAACAGAAAGGAAAAATCAGCGATATTCCTTTTGTATCAAGTTAATTGGCGTGCATGAGATTTGTGGGGGAATTCAGGAGTCTATGTTCAATATGCAAATAAAATGCCACCAACATCACAACTTGTATATTAAACACTCTTGGCTCTTTTTCAAATAAAGAGTATCTAGAATGACTTGATCTGCACTGCAGCTAGGCATAAAAAAGGGAATGAACTCTCCAGCCATCCTGTTTTGCTTTCAAAGAAAGTTTGTGTATGTTTTTATTTTAATCTACATACCACTGAAAAATTGGAACATTTTTGTGATTAAGAGCTTTATTTAGTGGTCTAACAACAATTATCATAATCACCCAGGTTACAAAGAAACAGACAGACAGCCAACATCTATCTATGTGTTGAAAAGATTCACTGGTTTCAGGAGAGAAATTCAGGATTTGAGTCTGTCTGTCTGTCTGTCTGTCTGTCTGTCTGTCTGTCTGTCTGTCTGTCTATCTATCTATCTATCTCTCTATCTCTCTATCTCTATCTCTCTATCTCTCTATCCATTCTATCTATCTATCTATCTATCTATCTATCTATCTATCTATCTATCT
>NW_020769320.1:14569677-14581106 GCF_900518735.1 Pseudonaja textilis | reverse complement strand
AGACAGACAGACAGACAGACAGACAGACAGACAGACCAAGTACCAAGATAGTTAGATAGATAGATAGATAGATAGATAGATAGATGATAGATAGATAGATAGATAGATAGATAGATAGATAGATAGATAGATAGATAAAAACAGTCAAGCATGCTTTCTGTGGTTTTGGACACAAGCAAAAACCACAGGTTAATGGTTTCCTTAGGGACTTTCTATGACCTTGAAGGCCCACCGAGGCCTGAACTTTTAATTGTGCCACCTCAAAATAAATTCCTTCAGGGCAATCACCAAATCCATCGGATTTCTGTTGAACAGTTTCTCAATACTACCTTTAGAAACTAAGCACAAAAAAAAAATAGCAACATAATAACAGAATAATTACCACCATAAATTGTATGCCTATCTGGTATTTTCTATTTAACAGAATAACAGAGTTGGAAGGGACCTTGGAGGTCTTCTAGCCAACCCCCCACCTAGGCAAGAACCCTACACTATTTCAGACAAATGGTTGTCCAATCTCTTATTAAAAACCTCCAGTGTTGGAGCATTTACTTCTGGAGGCAAGCCATTCCACTGATTAATTGTTTTTACTGTCAGGAAATATCTAGGCTGCTTCTCTCCTTGATTAGTTTCCATCTATTTCTTCTTGTCCAGTGGTGAGATTCATTTTTTTTTTTTTACTACTGGTTCTGTGGCTGTGGCTTGGTGGGCATGGCAGGGGAAGGATACTGTAAAATCCCCATTTCCTCCCCACTCCTGGGGGAAGGTTATTGCAAAATCCCATTCTTTCCCCACCCCATTAACCTGCTTTCCAGCTCCGTTCTCCTGTGCACGGCAACCAAAGAAGACCCAGCTGATCAGCTGGGACTCGGGAGGCAGAGAAGAGATGGGGACAGGGCCAGTCAGGGGTGGTATTTGCTGGTTCTCCGAACTACTCAAAATTGCCGCTACTGGTTCTCCAGAACTGGTCAGAACCTGCTGAAGACCACATCTGTTCTTGTCCTGCCTTCTAGGCAATCTGACTTCTGACATGGATGAAATGAAGTCTACAACAGGGGTCTTCAAACTTGACAGCTTTAAGACTTGTGGACTTCAACTCCCAGAATTCCTCCCACAGTCATGTTAGCTCAGGAATTCTGGGAGCTGAAGTCCACAAGTCTTAAAGCTGCCAAGTTTGAAGACCCTTGGTTTAAATATTGGAAGAAACCAATTCAAAATTGGTACGGCCAATTTTATCCCAACTACCGGTAGTTAATCTACAATGATTCGATCTTCAGTAGTATCAAAATCTACTTGGAAGTCCAGAAAAACAAAGAGTGATAATTTCAGCATCCCTGTCCTGTCTCTAGATAGTCTGCATTCATAATGCATTTCGCCTTGACATTTCTGCTAATGATTGAAGATGAAAATATATGGTCCAGATAACATTTCCTTTCCATATTCATTGCAAACAAGGATGCTAGTATTTTACTAACCCCAGCATTAAATTCAGAGCTGGTTTTTTTTAAATGCACCCTTTCCCTCCCCATTCCATATCATTAAAGCACATTGCACAGATGGTCCCCAATATCTAATTAATAAAACATGACAGGGTGTGAATGATCATGTAATCATTCATGTTTATGCACAGTATTCAGGTCATTAAATCCCTGCTTTTAAATCAAAATATCTCTGTATGATTTCTGGGAAGCTTCTGTTTAAAAATTCTGGCTGCCTCCGTAAACCCTGAGCTTAACTAATCAGGGAAGAAGCTTCTGTTGACTTTAAAACGTTTCCTGACAGTGGGAGAAATATAAGCCATCTTCAGTAAAAGTACCCCACATTTGTAGAGTTTAATTGCAAGAATCACTCAAGTGCTTCATGTTTTTGTTAGTTTATGACTCATGCCCCCACCCACACACACCCCATCCTCTTGTGACAGTTGTCCCATTTGACATTATAAAACAATATGGCATCAGAGAAAAATAAGCTAGAGGTCTCAGCACAAATAAAGAAAGTGTAATTATATGTGTCAATAAAGTGGGAACATTGGAACTTCTTTTGAGCTGCCTGACATATTGGGAGAAGTTTACTCTTTGGAACCATAGGAATAAGCCAATATTAAATAATCCATACCCATCTCAGTTCTTTGGCCTCTCTCCTTTTAACATTGCTGGGAAGAAAAATTCCTGTTGTACCTAATAAACAGACCGCTGTTCACAAGGGATCCATTAGGTGAAAACCGTTTTCTGGTTTTCAGAAGTTTCCCTCCTCCCTCTCATTCTTAGAATGCATCAGAATTTCTTTAGAATGGCTTATCCTTTTAAAGTTACATTTTGGAATGGCAGATGAGCAGCACTGCTATTGTTGACTCTACAGTGACTTATCTTTTTATTGTAAAACCAAACTAGTGGTCCTTGGTGCTTTATGATGATTTCTTTTGGGATGTAATCAGGATGTAAGGAGCCAAGAATGCTGCAAACCAATGCAGTTATGGCTGCCCAATGAAAGATGCCTATTTGAATCACTTCACAACAACAACAACAGCAATAATAACAACAACAATACAGTAAGCACATCCTGAGAATTTCACCATGGTTCACTATCCTTTGAAAAAAGCAATCTTTTTCCCATTAAATTGCCTGATAACGGTTGAAAAAAAAACCCACTCTAAATTTATTTTCTCTCAATATTTTCTCTAGTTCTTTGGTCAACTTATTTACAAGGTTGAACATGCTTTGAAAATGATTTGGAAGAGGCATTTTGCAAGACACAAGCACTTTTTTTTAATGCAACCATGTCTCGCATCAGACTTCTGCATGAAATTGAAAAAAGATATGGCTGCTTTAATGAATCATATTAACCCAGTGACCGTTTTAATGAACTGCCTTGAGGATAATAACTGGATTAATCACACGAAAGATGTTGCTGCTTTAATGAACAGCAGGAAGGGATAGGGTTTGCTGCACTGGTGGGCTGCTACTGGTTCACCCCACCTATCCACCCCTACCCTTTCCTGTCCTATTGCCATGGTTCAGCTGTTTCAGAGCTGACATAGAAGGTAAGTTTTTAAGCTTAAAATGGGCAATTTTTGAATGCTGAGAACGAACACACACACCAAGTGTGTGCTCACCAAACCAGTTGCTAAACTGGTTGCAGCCCACCACTGGTTTGCTGTCTGAACTGTACTTGAACTCCAGCCCAATTCTGCCTTTATGAATGGTCAGCTTAAAGCTACAACAGAAATACTTGAAATACAAAATATTGTTGGACATTCAGCTGGGCTAAAATGTGTTTTTATGCGCTTTAGTTTTCCTAATGCCCTTTGTACATTTGATAAATGTTCTTCTTAAACAATGAAAGGAAAAAAATTTTTTTCCCCAATTCCAAGTGTTAATTTATGCATCGAGGCTTAAAAATGTATACAAGCAACAGTCATGTGGTGTACCGAACTAAATAACTGCTCCACATAAACGTTGTCTAGCAACCTGGCAAACTTAAATATATATTTTTTTTAAAAAAAATCGATTCCACCTGAGTTTCTTGCATAGCATCTCAAATGCATATGCTGCTTTTCTGCTCTACCAGACAACAATGTTGGGAAGCTCATTTATTTTGAATCTGTGGGCGCATGAAATAAATTTCAGAAAAAAATAATAAGCTAATTTTTTAATTCACTGAATCTGGTCTGCTTTGATATTGCATTTAGAGGTCAGCCACATTCCAATTCTGGTTCAACCTGCATTCTTCTGCTCTGTCAGTTCATTTCCCCCCCCTGCTGCATTGCATATAACCGATGATCTAATTTTAAATGCTTTCATCTATTTGTGCATTCTCTTCTTCTGCTTCCCTCGTAAACATTTTGCAGCAATTTAGAAAGTGAAATAATAGTTCGGTGACAGATTTTTGAGAATGGCTGAGCACCAACTTACAACTGAACCCCTAAACATGTTTCATCTTCCAAACGGCACACGGCACAAAGTTTTATACCTTTTTAATGGAAACATCATTGAATTCCCTACCTTTTTAATTATTTTAATTAAACAGCATATGTCTTATGAGGATGGCAGTAATACCATAAGAGATCGGGATGTAATGGATGAAATATGGTAAAATGTTATTCTTAGACCTCTTACTAAACATTAATTACACATTTATTTAATCAATTAAGCATGAAAGTGACATTATCATCGGGGACATGATGTGTTATTGGAGTGGAATTTAATTAATGAAGGTCAAGAAATTATTTCCCAATAGCTCAGATACTTGGATGATGCATGGAGTATTTATTATGAGGGATCAAAACTAATTGTGTGGTTAGATCCACCCCTTAACTCAGCCTTTGGGTAAATAACCTTCAGTACAAGGCTGAATACAAATTGACTCCTACCTATTAGGCAGTGAACTCACAAAATTGTTTTTTCATATTGTTACTTAATAATATTTTGTTGTTGTTAGTCACAAAGTCGTGTCTGACCCATTGCAACCCCATGTTCCTTCAGGCCTTCCTGTCTTCTACCATCTTCTGGAGTCCATTTAAGCTCACGCCTACTGCTTCAGTGACTCCATCCAGCCACCTCCTTCTCTGCCGTCCCCTTCTTCTTCTATTGCCCTCAATCATTCCCAGCATTAGGCTCTTCTCCAGTGAGTCTTCCTTCTCATGAGGTGGCCAAAGTATTTGAGTCTCATTTTCAGGATATGGCCTTCTAAATATATCTAACTGCAAACACTGCAAAAACCTCAGAGAAATCAGTGAAGGTGTTATAAGGTGCAAACCATGCTGGCTTAATTCTATAGAGATAAAGATTACCCATATCCAGAAGGACAAATGTATGAGACTCACTCTTTTAAACTTTTAAATAATTTAGCATAGTTGTTTTTTTTTTAAAAAAAACTTTCTTTAATCCTGTCACATGTCCACATACACAGGGCTGGTATTTGGTGTCAATGGCTATGAAAGCTTCAGTGTTTCTAAAGTTTTTTCCTTAGTAAGGAATCTGCAAATTGATTTATAAACTAGCTTCTATACCTAGGCAACGTTGGAACATTGGTCTACAAATGATCTATAATATATTTGCTTCTGTTACTAACTTCCAGAAGTTATGTAGGTTGTTAAAAGACTATTAAAATAAAATGAAAATAAAATTCTGAGATGAACAAGAACAGCTTTACTAAAGAAAGGCTACAAAGTCATTCAAATATAGGCATACAGAATATATTTTTTAACATCTTGGATAACTTTTTGATGACTTTTCAAGTAAGTGATGAAGACTGGAAAGTTATTGTCATACGGCAGAGCCAGTTATCCAGACAAATTTCAGATTTTGGACAAACATTCTTTTATTTTTTTATTTTTGGGGGGTCTAATGACTACATGGTAATTCTAAACAGAGTGGATTATTTCTGTTTTTGTTTTTCCCAGTGGAAAATTCTGACCCTCATCTTCCTTGTTTCAGTATGGGTGTGCTGGTATGTTTTATATATAGAATATATCAAGATCAGGTTTGGGGATGGGCAAAACAACAGAGACATAGAATTGATTCAATTGAGAAAGCAGAACTTTTCTACGCAGAATTTTTTGGAAGGAGAGAGGAAGAGATAGAAAAAGTGGTCTCACTAATTGAATTCCAAGAGGACCAAATGGGGACTGAAAAAGAGGAAGGCGCAGTAGGTGGACAGGTGGAGATCAAAGAACAACGTGAACCAAGATCTACGAGACCTGCCAAACCTAACTACAAGATATAACCATGGAAGAGAAAAAACTGATTACAATGAATATAAATGGACTTAATTCAGCTGTTAAAAGAAGGAAAATTTTTCACAAATTAGAGAAACTAAAATTTGATATAATTTGCTTACAAGAAGTACATATCAAAAAACAATATGAACAATTGTTGGTACAGCCAAAATTAGGGAAAATATTTACTTCTTTGATGCAATGTAAGAAAAGAGGAGTGGTTTTATACATTAAAGAGGCTATCCCAGCAAAATTGATTTATACTGATGAAGATGGAAGAGTATTAATGGTGGAAATAATGGATAATAATATGAAAACACCCCTGATTGCAATTTATGCTCCGAATGATAAACAAGAAGAATTCTACAAAAAATTACACATGAAAATAATTGGACTGGACTATGTCAATATAGTTATGATGGGAGATTTTAATGGAATTGTGGACAATAAACTGGACTATACAGCAACAATAACAAAGCAAAACAGAAAGATCCTCCCTAAATCCTTTTTTAAAATGACAGATGAATTAAATTTAAAAGATATATGGAGGGAAAGAAATGCTAAAACCAAGCAATATACTTTTTATTCAAATAGACATTTATCATGGTCCAGATTAGATATGATATGGATCTCAACAGAACTAATATCTAACGTTCAAGAAACAAACATTGAAACAAGTACTTGGGCAGACCATAATCCAATGACAATTAAATAGAAAGGACAAAAAAAAATCGAGATGGACGTTAAATAATACTATTTTAAAGGGAAAAGATTTTACACAATGGATGGAGAAAGAATTGGGCTTTTTCTTTAGAGAAAATAAAAAAGAAGATACTTCAATTCAGAATGTCTGGGACACAATGAAGGCATATGCTAGAGACTTGATAATAGACTATATAAGAAAAAAGAATATCAGGAAAAGGCAAGTCACTAAAGTTTTAGAAGATGAGTATAAAAGACTTGAAAAAGAACTACAGAAAATGCCACAGAAAAAAGACATTAAACTAAAACTGGACATAATCAAACTTAAAATGGGCCAAATAGAGAAAGAAGAATTGGCACAGAAAATTAGAAGTGCTAAACAGAACTATTTTGAAGATGCAAATAAACCAGGTAGATGGTTAGCATACAAATTGAGAAAGGAGAAAGAATCAAGGAAAATATCACAATTAATAGATGACCAAGGCCAGGTTTGCTATGGTAATAAGGAGAAAAAGGAAATTATTCAAGATTTTTATGGGCAACTATATAACCAAGAGAATATTGATGAGGAAAAAGTCAAACAGTATCTACAGAATGCTAATCTACCCAGTATACCTAAAGAGACTGAAAAAATGTTAGAAAGTAATATAACAATGATGGAATTAACTGAAGCACTTAAGAAGCAAAATAACGGGAAAGCACCAGGTCCAGATGGGCTTCCGGCAGAATTTTATAAAACACTACAAGAATCATTGAGCATTCCACTGCTAGAAGTCATGAATGAAGCTATGTTAAAGAAGATGATACGTAAAACGTGGTCAGAAGCTTATATTACACTTATTCCAAAAGAAGAGGCTGATCCATTGCAAATTAAGAATTATAGACTTATTTCTTTACTAAATGCAGACTATAAAATCTTTGCTTCAATTTTGGCAGAAAGACTTAAAAAATACTTAAATAACTTTATTCATCCAGATCAAAATGGATTTCTGCCAAAGAGACAAATCAAAGACAATATGAGAGTAATCCTGGACACTTTGGAATAATATCATCTTCCTTGTTTCAGTATGAGTGTGCTGGTATGTTTTATATATAGAATATATCAAGACCAGGTTTGAGGATGGGCAAAATATAAGGTATAGTCTCTCCCATCATATCTCAGGATTTGAATTATTATTTCTGCACCAGTCTTAGACAGGAAATTAACTGCTTTTGAAAGCTTGAGAAACAGGGAAATACTTTGCAAAATACTATAAACTTGGAACTTTTACACATACTTCCATTGTTTTTTTTTTAATGACTCTCTGCTTCCCCTGTCCCTCAGACAGTTATGAGCAGAAGAATTAAAAAAATTCTGATCTGGCAAATGTAACAGGTAAATTAGATGCTAAAGTATCAAATTGTTGAGATTTATGTAACCTAACCGCTTTCCCATCTCACTTATTATAATTTCTGTGAGGGAACCTTGTTCAACGGGTGTCTTTGGGAAAGTTTGAAGCCAGCTGTGCTTACCTACACAATTATGGAAAGACAAAAATAAAATGGGACTCAAGGACTGCCTTTTAAACTTGGCCTGAGACAATAGTGATATGGAGGACTCAGACTGGAATGGGACAACTCACCATGGCCAACTCAATGTGGCCAACTCAACGTGACCAACTCAACATGGCCTTCTTGCCACGGGACAACTTGTTCAACAAATACAAAAGTTAAATAAATGTTGACAGATAAATAATAATAAAATAATAATAAATAAATAATAAAAATAATAAAATAGTGTCAATCCAGAAATGCAAGGGTTGCAATAATTTTAATGAAAATATGGTCATTGGTGATAAAAGTAAGTGAGTGAAACCATTAGAATAGAATAACGAAGTTGGAAAGGACCTTGGAGATCTTCTAGTCCAACCCCCTGCCTAGGCAGGAAAGCCTACACCACTTCAGACAAATGGTTATACAATCTCTTCTTTAAAATTTCCAGTGTTGGAGCATTCACAACTTCTGGAGGCAAGTTGGTCCACTGATTAATTGTTCTAACTGTCAGGAAATTTCTCCTTAGTTTTAAGTTGCTTCCCTCCTTGATTAGTTTCCACCCATTGCTTCTTCTCCTGCCTTCAGTTGCTTTGGAGAATAGCTTGACTCCTTCTTTGTGGCAGCCCCTGAGATATTGGACCACTGTTATCATATCACCCCTAGTTCTTCTTTTCATTAAACTAGACATACCCAGTTCCTGCAATCATTCTTTGTCTGTTTTATCTTCCAGTCCCCTAATCATCTTTGTTGCTCTTCTCTGCACTCTTTCTGGAGTCTCAACATCTGTTTACATTGTGGCAACCAAAACTGAATGCAGTATTCCAAGTGTGGCCTTACCAAGGCATTATAAAGTGGTATTAACACTTCACTTGATCTTGATTCTATCCCTTTGTTTTAATTAATTATTAAAACTGCATGGAATTGTTCCATGGTGAGTTGCCCTGCAGCATATTGGCTGCGGCAAGTTGGCCATGGCAACTTGTCTTAGACCCAAGTCAGACCATTAAAATAGACAATGATAATTGATATATACTAGTATTCCTTATGAAGCATAGGTAGGCATGCCTGAACAGGATTCTGTTCAAGTCCTAATAATGCATCCTTGGAAGGCAGGCAAATAGGACACAAACATAAATAGGGAACATTTTCCCCACTTTTTCAGATACACAATATGAACAGCAGGTGGTCTGTATGAATAATATATGAAGTTGATATATTTTAACAATAGTGTAGGCCCTTCTCCATTAATCTAGTCTTTATAATAGGCCTGTAGATGTCTTTGCATCCCTAAAGAAATTTATGTTCTGATGAAAAATGCAAAACCAAAGCTGTGTGAAGGGACTTACACAGGATCTTATTTCTCCTTGCTCTTTTCCTAGTTATCTCAAGGTCACTGTGTTACAATAACAGTTGGTTGCTTGGTACTTTCTTCATATCAAGGTTGTTTTGTTTTTATTTTAAATAATGCGCTTGAAATTTTCCATGCTTTGCAAGTTACTTTTCTTCTCTCTTTATGTTGTGGATGTATAACATGTAAAGCAATTCCCTTTACATTCAGACCATCATTTAATGTATGAATGCTTGGTCTGCTTTCATCAATGTTTTATAGAAGCTTGATGCTTTGCCCTTGGATTGGGTGAAAGAAAACTGTTCCTTATTGTGACTTGGAAGTAACCTGCTCAAACAGTAATTGGACCCTCTTTAAGTCATTGGATACCAAGTTATTGGTATCATTGGACTTCAAGTCATTGGTTGGGTTTCCCATCGCACTTTGGATCTCTTATGTGATTCCTTCTTTCTAGTAATCTGAATCTATTCCTTGATTAACCATCATATTTTTAACACGACAGAAACTCCTCCTCCTCCTCCTCCTCCTCCTCCTCCTCCTCCTCTTCTCCTCCTCCTCCTCCTCCTCCTCCTCCTCCTCCTCCTCCTCCTCCTCCTCCTCCTTCTTCTTCTTCTTCTTCTATTTTTTTAATGTACACTGAGAGCATATGCACCAAGACAAATTCCTTGTGTTTCTATCACACTTGGCCAATAAAAAATTCATTCATTCATTCATTCATTCATCCTCCTCCTCTTCCCACTCCCATCCTCCTCCACCACCACCTCCTTCTGCTCCTCTTCCTCCTCCTCCTCTCCCATGTGGTTCATTGCAAAACTTTATTAAAACAACTGTACCTTTACACTGAAGACAAGACAGTAAAGAATAGTTGAAATTTTCAACCACTGGGGGGGTCAAAAAATTGACATAGACTTCATGACTTTCAGTAATTCTGTTATTTTATCCTGGTAGAGTAGATAAGAAGACAAGACTGGAGAAGTGAAGTAAGTTTCCAAGTGAGAAAGAGAATGAAGAACACCCTTCTTAAATAGACTGTATAACATACTTACTAGCATAGCAAAAATATTCTATATATGAAAAACAGTTAAAAAAATAGATTAGGATGAGGAGGAGGATGTGGTGATATTACACTACTAATGTTTTCATTTTTATATCAATATTCCTAAACAGGTCGTGTTTAGGACATTTCAAATTTAAGTCTGTTAAATATTTATATTTTTTATATACAGTGGAACCTCGGGTCGCGACAGTAATCCATTCCAGGACTATGGTCGCAACCTGATTTGGTTGTGACCAGAAGCACAACCTTCTGTGCATGCGTGGACCAAAAAAACCCAACAAAAATGGGTGCCAAAGGGGAAATCACCTCAGCGATTTTCAGGTAGGTTTGGTCACCACCCGACGATCTGTTTATGACCAGAAGCAGAACAGAGCAAAAATTCTGGTCGTCACTCGAATTGGTCATGAACAGAAGCATTGGCAACCCGAGGTTCCACTGTACTCTTCAAAATGAGCTGACAAAATCATACTGTCTTGATGACTTCTAAAACAGGTAGACTGCTTGAGATCCACAGAATAGATATCAAGTGAGAGATACTTAGCTTTACACTGATTTATTTTGAGGTTCAGAGTTCAGCTGCTGGGAAGAATGCCAATTAAAATGTTGATCAGGTTAAGATACTGTGAAAACACAGATTTCAAACTTCCTTGGTTGAATGCTTTCTTGAGATGATAAAATAGATGGAGCAGTTGCTGATAAAAAGATTATAGTTGGTTGTAAGGAACACATCTTTATTTCAAAGCTGATTAGAAGAACTTTTCCTGAACATAATATCAGGCAATAGAGATTGACCAAAAACAAACGTGAAAAAATCTGAATGGGTCATTTTACTGCATTCCTATAATACCACAGCAAGCATTGAAATAACAAACTTTTTTTTTCTGGAGTAAGTTTTATATATCCAAGTGCTTTGCAATGGAAAACGATCTTAAAATTGCTGTTTTTCAAAGAAATTTAGACATTTTATAATAATCAAGAATAGAATAGAATGGAATGGAATGGAATGGAATGGAATAGAATAGAATAGAATAGAATAGAATAGAATAGAATAGAATAGAATAGAATAGAATAGA
>NW_020769320.1:14551422-14564419 GCF_900518735.1 Pseudonaja textilis | reverse complement strand
TCTATCTATCTATCTATCTATCTATCTATCTATCTATCTATCTATCTATCTATTTCTGTAGAACAACTTCAGATATCCCGTCATTATAAGCACATAGTCACTTGCTGAACTCTAGAACTCTCTGAGATCAATGATCTTTCTTCCTTTCCTAGAATCGATTTGGGTCAAAAAGAGCATTTTTGGATGCTGAGCAAATTACCCCCAAAACCTGTTAAAACTTTGGTGAAGTTTATTTATTAACAGTGGCTGTTTACTTGTCATGGCTAATAATCAAATCTTGTTACAGAAACTGAGCTAGCGTTAAGCCCTTACCTCTCTCCCTGTCTAGTTAGGGAGAGCAGCCCACAACTCCTTGATGATTGTCATAAGTGATGTAAGATCCTGGTTGAATTTCTTTCTTTCTTTTTTGGTTATTCCTCCTCCATGCGTCCTTTCAGGCCATTTCATGTTGCCTGGACATGGTTTCATTAGCGCTCATTATAAGTTGTTCTGTTCCCCAGTTGTAATTTGATAGAGGAAGTACAGAGGCCTTTTCCTGATTTCCTGATTCCATTTTGACATGCCAAGCACATTTCTATGGAAAATATATAACGAGGGTTATTATTTTAATCGGAAAGCTTGTCCGCCCCCACTGCAACCCCTCCCTCAATGAATGAAGGGCACGACTTTCTGCTTGTCATCTATCAGCTCTGTATAACTAGCGCTTGCAATGCTAAACTGCCAGCTTGGTTTTAGCAAAAGATAAAGACATTTATATAATCAAGAGCTTTTCTTTTTCAGTGTTGGTTTTCTCCCATCTCAAGGAAAATCTGTCTGTCTGTTTGTCATTCTCTAACCAATTTTAGCACCCTCATAAGGTACATCACATTACTCTGGTTAAAACATAGTTACAGAAACAAAACTTTCACATCAAATTTTGTTAGGTCAGCAAGTTGGTTAATGTGCTGTTTTCTTCTGGTTAAATTGCAAGTAAACCCAAATTTCTTTTCTATCTTCCCAAATGTTTTCTAAGCTCAAAGTGACACAGATCTATATGATATTATTACAAAACAGATTATCCAGTTCTAGTCACAAAGCAAGACTTGTTCACGTTTCCTTTCAGATGTTGCCATTATTATTTTTAACCACACTTTAAAAGTCTCCTAAACAGTCCTTATGTAGTAGTATGATCAATGGAATCAAGGTTTGAGTAAATTTGATAAACTTGAATGTGAAAACAAAATTAAAATGCTTAAGCATTTCCTACGCAACCTGGATTGTCCAAGTTATTAAACCATCTTCAGGCATGAGATTTCCTGGGAAGTTTCTTTCAGCGAACACTTATTTAATCATTTGTCCTGCCTGAAAACCTCTTAGTGCCCAAGTCCAGAAGACAAAAACAGGCAATTTGTACAATGTTTACAGTTGAATAAACTGAAAATCTGAGAAAAATCTAAAGAAGGACAAGACAGTTCTGGTCATCATAACCCCGAAAAATGCTGAAGCACTAAAAAGAGCACAGAGAAGACCCACAAAGAGGTTAAGGGGTCTTATTTTTGATGGTTAGAAGCTTGTTGTTGGAAATGCTAGGATATACTACTGTGTAAAAGTAAAAAGTTGAGATTGTATGGTAATTATCTTCTACTGTGCTAAAGAGAATTGAAAGTCAATGCCTTTTTCTTTCTTTTTCCCTCTCTACCCCATATTATTTTTTCTTTCCTTCTTTCCCCTTCCTAATTTTTTGTTACTTTTTATTTCCCTTTGTATTTTATATTTCCATAAGCTGATAAACATATATGATAAAGGGTCTGGAGGCTAAATGGTATGCTGAATGTTGAGGGAGCTAGGTATGTCTAGTCTATCAAAGAAAAGGATTAAAGGCAGTGGTGGATTCTGCTGGTTCAGACTGGTTCGGGCAAACCGCTATCTCTGACGATCAACTGGCCCCACCCACCCAGGCCACCTTCTCCTGTCCTTCATTTCTCATCTCAACTGTGCAGCACAGCAGATTCCATCCCCCTCTCTGTTCTATTTCCATTGCTGACTTGGAAGGTAAGCAGCGGAGCTTCTAAATGCCCCATTTTCAGCACCGTGTGCAAGCGTGCCCTAACCGAACTGGTTGTTAGATCAGCAGCATCCCACCACCGATTAAAGGATATGAGAGCTGTCTTCATATACTTAAGCGGCTGTCACAGAAAATTTATCAAAGATAAATCAGCTAAATGCTAGAAGTGCCACCAGACACCTGGTGGAACATATTATCATACGTGGTAGTTTTGCATGGAAACTAAAAGATGCTGGACAAAAATACACACATAGTTGGAAAAAATTGATAAAACAACACATAGATTTGAAACCTAAAATATTTTTTATTAGGAACGGTACCTGGAGGTTACAGTAAAGAAAAAACATATTTAATTATACATATATTAATAGCAGACAGAATTGTATTTTCTCAGAATTGGAAAAAGGATAAAATATCGATAGAGGGAAAAGTAATTGAGAAAATATTTGAATGTGCAGAGGTGAATAGATTAACATTGGTAATCAAAGAAAAAGAAGAAATGGAGTATTATATGGTATGGGGTTTATTTTATCAATGGTTGGAAAATAAAACAAATTAAAATGGACCAGATGAACATATAGAGCAATAAGTTAAGATTGTTTAAAAAAAATAAATATATTAAATAATAGCTATAAGGAAATGTGATTATTGTTATATTGGTAAGAAAAGTATTAATTATAATGGTAAGCACAAGATATATGTACCCAGTTGACACACTGTTGAAGTGAAATGGAATTATTGTAAAATATACAGTAAAATAAAAAAATAATAATTAAAAGAAAGAGAAAGCAGTAGGTAGAACTTTGTTAGATGGAGGTCCAACTTGGAACTAAGAAGGAATTTCCTGACAGAACAACTACTCAATTGAACAGCTTGCCTCTCAGAGTTGCAGGTGTTCCATCGCTGGAGGTTTTCAAGAAACGATTGGACAACCATCTGTCTGGAGTGCAATAATTCATGCCTCAAGTTGGACGAGAAGACCTCCAAGACCCCTTTTTCTGCCCTGTGATTCTATGAGAGAGATACATTTTAAAGATTGGCATGAAATCATAGACTCCCGTTGTTTTATATTTGAAAATAAATAAACAAAATTTGTCACAACAGGGTGTCGCTTTTAAGGACAAGGCAGGAAATTCAAGCCCGCATTTATCTGGGGAATCTATTTGGTCGTCTTGGGCCAGTTGCTCCTTTCCACCCCAACCTATGCAGATGGTTTGTGTATATGGCCACCCAAGGCCTCCCCAACTCACTGAAAGCCTCATGCTCCCCACAATTGCTTTCCCCAAACTCAACCTGCCACACTGGATCACTTATTATGCAAGTAGTCTTCTCTCCAGCCATTCAGGTGTGTGTGCCCCTCTGCACCTCCATTTAGGTCTGCAGAGGGCTTATCTGTCACTTTGCAGGCCAAAATGAAGGTTCAGAGGGATGGGACAACCCCCGCCCTTCTGATGGCCTGTTTAGGCCTGTGCAGTGCTGGCCAAGTTCTGCACAGGTCTAAACAGAATGTCAGAGGGTTGGCCCACTATCCCGAACCTCCATTTTGGCCAGCAAAGTGCAGGATGAATGTTGCAGACCCTCTGTGGTTGTTCATAAGGGCAAACAACTGCCGTGGTGCTGCAAGATTTGTAGTTTCGGGACTTGTTTGTAAACACTAGAGGCCACTGATCATGTAACTTTGAACTTTCGCTAAGGGAACATTCGTAATCCGGGGATTGCCTGTATTCACCTTTGTCTGTGATCAACAAAATCATTGACAGTTAAACACAAAAAAACAGCTTTATTTGGAAAGCATTAATCCTCAAACATCATTGGCCTATCCCTGGTCACTGAGAAGGACTCAATAGATGGATAAAAATGCCAAATCCAACAGATCTAACATCTGGATGACTGTGTGACCATCAGCATCAACATAATTCCAAAATCATTCATCAAGCAGATTTTAATGGGCTAGAAGATCTGCTTCATGAAAAACTGATATAATGAAGAGTAAACATATATTTTATCCCATTCTCCAATGCCCATAAACTTTTTATCTGACTCCAAACCATTGACCTCACTGGCCTCCATTTCTCTCATTCTTCATGAATATGGTAATAGTTTGCTGAAAGCCTCAGTGAAGGAGTAAAATATTTATGTTTTGCTGATTCACATAGCTGTCATACACCAGTGGCCTTGCTTCCTAATACTCACCATGTTTCTCCTTGCCTTTTCTCAAAAACAAACCCAAGTTGTTCAAAATGACCTTTTCATTACTTTTAGTATGCAAAATGAAGATACTCATCTATTAGGGCTGATCCCAACAAATAAAAAAAAGAGATCAACTTTCTTAGACCTATGTACTGTATCTACTTATTATTGGAAGGTGTAGGAGGACTTCAAAAATTGCATATATTCATCAGTTCCCTCAAAGCTGACTGCCCCCTTGTATCTTTGAACGTGCAGAAGAACCAAAGGTGAAAACCTGAATGAATAAACTAACAGACGATCAAGAACTCAGTTGGATTTGACTTTCCAAAGTTAACTCAACCATATCAATGCAAAGCAAAGTAGAGAACAGAAGAATCTTCTCCAACCACTTCAAGTACCTTTAGGTTGTGTACAATCCCAATACTTTTCCTTGGTGGTAGCTCAGCTGTCTGGTATGAATATCATAATATGTAAACAGTTGGGCATTTACCTTTTGACTTGTCTTTAACATCACCTAGTTTTGCTGTATGGTTGTGTTAAGAATTTGCTATTTATTGTGGGTAACCCTGAAATGTTTTACATATCCAACAACTTAGATCTATGAATATCTACTCATTGGATTAAATGACTTTAGAATAGAATAAAATAAGCTGGAAGGGACCTTGGAGGTCTGCTCAAGCAGGACAACCTATACTCATTTAGATAAGACTCTTCTTAAAAACATCCAGTGATGGACCATCCACGATTTCTAGAGGCAAGCAGTTCCACTGGTCAATTGTCCTCACTGTTCGGATGTTTCTCCTTAATTCCAGGTTGCTTCTCTCTTTGATTACTTCCAACCATTGTTTCTTGTCCTGCCTTCTAGTGCTTTGGAGAATAATTTTACCTCCTCTTCTTTGTGGCAGCCCCTCAAATACTGGAATACTGCTATCATGTCAGCCCTAATTCTTCTTTTCTTTAGACTTGCCAAACTCAAACTCTGCAGCCATTCTTCATATGTTTTTGTCTCCAGGCCTTTGATCATCTTAGTTGCTCTTCTCTGATTTTTTTCCTCCAAAGTCTCAACATCTTTTTTTGTAGCATGGTGATCCAAATTGGTTGCAGTATTCCAGGTGTGGTCTTACTATGGTTTTATAAAGTGGTACTAATACTTCACATGATCTTAAGTCCACGCCTCTGTTTATACAATCCAGGATTGTATGATATTAGCTTTTTTTGGTTGCTGCTGCACACTGCTGGCTCATATTCAAGTGATCATCCACTAGGACTCAAAGGTGCCTCTCACCTTTACTGTTTTTGAGACTTTGAATTCACACAGTGTGATCATATTTCTATGAGATTCCCCACCATTTACAAACCATCATTGCTGTCTCACTTCAGCAATCTATCATATGTCCTGACGTCCTATACAAATATTTTTTATTGTGTACAACTTGTGACTGCAATTAAGCCCAACATTTCTGTTGCTAAGCGAAACATTTGTTAAATGAATTTTGCCCCATTTTACAATCTTTCTTGCCACAGTTGTGAATGAATGAATGAATGAATGAATGAATGAATGAATGAATGAATTCTTTATTGGCCAAGTGTGATCAGACACACAGGGAATTATCTTAGTGCATATGCTCTCAGTGTACATAAAAAGAAAAGATACATTCATCAAGAATCATAAGGTGTAACGCTTAATGATAGCATAGGGTATAAATAAGCAATCAAATCATACTAGCAAACAGTCAATTTAAATTGTAAGGATATAGTAACAAAGGAACAGTCATACAGTCACAAGTGAGAGGGAGTGGGTGATAAGGAGTGATGAGAAGATTAATAAGTAATAGTAGTGCAGATTTTGTTGGACAGTGTTGACGGAATTATTTGTTTAGCAGAGTGATGACGTTCAAGAAAAAAACTGTCCTTGTGTCTAGTTATTCTGGTGTGCAGTGCTCTATAGCATCGTTTTGAGGGTAGGAGTTGAAACAGTTTAAGTGAGGGGTCTGTAGATACTTTCACAGCCCTCTTTTTGACTCGTGAAGTATACAGGTGCTTGATTGAAGGCAGGTTGGTAGTAATTGTTTTTTCTGCAGTCCTAATTACTCTCTGAAGTCTCTGTCTGTCCTGTTGGGTTTCAGAACCAAACCAGACAGTTACCGAGGTGCAGATGACAGATTTAATAATTCCTCTGTAGAACTGTATCAGCAACTCCTTGGGCAGTTTGAGCCTTCTGAGTTGTTAAGTTAGTAACATGGTTGTTAAGTGAATCCAGCTTTCCCATTGCTTGTGATCACATGACCCTGGGACACTGCAACCGTCATAAATATAAGTCAGTTGCCAAGCATTCCAATGGCTACATGGATGCTGCAATGTTCATTAAGTGTGAAAAATCACTTTTGTCAGTGCTGTTCTAAGTTTAAACAGTCACTAAATGAACTGTTGTAAGACACCTGTACATGACTTATAGGCAACTCACCCAAAGGAACCAGGTTGTTTCTTTAAAATTGGGATACCAGTCCAATTGCTGATCAAAATTTCTTGAATTTTTTTTCTTGAATAATAAAATGCTACACAAATACTGCTCGTCAGATTGTTCATCTCTTATCAATCTATTATTCTCTTTAGAAGATGACCCCAGCTTTTAGTAGAGACCAAGCTTTTGAAATATCCTGATATTTATTTATTGATTTTATTTATTTAGCATATGGCGAATACATGGACTTAGTGGTTCAAATGTTAATAACCAGTCTACTCAGCCATTCAAGCACAGGGTGATCTAGGTTGAAAAAAAAACAGACATTGGGCCAGTGTAAGCTCTTGATGGACATTTGGACCCAATATGATGTTGTGGCCTGCCAGTTGCCAGCAGAGCTGGTAGCAGACTCAGACAATGAGGAGGTTGGGGAGGAATTTGGGCCAGTCCTGGAGTCTGGGTAAGGCTCTGATGGATGCTCTGCGTTGGAAGCAGAGATAGGGCCAGGGCTGCCTGACATTTCCCACCTGCCTTCAGAGTCGGAGATAAGTGGGGGGAAACAACAGCTGGAACCTGTTCCAGATGTGTGCATGTGCAGAGCTGTCAGGAGAGGAGAATAACTAAGGAACAGGGGCCAACTTGGGAAAAAAGGGACACATGGATCCTGGGGAATAAATAGAAGCAAAGGGGGAGTGGTGGTTGCAGGAGACAATAGTTCATATTTCTTTAGGAAGATTTGTTATTGTGATTCATGCCTCATAGAGACTCCTTGCCAGGAATTAATTAACAGCTTTGCAACTGGAAGCTCTCGGCCTGGCAGTTATCCAAGAACTGATAAGGTCTGTTCTTGCAATTAACCCTTGGGAGTATTATTGCCAGGACATTTCCCTGTGTGAATGCCACGAATTCACAATAACTAAATAAAGAGGGGCTTGGGGGACAAAGAGTCTCTTTCTTGGTTCTGTTAAGCCTGGGTCAGAACATGTGATGGATATTTTGTTGAGGAGCACCACTGTCACACTGAGGGGTAGAGACAAGATCTCACTTAAATAAGGAGTCCTAGCAGACACCATGTTGGGTACAGATCCTATTCAGTGCTGTCGAGGAAGATCAAAACCTGGCACCTTTTGTGCAGGGTCATCTACGTACTTGCCTGAATCTGGACATTCAGCAGCCCATTTGGCTTTCCACTGTGTGTTGATGTCAAAGTTGTTAAGACAGCTGTTGAGCAAGTGCCAGAGAGGGCTTCCGGGATTTAAGACTGCCAATTGATAGATGAGGAAGATCAGCGTGCACAGGAAGAAGTGGGTGTCTCGTAGTTTTGTTGTACTCCTTCTCTAAGGCTTCCTGCCTTGGTAGAGCTGGTGGTCCAATGCCGCTCAAGACGGAGGAGCCAACAGGTAGGAATAGAGTCCTGATGTTACAAAGGGATCACATTAACTACCATATAGATTTTTAAGCATTTAAAGCTCCATGTCTTTTCTGTTGTTTGTTGGTCTGCAACCATTAAATATTTGATTCACATAAGTTTCGAGGAAATCCTATCCGTCTTTTATTGTGGATACTGTATCTAATGCTTTTCCCTCATTTCTGTAAGGCACATCAACAAACTACATATTGATTTGAACCAGGGGTCAACTCATCAACATGATAAGAAAACTATATCTGCATTTCTGTCACAACCTACAAGAATTCCATCAAATTCAAATAAATATGATGGAGGGATCACTGAGCAGGTGACTAACACAGCCAGAGTAGAATATGGACAAACTTTTTAGTGTCACTGATGGAACCATCTCATCTGTGTAGGCTTTCATTCCATGCTAGTTTAGTAATGTGGAAACAAAGAAAAAAGATAATAGAGACAGAGAAATATCTAGAAAAACCTTGATGTGCTACCAACTCTTGACAGAATCATGCTGTCTTTACAGCTGAACATCAGATCATCATTTCCCTAGCTGTTCTCTGTCTCTTTTCCCATCATCTTAATTTCTTCCATTATGGACATTCAGAAATATTATTAATGTTGTTGTTATTATTCACAAAAAATGACAGTGTACATAGCAAATGAGATAACTATGCTGGGTTTCATATCACAAATCACTAGTCAAGCACTTTCCAAGCATTTAGGACTGTGTGATGTATTGGCAGATTATGCGAGCAGATCCCAGTAAGGTGGCCTTCTGCAACTGACCAATGGGGATTTTGTCAGCACCAATTGTTTTCAAGTGCTTGCCGGGGTCTTTAAGGCACAGCAGCACCCAGCGTGCCAAGTACCACTGGAACCACCTGCACTGGTTTATGCCAGAGTCTCTGCAGTTCGATTCTCAAGTCCTGATATCTGGTGACTTTTTTCAAGTTGTTTCTTGTCAATTCTGCTGTCGCCAGGTATGGCAATGTCGACAATCCACACCTTTTTCTTTTCCACAATCATTATATCCGGGGTATTGTGTTCCAAGACTTTGCCAGTCTATATTTGGAAGTCCCACAGTAGTTTTACATGCTCATTTTTGATCACTTTTTCAGGCTTATGATCCCACCAGTTCTCTGCTACAGGCAGATGGTAGTTGCGACACAGGTTCCAATGGACCATCTGAGTGACTGTGTTGTGATGTTGTTTGTAGTCAGTCTGAGCGATTGTTTTGCAACAGCTCAGTATGTGATGATTGGTTTTGTCCGCCTCTCTACAGAGATTTTATTTTTATTATTATTTATTATTATTATTTGCTCTGATTTGCTCTATTTTTTTTCAATAGTTCAGAACACAACTATCCCACTGAATTCCTACTTCTTCAGATTTCACAATATACTTTTGATTTTAAAAGCAGTATCTAATCCCCCACAGTAGGGAACAGTATTTATGAAGAACACAGAACATCAAATAACAGAGTTGGAAGGGACCTTGGAGGTCTTCTAGTCCAACCCCTGCTTGAACAGAAGACCCTATACCATTTCAGATAAATGGCTGGCCGTTTTCTTCTTAAAAGCCTCCAGTGATGGAGCACCCACAATTTCTGGAGGCATGCAATTCCACTTGTTAATTGTTCTCACTGTCAGGAATTTTTGTCCTTAGTTCCAGGTTGCTTCTCTCCTTGATCAGTTTCCATCCATTGCTTCTTGTCTTGACTTCTGGTACTTTGGAAAACAGGTTGGCCCTCTCTTCTTTATGACAATCCCTCATTTTCCAAGTATCTGCTTGCTAAGAGGAATGTTATGTTTATATTTAAACTGAGATGCTGGCGCCAGCTCCCTTCTCCAAGATTTGTAGATATATTTATATAAAAAAATTATGTAGGTATGCCTACATTTCTTATAAAAATATACAAAATGATTGGGATATTATTAGAGTCAGGAACAGTGGCCCCTGGCCATGAAAATACATATGGGGATAATGCTATAATAATGATAGCTGAGAACACAAATTATTTGCAGCATGGATTAAATAAGGCAGCCAAGAAAAAAATAATGCATCAAATATCAAAATGGTTTTATTTAAGAAAATAATTAAAATTTGCATCATGGTTAAAAAATAAAAGAAGTAGATGCATTTGTGTACAAACAATGTTGTTGAAAGGAATACAATGAACTGTACAAAGGCGTATGCTTCTGTCCACTTGATTATAGAGAACTGAATGCTGGTAGATCATGTGAAACCTAAAGGGAAATTGAATTCGGTGGGAAATTGCTTACTTAAGAGGTTTGTATGGTTAAAAGAAGAAAAGTAGGGGAAATAATTAATCAGTGTTAAATGCATGTGAACTAAATACAAAAAAGAGTGATCTCTGTGAAAGAAAAGTAAGTGAATTAGTTCAGTAGAGAGAATAAAAGAAAATCAAATTGCAAAATAAATATGCTAGCGAAGAGTGAACAGGTTGAGACGAAGGAAATACTGGGAAATATTGATAGATTTCCTTCCTCTCTTTCTTCAGGGTGGAATCTGGGCAACTGAATGGAGCTAGCAGAGGGTTATACGGAGTTATGTTCAGGAGATATATTCTCAGTGTGCCCAGGGAGAAATATATGCCTCTACCTAGTATTGAACTCATGGCCTTCTGATTGGGAGGCAACAACTCAACCTCTAGGCCACCGCACCACTCCTTGTGATGTATACACATACATATGTGTATGTGTTTGTGGATATGTATGTGGATCTGTATGTACAGTATATGTACTTGTATATATCTCAGTATTTCCTCCCTCTCAACCCATTCACTCTTCATTAGTGTGTTGATATTTTATGTCACGGGGAAAAATAGACAATTTTCTTAGCAACAATATGTATAGAAGTTTTTTTTATATGTATAAAAAGTAAAGGAGTGCTGCAATTTTTCTCTTTTAGTCACTGCCAGCTAGAGGGGGCATCTCCATTTCAAGGTCATTGAGCAAACATTGTCCGAAGACATTTCAGTGGTCATATGGCCAACATCAGAGGTGGGATTCTCCCAGTTCGGACTGGTTCAGGCAAACCTCTAGCTCTGCCGATAAGCTGTTGAGTGAACCGGTTCTCTCCAACGATTAAGCGCACGATCACTGAACCAGTTATTAAGCCAGCAGCATCCCACCACTGGCCGACATGACATCATGAAGTGGAATCTATGGTACCTACTAACTATTCACATTTGCATGCTTATGAACGCTTAGTTTGAAAGCTAAGAAAAGGATGGGAGCTCATCCCATTGGTTGGCACTTGTGTCTCAAACCCAGGCTGTTGGCTTTCCAACTGACAAGTTTAGCAACTTAACTGCTGAGTCACCAGATAGATGGATGGATGGATGGATAGATAGATAGATAGATAGATAGATAGATAGATAGATAGATAGATAGATAGATAGATAGATAATAGATAGATAGACAGATGACTGATAGATAGATAGACAGATAAACAGACAGAGATAGTCTAAGAAAATGCACCTGTTTTTCCTATGTTTTCCTGCCCTTTTTAAAATACCACTTCCTTAAGATGACTTTCTCTCTTCTTTTAAAGAAATGTGACAGCAATAGAATCTCTGTGAAATGTTCTACAGAGAAATGTCTGTAGCTGTACATTGAATAAACAATCCAAACAGAAACTTCTGCTAGGCTCCATCATTGCAACTAATCTCCCAGTCCCAGAAAACTATTATCCCTTACAAATGTAACTCCTGGCAATCATTTCTGGATTCTCCTCTTCATGAAAAGACTCCAAAGCTCCTAGTTAAAAGCTTTGACCAGGCGCTTTATAAATATGACATTTGTGCTTTATTGAAAGTACAAGATTTGGGTTAGGAACATTTGCTCTGAAGAATTAAATTCTCAATACCTGAAATGCTGTTTCAATTATTTACTGCCCAAAGTCTTTATTTGTTGATATCTCTATGTAACATCACAATTGGGAATGTCGAGAACATTTTAATTCGTAATTTTAAAAATGAAATTAATTAACTGTATCAGTTTATGCACATAACATAGGTGATTTTTTTTTTATGGATCTCCTGTTCCAAATGGAAAGTCTTCTTCCTTAGTTGTAAATATACTTAAAATCATTCCCTGTTTTGGATTGGCTCCATTTATTTGACAGATAACCATGAGGGGTGGGGAAGCCAAATGCCTGCTCCAATCAATTTAGAATAGAAAGCCTATCCTTGAGAAATCTCTCTTATGGCTGCCATAAAGTCCTCAACGATATAATTCATTAGACTTCAAAAACAGCCAGTCCCTCAATAGAATAATGCAGTAAATGTTTCCTTTCTCCCCAGCTGTTCAGGATAATTTGACATTTTTCATTACCTCTTGGCTAACAAGGCCTAGATATTGCAGCTAGAAGCTTATCCGTTTCATTAGCTATCATAATGTGTCCAGGTGCTTTGCCGGGCAGGCGGTATAGCTGTTCCTTGATTTAATTTTGGAAGGCTATGAAAAGCGAGCTGGAGAAGTGTGTCTCTGCCATAGTTTCATTTTGTAGCCTAGAATCTGATTTGCTTTGTGATCACCAGGTTATATTCAACCTCCCCTCAGAAGAAAGAAGGGTTTGACTCACTTAAGGTTTCATTGATTTCAAAGGCAATTTTGGTACAAGCACATCCTCAGATGTTCCACTTTTATGGCTGGAATACAAAAGACAGTTTCAGTATAAGCATTTATGTTAAATCTTCCAATACTTGCGTTGTCCAGTAAGACTGCTTATTATTTTTCAGAACAACTTCGATCCATCAGAACAGAGCAGGAAGGGACATTGGAGCTCTTTTGTTCTGACTTCCTGCTCAAAGAGGAGACCCTATAGAATAGAATAGAATAGAATAGAATAGAATAGAATAGAATAGAAT
>NW_020769320.1:14519044-14531059 GCF_900518735.1 Pseudonaja textilis | reverse complement strand
ATAGATAGATAGATAGATAGATAGATAGATAGATAGATAGATAGATAAACACTCTTGCTGGACTTTATGCTCTTATGTTCATTTTTAACTGTGTTATTGTATTTTGGTACTGACAGGTCAATATCAAATGCTTACATCTACTGCTCTTCATCTTTGAACTGCTTTGTTCAAATTGTTAAAAGGGACTAACTGCTTTAAATTATTATGTCAACGAGATGCAGAAGAGTCCTGTTGAAAATGCTCCAATTTGGATAGTGTTAAAAGTGGCTTTCCTTGTTACTTTCCAGGGGCTCAACACAATCGCTTGTATCAATAAATCAGTTCCCATTCTCTTTGCTTTCAGGAAGCATGTCAATTAAAAAAAAAACCACCCACCCCATTGTTTTAATCTATCTTGCTCTATTTTTAATAGATGACCCATGTTTCAAATTATAAATGTTGACTACTGTTTGAAATTTACACACTTGCTTAGTCCTAAAAAAAGACATAGATTCCAAAGGTCATGAAAACAGATGGGTTATTTCACATATAATTGCAACCAGGCATTTAAACAAATGCAATTGTAATGGATTGTTGAGACAGAAATAAACTACACTGAGTTCAACATGCATTTTGGATCACAGCCAAAAGCGACTGCTGAAAAACAGAACTGAGGGACAAGGATCACTTTGGCATAAATATTCCATGCAATATTTTTCTTCTTCTTCTGGAGGGCAGGGATTAAGACAACTCCTGCATGTCCTACCATATTGCACTACAGGATAGCAGCATTTCAATATTTGAGGGGCTGCCCCAAAGAAGAAGGGGTCAAACTATTCTCCAAAGAGAATAAACAACTGAAATGAAAAACTGCTGGTGACCTTCTACCGCTGCACCATAGAGAGTATCTTAACTTACTGCACCTCTGTATGGTTTGCCAATTGCACAGTGGCAGATAGAACAGCACTTCAGAGGGTTAATTTCATTGCCCAGAGGATCATTGGTTGCCCTCTTCCCTCTTTGGAAGAGTTTTATAGCTCCCGGTGCTTTAAGAAAGTCCAAAACACTTTCAAAGATCCATCACATCCCGGGCACCTTTTTTTGTTTTTTTTGAACTATTACCATCTGGTAGACAGTACAGGATAATAAAAACAAGGACAAATAGGCTGAAAAACAGCTTCTATCCCAGGGCAGTAATTCTATTGAATTCTACTGTATAGTGCAATATTAATGCAATATCAGGGGTTTTCAATTCAATTGTGTAGAATGTGAAGGATGTGTGTTTGTGTTTTATTTTTATAGTTATAATGTACACTGAAGATGGCATTTAATTTACTTTTGATGTCCAGGACACTTACAAACCAAACTTAATGAGGAAATTGGGCCAAGGTTGTGGATTTTCATAGATTCCATGGAAATACTTTCCATGTTTTGAAGCACTTGCCTCCAGTTCCTCTGCATTCCCGCCCCCCAAAAAAATGAGAATCCAGAGTAATAGTCAAAAATATTTTAAGTGACATTAGCAGAATTCCTCTAGAGCAGTGGTGGCTAACCTTTTTGGGCTCCTGTGCCAAAAATTGTGCGTGCGCTTGCATGCTCACACTCGCGTGCCAGCACCCAGAAGGCAATGTGCACCCCCCCACCCCCAACACATGCGTGCAAATCCCCACTCACCTACCCACCCATTCCGCTGGACCCTTACCTGCACTGTGCCTCACAGCTGATTTTTGGCTGGTTTGAGACCTTTTTCGGCCTCACAGAGGCTTGAGAAAGGTTTCTGCAGGCTTCTGCAAGCTTTGCAGGCTGAAAACTAGCTGCATTTCATCACTTCTGGTATTTTTGGAAAAACAGGAAGTGACGGAATGGGCCTAGTTTTCGGCCTGCAAAGCCTGTAGAAGCCTGAGAAAATCAGCTGAGGCGTTCGCATGCGCAGTGAAGTAAGTTCACCTGCAGCTCGCATGCCGGCATAAATGGCTCTGCCTACCATCTGTGGCACATGTCCCATAGGTTTGCCATCACAACTCTAGAGGATTTTTTTTTTAAAAAAATTATTTTGTTATATTTGGAAGGATTTGAATGAATTGCAAAGAAAGGGCTATGATTCTGTGAAATCCTTCAAAAATGCTATTGGGCACACTTATATCTATTTAGTTTTCCTAAACTTTCTTCAGCATTTTGCCTTGAAAGAAACTACCATTTGCTTCAGGGAAATATTCACTGACTGTTCTAGCTGGGAAAAAAAATAATTGTTAAAGAAAGAGCTTTCAGTCTATAGAGCTGGTCATGCAGGGAACAATAAATCCATACCTACAGTACTTTGATCTCCGGATTTCTATCTAAAATTAGAAGCAATCAATATTCTGAAAAGAGAATTGATCCTTTTTATGTACAAGAGGTATGTTGAAATTGCTTTGGTTCAGCTTAATTGGAATATTGCATCCCCCAAAACAAGAATTTTCATTTGCCCCAGAAGTAATTAGCAGGGATTTCGGTTTGCTTCCTATCAGAGAAACTTTGAGTCAAATGGAATATCCACTTTTCCAATGGATATTCAAATGGATTTGCAAACCTCTTTGCCTTCCCCGCTTTCCAACCAAAAGATGGCACTGCTTCATCAACAATTCTCTTAATGCAGCATCCAAAGAACACGGATATCCTTTCCATCATCAGATACAAGCTAGATGCCTTTTAACAAAATGTATGCAATTTTAAAAGCTGACCAGTCATTCTCTGCCTGCCCCTTGTGTCTTTGTTAATCTGTCTCAATTCAGACTTCAGTCAAACGAAATGCGTGGTGGACATCACTTTCATTTAAAGTAGTCTGCGTTGAATTAATGTGCATATGCACACACTCAGTTCCACTCAGATGGGAGTCTAGAAAAAAGCAAGATTTTTGCCATAATCTAGCTATCAAGCTCCTCTACCTCTCCTCTGCAAAGCCAGCAGTGGTGGGATTAAAAAAAAAATTACTACTGGTTCTGTGGGCATTGCTTGGTGGGCGTGGCAGGAGAAGGATACTGTAAAATCCCCATTCCTTCCCCACCCCACTAACCTGCTTTCCAGTTCCATTCTCCTGTGCAGGTCAACAAAAGAAGACCCAGCTGACCAGCTGGGACTTGGGAGGCAGAGAAGAGATGGAGGTGGAGCCAGTCAGAGATGGTATTCTGAACTACTCAAAATTTCCACTACCAGTTCTCTGCAGGGCAGTGTTGAGGTATGTTGCAGCAACCCCTCAATATTTCAAGGGCTGCCATAAAGAAGAAGGGTGTCAGGCTATTTTCCAAAACACCAGAAAGCAAGGCAAGAAACCATGCATGGAAACTAATCAAGGAGAGAAGCAACTTATAACTAAGGAGAAATTTCACGACATTGAGAAGAATAACCAATGGAACGGTTTGCCTTCGAAAGCTGCTCCATCACTGGAGGCTTTTAAGAAGAGACTGGACAGCCGCTTTCCTGAAGTGGTACAAGGGTTGGACTAGAAGACCTCCAAGGTCCCTTCCAATTTTATTATTCTGTACCTGATCTAAAGCTCTTGCAAAGCTGCTTTGGGGAATTGGGGCCCCAGAGAGAACATCTGGAGTGCATTTGCAGTGTAGTGAGGGAGTTGGAGTGTATTTGGCATCCAAAGAGGGGGATGGAACTCCAAACCTTGATGATGTCATCAGTGGCCCTAGACAACAGATGGTACAGTGCCATGATGTTACCCTGTTACAAAAATGTCTGGGTGCACATCATCTTATCCATACTCCATAGACCCAGAGGGATAGCCCACCCAAATTTTCAACTTTGCTTCTAGCGCCTACTGTTTCTACCTCTTCACTGTCCTCTTGGTAGGCATTCAACTGTGGCCTGCTCTTCTTTTCTTTGCAAATGAGAATTAAAGGGAGGAGTAAAGAATAGAGAGTTAATAAAGAGTAAAAAGTAAAGAGGAGACATGATGGTCGGCAGTTCGGCGGTTCAAATCCCTAGCATGGCATAATGGAGTGAACTCCCGTTACTGGATCCCAGCCTCTGCCAACCCAGCAGTTTGAGAGCATGTAAAAATTCAAGTAGAAAAATAGGGACCACTTCGGTAGGAAGGTAACAGCGTTCCAAATATATATATATCAGTATGGACAGGATCAAGCTGCACATCAATGCTGTAATGACCCAATTACTTTTTCTTCTTCTCTTTGTTGCTGTTTTTTTTTTTTTTCAATAGCTTTGTTTTAAGCAAAGCTCAGCTTGGCTTCTGATGGATTCTTTTGTAGTTTCTTTGGCAGCAGGGTGGAAGAGATTTGCTATTACTGTTTGGGAATTTTTTTTTCTTCAATTCCAGTCCAGAATAAAGCCCTCAGATTTCATCATGGCTTTAGTTCCAGGCATGTTTTTGACTACTTTTTCAGCTCAGCCACTACTAGCTAGGTATTAGCTTCCTTAAAAAGAGAGAGAGAAAATTGTTCAGTGACATTATAAAAGGATGTTCTTCAATGCATTTAAAAATACTTATAGCTCTATCTATCAATCATCTATTAACTATCCATCCATCCATCCATCCATCTATCATCTCTCCCTCTTGTTTTTAATTACTGCAAAATAATTTTTATCATTGCTGTGCCTGTCTTAAATTTAACTCCACTGAATTATTAAATTAACCATTGTAACAATATTAATTATGAGTGTAAGCAACAGCACTCTAATAGTCATAATTATGTCGCATACAGGAGGAAGTGAAGTAATACCTCATATTAACTGGACCCTAAACGAATGTATAACTGAACCCATACACGCAACCTTCTACAATACTGTTACAAATCTGGGAGTGGAACAACTAGTAACCAAAAATACTAGACTTAACAACTGCCTTAATCTCATCTTCTGTAATAGTTTGAATTTAATTTACGGAATACAAACTAAAGAACCCTTTTCCAACAGTGACCACAATATGATTGACTTTTGTCTCAACATACGCCCACACAAAAATCATCACAATGATGTAATCCCTAATTATAACTTCAAAAAAGGCAACTATGATCTTATAGACAACAATCTCTCTTCCCTGGATTGGCAATCTCTATTCACTGGATGCAATACCATTGAAGACCATTACAACATATTTTTACTTGAAGTCAAAAGAGTCATCAAACTATATGTACCATTAACAACTCCCAAAACAAAACAAAACAAAAAAGGCTACCCATAACAATAAGGAAATTTCAATCCAAAAAGAGATCAAAACTGGTCACGTTACCAATTTCAAAAGCTGATACAAAAATTTATGCCACCAGATAAAGACTGAATGCACCAATTATCACATTAAACAAGAGGAAAACCTTCTATGCACCAATTCCACCTGCGCTTTTTACAATTTTGTAAACAACAAACTAAAAACTCAAGGTCCATCCCACCCCTGAAAGGACCTAATGGTAAAGACTGTAACGATGACACCATTAAAGCCAACCTCTTTAACACATTCTTTGGCTCAATATTTGTAAACAGCAATGGATCATGCCCAGTATTTCCTAGTCAAACCACAGACAACTACAATAATCTAATACATATTGATTTTACAGAAGACAATGTTGAAAAAGCACTACGCAGTCTAAAACCATTGGACTGGATGGAATATGTGCCTACTTCTTTAAAAAGGTATCCACTGCCATAGCCGAACCTCTAAGCATAATCTTTGAAAAATCTTTCAGGACCAGCTCCTTGCCAAAACTATGGTCACAAACCACGGTCATTCCCATCTTCAAAAAGGGAGAGCCCAGCTTAGTTGAAAATTACAGACCAATCTCCTTATGCTGTATCACCTGTAAAGTCATGGAATCAATCATTAACCAATCCATTATCCTCCTCTTAGAGACAAACAACCTACTCTCTAATAAACAATTTGGTTTCAGGAAAAAACCATAATGTAATCTGCAACTCTTATACTGCAAAAACATATGGACTACACAACTCGATCAGGGCAAAGCAATAGATGCAATCTACATAGACTTCTGTAAAGCCTTTGATTCAGTGGTACACGACAAACTACTCCTAAAACTAAAATCTTACGGTATCTCTGGACTGGATAGAAGCAATCCTGTCAAACAGACAACAAATGGTCAACATTGGGAGCGCCCTATCAAATTCTGTCCCTGTCAACAGTGGTGTCCCCCAAGGCAGTGTTCCAGGACCAACTCTCTTCATACTCTATATAAATGACCTCCGTGATCATATTAAGAGCAACTGCATTCTCTTTACTGATGATGTAAAGCTATTCAACACCACAGACAATAGTACTACCCTCCAAAAAGACCTTGACTATGTATCAGAATGGTCAAACAAATGGCAACTTCAAATCTCAACAAATAAATGCTCTGTCTTACATATTGGCAAAAAAACCCAGAAAATAAAATACAAGCTGAATAGTCAAAATCTTGTTGATGATCCAAGCTCTGTAAAGGACCTTGGAATACTCATCTCTAATGATCTAAGTGCTAGAGCCCACTGTAACTACATAGCCAAAAACGCATTAAAAGTTGTTAACCTAATCCTACATAGCTTTTTCTCTGGTAATATCACACTACTAACTAGAGCATACAAAACATTTGCTAGACCTATCCTTGAATAGAGCTCATTAATCTGGAACCCACATTACGTATCTGATATTAACACAGTTGAGAAAGTCCAGAAATATTTCACAAGAAGAGTTCTCCACTCCTCTATTCATTGCAGAATACCTTATGCCACCAGGCTTGAAATTCTAGACCTAGAAAACCTTGAATTACACCATCTTCAGTATGATCTAAGTATGGTATATAAAACCATACGTTGCAATGTCCTACCTGTCAATGAATACTTCAGCTACAACCGTAACAACACAAGAGCACACAATAGATACAAACACAGGGTTAATCGCACCAAAATTGATTGCAGGAAATATGACTTCAGCAACAGAGTGGTCAATGTCTGGAACACTCTACCTGACTCTGTGGTTTCTTCCCCAAACCCCAAAAACGTTAACCTTAGACTGTCTACTATTGTCCTCACCCTTTCCTAAGAGGTCTGTAGGGGGCGTGCATAAGCGCACCAATGTGCCTACCATCCCTGTCCTATTGTTTATTTTATTTTTCTTATATGTACCCATTTCATGTATTCATAACTATGTATATACTTATGCCTATTACCTGGTAAGCGATTGACAAATCAAAATAAATAAATAAAATAAAAATAAAAATAAAGTGGAGCAGGGTGCTTCCAGAGTCTCCATTAACTGATCATCTTGAGCGGTTTTAGTAATTATCTACCTGTGAAAGTACTGCTGATGAATGGCTATGACACACCTGACTGATATCTCCTAATTCTGAAAAGAATGTCCTTCTAATCATTACCCATCCAGGTTTTCTCTGGTCCAATGTGCCAAGGAAGCAGAATTATAACCATCTAGTATGTTTCTGTCATACTGGTCAGGTCTTTTAGGATATAGTTGGATATATCTCTATCTGAATATGATTGCACAGGCTGAAGAACCTGTCTATCATCCAATAGTCAAAGTGAAGTATTAATTCATGAAGCAGATGCAAGCCATATCATCCCAGTTTCCTGCTACTGGGGATGTAGTCCTTGAATAGGGAGATCTAAACACATAATCAGTGTTTAGAAAATTAATACAATGCAAGACAAAGGAGAGTCATTTCCAAATGATTTGCAGAATCCGGTCTCAAGCACTGAGAACTAGTCAGCTTCAAACTGTACTTAGCTCAGGAGTATTCCTTTGAAAGGATTTTATAGCAGTGAATCTTTTATAGTCCTTTTATGAATCTTTTATGGTACTTCCAAGATAGGGATAAATCACTCCTTTGATAACGTCTACTGAAATGCACTTGGGGTTACCCTTGAAGGCTGTCCAGAAGCCAGGAGATAGTACAAAATGTTGATATTTATTGCACTCTTAGAAAAAAAAAATGAATGAAACATGGAACAATTATGCTCTGAAAAGAATAAGAAAACTAGCTATTTGCTTACTAATAGTTTTGTTCATACCTTGGCATTCTATTTTTGAAGTACAAGAGTTTCCATGACAGCTAAACAAATAGCTTACAGGCTGAAAGTAACATAATTAATCATTTCATTAAAAAGGGAAAATACTTTGCAATATCTCAATTATCCTTAACTAAACTTCAAAGTAAAGAAGCTTGAAAAATAAATAAATAAAATAAAATAAACTATGAAAAGAGCAATCAGAGTTGTACTAACTTGACAAGTGACTCAATCTAAATCTTTTTAATCATTCTACATTTTTTAATGGAAAGCTGAATCCGCTATAGTTCAATACAGTTGGAACATTCTGGCTCATGAAGATGATCTGGAATATTTTTTCTGTTTATCCTATAGAGTGGAGGGATGGGAGAACTGTAAAAAAAAAAAAACATGGATCAGCTAAAGGGATGGAACATATAGAACACAGAATAATATGGTTAAAAGCAACCTTGAAGTTCTTCTAGTCCAACTCTCTGCTCAAGCAGGAGATCCTATACTAGTGGTGGCTAAACTTTTTGGGCTCCTGTGCCAAAAATTGTGCGTGTGCCAGATGAAAACTAGCCCCTTTTCGTCACTTCCGGTATTTTCAGAAAAAAAACAGGAAGTGATGAAATGGGGCTAGTTTTCAGCCTGCAAAGCCTGAAGATGCCTATAGAAGTCTTCCTCAAGCCATTGGGAGGCCGAAAAAGGCCTCAAACTGGCCGAAAATCAGCTGTGAGGTAAGTGCAGTGAGTAAGTAAGTTTGGCTGCAGTGCGCTTGCCAGCACAAATGGCTCTGTGTGCCACCTGTGGCATGCATGCCATAGGTTCGCCATCGCAGTCCTCTACCCTTCCAGAGAAATGGCTGTCCAATCTTTTCTTGAAAGCCTCTAGTTAAGGATGACTGAGATAATCCAAATTCCACATTTTGGACAGGGAAAACTACTGGTTTGAAAGAGGGGTCAAAGAGGCCGTCTATGTCAAAACTGAACAGCCATTTCTCAACAGAGGGGGAGGGATACGACATCATATCTTTGGAGATTCTCAGTCATCCAGGTCATGGTTTTCCCAAAGGTGCTTTTTCAAAAGGCAACTGGACTTTGTGGTGTTTCTTTGAAGACATTTCGCTTCTCATCCAAGAGCTTCCAGTCAGAGTTGAAAACGTTCCTTGGATGAGAAGCAAAACGTCTTCAAAGAAAAACCACAAAGTCCAGCTGCTTCTTGAAAAAAGCAGCTTTGGGATTCAACGTCATCTATCTCCAGTCTACAACATGATCCTTTCAACAGTTTCAAGAAGGCTCCACACTCAGGTGACCCTAATGACACAGACAAATCCTCAACAATTCTCTAAAAGAATGCAAATGACCAACTCTGTCTGCAAGGAGTATAAATCCTTCCATTCCCCATCTGAAGAAGCATCTTGGATGAGAAGCTAAACATCTTCAAAGAAAAACAAGAAAGTCCTGTTACCTCTTGAAAAATCAAAAAGCACTTTTGAAACAACCATGACCTTGATGACGGAGAATGTCCTTAGATATTCGGCTATACACTACAGAGTTGAAGGAGCTTGTTGGATGAGAAGAAAAATGTCTTCAAAGAAAAAGAAGAAAGTCCAGTTGCCTTTTGAAAAAAGTACCTTGAGACCTCCAGTGATGAAGCATCCACCACTCCAGGAGGCAGGCTACATGGTGATTGTGCATAAAGACTTGAACAAGTTCGACAATCTCTTGGCTTTTATCACTGCAGAAATTTGAACTTTCCTTTGCCTTTCTGGGATTCTCTTTTCTGCCTAAGGGAAGGCTAAAACCTATGTTTCTGTCATCTTATACCTGCACTTACATTGCTATACCATACTGGCTGGCTTAATGTTTCCCTTCCAAATGATATTCTGATTTCTTGATTTTTTTAAAAAAAGAAGCACTACACTTTCTACCCAAACTGTCAAAACTCAATTTAAAAAACAGAAAAATCTGCATTCTGAGTCATTATAATATAGGTAGTCCTCAATGTATGATTTCAATCAAGTCCCACATTTCTGTTGCTAAGCAAGACAGCTATAAAGGGAGTTTTTGTTCCATTTGGTGAGCTTTTGGCCAAGTTGTTAAGTGAATCACTGCAGTTGTTAAGTTAGTAAGACAGTTGTTAAGCAAATTTGGCTTCATTTGTCAGAAGGTCATAAAAGGTGATCATAGGATCCTAGGACCAGAGGTTGGATTCAGCTGGTTTTGGCCAGTCCTGGAGAACTGGAAGCAGCAATTTTGAGTAGTTTGGCGAACCGGCAAATACCACCTCTGACTGGTCCCGCCCCCATCTACTCTCCACCTCCTGAGTCCCAGCTGATTGTCTGGGTCTTCTTTTGTTGCCCTGCACAGGAGAATGGAGCTGGAAAGCAGGTTAGTGGGGTGGGGAGGGAAGGGAAGGGGGATTTTGCAGTATATCCTTCCCCTGCCACACCCACCAAGCCATGCCCACAGAACCAGTAGTAAAAAATTTTGAATCCCACCACTGCCTAGGACACTGCAACCATCATAACTATGAATCAGTTACCAAACACCTGAATTTTGATGAGGTGACTATGGGGATTTTACAATAGTTGGAAGTGTAAAAATGGTCATGTCCCTTTTTTTCAATGCCATTGTAATTTCAAATTGTCACTAAATGTATTGCTATAAGTCAAGTAGATAAATAGGTACCACTTTGGTGGGAAGGTAACAGCAGTCTGTGTGCCTTTGGCATAGAGCCAAGCTGGTCACATGACCACAGAAAATGGCTCCCTTGACCAGGAAATAGAGATGAGCATTCAGACAAAACTCAACAGAGAAAACTTTACCTATTTATTCATTGGAATACTAGGGTCTACGTCACATAAAGAAAATGTTCCATTCCACCTTAACCTGATAAGACTTCACTTGGAATATTATGTACAGGTACATTTCAAAAAAGGACGTTGACAAATTGGAGTGCATTCAAAGGAAAGTTATCAAGATGAGAAGAAATCTGGAAACCAAGTTCTATGAAGAACAGTTCAAAGATTTGAATCTGTTTAGCAGAAGAGACAACCAAGGGAAGATAAGAGAGCAATCATGAAATAGCTGAAGGGTAGTCAGACGGAAGGGAAAATGGACTCATTTTGTCTTGCTTCTAAATACAGGGCAGGAAACAACAGGTTATAGATACAAAGAAGTAGATTCAAGTCAATTGTCTGTTGGAACCTCATGAATTGCCTGCTGGCGAAACAGAAACATAGAAGAAATTTCATCTGAATATTTAAAGAAGAAAAAGAGACACTGCTGAACAAGACAGAACATTCCTGAAGGGCAGGAGTCCATAATATGTTTTTTCTGTCTTTCTGATGGAAGGGAATATCTTGGTTCTAGAAGTCACTTTCAACCACTGACTTTAATCCTTTGATTGTTCTTCCTTAGTCATAGTTGCTTCCTATGTCAGCTACAGTAGATCTCATTGTTTGATTTGACAACATTTCATCCACTCATAAATTGAAATGTGGTAGCTACAATCACCTGAGTTTTTTCAATGACTATAGACATAGAATAACAGAGTTGGAAGGGAACTTGGAGGTCTTCTAGTCCAACCCCCTGCTCAAAAAAGAGCCGCTATCCCATTTCAGACTAGTTGGCTGCCCAGTCTCTTCTTAAAAAGCTTCCATTGTTGGGGCACCCACAACTTCTGAAGGTAAGCTATTCCATGGTTAATTTTTCTCATTGTTAGAAAGTTTCTCTATCTATCTATCTATCTATCTATCTATCTATCTATCTATCTATCTATCTATCTATCTATCTATCATATATCTATCTCTATCATCTATCATCTCCATCTACCATATAAGTCTGTGTCTGTCTGTCTGTCTGTCTGTCTGTCTGTCTGTCTGTCTATCTATCTATCTATCCACCCATCTCTCTCTTTCTCTCTCTCTCTCTCTCTCTCATCTATTATCTCTATCTAGTCTATCTGTCTGTCTAGTCCATCCATCCATCCATCCATCCATCCATCCATCCATCCATCCATCCATCCATCCATCCATCCATC
>NW_020769320.1:14501372-14519034 GCF_900518735.1 Pseudonaja textilis | reverse complement strand
ATCCATCCATCCATCCATCCATCCATCCATCCATCCATCCATCCATCTATCTATCTATCTATCTATCTATCTATCTATCTATCTATCTATCTATCTATCTATCTATTTTTATACACAAGTTTGCCCTTCAGTAATATCCAAATAGTTTTCACTGTACATATGCTGAAAGAAATGCAGGCAAATTTCTGTCTACTCATCTTTAACATTAGTTCTGGTACGACTAGCCAGAATTTATTTGTTCTTATTTTTGCTCCCATTACACTGCAAAATTAAGGATTACATTAGTCAGCTTAATTTTGCTGCCAATTTCCTTTTAAATCTCATTCCTTATTCACTCCCTCCCTGAGAACAGAGTGTCTTATTCTTCTTGTACAAATGGCTGCATCTCCCTCTGCTTACTCAACAGAATGGAGTCATTTAATCATTTGTTCAAAAAAAAAAATTCTGAATCTTTCTGGATTCAGTGCAAAATACAGTGCAACCAATGCAAATACAGACCAATGTAAAATACAGTGGAATCATTCAGTTATGTTATTTGGATTTCTGTACATTTACAGATTCCCTTTTATACTTGTCCAGTTAGCAACGTGGTTTGGGCCTAACTGTTTTTTTTTCTAACTTTGATGACAGATGGAAGAAGGGTAGATATACAAGCAAGTTAATTTCATGATTTGGCTTAATAGTTAAATGAGCTACAGTATTAGCTTTCTTGCATCTCGGCGGTGGTTTTTTTCGGCTTCAGAAACATCTAATCCACTACAAGTGATTATTAAATCCTACGACACCCCCCTACTCCTTACTCTTTAGAAAATTCTGATAGGGATGAATCAATTTGATATGCAAGCTTTAATGGTTGAATGGAATAAAGAATTAGAGATTTCCATTTTGCCTAGACAATGGGAAGAGGTGTTAACATCAATACTGAACATTTCAATAGATCTCAGATTACATCTTATTCAATAAAGAAATATTATTTTGGACTTATTGGCCTCCCATTGCTTTTATACAGAAAAGGCCAGAGTAAATCATCATGTTGGGGATGTAATGAGATTAAGGCTTCATTTAAACATATGTGGGTACATTATCCTGTAATTGCTCCTTTCGGGGAGGAAGTTACTACACGCATTAACTCCAGTTTGAGGTGAGATTTAATATTTTCAGATGTTCTTTTTAATTATATTCCTATGGCATGGAAATCGACATCTGGGCAAAAAGCTTCTATGTCCTGTTTATAGATAAAATGGATTATTCCTTAGTACTGGGAATATAAAAATACAGCCTGTTGGTGTCATGCCCCTGTTGGAGACTGACTCTGAGGGAGAGGAGGAACAGCTAAAAGCGAGTGGAAGTGTGGCTCTGGAGGTTGTGGAGGAAGCTGGGGAAGGACTCAGGCTGGCTGGGCAGTCAGAGGAAGACCCGGGCCCATCCCCTCTCCATCCTAGGGCATGCAGGGAGGAGAGAATAAGGAAGAAATGTGAATGGCGTGGTCTACAGGGGAGGAAAGGGCCTTGATCCCCTTCATGGGCTGCAGCTGTGAGAACTGGTTAAAAGGACAGACTGCGCATGAGCCAGTGCTGGAAAACAAAGCATGAAAATATTTCTAGTCTGTCCATTCTTACCTGAGTTTGGTGTCCTTCCCAGTGTGTATTCCAATATCTGTGGACATCTTCAAGCCCTTATCTTGCCTGGTTTCCTTAATTGCTTCACTGTGGTTTGTGTTGTTGTTTCTTCTAGTTATAATTTATAGGTATTTTTAGTTTAAAAGGCATGTCCTCCTTTTTGCAACTGTTTGTGGGAGAGTTTTTTTGCCTCCAGTCAAGGATATTTGGAGCTTTAAAGCCAGGTTGAAGGAATTAAAGGGGCTTCACCTGTTTTTGCGCCTGTGTTTATTTTGTATCCCACCCAGGGTCATCACAGTTGAGTGTAAAAGAACAGGACCAGAGGTTGAGTTGCAATTAAGAAGATTTACTGCCCATAGAGGTAGTCTTCACCTTATGACCACAACCAAGCCCAAAATTTAGGTTGCTAAGTGAGAAATTTGTTAAGTGAGCTTTGTCCCATTTTATGACATTTCTTGCCACATTTGTTAAGTGAATCATTGCAGTTCTAAGATTAGTAACACAGTTGTTAAGTGAATCTGGCTTCCCCATTGATGTTGCCTGTCAGAAGTTCCCAAAGGATGATCAAGTGATCCTGAGACCCTGAGACACTACAACCATCATAAATCTGAGTCAGTTGTCAAGCATTCAAATGTAAATCACATGACCATGGGGATGCTGCAACAGTCGTAAGTGTGAAAAATGGTCATAAATCACTTTTTAAAGTGTTGTTGTAATTTGAATTATCACTAAGCGAACTATTGTAAGTATTGTGGTTTGCCCACAGCCGGTGCAGTGGAATTGGACAGTGGGGAAGAACGGGGACCAGTCAGGGAGTCTGGAAGGGACTTGGATGAGGGTCCTGCGTCTGATGCAGAGATGGGGCCAGGACCATCTGGGAGTGGGGCTTTGGAGTCTGGCAGCAGCGAGGCAGAGGACCGAGGGGAGCCTGTTCCCAGTGCACATGTGCACAGAGCTGCTAGAAGGTGAGAGCAGCTGAAACAAAAGGGGCAACTCAGGAGTAAGGCTGGGGGGTGATCGCCCCTCCCATAAGATATAAAAGTCAGGCCAAGATGATGATACCTTAGCAGGAAGCAAAGGAGTTTGATCGGTTCAGAGTCATTCTGGCAGCTCTTTGTACTTTGATTGGGTTTTTTTGTAGTTCAGTTGGTTTCTTTTTTAATTCATTTTATACTTCTGTTTTGGGTAGCACTTCACAGAACTGAAAGGTGTGTGCTTATCTTTTTTTTTTTTTTGAAATTTTTATTTGGGTTTTTACCCAAAAAAAAAAAAAAACCATAATACAAATGAAACATTTTTTTTTTTTTTAAAAATAGCATGGTCCCGGGTTACACTTCTTCTTACAGACACAAACTCAATTTCGTGCTCACTTTTATGTTCTATTCCATATCTTATTACTGTTTTACATTTTCTACATAGTTTTTCTCCTCTCTTAATTTTCTCAATTTTATTTTAATTATTTCATATCAATTCAAATCATTATATTTATACTTTTGTCTGTCCTGTTTCAATTTCATATTTTCTTTTCTCAATACACAAATTTTCTCCTGTAATTACTAATTGGAGTATGACACCTTTATATCTTTTAATTTTATCCATTCAACTCTTAGTTAAGCTTCAATATATACCTTGAGGTTATAACATTCAATATAATACATAACTTCCAATTGAATTCTGCTTGGTACATTCTTAAAATACACACTATATTCTCAAAAAGTGATTATAAATATACGTAATTAAAACACTCATTCCATTCCAATTCATTTCTATCATTAATATTCATTAAAGTTTTAACATCTTTAACATTACTGTTCAATTTAATATCATACTTGCTTGGGAACACTTATAAGTTTTCCATAATTATTTTTTCCCCCCTATTTCTCTTCCCTTATATTTTATAAAACATTAAATAATTAAAATGTTCCCATCCTTTCCTAATTCAATTCTCTCATTCATTTTATTTCATTTATTTAGTGACAAACATCTCACTAGATTGCAATAACTATTTTACCCATCATTTTAATCATACATTGTTTCATATTTTCTAAAATTATTTCTATTTCTAATATAACAATACTATCTTATGTACCTTTACAGAATCCCCTTTTCAATTAAATTTTCACCCATTATTTCTAAATAGGCCCCTTTTCTCCATATCTTGTTCTGTCCTTTATAACTTCTTTTCCTTTCCTTCTTCCTTCTCTTCTTCTCCCTCCCCTTTTTACCCACTTGTCTCTCTACTTCTAATTCTCTTTTCTGTATTCCCCTCTTCTGTTGCTTTCTAATATTATACTTATTTTTCAAGCTATTCTTCCTTTTCTTGGTCATTTTTTCAAATCTTAAACTGTTCATTCTCTTATCCCCCTTTCCTTTTTTCCCTCACTTAAAATTACTTGTTCATTAAAGATGGCTTCTTCTTTGTCCCAGTCTTCTTGTTCTGCAGGCATTTCTTGTTGTTTCTCATAGTTCCAGATTTCCATTTCTAAGAATTGAAATACAAAGCCTAAAGAACCTCTCCCTTCTTCTGCATCTTTTTTGTACTTTTTAAGTTCCATTTTCAGTTCATCTAGAAGTAGTGCCATTTTAAACACTTTTAAACAACCACCCGATTAATTTTAGTCATACAAATGCAATTACCAAAAATCTAGAGATCACCAAATAATCCAAATACTCCCAAGCTGTTTCTTCATGCTTTTTTTTTTCTACTTTCTCTTCCTGGGGTTCTACTATTTTGTTGCCAAGTTTCAGTTAAAATGTATCTTTTAGAAGTCTTGTTAAGGTTTTACTGTAAATTCCTTTTAATTCCAGGCAGTCTCCTCCCTTTTTTTCCAGATCCTGCCTTTTTATTCTTTTTCTCTCATTTCCTGCTTTTAAAAGGTTTTAAATATCCATAAATCTTAATTATCCCTTTGACATTTTATTTTCGGCTTAAATGCTTATTGATGTCAAGGTGGATTTTTTTTCCAATTTCTTATTTAAATCTCTTAGCTGTCAGTATTGGGAAAGGGAGAGAAGAAAAAAACCCAAATCCTTTCGCTTTTCTCTCTCCTTCACTGCTTCAAAGTCTTCTTTGGGAACAATGTTACTTTTTTTTTTTTTAGTTTAAATTCCAGTGTACCTTGGTTCTTGCTTTTGCAGTTCAACCTGGTCAACCAAAACTTTCTCTTCTTATCTTTCTCCTGCACATTCTTTTCCAGTCGAGTTCTTCTTTGAGGTGGCCATTTCTGACCACCACTGCAACCGCCTTTGGGAAAGGGAGTAATGGCCAGCTGAGGAGGAGAGATGTGGCTCTCCTCACCCTGCTGGCAATCTCCCCCCCCCCTTCACCACCTCTATGGGGTGGCTTAGCCCCAAAACCAGCTGGCTCAGGGCGCTCCAGCGGTGAGCACGGATCGAAACCGCACACAATCATGGTTTCGGTCTGTCCGCGAAGAGGCTCAAACCGGAAGTCCAGGTGTGTGCTTATCTTAGGGGACTCTTTGAGATTAATTTCAGCTGGGAATGAAAACAATTCCCAGCTTCGTTTTTAAAATAAGTGTGTGCATGATTACAGTTTAGGAAGCCTGGGTCAGAACAGTAAGTCAAGGACTATCTATACACCAAAGTCAATTAAAATTCAGCATTCAATTTGCACCAGATAAGAGTCAGTGGAATTCACAAAGGGTTGGACTTAAAAAAACCATTTGTTGGAACGTAATGATTCTAGGCTGATGGCTCGTATAACTCTGCCTCCCATCACTCCCTCCTCTTCTCCTATAGAAGCTCCAACAATTCAGTGATGTCAAAGAGCCAGTTTGGCATAATGGGCTAGTAACTGAGAGGTCTCGTCCTGCTGAGAACCACAAGTTCTCATCCTGCTTTAGGCACAAAGTTGGTAGGTTGACTTTCAACTAATCATTTTCTCTCAGCCTTAGAAAAAGACAAAGGCAAACCACTTCTGAAAATCTTGCCAAGAAAATTGCATGGACTTGCCCTTGTCATTGCAGGGAGTCAAAATGGACACAAAGACACAAAACTGTCTCAGACAGTTTGTATAACCTGCAATTGTATTCAAATGGGATATGAAATTATGAGCACTTGTGCCCGTAGAATAGCTACTATAATGAAGGATAGCTAATATACATTGAAGTACCTTGTGTATAGGGTTTGTGTGTGTGTGTGTTATTTATTAATCAAATGTATAGCTGCCATCTCCTGTAAATTCTCTGGGAAACACTAAACAAAAAGATAAAAAAGCACCGTTAAACAGCAAATGTAAATTAATAAAACACAATAATATTGTTCCAATTTCCAGTTGATATCCCAATTGAATTTACTTGTGAGAAGCCAGCAGGAAGTCTTGGAAATCTATCTCCCTTCCTTCCTTCCATTCTCTTTCATCCCTTTCCCTTCTCTTCCCAGTAAGTGGCTGCTGCTGGGTGAGGAAGAGAATAAAGGATTGCAAGAGTGCCTGGTAAACTGTCACAGAGTGTTCAAACTGAACATCGTGTGACTGCAGCAGCATCCCAGCAACGCTGAATCAGTCCCAATTTCCCCAAATTTCAATTCCATGAGAGACATAAGCCCAGGATTTTGAAAGCATCCTACTTGGGGAAACTTAGTTCAAAAATTGTTGCCCTATGATGTACTGTTTCAGCCAATCTTCATTTACATGTTGCTTTTCATTTTGGGGAGAAACCCCCTGCAGTCTGTATGGCAAGAATTGGCTCTTTCCAATGACACTCTGACTTTCTGCCTATCCAAATTTTTTAACTTGGACTGAAGAAGTTACTTGGAGGAGTAATGAAAACACCACAGTTTTAGCAAACTTTGGTCCAGTTGCCATGATTAAACTTTTTCAGATGTGTCGCCATTACTACTAGGTCAGCACAACAGCAGCTGCATGATGTTAGAAGACAGTACAAATCAGCACTGAGGAAATAGTTATGTGGTTACATAAACTAGATTTGGATAAATCAATTTCACTTCATCCTTTCTTGTTTGTTGTGTCTTTTTTCTCCTGCGCTTTGTATAATATTGCATAGCTTGAAAGGGAGTGGCCTCATACGGATGTATGCATGCAAAAAATTAACATCCCTTTCTTCTCTTTCCAAAATTATTACTTGCAGGGGTAGACACATGTAAACACAACCTGTTTTCATTTTGTGTTACTCTTTTCCTTTCTAAATCAGCGCTGACATTTCTGTATTGATTTGCATTTTTAAGCTTTATTTTACTTTAAATTCACAGGGAACTTCCATTGTCGTTCTTGTTGTAACATAACAAAACAACAAACCCAGATCTTAGAAAGCAAATATATTTAGACTGACATTTGCTTTCATGGGTTATTTCCCCACTAGTAATTTATAGGATCTTCTACAGCCACCCAACCACAAGCGGTAATATGGACAGGCCTTATATTATTTCAGCAATCAACTGGGTGATGTTTTGAAGATGCTATAAGTCACTACCAAGGAAAATGGCTTATGGTCTATGGACCTCCTTTTTAAATTAAATTTAGCAATGTATTTCTGTCTCATAATTTCTGCATTCTCGTGCATCCTAATATTTATTTTAAATTGAGTGTTTAAAGGAGAAATGTGATGTCTGGTGAATTGCTGGATTTAAAAAATGCACATTAATTGGGCAAGCGCAGCTCAAGTCATATTGTGGCTGAGAAAGACGGAGCCTTTTCTCTTTGCTTTCCTATAAATCAGTTTGGAAAGACGCATAGCCCAACACTGCTTCATGTGGGGAATACAGCAGACAAAGTCCTCCCGCAGCAAATAATGCCACTTTCTGTGCCAGGAGACTGACGGGATGTTTTATTTGCAAGGCTGCAGAAATGAAGCAAAATTACTATTTTCTCACCTGAAACTGTGGGTGATGAGATTAATAAAGTCCACAGACAGCTGGTGGCTACATAGATACACTCATGATTTTCTTAGCAGTGATTCAGCTGGTTTTCTGTTACCTTCTTCAGAATATATATATATATTCAAGTGTTGTCTACAGCCCTCAGATTTCCTGGCTGTTTTCCATCCGGGTGCTAGTCACATCTGATCCTGGGTGGGCTTCAAATTTTTTAGCAAGGGGCTCTCTGTCCTAATGACTGGGTGGGTGTGGCCAACTTGACATCGCTGATCTAAAAAATAAATAATATACCAAAAAGTTGTTTATTATTTCATGCATTTAATATTTAAATAAAAGACTGGGTGAAACCAGGCTTAATAGCAGTGACTGTGAGAGGGATCTTTGAGTCTTAGTGGAGTTTCTGGTGAGTTAAGTAATTTTTATTATTTGGGAATTCATCCCAAATTGGAGGCAGGGCAGAGGCTTTCTAGTGGCTATGCTATCTTATTTTCTTGATGGCTCTCCCTCAGCAAGCGCTTTATCTAGCTTGCAACACTTTTAGGAGGTGTGAAATGCTCTTGGCTGAATGTCCAGAAAGGGAAAAAGCCGAAAAGGTGTCCATTGATTATTCTAGTGTGGCTGCTTGTCTTTCTGGGGTTATTTGGGGGGGGGAGCTCTTCAAGCCCCTCAGTGTCTTAGCTAGGGAATTGCCCAAGCCCCTGTGAGCCCTCAGCAGCCTTCCAACTGCTAGGTAGGCACAAGCTGAAGCTGGCAACAGGCAACTGGCAACAGGAACTTACCCATTCGCAGCACTCAGGACTCACACCCAAGCTGTTAGCTTTCCAGCTGACAAGCTCAGCATCTTTTAACACTGAGCCATTGCTCCCCTCAGTAGGTAAACAGTACACAGTAAATGTTCCTGCTTATTTATTTATTTACACAGTAAACTGTTTACTGTTAGTATTTCAGTAAGGAGTAGGTAGATGTCAAAGGCAGCTAGTTTTATTACTTTATTTAAAAAATTTATATGATTATCATATACTGTAAATGGTTGTCCCAAAGGTGCTTTCTTTTCAGAAAGCAACTGGACTTTCTTGTTCTTTTTCTTTTGAAGATGTTTTGCTTCTCATCCAGGAAGCTTCTTCATCTCTTCATCTCTGACTGGATGGTGGGGAATTGAAGGATTTATATTCCTTGCAGACAGCTGGTCATGTGCATCCTTTTAGAGATAACCCTGACCTGGATGACTGTGAATTTCTACAGACTTTTAGCCATACAATTTAGGATGAACAACCTTGGAATGGTGTGGAAATAGAAATGGATTTCCAGAGAGAGAGAAAATTGCAGGAACCAGGACCATTTCTCAGGTGACGTTAAGGACACAGATAAACCTCCAAGTGGCCTCAGTGATTCTCTAAAAGGATATAAATGCAAAAGGGTTATTTTGAGTACATCACTGCTGTGTGCAATATATCTCTTCTAAATCCTGCCCAATGTCCTACTGAATTTAAGAATTGTAGACATGAAACGTTACTTAATCAAGTCCTCTATTAGTTCATTGTTCTACTATCCTTGACCAACAATCATCCAAACCTCTGCTTGCTAGATAAAACTATTCCACCATTTCTCAGCTAGCCTCTTCTGTTATTGAACAGCACATATGATAAAGAAATCATAATCACAATTTCTTTTGGTATGATTAAAACCCATTGGTTCATTCTGCTCATTGAAATATCTGAGAACACACGTCCCATAATTTATCTACCTTCCAATGCAACAAGAAATTATTATCAGGCATACTTATTGTTATATCTAACCTTCAAGATTTCTTTCCTTTGCTTTGAATCTTTCAGCTGCCATAGTAACAGGGGGAGTGGTGAAATAATTGGGCTTTGAGGGTGTGGGAAATGTGCTAGAGGTTTAGAGAATAAACGGTATAAGTTGAGGGAAAAGTTTCTTGTTGATGCTTCTTTGCTGTGCTATGCACAGGCGCAACTCTTTACCAAAATAGGCCAAGGCCAATGGACAGATGCCTGCATCAGCACCTGAATATGCCCCATGTGACATTTTATACAGCTTTAATTGGATGGACACTTTGAACTATTGTGGGTGGGGATGTTGCCATCACTTTGTATATGTGGTTTTCGCATGCAATTCCTCAGATTCAGAATTCCTTTGATGCTACCACTTGATTTCCAGTAAAAGTTGTTTTTCTCTATATTAATGGAGTCTAAGCATTTCTTTCTTGGATTTTTAATGGAGCACCACCTGACAATTCTGCTATTCCCGAAGTTGAATCCCTATTCCGCATCTTTTATAAGTTTCTCTTGTCATCACAAGTTTACTGGAATGTTTATCTATTTGCATTTCAGCAGATTTGAAAATGTGTCTACAATCTAGTGAGATGGTTGTAGGTTGTGGCACAATGGGAACATAATAACAAGAAAGAAAGAAGAAATATTTTTTGTAAATCTTCCAAAATGTCTATATGTCAATGAAGATTCTCAGTCATACAGATAGATTCCTTTGGACAGTTGAGTCATGGCAACTGGGTTTCTTTTCTTTCTTTTTTCTTTCTACTTGGTTATCCAAGTAGCTTTTTCATCGCTTATCCAAGTAGCTTGTTCAATCTGAGCAAGACGGTTGATGGGACTCCAACATATATGTCCTCCAGGGAGGCATAAAGTAGAAAAATTAACCTGCATTTTAACCTAGAAGGCTGACTGTGAATTCACTTTGAACTATTATTAGCAGGCCTTCTCACCTGATTCAGATGGGTAGCTTCTCACCTGGTTCAGCTGGATTTTAGAAATATCCATTGTTTATTGGACATTTAAACAACAAGCTCCATTTGGATGTTGATTGCTGGAGCTTCACATCTTCAATTGTGCAGATAAACTAAGTACAACTTTTTTCTGCCATAATATACTTGGTGGGCAATATTTCTCTTTTAACCGCTTAGTCTTGATATATTGCCAAAGCTGGTTTCCTGGGTTGGCATCATCTAATTGCTTGTTATTAAGTTCAAGAAATGGAGTGGAAGTGTTAATGTTCTGGCGGTCCAAAAATAATGATGCTTTCTTACAGCGAGGGACTTTAATGAATTATAATGTTGCCAAGGGGTTGCCATATCAGATAAATGGTTGTCCAGTGATGGAGCATCCACAACTTCTGAAGGCAAGCTATTCCATTGGTTGATTGCTCTCACTGTTTTAAGCACCATTGTTGGGAAGTGAATGTGTTCTTTAACTGTAAATGGAACATATTCCTGTCTGAAGTGATTGCTATGAGGAAAGAATACAAATCTTATTTAACATTCCTGCTATCCCGAGTAAGTGGTGATAAAGTGACTTCCTGGATCTATTTGATTTTGGAGGCAACCATGCAGATGCTGTTTCCCTTTGAGTTGTTGGTACTTTTCAGCCTAGTCTATTATTCTGGAATGTCCTGGTAGTCCTCATTTAGGATTTATAAAGGATGAGGTCTTTGAGGTCAGTCAAGGTCATCTAGCTGCTTACAGTAAGAATATAATTCTTTTTAGAGTAGAATTCTGTATTGCTCAATGTGATTGGACACACAAGGAATTTGTCTTCGTGCATATGCATTCATAATACATTCATCAAGAATCATAAGATGCAATACTTAGTGATAGTTATAGAATACTGAATAAGCAATCAAATCATACTAGGAAACTAAATAAAACAATATAAACAATATAACCATAAAGATACAATCAACAAGATTATAGTCATAAGTAGAAGGACATAGTTAATAGGAAGGACGAGAAGTATTACAGTCTTAGTAAATAGTTTAACAGTGTTGTGGGAATTAGTTGTTTAGCAGTGATGCCATGTGGAAAAAAAAAACTGTCCCTGTGTCTAGTTGTTCTGGTGTGCACTGCTCTATAACATCATTTTGAGGGTAGAAGTTGAAACAATTTATGTCCAGGATGTGAGAGGTCTGTAGACATTTTTACAGTCCTCTTTTTGATTTGTGCAGTATACAGGTCCTCAATGGAAGGCAGGTTGGTAGCAATTGTTTTTTCTGTAGTTCTAATTATCTGTTGAATTCTGTGTCTGTCTTGTTTGGTTGCAGAGCCAAACCAGACAGTTATCGAGGTGCAGATGACAGACACAATAATTCCTCTGTAAAACTGAATCAGAAGCTCTTTGGGCAGTTTGAGCTTTCTGAGTTGGCAGAGAATGAACATTCTTTGTTGTGCTTTTTTGATGATGTTTTTGATGTTAGGTGTCCACTTTAAGATTTGAGATTTTATAGAACCTAGAAACTTGAAGGTCTCTACTGTTGATACTGTATTGTCTAGTATTGTAAGAGGTGGAAGTTCTCCTAAAATCTACCATCATTTCTATGGTTTTGAGTGTGTTGAGTTCCAGATTGTTCTGGTCACACCACGAGGCAATTTGTTCAACCTCCCATCTGTATGCAGATTCATTGTTGTCTCGAATGAGACCAACCACTGTTGCATCATCTGCAGACTTCAGTACTTTAACAGAGGGATCTTTGGGGATGCAGTCATTAGTATATAGAGAGAAGAGAAGTGGAGAAACCACACAGCCCTGGGCTGTGCTAATTGTACAAGTATCTGGTGTGATTTTGCCTAGCTTCATCTGCTGCTTCCTGTCTGTTAAGCTGGATCTTTATAGCAAATATATGAAGTAGGACTGGGTTTTCTAAGATAATACGAGAAAGAGAAAGGGAGGGATGGAGAGAGAAAGAGATGCTTATATATATGACACATTTTAAAGCTCTGCTTCAATGCTAATGAGTTCCATGTATTCCATGCAGAACACAGCCAAATATGTCAATGAAAAGAAGCATTATGTCTACTACAATCTAGTGCAGCAAAGTTCCACAACATTTTACAGGTTCACTTCAAAGCTGAATCACTTTCCACCTGAAGCACACAGATCTATTCAAATGGTTTCTGTTGATAGTAGAGAGTTTGATGGAATAAGATTATGCATAAACTGCCCTAAAATGGAATGATAAATATAAATCAATCTATGGAAGTACTTTGTTTCTCCACATAAATACCCCAGAATTATAGACACTAAAAAGTAAGCATCTCACCCAAAAGAGTTTCATGTGTTCGAATAAAGCTCAAGCTGAGCCTCACAGCTGATACCATAATTATCGCTTGTAGTGCCTCAAAATGCATGTGGCATTATCTTATAATTAACGTATGTCAGCATCAGTTGAGTTTGGTATCCTTCAAACACTGTCAAGTTTCATTCCAAGAAGAAGGCAAAAGCATCAATGTCAAGAATCTGTCACTGCAATCTGTGGCTATTCAGCAGAAGGGAAGTACCCTCATTAAAGGTGTTGGAAGAAATTGTAGAGTTGGGAGGAGGTGAAAGACTATACAGATTAGCCATAGATGGATCAATGGTTCAGCCAAACTGTAAAATTAAGACAAACTGTGTAGGCTATGTAGAAAAATTAGCACTTGCATAAAGCAGCACCCAGTCAATTCATACTTTGTATCTCCTTCCCCACTCTTTAAATCACAAGAATGAAAATTAACAGGTTTATTTTATTTAGGGATCAAAACCAACTGGGTTTCTTTTGCTTCTTAAGCAAACAAAAGATTTTCACGCAAATGTTATGCTATCTTTGGATTTTCACACGTCTCCATGTTTTGTTACACAGTTCTCGGATTTTCTTTTAAAATTGTACATTAAAAGCATATATTAGAGCAAAGATGCAACCATCAATGGAAATAGCATATAAACATCCATTAGCATATAAACATGCATGTGACTTTGACAATGATTTCCATAAACAAACAAGCCTTTTAAATGCATACATTAAAGGGCTGAGGAGTCCTTGGTATTCTTTGAGCTTGCTTGGTTTCTTGCAGATGTTTCATTACCCTTAACTAGTTAATGTCATCAGAGCACTGAGGATGTTACCTAGTTAAACAAGCAAGCACCAAGGACCCCTCATTTCCACCTTGAGCTACAAATATTCTCCTTTATTGATAAAAAGGTCTGGTGCATGCATTCTCCATCTATCATCTTGTTGGTTTTGATATTCCCTCATGAACACTGCTGGGCATTGTGGTTTATTGGGGTCATCATTGTTTCATAGCATTTTGCTTGAATGCCAGGAAAATAGTTGTGCGCATTTATGGTACACTTTGAAAAATTGGATTGAATTGGAACATTTTGAATTTCAGTCTATACAGTTACAAAAAAAGGCCAGCTGGAATACTTTTAAAAGATCAAGAGATTAAATTTTCACAGCAGGTATGAAGATTATGGCAATTTTTGCCTCGGTTTCATCCATCAAGAGAGATAGAAAGATGGAAAGATAGAGAGATAAGAGAGAGAGAGAGAAAGAGAAATTTATTTCTAGATATGTAGCTTTATTGATTTAAGTGTCATGACTAACATAAAACATAACCTGATAATCTTTTCTTTTTCTTCTTTAAACTGATCAATTTTATCTGGGTATATCATTGATCTGGATTTGAAAATCAGAATATGCATGAGAATTTGAATATAATGTGTTAGATACAATTGTGAAATTAAATATAGCAGTACACCCCTAAGGATGAAGTAAGACAGTTGGACAATGATGGTAAACACTACAAAAGAAAAAATAATGTTAGAGAAAACATTATTTTTCTTTAAATAAAAGTTATACTGATGTGTTACTTTCTTGAGAGGTAATCTTCTACCGGTCTTGTTTTCTGAAACTATTTTCATCTCTAATCAACATTCTTGACTCTAAAAATTTCCATGGTTGAGGTTATGGTTTATTTTCCCTGGAAAAGCAGGTAAGAGGAGCAGATAATTTACTTGCACTGACAAAAGGCACATTCTTTTTGCTTCCATTTTTATTAGTTATTTTTGCATGACTCTCATCATACATAAGAAAAGAAAATGGTTTAACGAAGCTACAAGCATAATGCATGTCATTGAAAAAGTAAGAGTCAGTGGGAGGCTGTGGCATATAAACTTACTAATATACAAAATGGCTATGTTTGGAAAATTATGTATAGTACATATATTTTTATGTACTATATTTTTACTATTACATGTTTTAGTTTAGATGTATCCATTCAATTCTACCTATGTGATATAAAAACATCAGATTGTACCACTAAAATAGAACTTACTGATGGGATCTTTAAAAGTCTTTAGAGCATGTTATTGTTTAAACATTTTAATGTAGCTAATGAGAATCCTAATGAGGATATTTGGAGGCAAAGGCTTAAAAAGCAGAGAGAGAGAGAGAGAGCAAGAATGAATAAAGATAATGCATTGTCATCCCTTTTTACATGCAATGAGGATAAAATAATATATTAGAGATAATTATGTGAGCTTCTGATATTAGACTGCATAATTTTTACTAATACATTGTTTCACATGTTCAGTTCAAGAAATGATATTTAATTCCCAGAATTTACTTCTTAGATAGGCCAATAGTCCATACAGATCTGGAACTTCTCTATGTCATGAAGGACATATCTCATAATCTTAAGATGGAGGACATTTTTTTAGCCTTTTATTGTGATAGTTTATTTTTATTTTGTCAATCACTTCTGCTTCATTCTCTTTGATGCTGGCTTCCTGCAATTGATTAGGGTCTTCCTGCAATTTGGTTTCATACTACAGTTATTACAAATAGTTGAAATGCTATGAGTAAACTCCAAGAATCCCTTGAGGTGAACAGTGCTAAACAGGATAAACAGACAAAACACTAGCAGAATAGAGCCATGTACACCGGTCAGATTGTTGCTATCTTTTCTGACAGCTTCACTTAATATGAAAGGCTACCGCATACACAGGCTCATCAACCACTTTTATGATTCTTGGAGTAATCTATTGTTTGTATAATCTAGGGCTGGATTCCCTGGAAGTCTAAAGCTTTTCCCTTCCTGAATAAGCTTGTGTACCTGACCCCTAGTGGCATCTGTGGTACAGTGGTTAGAGTGCAGTACTGCAAGCTACTTCTGTCAGCCAGCTGCCTACAATTTGGCAGTTCAAATCCCACCAGGCTCAAGGTTGACTCAGCCTTCCATCCTTCCGAGGTGGGTAAAATGAGGACACAGATTGTTGGGGGAAATATGCTGACTCTGTAAACTGCTTAGAGAGGGCTGTAAAGCACTATAAAGTGGTATATAAGTCTAAGTGCTATTACTATTGATGGTGTGACTGTGGGAAGAAATATCCATCTGGTTCAGTTCCAAGCTGGGAGAAGGACATAGAGGCTGATTGGAAACATGGTTTTAATGGTAAAGCAGAAGCCCATGAGTTCTGGTGCAGTTGACCACATGGAGTTGAGAGTGGGGAGGGGTGTTATACCTTCTCTTGGGCTTTGTACTTGAGCTTCCTGTTTCTGTGCAAGAACATGCATTCAATTGGCTGTTGTCAGACTCCCATGGAGCCATTCAGGCATTATATAGGGAACATAGCTGGCTTTATAGGCAAAGTACAAATCTTCGGTGTTTGTCTGAGCTAAGTTTGGTTGAAGTTTCTGAGGGTGATACAATGAAGAAGTGGGTAAAATGAGGAGCCAAATTGTTGGGGGCCATATGCTGACTCTGTAAACCACTTAGAGAGGGCTATAAAGCAGTATATAAGTCTAAGTGGTATTGCTAAAATGTAATGGATCCCATTCCCCCCAAATGATCTGGCATTTCAGTGGTGACTATCTGAAAATGTCCAGCCAGGCAGGGAGGAGGTATGAAGTGAGACATTAGCCTTGAATCAGCTGAAGAGATTCGGGATTGATACCTTCACTTAAGCTCCATGGAACTTCATCTATCTGTTCCCAAGGAAGGCAAGCAGACTGAGGAGATTCGTGTATCACAGGAAGAATGGCAATAAAGTAATCGACTTGAAGGCTTTATAGTTTGATCTATAGCTTGGGCCTGACAGAGACACCAGCAAGTTAAAAAAGTAATCAACTTTAAAAACAGCCTGCCCAGTGCATAAAAATTGGTATTATGAATTCTGCATGCCAAACATGGTAGTATTGTGGCCAGCTAACTGCCAGCAGAGCCGGCAGCAGAATTGGATGATGAAAAGGTTGGGGAGGTACTTGGACCAGTCCTGGAGTCTAGGGAAGGCTCTGATGAGTGCTCTGCATTGGAAGTAGAGATACAGCCAGGGCTGTCCGACATTTCCCAGCTGCTTTCGGAGACAGAAATAAGTGCGGAGGAAAAACAGCTGGGGCCTGTTCCAGATGCGCATATGCACAGAGCTGTCAGAAGAGAACAACTAAGGAACAGGAGCTCACTCAAGAAGAAAGGCACATGTGGACGCTGAATGGTCCCTCCCTGGCTAAGGAATAAATAGAAGAAAAAGGGGAGTGGTGTCATAGGAGATAACAGTTTGGATTTCTTTCAGAAGATTTGCTCATCATGGTTCATGTCTCAGAGACCTCTTGAGAGTTTAATTTACAGCTTTGTGGCTGGAAGCTCCTGGCCTGGCAATTATCCAAGGAACTGATAAGGTCTGTACTTCAGTGTTAACCCTTGGAAGGATTATTGCCTGGACTTTTCTGTGTTTGAATGCCATGAATTCACAGTAGCTAAATAAAGAGGGTTTTTTCAGGACAAGGAGTTTGTTTCTTGGTTCTGCTAAGGCTGGGTCAGAACAGGAAGAGAAAGAAACGAGGTAATATGTGGCCCACAGATTTGATTGCTTCGGTGTGGTTCTGCTGCTTGAAATATTGACTCTTAGTCAATATTTGGGGTCTTTGAATCATTGATCTAGCCTACCCTGGCAAATAAATTGACTTCCACTTGGAAGAAGATCATTGTCAATGATTTAACCCACCCTGGGGCATTCTGCCCTTTGCCTAATGTTACTTGAAATAGACAAAGCTGTGCAAACATTTAAACAGATCTGGGTAAACACTACAACAGATCTAAATTTCCTTCCCACTGTCTCAAACTCTTCTTCTAAAATTCTCGTATCTCCTCAACTTCCTCTCTAGAATTCCTTTAGTGAGCTGTGGTGTTGTTTTATGGCTTTTAAAACAATACAATTTGTACCAAGATGGAAACAATGTAATTTTGAAACAATGACTTACCTACTTTCTTCCTCCTCCTCCTCCTCCTCCTCCTCCTCCTCCTCCTCCTCCTCCTCCTCCTCCTCCTCCTCCTCCTCCTCCTCCTCCTCCTCCTCCTCTTCTTCTTCTTCTTCTTCTTCTTCTTCTTCTTCTTCTTCTTCTTC
>NW_020769320.1:14486398-14501362 GCF_900518735.1 Pseudonaja textilis | reverse complement strand
TCTTCTTCTTCTTCTTCTTCTTCTTCTTCTTCTTCTTCTTCTTCTTCTTCTTCTTCTTCTTCCTCTTCCTCTTCCTCTTCCTCTTCCTCTTCCTCTTCCTCTTCTTCTTCTTCTTCTTCTTCTTCTTCTTCTTCTTCTTCTTCTTCTTCTTCTGTTTTTATCTAAAATTCCACCTTAAGAGGGAATGTTCTCATGATCTTTTTTATTAATGCATTTTTACAAAAACAAATATTTCCTAAAGTTATTTTTTTAAAAAATTGATTTAATACATTTGCTTAGAAATGAATTCTACAAATTTGAAGGGTGTTAGGATTCTACTATTACACTCTGGGCTGCAAACATAAAACCTTGAATAATGACAAAACCCATTCATCTTCCTTTTGTGTTGCTCTCACTAAATAAAACAAAATTACAATGAAAAAATAATAATCATAAATTGATTTGCCAAAATTGATATGCTGCCTACCCTTCCAATTCGGAACATTTATAATATGTGGGATTTTTAAAAAAATAAAATTATTAAAACTAATACATCAAATACAAAATAAATAATGGATTTCCTAAAACTTATAAATAAATTGCGACCTCCATCAAACAGAGTCTGTATGCTCTCTTAAACGTATCAAAAGATGATGACATATTGCCATTTCGGCAAAGATGACCTGAGATTATAAAAATCACCTTGTCAATCTCAGAAATAGTGTCCATTTACAAGCTCTCCAGAGAAGATTTCCTAAGTGACGTACTCCCAACAGATATATCTTGCTTTTTAATTGTTGTTTCCTTGATTTTTGTTCTGTCTTTTAACTTTTTTATTTATTTATTTATTTGTTTGTTTGTCAAACATGTACAAGATAACAAGCATAAGTATGAAAATAAACAAGAACAAAGGGAGTAAATACAGATAAATGGGGACAGTAAGACAGGACGGTAGTCATGCTGGTGCGCTTATGCACGCCCCCTTTAAGGACCTCTTAGGAATGGAGTGAGGTCCACGGTAGACAGTTTGAGGTTGAAGCTGTGAGGGGTTGAGACTGTAACAACTGAGTCAGGTAGAGCATTGCAGGCGTTGACCTCTCTGTGGCTGAAGTTGTATTTTCTGCAATTGAGTTTGAAGCAGTTTATCTTGAGTTTGTAACTGTTGTTTGCCCATGTATTATTGTGATTGAAGCTGAAGAAGTCACTCATAGGCAAGATATTATAGCATCTTGTTTGTTAATGTTTTTATACTCTAAACACTTTATATAATTCTTTCTAATAATAAGAAGCACTATTCATGATTGGAACATGAAATGTGTAGGAAGGGACACTTAAATATGGCATGTTTCCAACTGAGGCATACATCAAGGAGTGATTAAATCAAAGAGATTGTTTAGCTTGCACAGATAGTCCTTGACTTATAACAGTTCATTTAGTGTCCATTCAAAGTTACAGTGGCACTGAAAAAAAGGGACTTAGTACCATTTTTCATGCTTACAACCTTTCAGCATCCCCATGGTCACATGATCAAAATTCAGATGCTTGGCAACTGGCCTGCAATGATGATGGTTGCAGTGGAAGGGACTTGTAGGTCTTCTAGTCCAACCCCCTACTTAGGCAGGAAAACCTATACCACTTCAGACAAATGGTTATCCAACTTCTTAAAAACTTCCAGTGTTGGAGCATTTACAACTTCTGGAAGCAAGTTGTTCCACTGATTAATTGTTCTCATTCTCAGGAAATTCCTCCTTAGTTCTAAGTTGCTTCTCTCCTTGATGAGTTTCCACCCATTGCCTCTTGTCCTGCCCTCAGGTGTTTTGGAGAATAGCTTGACTCCCACTTCTCTGTGGCAGCCCCTGAGAGATTGGGACAATGCTATAATGTCACCCCTAGTCCTTCTTTTCACCAGACTAGACATGCCCTTCCAACAACTGTTCTTTGTATGTTTTAGTCTCCAGTCCTCTAACTGGATGAACTTAATTGGATAGACTTTGGTGAGCTTTTCTGACCTGTGGTTTACCTGATTACCTGCTACTTCTTTCCCAAACTCAAAGAAAGAATATCTCTATAACTCTATAACTTTCCATTTTAATTCTATCTTTTTTTTTCCTTCTGCATACTTTTACCATTTGTCCTCTCTAAACCCCCTTAACTCATTACCACCATCCCACTTATGGGAAGGGTTACTCGGTTTTAGTTGATGGAAATAAGGCTCACACCCATTATGACTGCAACCATTAATATAGTATATCTTTCTCCAGTGTACTATCACCGAGGTTCTGAGCTGGTGTCAAAATAATGATAAATTTTCTTAGGGCAAAACCATTAAACTGCTGAAGCACATTATGACATGCTGTCAGAAAACGGATGCAACATGCATAGCATTTTTTTTCCCTGAAACATTTAGGAGAAGAGAATCATTTGCTCAGTCATCTTTTTAAGGTAACAATATTCCTAAGACCATCCCTGGCATATCTCCCAAGAAGCACTTAAAAATCTGAGGAAAAAGCATATTGACTTAATTTAACTTGTGCAGGAGAAACCAAAGGGAGGAAACAAAACAGAGGGGTTATGATATGGTCCATTAAATTAAACAACAGTTTGGAAATGTAGAGAATGTGGCAAGATCATAAAAAGATTCTTAATGATGTCAAGTTGTTGGTTTAAAAAAAATAACAATGAAAGAAAAATAATCTGCTTTGCATTCAGCATAAATTAAGGCATGCTCTGACTGAATGCTGACATGCAAAGTGTGCTTTAAGAACCCAATTATAACTCTGGGGCATTGAGCACTGTTTAATGAGGCCAAATTATACATAAGAGTTTCTTACACAGGACAGAGCTTTGCGGATTCCCTGGGAGAAATACTAGAGTCTGTATGTTTGGAGCAGGGGTGGGCTTCAAAAATTTTAGCAAGTGGTTCTCTGTCTGGTTGCTGGGTGGGCGTATTCTAGTCGGCATCCTGCACCACGGTGTGGGAGGGAATTTTTGCCCTGGAGGTTTTCCACAAGCCTCTGGGAGAGCAAAAACAGAGGTCCTCTGGAGGCCAGAAATGAGACCATTTGCGGCCTTCCAGAACTTCCGGAAGGCCCATTTTTTGCTCTCCCTGGGCTCCAGAGGCTTTCCTCAAGCCTCTTGGAGGGCGAAAATGGCCCCCCTGGACTCTGGAGGCCCTCTGGAGGCCAGAAAAAGGCCTGGTTTCAGCTTTCCAGAACTTCCAGGAGGCCAGTTTTTTGCCCTCCCTGAGCCTCCATGTGGGCCCTGTACTTACCTGGGACCCAAAATGGGCCATGTGGGGACTCGTGAGAGGGGTAAGGTGGGGGAGGGCAAGGCCAGCCAGGGATGGGAATTGCCGGTTCACCAGACCAATTAGCTACGGGTTCTCCCAAAGTCTATTGAGTCTATCATCTGCACCTCTATAACTGTCTGGTTTGGTTCTGCAACCCAACAGTACAGACACAGACTTCAGAGAGTAATTAGGACTGCAGAAAAAACAATTACTACCCACCTGCCTTCCATCGAGGACGAGTCAAAAAGAGGGCTGTGAAAATATTTATAGACCCCTCACATCCCAGACATAAACTGTTTCAACTCCTACCCTCAAAACGACACTAGTCGTTTCAGCAGTTTAATGGTTTTGCACTGCCCACCAGAACAACTAGACACAAGGACAGTTTTTCTCCCCATGCCATCACTCTGCTGAACAATTAATTCCCAGAACACTGTCAAACTATCTAGAAAGACAGTATTACCATCATTATTATCATCTTCCCTATTACCTATCTTATCTTCTTATAGCTGTAACTTTGTTGCTTGTATCTTATGATTTAAATTGTTTACTTAGCATCCTAGTATGATTTATGTTGATTGCTTATCTAGTATCCAAGTCTATCACTAAGTGTTGTACCTAATGTTTTATGATGAATGTATTACAATTACTATGATAATGAAGTAGCATTATTGTTGTATGTACACTGAGAGCTTATGCACCAGAGACAAATCCTTGGCCAATAAAGCTTATGCACCAGAGACATTTGGCCAATAAAGAATTCTAGTTCTAATGCTAATTTTTTGAGCCTATTGGTGAAGTGGTTAGAATCCAGTACTGCAGGCTACTTCTGCTGATTGCCGGCTGACTGCAATTTCGCAGTTTGAATCTCACCAGGCTCAAGGATGACTCAGCCTTCCATCCTTCCAAGATTGGTAAAATGTGGACCCAGATTGTTGGGGGCAAGAGGCTGACTCTGTAAACCACTTATAGAGGGCTGTAAAAGCACTGTGAAGTAGTATATAAGTCAAAGTGCTATTGCTAATTCTAATTCTTTTTTAAAAATAAATTTTATTGATTTTACAATTAAAACAGACCAACAACACATACATAAATGTAAGAGAGAAAAAGAAAAGAAGAAAGGAAGAAGAAAATAGAAAGAAAAAGATAGAAAACAATAAAAACATTTTCATCTTCAACAGTTTGTGAGACCTCCTTTTTATCCTTATTTTATGGCATATACACACAATCCTTACATTTATCTGTATATCACTACTATGATTCTATCCTATCCTCTTTTGCCTTTTAGTGTGAAATCTACCCTTGGTCTATCCATTTGTACCAGCAGTTCCAGCTGTTGTAGTATATTGAAGTGTCTTTATTTTTTAGTGCCAAGGTTAAAAAGAGGGAACTTTCCTCCATATGTGGTGGTCCTGTATAGAAGCTCAAAAATATTGGCAGAAAATTAGAAATTGGCTGGAGGAAATAACAAGAGAACAGATCAAATTCAAAGCAGAGTCCTTTCTATTAGGGATCTTTGATAAACAAATACCAAAAAAAGTGAAATATATAATAATACATATTTTGACAGCGGCCAGATTGGCTCTTGCACAATGTTGGAAACAGACTCCTGTTCCATCAGAGGAGATAATTATTCAAAAAGTTTCAAACAAATTAACCTTGGCTAATTCTAATTCTAATGATATAATGCGCCGGCTATTTGAAGCCCAGAGATATCACAAGGCGACAGTAAGCAACCTTCACCTTTAGCAATAGGTACAAGCTTCTATTAAATACAAGACAGAAGATCAACATGTTTTTATTTTAATACTTAATATTTCACCTCACTGGAACAAAATGGCATGTTAACATGAAGTGATGATTTAGTACACTTTATCTAGATTAAACTGATGGCATTTAAGATTTCACTCTAATCTTACAGGCACTAATTTTACATGGTCCCAGCATGAAATAAACAACCATTTGTCTTCATAGATTAGAGAAATAATATGGTAGCAATAAAGGAGAATATTTGTAGCTCATGGTCAGAATGAAGGCTTGTTGGTGCTCTTTGAGCTTGCTTGTTTTCTTGCAGATGTTTCATTACCCATCATCAGTGTTAGTAAGGAGTGAGGTCTGCAAACAGCAATTGAAGATGTTACCTAGTTTGGGTAATGAAACCTCTTCTAGAAATCAAACAAGTTCAGAGAGCACCAAAGACTCCTGAAATAATATGGGTTTGTTGCTTCTCTTTGGTAAAATCCTTTTATTTGGGGAGGAGGCAGTGGATACTTTTCCACACTGGTGATAGATGTGGGAAAATTGAATTCCATTATGTATAGATTTGCATTTAGTTTATGGAGGGAGAACTAAAGAATAAAATTAATTTCTTCTGAAACTGCTACAGCCTGAATGAGGCAAGAAATCCCACCCTTCCTGAAATATGCATTGCATCCTGGCAGTGAAACCTAAAGAAAATTGGCTACTGTTATTGTCTCTGCTCATGAGAGAATACAGTTTGTAAAAGGCATGATAAATATAAATGTACTGCAGATCTGGGAATATTTAAATCTCTTTCTGTCTTGCCCGCATTCTCCATCACCATATATATTTTGCTTAGTTTTGTACCCTAGTTAAATTTTTGCAAGCTAATTTAATCACTTGAATATTGCAAGACCTTCCTCTTCTCCTTCTCCTTCTCCTTCTCCTTCTCCTTCTCCTTCTTCTTCTTCTTCTCCTCCTCTTCTTCCTCTCCTCCCCCTCTTCCTTCTCCTCCTCTTCCTTCAGTCAATGCACACTTTTTTTCTTTGACAATTTGTTTTTGATTTAAGTAAATGTCTGACTATATTTTTACCCGGTAGAAATATAATCCATGAATATCACTGCAGGGATGTAATGCATAGGGAAAAGTAATCTGTATTTTTTTCCCCATTTTGGCTCCGAAAGTCCAATTCAGCATGTGTCCAGTGAATAATTCCAGCAGGGTATCTTCTTTCCTTTCGCCTCTCCTCCTCTTTCCCCTTCTCCTTCTCCACTCTCATTTATCTTCATAACTGAAGATACCAAAGATTGAGTTAGGATGATTTGCAAAAAAAGAAGATATGTTCTGTCACTAAGCAACATACTAACTGAATAATTATGTAAGTAAATAGCACATTCAAATTATTTAATCTACCTGAAGTCATAACAGAAATGTAAGACTTTATGACTTTGGAAATTGGTCACTAGAGGGGGCTAAAGATTCCAAGCAAAAATATTTCTGACTTTAGTTTGTGTTGACTTTAATTCGTTTTTTAAAAAATTGATAAAAGTATTTAAAAATAATAGGTTTTTTTCATACGTCCCCATACGTATAAATATACACAATATATTTAATATTGCATGTACTAACAGCAGCTTTTGTGCAGCATTGGAAAAATGAAGAAATACCACTAGATGAAGAGACAATTAAGAAGATATTGGACTGTGCAGAAATGGACAGACTAACACTGAAGATCAAACAGAAAGAAGAGACAGAATACTACCAAACATGGAATTTATTTTATCAATGGCTGGAAAAATGGAATAAAGTTTTGGAATTTGTATTGTTAAGCAAACAAAATAACTCAGATAACAAGTAAAATGTATGAATGGCTAGAGTCAAGGAAAAAGAAAGGGTTGACAGTTTATAGGAATGAAAGTTAAAGTTTTGTGAACCAAAGAGAATGGAATATAATGGGCGAATATGAAATGATACGAAAGAATGAATATAAAAGATGGTTGTAAATATGTATATAATTGTATATAAATGTAAATAGAAATAATATGCAGCTAGGACTATACTAACAACATAAGAGAAAAAAGGAAATTAAATGTTATGTGTATCTCTGTACTATAGCTTATATGGCTTATATGGCTAAGTCGCAACTGTTTTTAATGTTTATTCAATAAATTTTATATTTAAAATAATAACTCAGATAACAGATTGTTTATTAAGCGCTAACTAAATGTGATAGAAGAAAATTAGTAAAAACTTATTTTAAAAATAATAAGTTTTTTTAAAAAAATTAAGCAATATGCCAATTGATATAACTTTGACCTGATTACAAATTCGATTTCACATCATTATCCTGGGACACATATATTTGCCTTCATTCATGGGGGAAAAAAGAACCAGTCTGCAAGACACTACAAAAATAAGAACAATGATAATTATCTCCCATAATTTTTTAGGCCATGCTCAGAGAATATAATATAGTTGCCTTCCTGCTCCTGTTGACTCACCCTCTTTAAATAAATGCTGGCTTACTTAAAAGGCCACCAGAATACTTTTAAACAAATCAAAACTTTTAAACAAATCAGCAAACAGACCCACATTTTGGTGGGTAGCAAAAAAAAAAATTGTGGAAAATTTTCACAGAGCGGGAAGACATTCTGTTCTAGTTGTCAAAGTGAAAAGTTTTTAAATTTCACTTTATTTTAAGAGCTGGTGCGAATTCTGTGAAAGATAAATGACTGAATGTGTAAGTCAAAGCTCCCTCAATAGAAGGTAACTGTAGAATAATGGGATGTAAGAGGTTCTCAACAGACCATTATTACCGTGGAAATGTTGCTGTAGTTGCATGCAAACCAACTCTTTCCTTTTCCTTGAGTCTCTTCATTTCTGTGCTAACAGGATAAAGTTGAGTGTTGTCTGAAAATATATTTCACTCAGTATTCCCGACAGCAGTGGATTGTGGGTGAATAGGCCAGAGGTGGTATTCAGCAGGCTCTGACCAGTTCTGGAGAACTGGTAGTGGGGATTTTGATTAGTTTGGAGCACTGGCAAATACCACCTCTGACTGGCCCTGCCCAAATCTATTCTCTGCCTCCCAAGTCCCAGATGATCGGCTGGGTCTTCTTTTGTTGCCTTGCACAGGAGAACGGAGCTGGAAAGCAGGTTAGTGGAGTGGGGAGGGAAGGGGATTTTGCAGTATCCTTCCCCCAGGAGTGGGGAGGGAATGGAGATTTCTACAACATCCTTTCCCTGCCACACCCACCAAGCCACGCCCACCAAGCCTCACCACACCCGCAAAGACATACCACCCCCATCAAGGCATGCCCACAGACCTGGTTGTATTTTTTTAAAAAAAAAAAACTACTGGAGTAGGGTTGATGGGAGAGGCATCTGTTAGAGAGATAAAATATGCCAAGTTGGTGGCTTCATCCATGGAATTGAAATTCTATCCTGTATACAACATAGAAGTACCTTCTATGTTGACTCCTCACAACTGTCTGGCCAAATACTGATCGTTTTCTTGACAAGATTTCAGAAGTGGTACTATTGGTCTTGATTCCTTTCTTAAGCTGAGAGGATGTGACCAAGGGATCCTTGGTTGTTTTCTTGCAGATGTTTCATTCCCCAACTATGTCATGTAAAAAGTCAGTACCTACCCCTCTCTTAGAAGAATATTTTGAGGAATATTTAAAAAGGAAGATTATTATATTTCTCCAAAGGGAGAAATGGAGAATCAGGTGTTTTTAGAGGCAGAAAGCAACCCCCGCTTTCCTCAATAGCCCACAGCAGATGTCAGCACTTAAGAGATAAAGAGTGTATTGAAAGAAGACAAGTTTCTAGATAGCTCTATTCATAAGCAAATATCCTCACCTAAGAGCCAAAACAGGACAAAAGTCATTAAACCACAATAGGAATTACCCAACATCCTTTCAGAACACAAGCCCTTCATTGTATCACCCTCAGAAACTTCAACCAAACTTAGCTCAGACAATCACCTACGATCTGTACTTGGCCTATAAAGCCAGCTATGTCCCTTATATAAACACTAAATGGCTCCATGGGAGTCTGACAACAGCCAATAGAATGTATGTTCTTTCACAGGAAAGGAAGCTCAAGTACAAAGCCCAAGAGAAGGCATAACACGCCCCCACTCTCAACTCCATGTGGTCAACTGCACCAGAACCCATGGGCTTCTGCTGATTGGTGAATATTAAAACCATCTTTCCAATCAGCCTCTATGTTTCCAGTGTCCTTCTCCCAGCTTGGAACTGAACCAGATGGATATTTCTTCCCACAGTCACACCATCAATGCCAGAAGGGAAGGGAATTTGTTGCCTTTTTATATTCCTGTGTATGCCCTGTCAGTGTAGGTGGGTATGTTATTGGTGGTTCCTTGTTTCAGCCAGGGGTGGGCTGATGGGGGTTCGCAGGGCCCCTAGCTAAGATTCTGTGCAGTTTGGAGAACGCCCTTGGTTTTGGCTATTGTTTACATCTAGGATGTGACTAGCCCAAGATCACCTAGCTGATTTTGGCCTGAGGCCAGGCAAAGACTCACAGTCTCCCGATTTCTAGCTCAGACTCCTAACTGGCTTGATGCATAGAAACAGGTAAAGCTTTGATCACCAAAGTTTGCAGATATCATTCTGACTTTTTTTTAACTGTAGGCCTAGGGGAGGTTACGATGCATGATTTTGTATAATTGGTCTCATTGCCTTTGCTCTTGAGTGACTTTTGTGGTAAAGAAAAGATTAGTTTGATCATGGAAATACCGAAGGAGGAGTGAGGTGTAATTTATTTTCCAAAATATACTAAAGACATGTACTTTGATAAATAAATGCATCTTTGTATACATAATCAAGCAAAAATATTCAAAATAAAAGCAGGTCACAAGTTAATAATTAAAGCATGTGTGAATAAAATGCTTTTATCTAATTTTTGCTAATGTTGTTCATTCCTTCCTGTTGTGGTCCATCGGCAGCCTGCGGAGAGGGCAGCAGAGTCGGACAGTGGGGAGGAACATGGACCAGTCTGGGAATCTGTGGAGGACTCAGATGAGGGTCTTGTGTCCTCATCTGAGTCCTCCCCAGATGGGGCCAGGGCCATCTGGGAGTTATCTGAATTCAACCGCAGCAAGGCGGAGCCTGTTCCCAGTTCACGTGTGCACAGAGCTGCCAGAAGGCAAGAACAGTTAAGACAAAAGGAGTGACTCGAGAGCAGGGCTTGGAGGTGATTGCCCCTCCCATAAGGTATAAAGGAAGTGCAAAGGGACAGGAATCTTTGCAGGAAGCAACTTTGTTTGTACTGGTCAGTTTGAAACCTGAAGCTCGGTGTTGAATTTATGTTCCATTTTGGCCTCATATGACTAATTGGACATTTAGTCGTTGGCAGCATTTCAAGGAAGATAAAGGTGCGTGCTTATCAGACTTATCCTGAAGGACTTTGGCAGACTTCCATGTGACTGTTTACAAACTGTTTCAGACTCATTACTAGCTGTGAATGACTAAAATTCACAGCCATTGAAATAAACCCAAAAAGGGTTTGGGGACTAATGTGTGTTGGTTGGTGTCTCCATAAGCCTTGGTCAGAACACTTCCCTTGTTGCAGATGCCCCTTTACAAGTGATATACTATAGTTCATCATTAAGACCGGTCTTGCAAATCTTCATAATTGTGATGAACATGACGTTTTTGGAAAGAAAGGGATTTGCCAAATATTTGCATCCCAAGCAATTTAACTACGAAAGTTAACAGGAGTATTTTGAATTATTTCCAAGATGGAGAACTGAGAATGGTAAAGCATACTGAAAAGGTTAACCTAATTATATTACGTTGATTTTATATTGAATTGCATTGTACAAGTGGTCCTCGAGTTATGACCACATCTGAGCCCAAAATTTATGCTGCTAAGTGAAACATCAGTTGACTGAGTCTGTCCCATTTTATGACTTTTCTTGCCCCAGTTGTTAAGCAAATCAGTACATTGGTTAAGTGAACAACACGGTTGTTAAGTGGATCTGGCTCCCCCAATCACTTGGCTTGTCAGAAGATCCCAAAAGAGGATCACAATATTCCCAGGCTACTACAATGTTCATAAATAAGAATTGGTTTGCAAGCATTTGAATTGTGACCATATGACCATGGAGATGCTGCAATGGTCATAAGTGTGAAAAATGATCATAGGTCACTTTTTTTTCAGTGCCATTGTAACTTTGAATGGTCACTAAATGAACTGTTGTAAGTCAAGGACTACTTGTATTGCATTGCATTGCACTTTATTGTACAATATTCTATTGTGATGTGGTCTGGTGTGGCCTGGTATGCTATGGTATGGTGTATTTATTATATTTTTATTTATAGAGGTAAGTCTAGTCCAGTGATGGCTAACCTTTTCATCACCGCGTGCCTGCACCCATAATGCAATGTGGATGTGACACCCCCCCGTGCCCCCTGCACATGCACGCATGACCCCTGCATGCACCACGCAGCTCTGTGCATGCGCGCACAACCCCCTGGGTGCTGCATGCCTCTGCACATGCATGTGCAACCTCCTGCATGTGCCCCACCCCCCTGCACATGCATGGCAGATACCCAACAATCAGCTGGCTGGCGGAAGGTATGCATGCATGTGCAGTGGATCTGTTCTGGGCAACGGCTCGCATGCCAGCAGAAATGGCTCTCTGTCAGCTTCCGTTGGAGTATGATGAAACTTTAGCAATAAACCACTTTACTCACAGTTGTGTTGTGGCAAGATGTGTTTATTATGATCCATTTCCTCCAACAACAGCAACAAAGGGCAATTCCGAGCAAAGCCTCTCAGTGTCTGCCTCTCAGCGCTTTTTATAATCCCTTTCCACTAATTACTTAACATCCGCCCCTAGTAAACACCTAACATCCACTCCTAGAAACCCTGCGCGCCCCCACCCCGCAATAATATTAACCCTCTCCACATGCAAGTCCCCAACCAACGCCTCCCCCATCATCATCCCACCCGTAGTTTATTCCGCCAGTCCCAGTTCAGCAAAACCAAAAGCCCTTAGGTGTATGTTGAGATGCCAGCCCAAAATGCCTCCCAGCCGGTCCCATTGGAAAAAGGGAGAAGCATTGTGCTCAGCAAAGCCCACACCGCCAAACAGCTGGCTAGTCCTTCTGAAATGCGTCCCAGCTGGTTTCACCAACACGGCATTGCGCTGGGAGTGTCGTACTCAGGGAAACACACCCACCCAACAAACAGCTGACTAGATCATTTGAAACACCTCTCAACTGATCATGCCAGCACAGGGAGAGGCATCGCACGTGGAGCGTCAGGACCTGGGATCTCCAGGAATTTCACCCCAACCAGGGTAATATGTCGGGCGGGTTTGGCATCATCATTGAAGCCTGACACTCTCTGTGCCACTTCCAGCACACGTGCCATAGATTCACCATCACGGGTCTAGTCTAACAGAGAGAAGGACTAGAAGGTGATATAATAGCAATTAAGCAGTGACTTAATAAGCTGTCACAGAGAAGAAAAGGTCAACCAATTCTCCAAAGCCCCTGAGGGCATGGCAAGAAGACAAATGGGTTGATGATTACTAAAGAGAGAACCAACCTAGAATTAAGACAAAATCCCCCGGCAGGTTGGTTCCAGAAATTGCGGGTGTTCCATCACTGGATTTTTTCAAGAAGAGACTGGACCGGTGGTGGTATGCGACCGGTTCAGACTGGTTTGGCTGAACCGGTAGTAAAAAAAAAAAAGCCTCTGAGGATCAGCTGAGAGGAGAAAGAGGAGAAAAGTGCAGGATCGGCCCTCCCAGCCACCCCTGTGCTTTTCTCTTTTGTATCCTCTCAGCTGATCAGCACTGCAGGCCTCAGGTACACGATCACCGAACTGGTAGCGGAACAGGTAGGATCCCACTGCTGGACTGGGCAGCCATTTTGTTGAGAATGGTATTGAGTCTCCTGCTTGAGCAGGGCATTGGACTAGAAAACCCCCCTGGGCCCTTCAAAACCTGTTATTCTCTCCTGGTCTTCCATTCTGTTCCATTCCATTCCATTCCCACACATAGATTTCTATTCAGACATCTAATCCGATCTCAAATTACGTAGCACCAAGCCATTTCTCCTTAAGAAACAACAACAACCTCCTTGTTCATTCAACTAAGCATCATCTTACTACATTATTTATGAAGATGCAGACCAGTCTCGGCCATGTGTCACAGTCAAGTTTCTTTCCCCTAACATTCTCGCAACGTTTTTTATGGCCTGCTGCCACAATGAGTTACTTTAAAAAGGAGCTAGAAAACTTTGCCTGGCATATTACGTTCTGAGCTATAAATTTAGACGTCCCCCTGAAAAATGGATGTACTTCTGTTAGGAAATCCAATTTCTACATATTAAAAATTGTCAAGAAAGAAAGTTGGACCCCAGCCTTGCCCCTTATATCTGTTCTGACCTAGGCTTCCCAAGATCATGAAGCTGACTCCTCATTCTGATAAAACCCCTTTTATTTAGTTTAAAGTGAATTCCTCTCCAGCAAAGTCCCTGAAAACAGTCTTTCATGAGATTTCACAACTACAAACGTTTATCAGGCTTGGAGAGTTGCCAGGCCGATATTTTCCAAACTCTACGCTGTAGCAGAAATTACTTGGCAAGAAGTCAGGAACAGATCTTCACCTTAATGAATTAAACTAATTGTCTCCTACAAACACCATTCTCCTTTTTCTCCTCTTTATTCCCTATGGGAGGGACCAACCTGAGTTGGTGGCTTGGTTACTCCTGAGTTGACTCTTGTTCCTTAACTGTTCCCTTTTCCTGGCAGCTCTGTGCATGCACACACTGGGAACAGGCTCCAGCTGTTCTTTTGTCCCACTGATGTCTGACTCCGAAGGCAGCTGATAACTATCAGACGGCCCTTGTCCCATCTCTGCCTATAACATACAGCACTCTTCAGAGCCTTCCCCAGACTTCAGGACTGGCCCGTGTTCCTCCCCAACCTTCTTACTTTCCAAGTCTTCCGCCAGCTCTGCTGGCTGCTGGTGAGCCACAACAATATCCCAGTTTTTGTATTATTATTATTTTTTGTATTCAGATATTTTTTTATCGTGGTGGTTTGCGGTGAGCTTCCACCTGGAACCTGTTGATACAGCCTTGAAGGTAGTTTTTAACCCACAACCCAACTAGAACCAGAATTTCCATTGCTAAGCAAAGCCATTTGAAAGGGATTCATGCTCAATTTTGTGACTTCTTTTGCTAAGGTAGTGAAACAGATGTTAAGCGAATCACAACATTTTTAAATGAATCTGGCTTTCTCCTCCATTGACTTTGTTTGTCTGAACCCGGCTGGAAAGGTCATAAAAAGAAATCACAGGGCCCAAGAATAACCATGGTAAACTGGTGCTGGTTGCCAAGCAACCAAATTTTGATCCTGTGACCAAGGGATGCTGCAAGAGTTTTAAAATTTAAGGAAGTTGTAAGTCACATTTTTCATTGTTGTTTTAATTTCAAATGAACCCTAAAACAAATGGTTGTAAGTCAAGAACTAATTAAATATCACAAGACCTGAAATGGACACCTAACATCAAAGCCATCACTCTGCTAAACAAATAATTCCCTCAATACTGTCCAACTATTTACAAAGTCTGCACTAATATTACTATTAACATTCTCATCATTCCTTATCACCCCTCCCCTCCCACTTGTGACTGTATGACTGTAACTTTGTCACTTGTATCCTTACTATTTATATTGACTGTTTCCTAGTATAATTTGATTGCTTATTGTACCTTATGACTATCATTAAGTGTTGCACCTTATGATTCTTGATGAATATATCTTTTCTTTTATATACACTGGGAGTTTATGCACCAAAGACAAATTCCTTGTGTGTCCAATCACACTTGGCCAAAAAGAATTCTATTCTATTCTATTCTATTCTATTCTATTCTATTCTATTCTATTCTATTCTATTCTATTCTATTCTA
>NW_020769320.1:14473549-14486388 GCF_900518735.1 Pseudonaja textilis | reverse complement strand
TATTCTATTCTATTCTATTCTATTCTATTCTATTCTATTCTATTCTAATCCTGCTTCATGGGTCACATTTTTTAAAATTTATTCAATTTAGACATCCCTTAATGCTAAAATTTTCCTAAGTAGGTTACAGTTGCTCCATTAAGTTGGGGTAAGCCTCAAAAAGAATCTTTCCCAAATTTTATATCAGTCAGAATCAGGGGTGCGATTCAACTGGTATAACAACCAGTTTGGTAAGCGGAGGCTTCGCACGTGTGCATGCGTTTAAAAAAGCTAATACTTACCATCAACTGCAGCTGAGGAAAACAGCTGAGGAACAGCAAACCACTCTGCCCCGTGAATCAGCTGTGCTCTAAGAAAAACACATACAGCACAGGGAAGAGCAGGCACAGGTGGGTGGGCCTACAATCTGATATAGGATATACTAAAGTTATCTCATGGTGAGCACGTTTAATGGACAAGTTTCTTCCAATCAAAACAATTCTCAGCTGGATTAAGCATTAACATCCTATATATGTTTTCTCTGAAGCGGTTTCTCTGAAGCGGTTCACTCTGATGAGCATCATCAGAGTGAACCACTTCAGAGCCAGCTGATCATTGGAACAAAGTGTTCACCCAAACCAGTCAGAACTGGGAGAATCCCATCCCTGGCCAGGATTAATCAGAATGCCTCATGAACAAGCAATCAAAGGATCAATGACAATTTTGGAATGTTCTATTTTTCATTCAGTTTCCCGGTTGTCGAAAGAAAACATATATAGGATGTTAATGCTTAATCCAGCTGAGAATTGTTTTGATTGGAAGAAACTTGTCCATTAAACGTGCTCACCATGAGATAACTTTAGTATATCCTATATCAGATTGCCTTAAAAAATGGATCAGAAGTGGGCAGGATATAGGCTGGGTATTGTAATTGTATCCTGTTGGGAAGTCCTTCTTTCGTCTTCACACATAATTCAAAGTACTGCTTTACCTCTTTAGTTATCTTCATTGAGCAGTTTCAGTTGCAAAACATTAAATTTCTTCACATCTTTAATACATACCAAGAGGGAGGGACCTAAGAGGTTTCTTGCCATCTACTGTAAGTTGAGATGCCACTCTACAAGACATAATGATCCACTTCAGTCAGTTCTTCAGTCAGTTTTCTCAAAATAGCTTGGAGTGTTATTGTCTTTATTGTCAATTTCACTGTCACTTTTTTTTTAAGTCCTCCAAGTTCATTGTAGTGATTTTTTTAAAAAAAATATATATTAGATGCTGTAATTATAAGTAGTTGTCTTTTGGCTTACTTTTTTATTTCTTATTTTTTAAAAATGCAACTCAACTAAAAATGCTTTGGTTTGTTTTCAGTAGACTCTCCTAAGATTAAGCTTGAAGACTGGATTGGAATGGCCAACTACTGAACAAATCAATAAATTGCTAAGCTCTCTTTCTTTTTCTCTTAAAAGCCATTTAAAAAGAATCACCCCCAAAAATGGAGGGAGTAAAGAAAGAATTAAAGATAAAACGGTAAAGGCTCCCCTCGCACATACATGCTAATCGTTTTCACCTCTAGGGGGCAGTGCTCATCTCCGTTACAGAGCTGAAGAGCCAGCGCTGTCTGAAAAACGTCTCTGTGGTCATGTGGCTAGCATGACTAAACACCGAAGGTGCATAGAACACTGTTCCCTTCCCACCCAATTGGTCCCTATTTTTCTACTTGCATTTTTACATGCTTTCGAACTGCTAGGTTGGCAGAAGCTGGGACAAGTAACAGGAGCTCACTCTGTTACATGGTGCTAGGGATTCGAACCGCTGAACTGCCAACCTTTCTGATCAACCAGCTCAGCGTCTTAGCCACTGAGCCACCGTGTCCCTTAAAGAACGAACAAGGGAGCCAAAAAGAAACAGGAAAGGGGTTTACACGCTGTCTATAACTGAATAATTGTGTTCCTTTCTCGTCAACTAACTGGTAAAAACGGCATGCTTAAATTATTCAGCTTTCTGAATTGTGTTAGGGGAGTTTTTGAAGACACAAATAGCTGAGCACATGATTCTTTCACACCTAGGATCAATTCCGATGGCACAAACAATATGGTTTCCTTCTGCCCCACTTTGTAAATAACAACATGAAGGAGACATAAGAAGAGCTGGGAACAGGAATAAAGCAAATAGAAACAGACTCTCCTAATGCCTTTGATGAAATATTACGGTGTCACATAAAAGGTGTGATGCAACAGGTTGAAGAATTTTGTCGTGAAACAAGAAAAGAGGCTGTTGGATGAAAAAGGCAGGTGATTCCCCCCCTCCCCCCATATGGAAACCAACAAGTACAATGAAATCTAGAAGGCCTGTATAAAACAGATGTTCCTCCACCCACAGAAATGAAATGCATATGCTAGGAAAGTTGTGCTGTATGCCTGTCCCACCCCACTCAAAGTCTGTATAGAATATGCATGGTTTTTTTGTTCAATAATTAGATGTTTTCCTGTTTTTATTTTTACACCTTCATCTCTTTCTCAGATGTTGTTTCAAAATGGTATGAGCAAGGTATTAACCTCTGGACATTCTGGAGAATTGGATGCACAAAATGCTTATTTTCGTTGGCTTAGTCCTTTTCTAGAACAGCATCTGGCAACTCATTTTGGCATGAAAAAGTCTAGAAATAGAATACTTTATTGGCCAAGTGTGATTGGACACAGGTAATTTGTTTCCACTGCACGAGCTCTCACTATACATATAAATAACAAAATAATCATAAGACACCAATAGGAGAAAGGAGTAGAAAAGATGAGAAAGATAATAGAAATACAGACAAAGGACATGGGGAAATATCCTTGGACATAAGGCAGTACTGTGGGAATTTGGTGTTCATCAGTGTGATGGCAAGTCTGTCTTTGTGTCTAGTTGTTTTGACATGCAGTGCCCTATAGCGGTGTCCGGGGGGGAGAAGTTGAAACAGTTTGTATCCAAAATGTGAAGGATCTGGTAGATATTTCTCAGCAAACCCCCTCCCCCTGAGCCCCCCATCCAATATTCAAGTCCTCATGGGAAGGGAAGGCTGGTTACAATTGTTTTTTTCTGCATTCCTAACTATCCATTGAAGTCTGCTCTCTGTCTTGTTTGGTTGCGGTACCAAACTAGACAGTTTTAGAAGTAAATCTCTTAGATTGAGAAGAGTCTTTTGAACAATACGATCCCCAAATAAATTACTATGAAAGATTCTGAAGATCAGACAAAATTCCTTAAAAAGCACTTCCCAGACTGATGTGATGTAAATGACTTAGACAAGAACTCCAGGAACGATCTGGAGGTGTGAGATGAATTTGTTCTCGGGCAGAGAAATATATGCTGCCCGAACAAAAATGAATTTATCCTCCAGGTTTTGCAAATTTTGCCTTTTTTGTTTGTACATACTTCTGAAACAAGAGAAACCAAAAAAAACGGAGACCTAAAGAAAAGTTGCCTTCGCTTAAAGATAGATAGATAGATAGATAGATAGATAGATAGATAGATAGATAGATAAATTTATTGTCATTGTACTCAGAAACCTGAGAACAATGAAATAAGGTGCTCTTCCACAACATACAACTGAATAACACCAAAAGACATATACAAATAACAATGTAAAACAAATTAAAACAAATAACAGTTAAAAAACTGTACAACCAGGATATATATGTGTTAAGACCACCAGATTCATAACTCTACATTTAACCTGATCACAGCACTTGGGTAAAAGCTAAGTTTAAATCTACTTGTCCTGGCTTTCAGCACTCTATATCGTCTTCCTGATGGTAGGATCTCAAACAACGAGTGGCCTGGATGCGAAGGGTCTCTCAAGATCTTTTGTATCTTCCTTCTACATCCCATGTTATACAAATCCTCCAATGAGGGAAGAGGACATCCGCTGATCTTTTGTGCCCTTTTCATCACTCTTTGGAGTGCCCTTTTCTCCGCCTCTGTACAACTCCTAAACCACACACAGAGGCAATAAGATAAAATGCTCTCTATAGAGCTTCGATAAAAGGCAACCAACAGACTCTCTGGCAGTTGTTGTGATCTTAAAAGTCTTAAAAAATACAGTCGTTGATGAGCCTTTTTTTCTAGGGATAAAGCATTTGCCCCCCATGTTAGATCTTGTTTCAGGGTGATACCTAAAAACTTACATTCTGCCACCTGTTCTACCAAAACACCATTGATATACAACGGTTGGATATCCGAACTGCTCTTCCTGTAATCCACTATGAATTCCTTCGTCTTATTTATATTAAAAATAAGATTGTTTACTTTGCACCAGAGGGACAGCTGATGAACTTCATCCCTGTACGCAGACTCATCATTATCAGAAATGAGCCCCACCAATATTATATCATCTGCAAACTTAATGATCTTATTGCTCAGATGAATAGAGGTGCAATCAGACATATAAACAGTGAATAAAAGTGGACTCAATACACAGCCCTGAGGAGTGCCAGTATTGAGGATCGCCACAGAAGAGATATGTTCATTCCTCCTAACCCTTTGTGAACGATGTGATAAAAAATTCAGAATCCACCAACATATGGAGTCCGGTAGCTTCAGATCTTTAAGCTTGGACATCAATCCGTGGGGTAAAGAAATAAGAAATGTTCCCCAAACTGTAAAATGGAGAAAACTACATTTTGTACAAAATTTCATGTACCTTTCAGTCCATTCTTCTTCCAAGTATTGTTAGTCATGCAGAAACAGAACACTTCTGTGTTAAAATGTGTGCTGGTTTTTTTTCTCCTTTTTTCTTTTTTTCTTTTTTGGGACATTTTTAAAAAACAAACTTTATTAATTATACAACTAAAATGTCAAACAAACACATACATAACACAGAGAAAAAAAAGAAAAAGGAAAAAAAACTAAAAAAAGAAAAAAAGAAAAAAAACTAGCAACTCGACTTCCGGTGACAAGATATGGACGAATGGAGGTGCTGAAGCTCGCTCTGGGTTTCACGTTATCTCCTCTTGCTGTTGGACTGACCCTTAGGGGTGCACGCATCTTGTAGAGAAGCGTGCCAGTGTGGGGAGACTCGAGTCGCAGTGTGGAAAAGGCGATTCACATCATGACGTAGAGAAACCCTGTAGAGACTGACATCAAGAGACTGTGTGTACCAAGATGTGTACCATTTTTAGGACGTGAAACAGAATAATTTTTCTGGGATATGTAGTAATCTGATTATGAAATTTGTTTGCAACTCTTAGGAATCAGGATATATTAAGTAGGGACAGGTGGGTTGGTTCAAACCCAAATCAAATAAATTCAAAATCTATGGGTGATTTGATTTGACAGTTTCATTAAAAACCTGAGTCAATTTAGAAAGTATTGAGATGCTTCAAAATCAGATCTCTGCACTACAGATTTGTAAAACCCAATATCTGCATGTTATATTATATATATGACACCATGTTTGTGTCATATGCAATATATAACTTCTAATGCTACAAAATTTAATATTGGAATTGTCTGGCTAATAAATTTAAATAAACCCATACATACCCAAATAATAAAACATACTGTACAGTGTGTGCAGTTAGTCTCACTGTTCCTTTTTGAACAGGTTATAATTATTTTTCATCTGCGGCTCCTAAGTCCAACTGAGTTCCTAGTTTAAATAAAGGAGATTGATTGGAAAGTGGATTTTAAAATAACAGTCTACAAAAGTGTTATGGAGAAAGATGTTACATGGGGTATTCAAAATAAACCAGCTGAGTCTTAATAATGAAGGGATATATAAGTAAGAAACCAGAAGAGTGACTTGGATGGTTTTCCAACGTTGGAAATCTGTTGATGTTTTGAAGTATGTTGTGAGAAGGGAGAAAGAAAAAATGAAAATAAGGAATGTTAAAGCAAGATGTTATTTGAAGGCATCAATGATTATAGTTGTCATAAGTAAATTGGATGAAATATAAAGTTGGTTTATTTGATGAATATTAAAACATGTGTGTTATTATCTCTGCTAGCCCTTAGTGGAGTTTTGCTGACCAGAACTAAATCAATGAGGCAATAAGGATTTGTTTATATAAGAGATTAGATATGAGGAAGAATAAACTATTTATTATCTTTTAAGACAAGATGATAAATTGCTGAAATTATCTATAATTGTGAAGAAAGGAGAAGTCATTTCCTTTCTTTGCACCTTTTATTATTTTTCTTTTCCTCTCTGTATTTGTTTTTGCTTTTGTAATTAAAATCTTTAATAACAGTTATTTGCAAAATAGATTAGAGATCTTAGGAGGAGGAGAAAGTTGCTAAGATACAGAGTGCTTGCTTTTTTTTTACTTTGCAAAATTGGGCATTGCTAAATGTCCCAAAATTATTAATTGGGAGTGACTTGTCCTCAAACTAAAAATAATCTGCCTTCCCTCCCTCCCTTCAACTCATTCTTCTCTTTTGTTCTGAAATCCTTGACAAATCCATACTTTTTTCTGTCAGAATAAATTCCAAATTTGGGACATCTAATCCAGAAGTGCATTCACAATTTACAACTGCTTAATTCAGTTTAGCACTATATTAACAAACCCATGATATTAAATTAAAATGGAAAAGACCCATACTATGAGAATATTTTTATATATTTTTGCCAACATGAACTTACTAGATGTTCTTTTAAAAACATTCTTTGATGTATACAATAAATGTAGAGGTAAAAGTATTATGTAGAACAATTCTTTTAAATATTGCAAGATATATCATATTCTTAAAATTCACAGCCATTGCTTTGTTAATACAGAATGTCACAATTCTTTGTTAATGCTGTTTATTTATTTTCAATCCTACTGCTTAACTTGACTTGAAGATACGGAAACAATTACGTTTCAGTACCATGCAGAGCAACGCTACAAATATGTACAATAATAATTTACCAAAACCAATTATTCTCTTCCCCCCCCTTCTCTCTTTTCCTCTCCCTCCCTCCTTCCCCACCTCTCTCACAGACACCAATTTCTTATATGAAACTACCATTATTATAATGAGATCCTGTAGAACAGGCTGTCAAACTCCTGGTACACAGGCCAGGTGTGTCATGTGCTGCCCATGCCCATGTCCAGTTTATCAAAGGAGAAAAAAGTCCCAATATGTCATATGATGCCATCGTGACAATGTGATTTTGACACCCCTGCTATAGCAGAACAACAAGCAGAGCTGGAGGGGAGGGCAAAGTTAAATGAGTCATTAGCTTGGAGACATTACATTCCCACAAATGATCTAAATCCAACCCTTCTTGAATTCTATTGACCCTAATTTGGCATCAGTTTATCACTGGATGTTACTTGACTAGATTCTTGTGGGTATTATTGAGCAACAGCAACATAAGGAGCCTTGGTGGTGAAGTGGTTAGAGTGCAGTACTGCAAGCTACTCCCACTGCAATTTGGCAGGTCGAATCTCACCAGGCTCAAGGTTGACTCAGCCTTCTATCCTTCTGAGGTGGGTAAAATGAGGACCCAGATTGTTGGGGGGGGGGTGAAGGGGGGCAAGAGGCTGACTCTGTAAACTGCTTAGAGAGGGCTGTAGAGCACTATAAAGTGATATGTAAGTCTACGTGCTATTGCTATAACACATGGCCCTGATTCTTTGTCCCTGACAGATCTTCTTCAAAGGCCAAACATTTTTATATCGGCCTCATAAACTACTTGCAACGAGCAGTGAATGTGGAGGCTTAGATCATATGGTAATGGTAATTAAACATTTTTCTAGGTTATTTCCATAAGGATGTGACCTTGCAATATTGGCAATCAGAAAGCAAGTAAGACATAAGTGGAAGGGTAGACCCTTACAACTTTAAGATCTTATTTGTTGAATTCTGGAATAAAGACTTCAAAGGGAAGCCACTATCATTTGTCTAGCTATTTCATAAGCCTTATACATCTACCCAAAGATCAAGAGATGAAGCCTTGTCAACCAGTTTATCAATCCATCTTGATGCCCAGGACAGTCAAGAAACAGATACAACAGAAGTTATATTAATACACAAAGAGTATTTAATTCCAATTCTCCAAAGGGAATACTTGCCAACCTATCTTGGCAAGTCTGATTGCCTAGTGTTTTTATTTTGTTTTTTTAAGAAAAGACTTCTTTAAAACAGAGCTGGAAGGGACCTTGGAGGTCTTCTAGTCCATCGCCCTAGCTCAAGCAGGAGAGTCTGTACAATTGCAGACAAATGGTTCTCCAATCTCTTCTTAAAAAACTCCATTGATGGAGCACCCACAACTTCCAAAGGCAAGTCATCCCACTGATTAATTGTTCTGTCAAGAAATTTCTTCTTGGTTCTAGACTGGTTCTCTCCTTGATCAATTTCTATCCATTGTTTCTTGTTCTGCCTTCAGGTGCTTTGGAGAATAAGTTGACTCCCTCTTCCTTTTTGGCAGCCTCAAGTTATTGGAGCATTCCTATCTTGACATCCCAGTCCTTCTTTTCATTACATTAGACCTGTGATGGCGAACCTATGGCACGTGTGCCACAGGTGGCACACAGAGCCATTTGTGCAAGCACGCAAGCCCTAGCCAAACTTACCTGCGCTGCACATTTGCACACCTCCCGGCTGATTTTCAGCCCATTTGAGGCTTTTTTGGGCCTCCCTGAGGCTCGAGGGAAGCCTCTGCAGCCTTTGAAGGCTGAAAAACAGGGCCCATTTCATCACTTCTGGTATTTTCTGGAAATGAGGGAAGTTATGAAATGGCCCTGTTTTTCAGCCTCCAAAGGCTGCAGAGGCTTCCCTCGAGCCTCTGGGAGGCTGAAAAAGGACTCAAATGGGCTGAAAATCAGCTGGGAAGTGTGCAGTGCAGGTAAGGGGAGGTGGAGTAGAAGGGGGAATTGCACATGCATGTGCAGGGGGCGCGGGGAGGCCATGTGCATTGCCTTCTGGGTGCTGGCGTGCGAGCGCAATTTTCGGCATGGGAGCCCAAAAAGGTTAGCCACCACTGTACTAGACATTCCCAATTCCCGGGTAAAGGAATTTTGAAAGACAGAATGCTTATGACTCTGATTTAATTGAGGTAGGACACTGTCCTCACTGATTCAGCATACATACTCTGCAGATTCTTCTGTAATCAAGTTGATATTTGTTGTACTATTCTTTCTTCATTTATGTGAAAAAAGCATAGGAGAAGATATTTCAAAAATGTATAGCCCCTATCTTTCTAATTAATTTAAAATGATTCTTAATCCAGTTAAGCAGAAGCTACTCATCATAAGAAGCATCCAGAGTCTGGATACATTCAACACTCTTTCCCTAAGATTCTACTTTCTACCTTGGTCCATCTGTTTGGTATGCTGGATCACACTTCCAACTCTCTACTGAGTTCATAACTCAGACACCCAGTTGAAATACTTACCTTTTTTTTTAGAGAAAATAGTGAAAAACCCATCATTGTGTTCAATTTTATGGTTTTTTTTTTATCAAGGTATAACAGCACAGCTGTGCCATTGACATTGCCCCCAATTCTCTCTTGTTCTGCACAGTCTCCCCAATCTTGATGCTTGATCTTGCTGGGTAAGAAAAGCATTCTGAATTCAAACTCCTTTAAAAGCCTAGGTGTGCTCAGAATTTTAACATATGTAGCCTTTAGAAGTTCAGCCACCCACACTTACAGAATAGATCCGCTTTCCCCAATCTAGATGTAGGCTTTAGCTCAGAAATGTATCCGTTTTGTTTAATGATGCCCACTATTTCCGTTTCACCCCAATGGGCGAGGATCCTCAGAGGATAGGAGAGACATTTTAACAAATTGTAAGGATAAAAACCATGTAAACAAGGTGCCTAAGACCAGCTAAGAACCAAAAACACAATCAAATAGATCAAGTTCAGCTTGTTGTAAAAGATAAACAAGATGTCAACTTTGGAAGCCATATTAGCACCAGAAGCTTTCACACTGCCACATTTCTGTGCCTGGGAAATTGGGAGGGGGGATTTTGCAGAGTGTTTGTAGTTAGACATAATAGCATTCTTCTTTACAGTCAAGGTCATGTTATTCCTGCACCTGGGATGAGGAGTGGTTTAAGGGATGTCTCAAGTTGGAACGGGTGGTGATTGGGCCATGCGATGGAGTAATGGGTGCAGGGGATGGATTTTGTGATTTTAAATTATTGGAGGAAAACCCAGAATTCTCAGATTCAGGTTTTCCCAGATGTGCCAGCATGACAACTCTAATAAAATGGAACTTGGAGAAAATGCCTGCCTTGGAGTGTTGGTGTTGGAATTTGTTTCCCTAGAACGCTGACACAAAGTCAGAGCTATTCCTATTTCCAGGAGAGTGGTATTCTAAATAACGGTATTCTAGATTTCGCCTGATCTATGCTACATCAATCTTGCCTGGAAGTGGATCCTTCAACAGACTTTCTCCAGCTGCCTAGATCACACGGAACAATTTAAAGCCTCCAGTGACAATAATAAGGCCCTTTGAACTGGATCTGGAAATGCACCAGTAACAAATGCAGTGATTTCAGGATTGAGTTGTATTTTAAGAATTCTGAAATGACAAATCCTCGCATCTGAAGAGAAGATGGTGGGTATAGTGAAGCATACTGGACAGAGTGATGAAAGAGAATGATATCAAAACAAAACAATCAACACACAAGCAGGTAATAAGGTAAAGGTTCCCCTTGCACATACATGCTAGTCATTTCCAGCTCTAGAGGGTGGTGCTCATCTCCGTTACAAAGCCAAAGAGCCGGCACTGTCCAAAGACGTCTCCATGGTCATGTGGCTAGCATGACTAAATGCAGAAGGCACCTGGAGTGCTGTTACCTTCCCACCCAAGTGGTCCCTATTTTTCTACTTGCATTTTTACATGCTTTCGAACTGCTAGGTTGGCAGAAGCTGGGACAAGTAATGGGAGCTCACTCCGTTACGCAGTGCTAGGAATTCGAACCGCCAAACTGCCGACCTTTCTGATTGACAAGCTCAGCGTCTTAGCCATTGAGCCACTGCGTCCCTTCAAGCAGGTCAAGCAGGTAATAGGTAATCTATTATCCTTGATTAAGGGCCAATGACATGGCTTTGGTGACACTTTGCAATAAATGATCTCCTTTTCCATTTGAAAGAAATGTTTGTTCCATGACGCATATACATGTTTTGGATTTTATTCATTTGAACAGGAGTAAAATAAAATACCAGCAGAACATTGCAGAAACTTGACTGTGCACCAATTCTAAAATCCCCTTTAAACAAAATAACAGAGTTGGAAGGGACCTTGGAGGTCTTCTAGTCCAACCCCCTGCTCAGGCAGGAAAACCTATACCATTTGAGACAAATGGTTGTCCAGTCTCTTCTTATAAACTTCCAGTGTTGGAGCATCCACAACTTCTGAAGGCAGGTCGATTAATTGTTCTAACTGTCAGGAAGTTTCTCCTTTGTTCTAGATTGGTTCTGTCCTTGGTTAGTTTCCATCCATCCAGAATTTATTCCCGAAGAAGAGCGAGAGGAGTTCTGGTATCATAAAGGAGATATGTCGCATCTGCTCAGCTGTAATGACTGGGATGTGGTCTCTGCTACAATGCATTTCTTTAGTCTTTTAATAATTCAGACTAATGTCTGTTGTTCCTCCAAGCACTTTAATTCCTTTAATATAGATACCTCTCCTTTCACTAAGAAACCCATACTAGACCATTCTCACAGGAGTATTTAGGATCTTTCAAGTTATTTAATAATAACACCATTTTATATTTTCTTAACATCGACACAGTGTTAAAAGGGAATCTGTGTGACATGTGATATTCATATTATTATAATCTCTAGGCTGCTTGTACTGGATTATTTACTTTTATTTCTGCAAGATTGTTTCTGTTCATTATCTGCATTATTCTACTTGCTGATTCTGTATTGGCTGCTGATGTTTCTTTGATTCATCCTTTAATTGCTGACCGCCAAAAGGAGTAGGCTAGTACAAGGGGTCCTTGACTTATGATCCCAAGGGAGCCCAAGATTTCTGTTGCTAAGTGAGAGATTTGTTGAGTCAGTTTTGCCTCATTTTGCAACCTTTCTTACCACAGTTGTTAAGCGAATCACTGCATTTGTGAAGTTGGTAAGAGTGAATTTGGCTTCCCCATCAGAAGGTCGCAAAAATCGATCAGATGACCCTGGGACACTGCAACCATCCTAAATATGAGTCAGTTACCAGCATCTGAATTTTGAACATGGGACCATGGGGATGTTCACCATAAGCCCTTATCTCAATGGGACCCATGTGTTTGAAATCTAAGTCTGAAAAATGAAATCCTATATGCATTTGGCCAGCAGCATTCATGAGTTGGAATGCTTTTGTCTTCCATATAGTGACCCAAAAAGCAGATAACAGGCAAATGTTAGAGAAACAGCTTTGATAGTAATCCACAGATAATCCCATAATTTAGCTGAAGGGTTGACCTAGAACTGAAGTTTGATCATAGAATCATGGGTTATAGTGCTCTCTTTTTTTCTTTTTCCCTATCTTTTTCTATTTTTCTTTCTCTTTTTTATTTTTTTTCTTGTTCTCTTTATGTCTTTTTTCTTCTTTCTCTTTTTATTTTTCTTTCTTTCTCTTTCTCTCTCTCTTTCTCTCTATTTTTTCTTTCTCTTTTCCTCTTTCTCTTTCTTTCCTTTCCTCCTTTTTTTCCCTTCTTCTTCCTCCACTCTTCCTCAGTTCTGCTCTCAAGATCACCAAAGCTAAGCACTTCTGACACATTGGAGCAAGTGCTCAGAACCTTTCCGCCTGAATTAATAAAATATCATCTGTTAAATCCCATAATCTGACGTCTTCCACTTGCCTAGGGAATGTCATTGAAATGACTGGATCTATCTATCTATCTATCTATCTATCTATCTATCTATCTATCTATCTATCTATCTATCTATCT
>NW_020769320.1:14441281-14465010 GCF_900518735.1 Pseudonaja textilis | reverse complement strand
GATAGATAGATAGATAGATAGATAGATAGATAGATAGATAGATAGATGACAGACATACAAATAGCTGTCTTCAAAAAGACAGCTGAACGTTCTTTGTTTTTCCATTTTGTTTCTCATTGAAAAAGCTTCTGTTATCTCATGAGTACTTCTGGTCATTCATGCCTGACACAACATCTCCAACCAACCAAGTAGATTTATGCAGTGCTTAAGTAGATTTAGCATATTGGCAAGGTCCTTTACAATATGTGCCAACGAACTTGAAACAAATATATAAAAGACAAAGAAATGTTCCTATTTAAAACAATACCACGGACTATGGCTCCAAATTGGCTTTTAAATATCTTTAGGCCAATGGTTCTCAACCTATGGTCCATGGACTCCTTGGGAGCCATGATGTCATTGCAGGGAGTATGCAAAATCTTGAAGAAATGTTATGATTTAAATCTTGAGTTAGGTTTTTTTGGGGGGGAGTCCATTGCCACAAAGGGTATTTAAGAGAAGTCAGTGGTGAAGAAAAGGTTGAGAACCACTGCTTTACGCCAACCATCAGCATATCTAGCCCTAGATCTAGATTTATGTCTACATCTATAGCTATCTACCTACGTACCTATCTTTCTTTCTTTTTCTTTCTATCTAATCTATATCTGTATATCATCATCTCTATCTCTATCATCTTTATCATATCTCTATCTATTTATATGCCTATATCTATATATTATCTACATCATCTATATCGATAACTATGTATCTGTATCTATGTATCTGTCTATGTAGCTATCGTGTGTGTGTGTGGCATCACCGTCCTGCTGCCGCTTCCACCCACTGAAGCCCGAATGACTCACCGACTTTCAGGACGCAGCTGCCATCAAGCAAAATGATTCCCCTGCGGGAGGGCAGGTGGTTCTCGTCAGCAGCAGGGTCTGCCCTGCTGCCGCTGCCACTGTTGTTGGAGATAGTGCTGGCAAGAGAGGTGCCACTGTCAGCGGGAACCATGGAAGCTATGGAGGAGGCTCCCCTGCCAAAGAAGCGGCTGAAGCACTGCCAGAAGAGGAATGCGCCCGAACCATTCCTTCACCCGCTGGAAGGGCCACTTCTCCACTACCACCATGTCATGATGTCCAGCAGGGACTCCAGCCTCTGCGTCTTGCCTAATAGCAGCACTCCGAATGTGGCATAAGCTGCAGCAAGGGCAGAAGGGAAAGTGACGGCAGTGGAGGAAGCAGCAGTGGTGGTCAATGAAGGTCCTGTGACGCAAACTGCCCTGTCGCCGCCCGCCCGCTCACCTGGCCTGCATCCAGCACCATACCTGGGTCTGCAGCAAAAGCGCTTGGTGCGGTTAGGGAGCTCTCCGTGCTCCGCCATGATCAGCCATTAGGAGCAGCTGGTGGCAAGGTATGGCTGCCCATGGGTGAGGATGCATGGGGGGGGGGATTAAGTCACCCCCCAAAAGACGGCTTAGCCATTTTTGGGGGGGTCAAAAGAAAATAAGTTCCAGCCTTATTTTCTGAGAAACACGGTATCTAACGTAACATGTAACATGTAATGGAATGAGCTCCCATCACTTGTCCCAGTTTCTGCCAACCTAGCAGTTCGAAAGCATGTAAAAGTGCAAGTGGAAAAATAGGGACCATTTTGGTGGGAAGGAAACAGCATTCCATGTGTCTTCGGTGTTTAGTCATGCCAGCCGCATGACCACGGAGACGTCTTTGGACAGTGCTGGCTCTTCGGCTTTGTAATGGAGATAAGTACTGCTCTCTTGAGCTGGAAACGGCTAGCATGTATGTGCAAGGGGAACATTTACCTACCTACCTATCTATCTCTAATCTTCACTGGTCAGGGAATCTAATATTCAGCATTTTAAGTATTTATTCTTGTCTGGTGGGAACATGATCAGCGTTTAACTTAATCTTATCAATTTGAACACTTCCTCCTTTGTTTTTAATTCTGGAATATGACTGAATGAAAAGTTTGTATGTGGCACCTACATTAGGTGACAAATTATAATTCCAAAGACTCACCATCCTGGAAGTTCTGCATGCAAAGTCCTCTGAGTCATTTAAACCACTAGTTATGGCCACAAGTCCCATGATATATGTATGTATGTGTGTGTGTGTGTGTGTGTGTACTGCATGTGTTTGTGTGTGTGAATTACATATGAATCCTCCCCCCTCTTATAAAAATGCAGCTATATATAATGCAAATAAAAATTAGTAAGAATTGAGATGTGCTCTAAAGGATAATATGGAATTGAAATTAAACTCTAATGATTGTATAGTAACAATATAATATGATATGGAAAGTTAATTAATGCAATATGAATGTAAAATTAAGAAGAAAAGACTATAGAAATTATGCACAAGGCATATGTTCCAACAGATACATCGTACAACTGAAGTAAGGTTTTATTTGTTGTTTTATGTATTGTGTTTGTTGTTAAAAATAAAAGAAAGCTTATTAAAAAACACAGTTGGAATACCCTTCTCTTTTGCTTTTACTAACAAGGATGCATTGCCTGGAGTGGAATTATTTTCCGCCAAGATTCAGGATCAATGCTTGTGTGGGCATCTCATCCTTCCGAAGCCTGTCTCGGTGGAATGCAGCACTGGATCTATTGCTATTTGTTCCAGAGAGAAGAGCATTTAGGTTTATTTTTCTCCCCCGTGCAATAAATAAAAAGTTAATAACACCAAGCTCTGGAAAACCTTGCAGCCAACTCAAACGGTTCCCTTGCAAGGAGTCTGATCATTTCTGTCGCTTTGTAACTAACATCAGAAACTAAATGCCTCCAAGTCTTCCAGGGAGAGGTGTGTGTGAAAGGAACGATTTGTTTACCTTGTCAGGGTGCAGGCTTTCTAAAAGTAAATGCACTCCTGAACAACCACTATAATTATGCTGTGAGGAACATCCTATTACCAAGGTTTTATTTAATGGAATATGAACCTTGCAATCTTCTTTGACTTGGTAAAGATGTGTTAGTGGGTGTGGGTATGATTATATGTGTGTGTGTGTGTGTGTGTGTGAGAGAGAGAGAGAGAGAGAGGTGTGCAAGTGTGCGTAGGTGTATGTACAGCAGGAAGCTGAGACTGGTGGCTGGATAGTGTAGTGGTTAGAGTGCTGCCTTTGATGTGAGAGACCAGGGTTCAAATTCCAGCTACTACATATCTTACCAGTATTTCTCAAAATATTTCATTCTTCTAGGAGAGAAGTGAGTGCTAACTTTCTACACCCTTTATCAGAACTTAGAAAGGTGAAACTGGCTCTCAGAATTTCCTGCACTTCAGAGTCATAAAAAGAATGGAAACTTCCCATCAACCCCTTGGTTGTCCTGGGTCACGTTTACCAATCAATGCAGTAATAGCTTCCCCCTCAGCCTCAGCAGATGTTTGTTGCTATGACTTTGGTTCTCATGCTGCTTCTCATCGATGTTTTGTCTAGCGGCTTACGGCACCGCATTCCAGTCCATTCTAACTCACCCCCTTCCCCCTCACCCAATGAGTGGCAACTAAGAAACAAAGCAAAAATAAACATGGCTTCAGCCAAAGTTGTTTGAAATTGACACAGAGGTCAAGAAGATAGATACCCTGTCCTTCAAACAACCACCCAAGGTGCACTTCCAACTTCGGTGCACTAGCCCAACCGCAGCAGAGCCATCAACAGCAGAATTTCAACACTATTGGAAGAACATAGAGTGGCTTTGGCAGGACGACATCAGAGTCCAGAAAAGTACAGTGCTAGGAACATCTGAGATCTTCCACAAAACCCTCAAATTCCCAGGCTTCTGGTAGAGAACCTGAGATGGAGGGGAAAATACAGACCAATGATAAGAACATGAAGGGAATTTTTTTAAAAAGGTTCTTTTAGATACCATGTTTCCCTGAAAATAAATCCCTGTCTTTTTTTTTCCTTTGCCGTTAAAAAAAAAAAAAAAGGCACCAGGTCTTATTTTCGGGGGATGACTAACCTCACTTGTGTGCATCACCCCCAGCCTCCTTTTCACTGTCAGAGGCCAGCAAGGCTTTCCTGAAGGCCTCTGCAGCCGATAACAGAGCTCCGGATCAATCTGGAGCTTTGTTATCAGCTGCTACAGAGGCCTTCAGGAAGCCTTGCTGGCCGCAGAAGAAATGGGCTAGCAAGGCAGGGGTCAGGATGCTCCACTGCATTAAAACTAGCTTGTTGGTGTTAATCAGAAGGTAACGGGTAGGACAGCTCCACTCCCTCATCCCCACCCTAGCTTAATTTTTACCCATGCACTCTGGAGTGGGTGGGGTCTTAATTATGGCTTATTTTTTTGAGGTGGGGGGTGTAGGGCTTATATTGAGCACACATGTAAAAGTCAAGTTAGGACTTATTTTCAAGTTAGGTCATATTTTCAGGAAAACAGGGTATATATGAAAGTCGCACAGATGTCCATAAGTATATACAGTATACACATCCGTGCTTCAAAGACAGGAAGTATAAAATTTTAACCTTCCTGCCTGAGATCAAGGAGTTATTTTTTTTAACATCCGGTTATAAGCTAATAACTGACCTAGCACACTATCCAGCTTGAAAAACTCTGCATGATTATTAGGTAAATACAGAAAAATTCAACTTCTCATCCTCCTGTCCATAAGGAAAAGCATAGAAAGGATGATTTCAATCCAAATAATCCTATCTGAACTATACTACACTGTACTATACTATATATATAAAATGCAGTATATTACATCTGCTCTGTATTCCTATAAGCAGCAATTGCACCTACCAAATAGAATTTCTTTTTCATCAGAACTTTAATAATTGTCAGAAATAATGGCCTGAATAACGCTGTCAATTAAAAAAAATGGTCAAATATTTATAAGACAGAGGACTGGTAATCAACGTTTAATGTCAAAATGTTTGGCATGAAATGGAAAATGCTCTCTAATCATTTTAGATTAATTTGTTTGCATACAAATGAAGCATTTATTATTTAGCATGCTCCACCCTCCCTCAATAAACTCAAAAGACATTAAGAAAGCAGAATGGTTAGCACTGTTGATTGCTCCACTGCATTAAAACTAGCTTGTTGGTGTTAATCAGAAAGCACTATATGATCCATTAGCTCTGAAAGGCATTAAATATTTGATTTGCAGCATGGTGGATTAAGAGAGAATCTCATTAGCCAGGAAAGTTTGCTATAGTTTAATTTAAATAGAATTTAAGCTGTGGAAACTGCTTGAGAAGGGGGAAAATACTACCTCAATAGCAAGTAATTACTGATGGTATTATAGAACTGCCATCATATTATAGATACATCAGTTTCCTTTAATTAGACCTAAGTCTAAGAATATCTTCAGAAGTTACATTTCTGATGACCAGCTGGCAGAATTTCTTATTTATTGTGCTACTGCTGTAAGACAAGAAGGAAATCTATACTAAAATCAAAGTAAAGATAACAGTTTGTTCCTCCCTCCCTCTTCCTTCCTTCCTTCCTTCCTTCCTTCCTTCCTTCCTTCCTTCCTTCCTTCCTTCCTTCCTTCCTTCCTTCCTTCCTTCCTTCCTTTCTTCCTTGTTAATGAATTGCACAGAGGTCTGAACCTTCTTCCCTTAGATGTCTGAACTCACTAACTGACTCTGTTGCCACATGCCCCAAACCCCCACTCCTTCACCCTCAAACTAACCTCTATTAACCTCACCCCATTCCTAAGAGGTCTGTAAGGAGTGTGCATAAGCGCACAATCGTGCTAACCGTCCCTGTCCTATTGTCCCCATTGATTCGTACCTATTTCATGTATTTATGCTTATGGTTAGTCTTATTTCTATTATATTGTAAGTGTTTGACAAAGCAAATAAATAAATATAAATAAATAAATAAAAATAGATGGATGATACATAGAACTTTATATTTCAATTGTAATGATAGACAAAGTTCTAAAGAATTAAGTAAGCAGTTATGTTGATCCCGAAAGGGTGATACTTTGGCCTGAGCTCAGAGCTTGGCAACTGGGTTACCAACATTTTGTCACCGTTTGAGGAAACATCGTTGGGGCTCTTCGAATTGAGCTTGTCTGTCTGAGCACTGGCCTTTAAGTACCTTTTTTTTTTAATGTGATGCAAATTAGTGTGGATGTTGTTCGATCAGCTACTTCTGACTTTGTTTGTTCAGTTTGTTCTGACTTCGGGCTGAGCTGTTACAGAGACATGCTCTTTGGTTTTAAGTACCATCTATGTGATATAAATTAGTGTTGTTTTTTTGGATACTTCTGAGTCATGGTCTGGTGTTCTGACCCAGCCTTAGCAGAAGCAAGAAACAGACTCCTTGTCACAAAAAAACTCTCATTATTTACCTTTGGTGAATTAATGGCATTCACACACCAAAAAGTCAAGGTAATACTATCCCGCAACCAATCAGAACACAGTCAAACCCCCAACCAATGAGAACACACCCTCACCCAATCAGAACACAGCCGCTTAAGCCCCCACCCAATCAAGTCACACCCCCACTAGCAGTTAAAAGGAAGAAGCCGCTGCAAGCTCACATTATTCTGAGAAGCACAGAGCTGAAGACACAAGCCTGAAGGTGACGAATGAGACTTCATCGAAACGTCGCCTAGATACTTCCAATTTTACACGGGAGAAAACCCGAATAACCAAAGATCTACATACAAGTGCCCGCGAAAACCTCAGAAAACACACACACACACACACACACACACACATATATTCATTCATGATGCGTGAGTGGTATTTTGTATATATAAATATAAATTGTTTGCTGTTTGCTATTTTTAATCCGATAACTGCATTAACTGCATTTAAAAAAAGACAGTGAACTGCAACAAGCTAGGAATAATTGCATTCTAAATTGTGTTTTAATTCAAGAAATGCAAATATAAATGAGCCAGCTTGGCTCATACTAAAATGTGACATGATTGAAAAACAAGAAAGACACCCCCATCCTTCGCCCATTCTTCCTTGTTACAATAAAAATTATAAGTATAGAAAGTCCCCCCCCTCCAAGGTTAGGAAGTCTGAAAAGCGTACCAAGTCATTGGAATCACGGAAGAAATTTATTTATGGGAGGCATAATATGCTCTGGGTCCCATTGGTGAAACCTTCTCTGGCTTGTCACTTGTCTTCTGAAACCGTCTTTCCCTGAGATCCACGCAGACTCATCTCTAATGACCTTTTGGAAGGCTGTGAAATGCTAGCTGTTCCCCCCTAGGCAACGAGGCCAGGGTGCTAATGGAGTTCTGGTGTGGGCATGGATACCTCTGGCTATGTCAAGATGTTTAAGGAAGTCTGTGTTTTTGCTGATCTAGTTATCTTTTTTGAAAATGTATACCACCTGTGCTGGCCAGAGTTCCTTTATTTAGATGAGCAGCTATATAGATTTGTTTAATAAATAAATGATTTTTTTTTTGAAAAAAAATTACCTTCCTTCCTCCCTTCCATTCATCCATCCATTCATCCATCCATCTTTCCTGTCCTCCCTTTTCTTTCTTTCTCTCTCTCTCTCTCTCTCTCTTTCTTTCTTTCTTTCTTTCTTTCTTTCTTTCTTTCTTTCTTTCTTTCTTTCTTTCTGTCATGCCCCTGGTGGAGACTAACTCTGAGGAAGAGGAGGAACAGCTGACAGAGAGTGGAAGTGCGGGTCTGGAGGTTGTGGAGGAGGCTGGGGAAGGGCAGAGGCCTGCTGAGCAGTCAGAGGAGGACCCAGGCCCATCCCTTATCCATCCTAGGGCACGCAGGGAGGAGAGGATAAGGGAGAGACATGGCCTCTTCAGGGGGAGAGGGCCTTGATCCTCTTCATGGAGTGCAGGTGTGACAACTGCATAAGAGTTTGGACCTGCATACTGGCAAATGCTGGAAACAAAGCATGTTTTATTTTGGACTGAAGGAGCTCCATTTTTACAGGCAGACGGCTATCAAAACAAACTAAAAACAAAACAAAAAAGGAGAAATGTTTCCCCTTTTGCATTTGAGCATGCAAGAAGGGACAGGAAAGGAGAAAGGGAAAGAGGAAAGACAAAGAAAAAGACGGAAAGGTGGGAAGAAAGCAAGGAAGGAAAAATAAGGAAAGAGGAGAAGGAAGAAGAAAAGAGAAGGAAGAGAGAAGGAAAAAGAAAAGAAAAAAATAAAAGAAGGAAGGAAGGAAGGAAGGAAGGAAGGAAGGAAGGAAGGAAGGAAGGAAGGAAGGAAGGAAGGAGATTATAATGAGAGCAGAGCTGTCAGCTGACTCCGACAATGAGGAAGTTGGGGAGGAACATGGGCTAGTCCTGGAGTCCGGGGAAGGCTCTGATGAGTGCTCTGTCAGAGACACAAATGGGGCAGGGGCAGGGCCATGGCCATCCAGCAGTCTTTGGAGTCAAACATCAGTGGGGCAGAAGAACAGCTGGAGCCTGTTCCTGATGTGTTTATGCGCAGAGCTGCCAGCAGCAGGGAAGTAAAGGCACAGGTGGATGATGAATGGCCTTTCCCATAGGGAATAAAGAGGAGTGAAGGGGGAGTGGTGTTTGCAGGAGACAATTAGTTCGTTTAATTAGTGTGAAGATCTGCTTATCTAAGTTCATGACTCCCAGAGACTCCTTGCCAAGCATTTCCTTGTAAAGCGTTGTGCTTGGAAGCTATCAACCTGGAAACTCTTCAAGTCTGATAAGGTCTGTGCTTGCAATTCACCTTTGAAAGACTGTTTGCTGGGACTTTGCTGGATGTGAATGATAGGAATTCTCACTAGCCAAATAAAAAGGGGTTTTGTCAGGATGAGGAGTCTGTTTCTTGATTTTGTGAAGCCTAGGTGAGAGAATGAGGCAGGATATGAGGGAAATCCTGCCTTAGCACTTGGCCACCACAGGTGCCCCCCAACATGAGGGATGTCAATTTGGCCATGCCCTCCCCACCCCACCCGCAAAGGTCAAACACAACCCTGATGCAGCCTTCAATGAAATCAAGTTTGACACCCTGATATAAGCAATAAGTCAGAGCAAGAAGAGAAGAAACTTGTAATTCTTCACATCAGCTAAAATAGTCAATCTACTTTTTGCAAACGAGTTTACAGGTAGCCTTCAATATTTAAAACTACCAAACCTTTCCACCTCCTCACCATTTATGTACAATGGTAAATGTACATCTCTCATCCTCCTGAATTCAATTATAAGTTCTTTAGATTGATTTGTGTGTGTGTGTGTGTGTAAAGTATAAGATATACCACTTCAAAGTACTTTACAGCCCTCTCTAATCCGTGTATTCATATTGTACCCAACAAACTGGGTCCTCATTTTATTGAGCCTGGGAGGATGGAAGGCTGAGTCAACCTTGAGCTGGTGTCTGGTGAGAATCGAACTGTGGAATGGTATAGGGTTTCTTGGCTTAGCAGGGGATTGGATTAGAAGACAACCAAGGTCCCTTCCAATGCTGTTATTCTGTTAAGAACTAGTGACTTAGCAAGATTCACTTAACATGATTTGCTCAACAGCTGCAGTGAGTTTAACAGTCATGAATCAAACCAGTGAGTGTGATGACCCTGGGCATCGTACAAAGGCAACACAGTCACATAAACAATAAAAGTCCCTTTATTATCTCCAACTTTGCCCCCGATATCCAGGTTACCTTCAGCTGGAGAAAAAATCTCCCAGGAACAGCTTTTCACTGTAGAAAATTCAGTCCAAAGCAAGGTACACACAAACTGTAACTAAAAATCCAAACAAACCAAGCTGAAATAATTAGCTTGACAGGGCAAGAGAAGGAATTTCAGACTTGAAAGCATGGCAAAACTCACACAGTTTGGAAGATGCCAGGAACACAGATAAACCACAACAATACAAGATAAAGTCACATTTGTTCCCAACAACTTACTGCGATCGGTTTCCCAGCTGTAGCTAATGAAGGGAATCAGGGCCTTTTCCTCCCCCATAAGCCACACAGTTGTTCCCTTCTCCATTCCTCCCTGCCTGCCCTGGGATGAAGAAAGGGTGGGCCTGGGTCTTCCTCTGAATTCCCTCTCCCTTGCTCTACTTCTTCCCTGCTCTGTCCAGCCAGACTTTGCCCTTCTCCAGTTTCTTCCACAGCCAATGGAGCCACACTCCCACTCCCTATCAGTTCTTCAGCTTCCCCTTCTGAGTCAGATTCTGACAGGGGCATGACAGCCAGTCAGAATCAAACTGCCAGCAGTCAGCAGAATTAGCCTGCAATACTTCATTCTAACCACTGTGCCACCCCAATAGTCACAACATACACGTGTTCTTACCCAGTTTCTAACTTGATATTTTTGTCAACTCTTATACTGTTGCATAAACTCTCCTTTTGTAATATCCAAGTAAATATACTGTTCTTTTTAAGCCAATAGGTTATTCCTGCTACTGATTTAATGATAGATAATCAGGATAATGGAAGTTTCAGAAGGCGGCTTTATTAGTACAACAGTACATTTATCTGTATATTTAAGAAATATGATGTTCCTTAACTTCTTTCTGTTGACTTTTAGTTTAATAAATATGCTTTTAAGTTTAATGGGTTTTCTTTTTTCCAATGGCTGACTCCCAGACACAATTCATAATTTAAGGTGAGTTCTGTTCTGGGTTTTCTAAACAGAGATGATCTGTCAGCTTTTGTTGGAATCTAGTATAAAATCCATTTCTAATTATTGGGTGATTTGTTGTTAAAATCTATTTATGCATGCCCAGAATGTTACAATTCCTTTTTCTACCTGAATAGAAGACACTAAAAACAAAATAAAGCTATAGTTGTACAGACCTGTCTTTTTATTTGCAGTGAAAAGTCGCTGCTAACCAATTCCTCCATCGCACAACCACCACAAGTCCTAATCATAGAACACAATATATTAGAGTTGTGGGTCTTCTAATCCAACCTACACCTCAGGGAGGAAACCCAAATGGTTGATCAGTCTCTTTTTGAAAGCCTTCTAGTGATGGACTTACCACAACTCCTGAAGTCAAGCTGTTTCATTGGTTGACTGGCCTCATCATTAGGAAATTTCTCCTTAGTTCTAGGTTGCTTCTCTCCTTGGTTAGTTTCCATCCATTGATTGTTGTCTTGGTATTTGGGAAATAGTTTTACCCTCCCATCTTTGTAGGAGCCCCTCAAACATTGAAACAGTGCTATCATGTCATCCCAAGTTTCTTTTCATGAGACTAGACAATTCCTGTAACTGTTCACATGTTTTAGCCTCCAGCCTCCCAATCATTTTTGTTACTTTGCTCTGCATTTTTTCCAGACTCTCAACATCTTTTTTAAAAAAATAAATAAATTGTGGTGGCCAGAACTGAATGTAATATTCCAGCTGTGGTTTTACTAAGTCATAGACAGTAGTACTAATTTAAAATAATAGCAATAGTAACTTAAGTCATAGAAAAAGTAATTGTGGAAATCAGTATTGTGAATATTAGTATGGCCTCTTAATGATGAAGCTCACCCCATATAACAGTGATGGCGAACCTTTATGTTGTGGTGTGCCAAAAGCAAGTGTGCCAGAGCTGGGTATTCAGCAGGTTCTGACCAGTTCTGGAGAACTGGTAGCGGAAATTTTGAGTAGTTCAGAGAACTGGCAAATACCACCTCTGGCAGGAGATTTTACAGTATCCTTCCCCAGTTGCACCCACTAAGTCACGCCCACAGAACCAGTAGTAAAAAAAAAATTGAATCCCACCACTGGTGTGCATGTGCCAGCACCCAAAATGCAATGCATCCCACCACCCCCTACACATGTGCATGCAACACTCCCGCCCTATCCCCGGACCTAACTGAACTAATTTTTGGGCTGTTTGAGGCTGTTTTTGCCCTCCTAGAGGCTTCAGGGAAGCCTCTGCAGCCTCGGGAGGCTGAAAAATGGGCCTTCCAGAAATAGGGGAGGCCATTTTCACTCTACTGGAGGCTCAAGGGGAGGCCTTTGGAGTCTTGGGAGGCTAAAAATGGGCCCATTTTGGCACTTCCGGTATTTCTGGCCTCCTGAGACTGCAGAGGCTTCCCTCGAGCCTCCAGGAGGGCAAAAACGGCCTCAAATGGGCCAAAAATCAGCTGGGAGGCATGCACATGCACAGTGCAGGTAAGTTTGTCTGGAGCTCGTGTGCCCACACAAATGGTTCTGCATGCCACCTGTGGCACATGTGCCGTGGGTTCACCATCATGGCTGGTATAACATTCCCATATCAGTTGTACAGGTGGTCCTTGACTTACAACCATTCATTCAGTGACTGTTTAAAGTAATGATGGTGCTGAAAAAAAGACTTATGACTGGTCCTCATGTTTATGAGCATCACAACAGACGTATGAGTCACAATCTCTAAAGTTTCTCTGCGTACATTTTGTTAAAATATCTTCTTTAGAGTAAGTAATTGATGGTTGCAGGGCTGAATCACTGGTTCTTTTGACTTCTTTTGAGGCAATAACAACACCAGTGTGACTAAGACATCAATCCAAACAGTGTAAGGCAATAATATACTAATAGAATATGAGATGGCGATTGAAGACTATTCAAGAAAATGGTGCAGTGGCCGAGCGGTGGAACTCTCACCTCACAATCAGGAGGCTGTGAGTTCGATCCTAGGTAGAGGCAGATATTTCTCTCTCTCTGGGCACACTGAGAATATATCTGCTGGGGAAAAAACTCTGCAATGGTGACAGGAAGGGCATCTGGCCAGTAACCACTCAGCTCCATTCAGCTGCCCAGTCTCCACCCTGCAAGGGTTTATAGGGTTGTTTAAAAGAGGATGATGAATGGAAGAATATTCAAGAATGCAAACAGATAAAGGAAGTCATCTTGTGCCAGTCAGGGAACTCCAAATATATGGGGTTGGATCCTTCAAACCCAGGAAATATGCATCACCCTTCCAGTTATTATTATGATTTGTTACACTGCCAGCCAGCCAGGAGTAGGATTTGGGAGTTCTCTGAACTGCACAGCATCTTAGCTAGGGGATCTCCTGAACTCCCACCCCTGGGCCATTCCAAGATTAAGAAATATCTCTTTTAAGGAACATCTCTGCACAGTTGCCTCACAAGGGCAGGGCAAAAATTTTAATCTAGCCATAACCTTATGCAGGCTGAAATAAATGCTAACTGAATTCTATATCATATATTTGGCTGTTCTGTGGGAATGTAAAGTTTCACCTAAGGTACACTTCGCGATCCAATTCCTGCTTGTCAATATCCTACTGAAACAATTAGAAATACAATGGCTCCTTAACGTTTTCAGTCTATAAGTTTCAGCCAGCATCTCCAAACATGATAATTCACCATTCTCGACATAAGCATCTCTTCACTTTGCACAGTCTGTGAGAAAACAGAGTCTCTTGTATGACACATATTCATTTTATAACCAATTAATAATGTACACAACGCTTCTCTTTGAAGATGGTACTTTAATTAGCCTGAAGTGTACTTTTCTTATATGTGGGGAAGATGAATTTTCTGTCAAAGTGCAGACGATCCTGAAATGGATTTAAGGAAAAACATTTTCCCCCTGTTTTAATCTTTTCTCTAGGTTTTCTCCTAATACTCCTTTGCTCTGAATAAATCCATGGAACCCTCTGGATGATGCTTGCTAAATTATTGAAAATCTCTCCTGAGTCAAGAATTCAACCAAATCTCTCTAGAAAGAATAACATTAAAGACAAACAAATAACAGCTGGGGCATTTGCTTATTTATTTATTGGAATAAAATTGCACAAAATGTTTTCCTCCGGGAAATATTCACAGACTCCTCACCTGATGGAAGGGACAAAGCTGGAGATGTATTTATTTAGCGTACGGCATATCATTCATTGACTACAATGAATACACAGTATATTAACATTTCACCTAGTTGAGTAAAACACAATAACATGTAAATGCAAAGCTGGAGATAACATAGTAGGTCAACATGCGAAACAAACTTTTATTTTTTATGGAAAGAATTGCCTGCCAATCTGAGGAATGATCTCTTGTGCAAGACAATGAGCCCTCCCCACAAGAAGCACATGAAGCAACAAATGTGTCAAGAAATATCCCTATACAATGAACACAGGAAGCAGAATTGAGGAGGCTGAGCAAAGCTTTGAAAGAAAATTGAAAAAAAAAACCCAATTGAGGCAGGTTTGCCAATTGAGACAGTGACCTGCTTTGAAGCAATGTATCAAGCCAGCTTTTCTGATGCAACTAACATGATTACAGACAATATTCAATGTTGCCAATCTGTCTCTTTCTATGGAGAATACCGAGAAAATATTGAGCAGTGTGAAGGGTTCTTTCATATATAAGTTGCTCTTTTTATCGTTAATTAAGCTTTCTGCCAATCAGAACTGTTTTTGGATCGACAAGGGCTTTTTCCCTACTTTCTTGAGCCTTACTTGTTCAAATATACTCCCCCCACCCACAGTTCTCTGTCCTAACAACATAACCGAGAATACAACATTTTCAGGACTCTTGAGTATTGATTCAGACTAGTCCATTACCTAGTGTGATGACCCAGGGTGGGATACAAAATAAACACAGTCACAAAAACAGGTGAAGACCCTTTTATTCCTTCACTTTGCTTCAAAGCTCCAAATATCCTTGACTGGAGACAAAAGCTCCCCCACAAACAATTGCAAAAAGGAGGAAATGCCGTTTAAAATAAAAATCCCTATAAATTATAAAGAGTAAACACCACACAAAGCACACTGAAGCAATTAAGGGAACCAGGCAAGATAAAGGCTTCAAGACATCCACAGATATCGGAACACACACTGGGAAGGACACCAAACTCAGAGAGGAACGACAGGCTAGAGATATTTCCATGCTTTGTTTCCAGCACTGGCCCATACGCATGTCCATCCTTTTAAACAGTTCTCACAGCTGCAGCCTATGAAGAGGATCAAGGCCCTTTCCTCCCCAATAGACCATGTCATTCGTGTCTCTACCCTTATCCTCTCCTCCCTGCATGCCCTAAGATGGAGAGGGAATGGGCCTGGGTCTTCCTCTGACTGCCCAGCCAGCCTGTGTCCTTCCCCAGCTTCCTCCACAACCTCAGAAGCCACACTTCCACTCCCTGTCAGCTGTTCCTCCTCTCCCTCAGAGTCAGTCTCCAACAGGGGCATGACACCTAGCTACCTACCACTCTCATATCTCTCTCCCTTTCTTTTCCACTATGTATTCTAAATGGTCTGTGATTAATATATGAATATGTATATAAGTATAATACTGTATATGTACATATGCATTCTTTTGAGATCGGGCATCAGATTTTTTTTAATGTGTGCCAGTGTGTTCACAGAAAAAAAGTGATAATAAAGGCAATCTTATCTTATCTCTTGTCTCTTATCCCATCTCTTCTCTGTCTCGTCTCATCTCATCATATCTTATTGTCTTATCAGTTTTTCCAGCTAAGATAGAACTTCGTTCATGGATCCATCACCATGTTAAAATTATTGGCATATAAGGGAAAGACGAATATTGTAAACCTAGTTCCTGGAATCGAGCAGAGTAAAGTCAGCATGGGATAATGTTCAGTCTATTAAGTGAACAATAACCTAGCTTTGATAGATCTGTTGAAATTGTTCCCAGATAAATGGGTGTAAGATTATAATCTGGATTTCTCCCAACTACCTTCATGGAAACTTCATTAATCTTGAAGAAAACTCCAAATGTTCAACAACATTTTCTGGCACTGAAATGATAAATCAATCCCTGTTCAAAAGACGAATAGGTAATCTCTGGAGGCTGAAGATGTTTGACCCTAATATTTTTTTTTAATTTACAATATTATTACTTCTACTTATGTTAGTCTAAAGGACAATATAAGAATCTTATAAAGTTTTTAATCCACTGGGTGCGATCTGATCATATAGATATAATTAAGCTTCCACCCCCTCTCTTCTTTTATGAGGAAATATGTCACAGCACGTTTACCTGGGGGTTAGAAACTCAAAGCAATTAAAATGTTTAAGGTCATTGCTTCAAGTACAAAAGTTGTCACCGTGTAAAACGTGCCTCAGTTTGTGATTGTTTGGGCCAAAATAAACGCTTCTCTTAATTAATTTTCCTTTCCCCAATAACAAAGCTGAAACCAGCGGTGGCAACAGAAGAGAGCAGCACATTGTGGTATATCTCACATGGTGAATCAACCCGCCCTCATTATCTTCTCAAGGGGACGCTCAGTTTATGTTACCTTGAAGAACAGTTGAGAAGTACCTTCTGGAAATCCATGTTCGCTTCCTGTCTCTGCAGCTTACTTTATTTCTCCCTATCTCTGGGTCTCTGCTTGTTCTATTTTGCAACCACCTTTGGGTTTCTGTAAGTTCTATAAAAGAAAAAAAAATAGCTTTCTCTTGCTGTCTTGATTGAAAGTATGACCAGCCCTGAAGACATCCAGTAATTCCATTTGAATATAAAGTAACACAGATTGCAGGATTTTCTGCTCATTGCCTTTTGCAAAGCATTATAACAGATAACAGATGATCAGAGTTGGAAGGGATCTTATAGGTCATCTAGTCCAACCCTCCACCCAAACGGGAGATCCTACACCATTACTGACAAATGGCAGTCCAATCTCTCCTTGAAAGTCTCAAGTGATGACGCTCCCACAATTTCCGAGGGCAACTTCTGTTCCATTGGTTGATTGTTCTCACTGTCAGAAAGTTTCTCCTTATTTCCAGGTTAAATCTCTCCTTGTTCAGTTTCCATCCATTATTCCTTGTCTGGCCTACAGGTGCTCCCTTACTGTTCTGACCAAGGCTTCCTAAGATACCAACAAACACACATAAAATCCAAACCCCTTTTATTTTAGTTCAATGGATATGAATTATCATCATTCACATCCCGGAATGAGTTTCAACCAGTTATAAATAGCCCCAGGAATGTCTGCCAAAGTTCTTCAGAAGAATTCTGATAAGAACACACCTTATCTGACTTGAAGTGCTGCCAACGACTAAAATCCCAATTAGTCTTTTAAAACCAAACAGAGAACAAATTCACCATGGAACTTTCAGAGTCCAATGGATCAGAGTGAACAATGTTGCTTCCTGCAAAGATTTTCCAACCTTTGCACTTCCCTTATACCTTATAGGAGGGGCAATCACCTCCAAGCCTTACTCCTGAGCTTCCCCTTTTGTCACCCCTTTTGTCTTAGCTGCTCTTGCCTTCTGGCAGCTCTGTGCAAGCGTGCACTAGGAACAGGCTCCCCCTGTTCCTCTTCCTAGCTTCTGTCAGATTCTGGAGGCTCCGGAGTCGGCACATAAAACCCAGATGGTCCTGGCCCCATCTCTGTATTGGACTCAGGACCCTCGTCTGGGTCCTCCCGAGACTCCTGGACTGGTCCCTGTTCTTCCCCACTGTCCAATTCTGCTTCCCTTTGCACAGGTTTCCAGCAAACCACAACAATTTACAGCTTCCTGCACCTCTCTGATCAAAATTGCAAAGGTAGTAAAACACTTGTAATTTGGTGCATATTTCTAACTCTACACCGTTCACTTTTTCCATCCAGGGAGCTAACAGCATTGATCATGCCCTCAGGGGGCAGCAGATGCTGCTAAACCATCAACTTAAAGATGCACTTATAGTTTGCTGTGCTAGATTACTTTGGGGCTTGTCATTCCATGCCCTTGAGAGGAAATTCAAGATAACCTGTTAAAAACCTTTAACACTAAAATACAGAAATATAAAGTCAAGATGAAATCGGGGCTTCCTTCTTGCATGGCAAAATCAGAATCAAATTGTTTTCCTCTCACATCTAATACATTATTCCAGAGTGTCTGAGCAGCACAAAGATAATTTCATTTACCCCAGGCTTCCACATGGTGGGACACTAATAAAAACACAGATTCTGGATATACATTAGGATTTAGATCTGCATAGGTAATGCTTGGGAGTGATGCTTCACAACCCATGGGACTTGATTAGCCAAAGAACTAAGAAAACAAAATACACAATGCGTTTGCCATTGTACAATAGGTTCAGGTTTCAAAACATCAGATTTCTATATCTGAAACTTCTGGATTTCACAGAATCAAAAGGTTGGAAAGAACCTTGGAGCAGGTATCGGCTGCTGAGGGTTCGCAGGGATTCGGGAGAGCCCCTAGCTAAGATTCTGCACAGTTTGGAGAACTCCCAAATCCCATTCCTGGACGGCCCCATCCCCCCCTCCTCTCCCAGGAGTTTCTACATGGCCCATTTTGGATGCGGGTAAGTGCAGGGCCTGCACGGAGGCTCGGGGAGGGTGAAAATGGCCTCCCAGAAGTTCGGGAAGGCTGGAAATGGGCCTGTTTCTGGCTTCCAGAGAGCCTCCGGAGTCTAGGGAGGCCATTTTTGCCCTCCTGGGGGCTCAAGGAAAGCCTCCGGAGTCCAAGGAAGGCAAAAATACCCCCCCCCCCCCCCCCCCACGAGCCCGACTAGGCCATGCCCACCATGGCCAGCAACTGGGCAGAGAAACCGTTGCTAAAATTTTTGAAGCCCACCCCTGCCTTGGAGGTCTTCTAGTTTAACCTCCTGATGGAGCAGGAGATCTTACACCAATCCAGACAAATGGTTGTCCAATAATTTATTGAAAACCTCCAGCCATGAAGCACTCACAATTTCTGGAGGCAAGTCATCCCACTGACAGGAAAATTGTCCTTAATTCTAGCTTGGTTGTTTATTTAATGAGTTTCCACCCATTACTTCTTGTCCTGCCCTCAAGTGCTCTGGATAATAGGTTAACCCCCGCACCTTTCCCCCCTCTGAGATAGCCCCTCAAATACTGGAAGATACTATCATGTCCACCCTAGTCCTTCTCTCCCTAGACATATCTCATTCCTTCAATCATTCATCGTAAGGTTTACCCTACACACCAAAGGTGGGTATTCAGCAGGTTCTGACCAGCTCTGGAGAACCGGAAGCAGAAATTTTGAGTAATTCAGAGAACCGGCAAATAGCACCTCTGACTGGCCCCGCCCCCATCTCTTCTCTGCCTCCCAAGTCCCAGCTGATTGGCTGGGTCTTCTTTGGTTGCCCTGCACAGGAGAACGGAGCTGGAAAGCAGGTTAGTGGGGTGGGGAGGGAATGGAGATTTTGCAGTATCCTTCCCCGGCCACGTCCACCAAGCTACACCCACAGAACCGATAATAAAAAAAAAAAAAAATTGAATACCACCACTGCTCCACATCTTTTATCATCTTTATTCCACTTCTCTGCATACTTTCTGAGGTTTCAGCATCTCAGTATTTTGGGGTGGTTTTTTTTTTTTTTTTTTTTTTGAAGTATTTACAAAGTGAATCTGTTTTGCTTATTTATTTCAGGAAAGATTCATGCTCTTTCCAAAGAGATATCTGGGCCTTTAAAAAGAGGTCAAGTTATCTAACCTTACGTTCCCATCAATAGCATCTGGAACTTGGTATATGGACATTTTAGCAATAGCTTTTAGCCATTTGGGTAAGGAATCTCAATGGCAGTTCAAAATAAATGTTAAATTGCTTACAAATCTGTCTGAACATCTTTAATTAAATTGATCTAGTAACAGATATAAAAAAAAAAAAAAAAGATAGGCCCTTCCAAGTTGAGCTCAATTTCTCTGAACAGCCTAGGCAGTCTGTAATGCTATTGTTTTCTTAGCAGAAATAAACAGTTTGCCACTGTTTCCTTCCAGGATATTTTTCCTTGATTTATTTTCAGGATTTTCTGATGCTCCCATTCAGATATTCATGAAGTTCTGCTTTGCCTTTTGCCTTTTGCCTTTTGCCTTGACTTCTTGCCCTGACTTCCTCCACTCCCTTTCCCATCTTTCCCCATCCTTCCCCATCCTTCCCCTTCCTCTCCTCTCTTCTCCCTTCACCTTCCTTCCTTCCTTCCTTCCTCCCTTCCTCCCTCCCTTCCTTCCTTCCTTCCTTCCTTCTTCCTTAGGTTAGCCTAGCCCAGCTCAGACTAGAATAACCTACCCTACCCTACCCTACCCTACCGAGGTGGTATTCAGCAGGTTCTGACCAGTTCTGGTGTACCAGTCATGGAAATTTTGAGTAGTTCAGAGAACCAGCAAATATCACTTCTGACTGGCCCCGCACCCATTTATTCTCTGCCTCCCGAGTCCCAGCTGATTGGCTGGGTCTTCTTTGGTTGCCCTGCACAGGACAACGGAGCTGGAAAGCAGGTTAGTGGGGTGGGGAGGAAATGGGATTTTGCAGTAACCTTCCCCTGTCACGCCCACCAAGCCACACCCACAGAACCTGTAGTATTTTTTTTTAATCCCACCACTGCTACCCTACCCTACTCTACCCTACCCTACCCTACCCAAAACTCATGGCCTCCCCGTTATTAGTCCTTACATGCTTATTACAGGTAGTCATTGTTTAGCAACCATAATTGGATTCAATCAAAAGTGAAACGGTTGCCAGGTAAAACTACAAATGGGCTTATGATCTTATTTCAAATTTCCTTTGCTTTTACAATTCTACGAAGGTTTTAAATGTGAAATTGGCCGTAAAGTTACATTTTTTTCTCTTTTGTAATTGTGAACAGTTGGTAAATGAGGCAGCCATTAAACATATCACATTGTCTCTTTGGGCTTTTCTGGAGTCATCTTCTTTTTCATTCTTTGTAAGATGTTAAAATCAATAACAACTGATATATTAAAAGTCAGATATATTAAATAGATTATTTTCCAACCATCGCAGATGTTTTCCTGCATCAGGCTTAAAATTAAAGACAGGTGAATCTGTCCTGAATAATTTACTTAACACACATTTAGTTCAACTTTGCTATATCTTGAGGCACATCAATGTCTCACTTTGTCTTTCTTTAATATGGAAGCTTTGCCCATATACCGGGTTAGTATGCTCTTATATTTGAAGTAGGAGTGCTTGGGTACATATTTCAAGTGTGCATATGCACACTTAGGATCCTTGAGAGGTTTGAAAGTAGCAAATCCAGTAAATTTTGATGGAAAGTTACTTCTTGGTCATCACTATTTCAAGAAGGATTGGATTAATAACTATAAATATGGAATAAATGCAGGCAATACCTAGCTGCAGAGCAAATAACTTATTACACTGAGAAACATTTGTTACATTTATAGGCTCTTTGGAGGCACAAGGAACACAGTAAATTTGTGAAATGCCTGTTCCTGAGAGAAGTCACTGCAGACATTTTTTTTTTTTTTGGCCTGTGAATGGAAAAAATATACATTGCAAAGGATATATTTTGGTATTGACTTATTGATAGATTGACTACCACCAGTCAACTAAACTCATTTGATATTAACATTGATGCCATCTTAGTTCTCAAGCAGTCAGCTTTGTTTACAGCCTAGTGGAGATAAGTACACTCACAATAAAGTCACTTAACCATCTTCAATTCCCACCCAAAGTCATCCCATCCCATGGATCTTGCTTCTTTGGAATAGTTTTCATTTATAAAAAAAACAGAGTCATTAAAAACACACAGCACAGTCAAAGATTAAGATGAAATGGAAAACACAAAAATATAATTGATGGCACATTCCAATTTTATGTGGCCTATTATTGGTAGTGGCAGTTTTCTCCCTGTATCTGGATTTGTCTCTTGTGCACCAATGTAGCTTGGTATATTTTCATTTTTTTGTATCCTTTACTTTATAGCTTGTAGTAGAAGAAGACAGCTTTTTCCTGCACAGCATCACTCTGCTAAACAACTAATTCTCACAACACTGTCAAACTTTTTACTAAGACTGTATTACTATTCTTCTTCTCATCCTTCCTATTACCTATCTCCTCTCACTTATGACTATAACCTTGTTGCTTGTATCTTTACAATTTATATTGTTTTATTTAGTTTCATAATATTTTGATTGCTTATTTAGTATCCTATGATTATCACTAAGTGGTGTATCTTATGATTCTTGATGAATGTATTTTTTTTAATGTACATTGAGAGCATATGCATCGAAGACAAATCCCTTGTGTGTCCAATCACACTTGGCCAATAAAGAATTCTATTCTAGAAGATGATGGCACTTGGATAAACCTGTCTAGGTTTGGAAGCTAAATTGGCTCCAACCAGGGGTGGGATTCAAATTTTTTAACAACCGGTTCCGTGGGCATGGCTTGGTGGGCATGGCTTGGTGATCATGTGACTGGGTGGACGTGGCTTGATCGTGTTATTGGCTGGGTGTGGCCAACTCAATTTCACTCACATCGAGGCATGCATCTCTCTCCTGGCCTCTCGTGACTGTGAGTATGCTGCAACAGTCGTAAGTGTGAAAAATAGTCATAAGTCACTTTTTTCAGTGCCACTGTAACTTTGAATGGTCACTCCACACAAGCAAAGTACCAGCAAAGGAGGGAAAAAAAACTCCAGAGAATTTCCAGAGACAGGAAGTCTAGTCTTGCCAAGAATGTAATAAGAGTTAACGGAGAGGCAGTTTCTGTAAGCAACACCAGAATGTTTCCTTCCTGCCTTCCTTACAGGATTAGGCCAGTAATTTCTTCTAACAACCGGTTCTCCGAACTGCTTAGAATGTTAACAACCGGTTCTAGCGAATAGGTGCAAACTGGTAGAATCCTACTTTTGGCTCCAACCTGTTTAGTACTTGATAGGAATATCCCAGGAATAGCCAGAATTTCAACCTAACCTGAGAAGTTGACCTTGACTTGAAAGATAATTTATCTTTAAATTTGCATAAAAGTTCCTTTTTTGTTCTTAGGGGTATAAAAAAGATGCTGAGAATCTGGAAAAGATGCAGAAAAAACCCCCTATAAAGATGGTTAAAGGCCTGGAGACAAAAACACATGAAGAATGTTTGCAGGATTTGGGTTTGGCCAGTCTAGAAGAAAAGAAGGATTGATAGCAGTGTTCTAATACCTAAGGCGCTTCCACAAAGAAGAGGGGAGTCAATTTACTTTCCAAAGCACCAGAAAGCAAAACAGGAAGCAACGAATGGAAATTAATCAAGGAGAGAACCAATTTAGAACTAAGGAGAAATTTCCTCAGAGTGCAAGCAATTAACCAGTGAAATGACTCTCTACAAGAATCTGAACTACTAATGGTCAAAATGGGTTGGTGGTAGATAAGACTCAACGGAATTCAAGGTAGGCTAGACTTAAATCACTTGTGGGTATGAAGAGACGTAAGACTGGTAATGCTTTTGATTTTTCCCTTGGGCTCAGCCTGGTCATCTCCGACACCTGAATGCTCCTTCTACCTCTTTGCTCTTTTTGGAAATTCAGGGAGACCAGCAAACTACATCCAGTTTCATTTTTGGGTCCTTTGGTACCACACTATAAAAAGATGTTGAGGCTCTAGAAAAAGTAAAGAGAAGAGCAACCAGGATGATGAGGGGACTGGAGACTAAAACATACAAAGAACAGTTGCAGGAACTGGGCGTAGCTAGTCTAGTGAAGAGAAGGAGATAAGAGAGCAGTCTTCCAATATTTGAAGGACTGACACAGAGAAGAGGCTATCAACCTATTTTCCAAGGCACCTGTAGGCCAGACAAGGAATAATGGATGGAAACTCAACAAGGAGAGATTCAACCTGGAAATAAGGAGAAACTTTCTGACAGTGAGAACAATCAACCAATGGAACAGAAGTTGCCCTTGGAAGTTTTGGGAGCTCCATCCCTTGAGACTTTCAAGAAGAAATTGGACTGCCATTTGTCAGAAATGGTGTAAGGTCTCCTGCTTGGGTGGGGGGTTGGACTAGATGATCTACAAGGTGCCTTCCAACTCTGTTAATCTGTCTGTCCTCTTTGAAGTGTGTGAGGCAACTTATATGGGTGTCTAGCTCATCTGATGATACTGAGCAGCTGAGAACACAACTAGTTTAAAACATAATGGAAACCAAACAACCCTTCCCTG
>NW_020769320.1:14424661-14438269 GCF_900518735.1 Pseudonaja textilis | reverse complement strand
ACCAAACTCAGAGAGGAACCATAAACTAGAGATATTTCCACACTTTGTTTCCAGCGTTCGCCCGTATGCATGTCCCTCCTCTTATCCAGTTGTCACAGCTGCAGCCCATGAAGAGGATCAAGGTCCTCTCCTCCTGAGGAGACCATGACTCTCCCTTATCCTCTCCTCCCTGCGTGCCCTAGGATGGAGAGGGGATGGGCCTGGGTCCTCCTCTGACTGCTCAACCAGCCTCTGCCCTTCCCCAGACTCCTCCACAACCTCCGGAGCCACACTCCCACTCCCTGTTGGCTGTTCCTCCTCTCTCTCAGAGTCTGATTCTAACAAAGACATGACACTTATGATTCTGAAGATTGCCCACAATCTGATTTGGTGAGTGAATCCTCATATAATAAAATATGAGAGTTTTCCTCCTTTGGATGTGAGTGTTGACTGATTAAATGCCATCAAGTTATGACCACAAAGTGACCACATACACAAATTTTCTCCAGGTCAATTTGTCCCTTGTCTGGGTCCATTGAGTCTTCCAATGGTTCATCCACCTTGTTGATGGTTGTCTTCTCTTTCCTTCCAACTTTCCCAGTATTAGAGCTTTCTCCAGAGAGCTAGGAGATCTTCTCATAATGGGTGAAATATAAGATAAATTGAGCCTGGTCTTTGTACCTTAAGTGAGAACTCTGGGTTGCTTTCTTGGTGATCTTTTGGTTTGGTTTGTTGGTTGTCCATGATCCTCTCAGGAGACTTTCCCAACACAAAAGTTCAAAAGCATCAATATTATGTCTATCTTGCATCTCCAAAGTCCACATTTGCTTCTATAAAGTGACATAGGAAACACCATTGCCTGCACTATTTTCATCTTGGTGCGAGCATAGTTAAATCATGCATAAATACAAATCATGTTAAATTTTAAGTATGTTGTGCCTTAAGTCCAAAACCAATGGTTGTATAAAATACCCACACCTCTTTTCCAGTACTGATGTCACTGCTGGTAATCTCAGCAGATGTGCCATTAATGTGAATAGATTAAAACAGTTGTGCTCACAATATTTATCAACTCAGTACAATAATTTAGTTCAACAATAATTTAAGCCTTTAATTTAAGGGCTTTTTGAAAGATAAACTGTATATAACTATGTGTGGTCTGCATCCCTAAATTAACCTCTTAATAGATGCTGTATAAAACCCTGAACAATAGAGTGGTTAAAGCATCAGATTAAAAATTGGGGAGAGTGGGATTTCCAGTCCTGTATTATATATGAAACCAGCTGGGAGGTTTTGAGCTGGTCAGTGTCAAACGTGAAGAATCAAGACCAAATAATAAGTTCAAGTTAAGATGATTTATTGCTCAGGCCTATGTACAAGAATTTAGTCAACTAACAGTCAGCATTACCTTGGTGCTGAATAAAAGTTAACAGAATTCAAGAGGGGTTGGGCTTAGACCATTTATGGGAACTGTAGGCTAATTCCTCTTTTGACTTCACCACCAGACATTCTCTTTGTTTTAGCTCTAGGAAAAACACAAAGGCATCCTACTTCAATCAAACAAACCCTTATTATAGTCATAAGCCTGAAGGCTCTGATATAAGCAATTTGTAATTTTAAACTCTAAAAAATAGAAAACATGCAAAGTTAAAATACATAAACAAAAAATTCTCAACAACCTTGGGTTTTTAGCTTAAGGAATAATGCAATGAACCACTCATCTTATGAGTTATATTCATCTTATGTTTCCAAATACAATATTTTCTAACATTTGGATACAGAATGCATTGTCTTGACATTTATCAAGTCAAGAGGACTCTTTTTTTAAAAAAAAAAGTGTTGTAGAAAAATAACAGGTGACCAAAGAGATTGTCCTTGGCATAGTAGATATATTCCACTCTAAATTTAAACTTTATCCAAATGTAGTTATTTAATTATATTTCGAAACACAGTCTGGTTTTGTCATTCTAATGTATTTAATATAATTAATTAAACCAGAGCTCAGCAGACAAGAGGCAATGTTACAAAATCAAAAGTTCTCTAGCATGCATTTGTTTTGTGCTAGGAACTGCCTTGTTCCTAGTTCCATCATGAGAACAACATTATTGACTTACCTCAGAGGTTAGCAATAGGGGTGAATGTCTGTAGCTCGGTGTAGGATGAGGGTGAACATTCATTCTCCAAGCCTGTGAGTTGGTTTCTTAACATTTCATTGCCAGGCTAGTGTTGGAAGAAATGCCCATCTGGGTTCAGTTCCAAGTGGGAAGAAAGACACTGGAAACATGGAGAGTGCTTGGAAGGATGGTTTAATGGTAGACAGCAGGGCCATGTGGTTTTGAGGTCCTGGCCAAAATGGAGCACATGGATGAGAGAGGGAAAAGATTTATACCCTCTGTTGAGCTTTGAACTTGCTTCCTGTTCCTGTGGCAAGAAATGTATCCTGACTGATTGTCAGACCCCCATGCAGCCATGCAGTGATAACTTTGAGTCCCAAGCTTGGTTGAATCTTGCTGGGTGAAGCAATCTTCCCGTGTGCCATGTGGTGAGATGGGTAGAGGGCTAATCCTATTATGTCCTGATCCCATCTCCCTGATGCTGAAGGGGGGTGGCAGGGAGCTGCAGGAAGTTGCTTTGTCTTTAAAAACATGTTTCTTCTTTTCTCATCCAGGGAAATATAATATTCTGCCTTTTTAATATTTCCTAGAATATCTCATTCTTCTAGGAGAGGGATGGGGGCTAACTTTCTACACTAGGTAATATCTTCAGCAGAGTTTAGGGGATATCAGTGTTCTTCTGTGTCAATTCATAAAATATTTCTATGGTCATTTTAGAGTTGCCAACAGAAAGGGAGCGGGGGAAAAGGGGTTTGAAAGAGCAGCTTAGAAATTGAAAGTCCATTCCATACATAGTTTCTCAGAGATAGTAACTAGGTGACTGAAGTTTCTGCTGTGCAAAAATCTAACTGGAGAACATGATTGATGACTCTTGGCTATGGTTGTGTCTCATTGGAGAATACACCCGGGGGGGTGGGGGGTGGAAAACCAGGGTCAAGAGTGACAATGAATTATTTGTCTCAGAGTCGGCTACACCCAGGCAGTGCTGGGCATGTTAACTCCCAATAAATTCTTTTGGAAGTTTTGGAAGTTTTGCTCAAGACTCATGATTTAATTGGAGTAACTGCCAGAATCCTGATTTTCTGGTCTTCAAGTGTGGATGTGCCAAGTGAGAGCCTTGGGATGGGTCAGCTGTGAGTCATCAGTGAGTCTTGTGATAAGGAGATTGTGATTGGTTGATTGATTAAATCTATTCTAAAGTTTTGGTATTATTTGGTAGCCATTGATACAGATTCTAACCATATTTAATTTTCCAAAATCATTGCTCCCCTTTTCCCAGGTTCAGCTGGTATGGTCATTTGGTGGGCTACATTCACTTAACTATTATGCAAATATGAATTATTTATTTTTGCACTGTGCAACAATATTGACTTGCTTACTTATCTATTTATTTTATCTGCACATGCCTTGCTTCTCAGACAGCACTATTTCATTGATCACTGAGAGTCCTCTATTTTATATGGTCAGTGACATTGCCAGCTAGCCATTAAGTATAAATAGATTTCAGATTGCAAAGACCTCTTAAAGGATCTCTCCAGGCAGGGTAAATGCACATCAAGATTCATTTTAAAGCAAGTAGTTGTCAAGTAAGGCATTTCCAAACTTTATATACATTAATATAAACTGAACTAGTAAGGACGAATCAGGAGGGATCTTGGAGGTCAAAAGCTCAATTAAAATATTAATCAGGTGTGAAACTGTTATTATAAAAAGAGGGATTCATGTCGGGAATAATAAAGAAAACTGAAAATAAAATTACTGATGTACAGTCGTAATGCCTTTATACAAATCCAAGCTTGGTCACCCTCATGGATATTTAGTCATAATTCAATGAAGATCAATCCATCAATGGCTTCTAGTCTTAGTTGTTGTTGGATTCTTGGAGAGCTTTGAATCAATGGTTGATGCTGGATTGAGTAAACCTTCAGTCTGGTCAGAACAGCTGTTATATTCTTATCTACGAGCTCAACCTGTCCTTCTGAACTAGAGGAAGAATTCAGAATGTCACTGAGATCTTGAGGATCTAAGACAGTGGTTCCCAAACTTTTTCAGTCCAAACTCATCCCCAATGCCCCCCACCCAGGGGTGGGATTCAAATTTTTGTGGGCGTGGCCTAATTTGAGGGTGTGGTTTGCTGGTAACATGACTGGGTGGGTATGGCTTGCTGGTCACGTGACTAGTGGTGTGGCTTGCTGGTCACATGACTGGTTGGGCGTGGTTTGGTGACTGGCAAACCAAATACAAGTGGTCCTCACTTAATGGCCGGTTGCTTAGCAAGTGTTCTAATTTATGACTGGCCTCCCCAGAACTACTTGACCTGTTTTTGGAGTTATGGCAGCCCTGCACACACATATACACATACTCCCTTCCAAACCTGCTGGAGCAGGTCATTGGACTAGAATCGGCAAAGCATCTCTGATTAGATTCTAGTAGTGAATAGAATCTAATCAGCAATGCTTTGCCGATTCTTGTTGATTTCTTTTATTTGTATTTTTTTTATTTTATGTTGCTGAATTGCACTGACATGTGTGTCCCTTCTTGTGCACAACCCAGACCCTTTTGTGATTCTTTGCAGCAAAAATTACCGACCTCTGGCTTTGCTCTACTTTTCAAACGTGCCGGCACTGCCACATTCTAGGTGCCGGCCCCGCAGGTCCACCCCACTGAGCCTGCTGCACTGGAGGGACCTGCCCAAGCAAGTCCAAGCGGAGCGGTGCACCAAATCAATGGTGTGAGCCTGGGAGAGGGAAAGAGAGAGAGAGAAAAGAGAGAAGGAAGAAAAGAAAGAGAGAAGGGAAAAAAAGAAAAAGGGACAAAGAAACAGGGGGCATGGAGGGATGAAGGAGGGAGCGGAAGAGAGGGAGAGAGAGAGACAGAGAGAGAGAGAGAGAGAGAGAGACCCGATGCATCAGATTGAAATGAGGTCTAGTTTAGAGGCCCTTTTCCACATTGAAACATCTTTGCCAGCACATTGAAACAACTTTGGCTTTTATTAATTAAAGGTTTTGTGGACGAAACATGGCCAAGACTATCAGGAAGCTCTCACATTTTGTTGAGGCTTTAAACAGGATCCATTGAACCAGATTACTTTTCCCCAATGTATTGCAGTGCCAATTCTGAAGAAGGCAGAACCAAAATGCATTGGTAAATTACAAGGAGAACACAAACACACACACACACACACACACCCTCCCTTCTAACCCTGCTAGAGCAGGTGATTGGACAAGAATAGATATCTCATTATCTTTCTCCTCCCTCACTCACTCCTTCTTTATTTCTTTTTCTTTCTGTCCCTTCCTTCCATTCTTCCCCTCTTTCTTCCCCTCTTCCTTTTTCTTTCTTTCCCTTTTCTCTCTTGCTTCTTCCCTCTCTCTTTCCCTCTCTCAGGCTCACCCCATTGACTTCGTGCACTGCTCCATTTGGACTTGCTTGGGCAGGTGCCTCCGGTGTAAGAGGCTCAATGGGGTGGACCTGCAGGGCTACGCTCCGAACACCGTGGCGGCGGGATGTTTGAAAAGGAGAGCAAAGCCACTCTGGCTTTGCTCTCCTTTCCCAACGCTGCGTTGGGGCCGAAGCCCCGCAGGATCACCCCATTGTGCTCCTTGCACCAGAGCATGCAAGTCAATAGGGTGATCCTGCAGGGCCTCGCCTTGAACGCAGCAGCGGCGGGATTTTTTCTCATCCCTGAATTGTGCCCTGCTGCTCACCTCCAACGCCCCCCCCCCCCTGCCACCTCTTAGCACACCCTGCTGGCTCCCTTGCCTTTCAGCACCCCCCTAAGGCATCCCACTGCCCCCAGATGGCAGTACCTCCCACTTTGGGAACCACTGATCTGAGACTTTTGTAGGTACTGCTTGGGATCACAGCCTCCCTATTTGGATCCACCAAGACCTAAATCAAAGGCCTTCAAACTTGGCAAATTTAAGGCTTGTGGACTTCAACTCCCAGAATTCCTGAGCTGACATGACTGGAGGAGGGATTCTGGGAGCTGAAATCCACAAGTCTTAAAGCTGTCAAGTTTGAAGACCCCTGACCTAAATTGTTGTTCTTGAAATTTCTTGAATTCTTATTTTAAAGAAGAACAATTTGGGAACTCTCAATAGTTGAGGACCAACATAGCTCATCAGTTTCCATTTTTGTCCTGATAGTTATTTTTCCTGTCCCTCAGACAATTGGGATTGCAATTGAATTTCAACTCATTCTTGTTGGTCGTCCCCAAAGCTCAATTCCAGATTCTTTGTTTTGGATTCATTTTGTTCATTTACTTTTGGTTCCCTGTTTTCCTTTTCTTCCTCCAATAGTTGTCTCCAAGTAATTTTCCCAGAAAGCAATGGAGAATCTTCATTTTCACTGCTGTTCTCCTGCAATTCCAAACAGAAGTCAGTTCTGAAATGAAGGCAATTTTCAGTCTTCTAGACAAATAGTTCCGAAATGTTCTGTCCCCCACCATGGGGAACAGTACTAAACGCATTACTACTGTACATCAGTATTTTTTTTTTCACTTCCTTTCTTAATTATTCAAAACATGGATTCCTCTTTTTATAATAATGGTTTCACACTTGGTTAACATTTTAATTGAGCTTTTGGCCTCCAAGATCCTTCCTGATTAGTCCTAACCAGTTCAGCTTGTATTAATATATATAAAGTTTGGAAATGCCTTACTTGACAATTAGCTTACTTTAAAAATGAATCTTGATGTACATTTGCCCTGCCTGGAGAGATCCTTTAAAATATTTTCTTTCTTTCTTTCTTTCTTTCTTTCTTTCTTTCTTTCTTTCTTTCTTTCTTTCTTTCTTTCTTTCTTTCTTTCTTTCTTTCTTCCTTCCTTCCTTCCTTCCTTCCTTCCTTCCTTCCTTCCTTCCTTCCTCCCCCCCTCTCCCTCTTTCTTTCTTTCTTTCTTTCTTTCTTTCTTTCTTTCTTTCTTTCTTTCTTTCTTTCTCACCTTTATTGTTTTTACCAATAACTCAAGGTGGTGAACTTAACCAAAACACCTTTCCCTTTTTCTTCCTATTTTCCCCATAACAACCACCCTGTGAGTTCGGTTGATCTCAGAGAGAGAGAGAGAGAGAGAGAGAGAGAGAGAGAGTGGCCCAAAGTCCCCCAGTTGGCTTTCATGCCGAAGGCAGGACTTGAACGCACCATCTTCCTCTTTATATGTAATCCCATTTTAAACCCACTCAAGTTAGTAGCCCTTGACTTATGATGACCGATGGGTTTATGCCCTCGGTCAAAATTTTCACCAAGGTCTGTACTGCATGATTCCATCAATATGTAGACATGTTTTCTACTTGGGCAACTCCAACCTACCCTCACACAGAGATACCTTTGATAATGAGATTTCCTATCCAGAGCTGGCTAGATAAAATCCAATCAAACTTATAAAAGAAATGCCAAGCTGACAATCTCTTCCCTTTTTCAGTCTCCAGCATTTTGTGCTTTGCTCCTATTTCCATTTTGGCCTTTCCAATGATTTTCTCAGTACCAGAGCATAAAGTAATTGCTTAAAGAAACTTCCCTGTTGATATCAGGGAATTGTAAGTCCTGCATGATTAACTTTGATTACTTTAATGGCATTGTGCAGAGTTTAAAGGCCTTTGAATTTGATCAGCTCTTTTAAAATAGACCACACTCTAGTAAGTTTTAGTTTCCCTAAGGATATTGGAAGAATTTATTCACCCCATACTTACTTTACCCTGAAATCTCAGATCAGGTTAATCTTTCTAATGAAAAAAAAAAATTACATATGCTACTTGGTTGAAGTCAGGGATTTATGCATTGAGATTCAACGTAGTAGAAATCGCATCCAAGGGGACATTTAGCTGGCAAGAAAATATTTCACATATAGAAAAATACCCTGTTTCCCCAAAAATATCACCTACCCTGAAAGTAAGTCTTAGCTTTATTTTTACATGTGCACCCAATATAAGCTCTACCTCTAAAATAAACCCTAACTGAGATCCTGCCCGCTCCAGAGTGCATGAGTAAAAATTAAGCCAGCGCTGTCCGAAGACGTCTCTGTTGTCTGGAGCCAGCCAAAGGCGCATGGAATGCTGTTACCTCCCTATTTTTCTACTTGCATTTTTTACATGCTTTCGAACTGCTAAGTTGGCAGAAGCTGGGACAAGTAATGGGAGTTCACTCCATTATGCAGCAAACCGTCAACCTTTTCTGATTGACAACCTCATCATCTTAGCCACTGAGCCCTTCAGAGTAAGGTAACTCACCATGAAGAGTTTGCAGCTGATATTTACTCCTTGTGCCCAGAGAGAGAAATATCTGCTGCTACTTAGGATCGAACTGACAGTCTCCTGATTGTGAGGTGAGAGCTTTACCTCTAGGCCACTGCACCGCTCATGAAAAGGGCAATGATAGGATTAAAATACATAAAAATATTTGCCTGAACAGTGAGCTCACCCAGGGAGAGAACACATATGCTATCTTGGCCCTTCTTTCTTCTAGGTCCTTATCTTCAGGTGGGAAATACAGAATAACAGAGTTGGAAGGGACCCTAGAAGTCTTTTAATCCAGCCCCTTGTTCAAGCTGGAGACCCTATACAGTTCTCGACAAATGGCTGACCAATCTCTTCTTGAAAACTTCCAGTGATGGAGCAGCCACAAGTTATAGAGGCAACCATTCCACTGTGTAATTGTTCTCACCAGGAGTGGGATTCAATTTTTTAACAACCAGTTCTGTGGGTGTGGCTGAGGTGGTGGGCGTGGCTTAGGTGGTCATGTGGCTGTGTGGGCATGGCTTGGTGGTCATGTGACTGTCTGGGCGTGGCCAACTCAATATCACTCACATCGAGGCACGCATCTCCTCGACTGGTTTCTCATGACTGTGGGGACGCTGCAACAGTCGTAAGTGTAAAAAATGGTCATAAGTCACTTTTTTCAGTGCCATTGAAACTTTGAATGGTCACTCCACACAAGCAAAGTACCAGCAAAGGAAGGTAAAAAAACTCCAGAGAAGTTCCTGAGGCAGGAAGTCTAGTCCTGCCAAGAATGTAATAAGGATTAACGAAGAGGCAGTTTCTGTAAGCAACACCAGAATGTTTCCTTCCTGCCTTCCTTACAGGATTAGGCCAGTAATTTCTTCTAACAACCGGTTCTCCAAACTGATTAGAACGTTAACAACCAGTTTTAGCGAATAAGTGCGAACTGGTAGAATCCCACCCCTGGTTCTCACTATTAGGAATTTCTCCTTAGTTCTTACTTACCCTGGTTCTGAAATATTTGTATTTTTTGGGGAGATTTAAAAACATTTCCATAAGTACAGTATTTGCAAGGTGAGATGATCAATAATCCAAGTTAAGAAGAAAATGGACATATAAAAATTTCCACAATGCTATGGATGAAAAAGTGCAGGCTTTTTTCTTAAATGAGAGGAATAAAGGGAGAGAACAGAACTGGCCTCCAACAAGATAAGGTGAGCAACTTGATCAGCCTTTCTGCTATAAAGATCTATGACAAGCCACAATGACATTAAAATTATGGCAAGTGCATTAAAATGGCATCGTCACACAAAGGATTCAATTATCCCTTTGCACCATGACATATTTACAAATCTGTGAGTCATATTCTTTTGTGCCATGACACCATCCCTTGTCTTTTTCAACCTTGTGGACATGAATGCACATCGCTACCTAGGCTTAACAAGCTTGCCTTAGTTCAGCTGAAAATATGTGATAATTAGGCAAACTAACTCTGATTAAATGTATATTTAATTATGCATAATTATGAGAATCACGAATCATTGTATGTATGGCTCTGTTTGAAGCATCCTGCTTCAGTCTCAAATCAGTTCTGCCTGTTATGAGTGCAAGAGGAAGTATCATGAGGAATTCTGGGCATACTAGGTTAGGAGAATTGTCCTAATCTCAGGTTTCACTGATGGAGGACATTTAAAATTGGAAGTTCTCAATCTCTGCCTTATCACGGTTGGTAAAACGATGCTTGTTTTCTATTACAATTCTCTGCCTCATGCGTCTCTGGATGAATATGCATTTCTGCATCTCTTACAAAGGCTTTAAGATGATGACAGTGAGTGAAGTTCCCAACATGTGGATGGATGAGCCTCCAATTCAATGTCTGAATCACAAAAATCAGAAGAAATGAGTCCTAAAGCCATTTCACCACAGTTATTAGACTGGGATTCCAGGTGTCCGTTGATTCTTCCTCCCTTGTTCTTCCTCCGACGTAGAAGGAGTCTTGCTGGAACTAACGCATTTGAGTCACAAACAGGTTCTACCTCCGATTTTGCATTGGAAAAGTAATGAACTACTTTTCAAGACTGGTTTCAAGCAAGAAGCATGCATATGTGAACTTTTTTTTTCTTTTAAGCATTACTCCGCTGAGCATAACACGTCTGTGTGGGGAAGAACTTTATTTTCCAACGGTTAAAAAGGACAGGTTTTTAAATTTTCCCCAGAATATTTTGTGATTTTTCAGCATTTTCATTTACGCTGACAAATCAGACAGATTTCAAAGGGGCCTAATTTTCTGAAAGTGCAGAACAGAATATGAAAATAATGGAGGCAATCAAAATCATTTGTCACTTTTGAAAATAGAAGGCTTTTTCTTTCTAAAATTAGAAATAAAATGCTGCAGTATGGCATTAGGGCTGAGTTATCTAACTATTGACAGATTACTTCTTAGAAGTAAAGGACTTTTTTATGGTTGCCAACCATCAAAAAAGTTCTAACGGAGAAGTCATTTGCTTTGGAACAAAGAATTGTTTAATTTTTTTAAAAAAAATATGTATACGTAGCAAATTATAATAAATATGCTTTCCTGGGATATAAAAAGTCCAAAAATATATTTTCCACTTTAAGAGGAAAATAAAAGGAGCCTGTCTATGGAGATTTTCACTCATCCAGGTCATGGTTGTCCCAAAAGTGCTTCTTCAAAAAGCTGTTTTTCCTTGAAGACATTTTGCTCCTCATCCAAGAATCTTTTTCAGTTCTGACTGAATGGTGCAAAAAAGAAGTATTTATATTCCTTGCAGTCATCTGGTCATTAGCACTCTTTCTCAGAATAATTGAGGTGACATGGCTGGACTTTTCACGTGCCCACAAGGTCACCTGAGTGGTGCAAATGGGTGTGGAACCTTCTAGAAACTGTTGAAAGGACTGTAAACAGGAGGTAGGTGGTATCATTTCCCTCCCTCTCTGTTGAGAGAGGACTATTCAATATTAATATAGATGGCCACTTTGACCCCTCTTTTAAACCATGACACAGAGAAACATACAAGTGGCCTCAATAACTCTCAGAAAGAGTGCTAATGACCAGATGACTGCAAGGTATGTAAATCCTTCCATCCTCCACCATTCAATCAGAACCAAAGAAGCTTCTTCTTTGCTTCTTGAGAAATGAAATGTCTTCAAAAAACTAAACAAAAAAAAACAAAATACCTTTTTAAAAAGCACCTTTTGTTATGGAATTGTTACAAAAAATAACATTTCTATTAAGTTAACATGTGAACTTGAAAGAAAATTGATCTTTGGGGACATCTAAATAGTGGCTAACCTTCTTCTTTACGTGGTGTTCCAATCTCAAGATACACATTATAATTTCTCTGAAAGTGGGTAAGAAATGAAGATAGCTGCCTTGAATTCTGTGTTGGATCTCTAGTTAGTACAAAGGTACAATCATGGGAGGTGGGCATGAATTAACAACCATAAATCTCAAATGCCCCAATTATGCCACAAGTAACAATGGCTCCACAATTACAGGATTACAGAATCTTGGAAGAGATCTTGGAAGTCTGTTCAAGGCATGGGATCTTATATACCCTGGAGAAATGACTGTCCAATCTTTTCTTGAAAATCTCCATCGATGGAGTTCCCATCCTAGGAGGCAAGTTTTCCATCGATTAATCATTTTCCAGGCCAGCGGTAGGATTCAAAAAAAATTTACTACTAGTTCTGTAGCCATGGCTTGATGGCAGTGATGGGATTCAAAAAATTTTACTACCAGTTCTGTGAGCGCGGTTTGGTGGGTGCGGCAGAGGAAGGATTCTGCAAAATCTCCAGAACTGGTCAGAACCTGCTGAATACCACGTCTTCTTGGTGGGTGTGGCATGGCTTAGTGGGTGTGGTTTGGTTGGCATGGTAGGGGAAGGATACTGCAAAATCCCCATTTTCTTCCCACTCCACTAACCTGCTTTCCAGCTCTGTTCTCTTGTGCAGGGCAACAAAAGAAGACCCAGACAATCAGCTGGGACCCAGCAGGCAGAGAAGAGATGGGGGCAGGACCAGTCAGAGGTGGGATTTGCTGGTTCTCTGAATTACTCAAAATTTCCGCTACCGGTTTTCCAGAACTGGTCAGAACCCGCTGAATAGTTTCTCTGATTCTCCATGTCAAGAAGTTTTGTTTTAGTTCCAAGTGGGATCTCTCTTTAGCAAACTTCCACCCATTGCTTCGTGTCCTGCCTTTAAGTGCTTTGGATAATAGTGATATCCCTTCTCTGGGATAGCCCTTCAATTACCAGAGGACAGCTATCAAGTCACTCCCAATCCTTCTCTTCATTAGGCTAGACATATCTAGGTCCCTTAACCATTCATCATACAGTTAAGCCTCCAGACTCCCCATCATCGTTGCTGGTCTTCTCTGCACTCATTGTAGGCTCTCAACACCTTTTTTGAATTGAGTTGACTAGAATTGGATGCGGAATTCCAAGTTTGGCCTTAAGAGCGTCCTATACAGCAACACTATTACTTTGTGTGATCTTGATGCTGTCCCTCTGTTGATGCAGCCTAGGACTGCTTTGTCTTGTTTGGCTGGTGCAGCATACTCTGGCTCAGATTCAAGTGGTGATATTAACTATGGAAATTATTTGACAGAATGCCCCATTGAGCACAGGTACTTAAAGGAGAGAAGCTATTAGTTCAACCAGTGCAAACCATGGACTTAAAATAACTGGAAAATAGAAGATATTAGCTCTATACCTGTACTTTGCTCCGAAACTATATGATTTGGGCTTAGTTTGGGGGGAGGAAAATAAGGGGGGGAAATTGTGCCTCTGCCTACCAGCATCCATCAGTATTCATCTGGCTAGTGTCCTGTCAGTATGTGAAAGAGTTGAGGGCTGTTTGGAAACTGAAGCAGCATTTGCTGTGTGAGCAAGGAGACAGCAAGGAACCTGGGCGTGGCTTAGCTTAACTGTTCTGTACAAAAGTTGGTTGCTGCTGTGAAACTAAAACTAAAACTCCTCTCCCCTGCTTGTGTTTTGCATTTGGAACAGATTTATTTTCAGGAGTGTAGGGGGAGTAGAACTCCTTAGCATCAGAGCGTGTTAATAATAATGTACAAAATACTGATGGTCATTTCAAAAATTCTTTTCTTAGTGAGCACCTAGAAGCCAAGAGGAACATACATGCCAAATTTCAAGTTTGTAGGCTTTACTGTTGTGGAGATTTTGTGATGATTCATGAGTGGTCTTTTGCAGATAGATGATTAGATAGATAAATGATAGATAGATAGATAGATAGATAGATAGATAGATAGATAGATAGAT
>NW_020769320.1:14413100-14424651 GCF_900518735.1 Pseudonaja textilis | reverse complement strand
GATAGATAGATAGATAGATAGATAGATAGATAGATAGATAGATAGATAGATAGATAGATAGATAGGTAGATAATTGATAGATGGATACATAGATAGGGATTTCTCTATTTAGAAATCTTCAGAAATTAATCCCTTTTATTAACTAATAGTTGATCGGCTCGATTAATAATTAAACTCAATAATTTCTGTTAGTCAATAATTAATAATCGGTCTTTAGGTTCTGAAAGGCAAGACTAGGGGTGAATGGATAAACAGATTCTATCTAATGTCAATAACATATACAAATGTACATTAAAATTATTGTCAGGGAAGGAGTCACTCCAAAACACTGATACCCTAAATGTTTTTCACTTTCATTTTATTTCTTGAAGATCAACCACATGATTTCTGTTCCAGATGAGTTGTAAGGAAACATATTCAGACATCCTTAATGAGTTAAATGGGTTACTGGAAATAAGTCATCAGATTCAATCTGATCAAATAGAGATACGTCAAAGGAGAGGAAGTCAAACCAGTTAGAGGATTATGTTGCATTAATATTTCAAAATGCGGCTTGTGATGGTATTCCAAAGCTAAATTAAAATGCTGTTTTTGGTCTTGGCAATAATTTTCGGTTATAATTCATCCATAATGTTGTCTCTTCTTTTTATGTAACGTCAAGGCAGACTCAAGAATCTCCCAGATGATATCCATTAATATTTGGTATTTTGTTCTATTTTAAAATGTTATGATTTGGCCTTTACTTGAAAAATAGAATGAAACATAGGTCTAAATATTTTGACGAATGAGGATTCTATCACTTTCCATCAAAATAATGATACTGGGGACAGATTTGATCATGGTGGTTGGTCATGACCAACCATCAATGATTTGCCATTTATTTTGTCCAGGGATCAAATTCTGATTTACTTTGACTCTACATCACAAGACTCCTTAGGGAGCTGATGCATTTACTGCAGAATTTTATTTTATCTTTATTTATCCAGGCATGATATCAAACGGCTTTAGAAATTCCTTTTTGCTAAAATTAAATCTTCAAGAGAACATGTCAGAGGTGGTATTCAGCAGGTTCTGACCAGTTCTGGAGAACCAGTAGCAGAAAATTTGAGTAGTTCAGAAAACTGGAAATCCCACCACTGACTGGCCCCGCCCACATCTATTCTCTGCCTCCCAAGTCCCAGCTGATTGGCTGGGTCTTGCATAGGAGAACTGAGCTGGAAAGCAGGTTAGTGGGGTGGGGAGAGAATGGGATTTTCCAGCGACCTTCTCCTGCCATGCCCACCAAGTCATGCCCACTAAGCCACCAAGCCACGCTCACAGAACCGGTAGTAAAAAAATTTGAACCCCACCACTGGAACATATGCTGAAAAATGTTCCTTGAAAACCCATCCTGCGTTTGGAATCCCCTCTGGATGTGTTTGTCTCTGAAAGTGTAGCTTTGGAATGGATCTACCAAACTTGCAGCTCTCTAAATCTGGAGACATGAAATCCAGTTTGGAAGTCATGTGTGGCTTGTTAAAGAATTGTGTGACCAGTCTGGACAAGAGAAATAGAAAGAGAGGAAGAAGCTGATCAGCAGCTAGGTGGATGGGTTCGGAAACAGCAACAATGGTCACACTGCCTTTAGAAAAACTGAAGGACTTGTTGGTGAAGATCCTTCTGGAGAAAATCAATCAATCTCTCTTCCTAACTTCTACTCATCACTTTGTATTTCTGTATTTCTAACCACTCTGACATACTTAAAAAGTGGGTAGTAGTTCGTTCACGTCATCGTCATTTCCCAATGTGCTCACTGCTGCAAGTTTAGTGTAGAGGTGAAGGTATCAGGCTGGAAACTGGGAGCTCTGGGCCTGCCTTAGGCACAACGCCAGCTGGGTGATCTTGGGCCAGTCAGTCCCGCTCTCTCAGCTCTAAGAAGGAGGCAGTAGCAAACCATTTCTGAAAAACCTTCCCAAGAAAACTCCTGTGGGAAGAAATGTCCATCTGGCTCAGTTCCAAGCAGGGAGGAAGAAATTGGAAACATGGAGGCTGATTGGGAAGAAGATTTAATGATGAACCGAACCACCAATCACATGATTCTGGTGCAGCTGACCACGTGGAGTTGAGAGTGGGGGCTTTTTATACCTTTCTTGGGCTTTGCACTTGAGCTTCCTGTTCCTGTGCAAGAACATATATATTTTTTGGTTGTTGTCAGACTCCCATGGGCCCATGTAAGGGTTATGTAGGGGTCATAGCTGGCTCTATCGGCAAAGTACAAATCCTAGGTGTTTGTCTGAGTAAGTTTAGTTGAGGTTTCTGAGGATGATGCAATAATTCCTATTGTGGCTTAATGGCTTTCTTCCTCTGTTGGCTCTTAGGTGAGGGTATTTGCTTATGAATAGAGCTTTCTAGTTCTCAATAAGCTCTTTATCTCTTAAGTGTATTAAGGAAAGGTGTGGGCTGCTTTCTCTCTCCAAGAGCATGTTTCTCCATTTCTCCCTTTGGGAAATATAATAATCTGCCTTTTTAATATTTCCCAAAACATTTCATTCTTCTAGGAGAGGAGTGGATGCTAACTTTCTACGCTGCCAAGGAACTTGTTCAGGCAGAATTCAAGAACCAGACACAAAAGAGGGGGAGAGACTAAATATAGTTAAGGGTTTGGCTTATTCCATACATTGGCATTACCATTTCTTGTATTTATAAAGAAACAGCTGACAGTCCTTTGCAGGCCTAATCTGTGCTACACTCCAGAATGCATAAAACACATCCCACGTGACCCCACTTCCATGTTTTAATTTAATCTGGGAGGCAACGATAATGGAGAGTTAGCACCTTCCTGTGCTGATTCGTGTGCTTCTCAGATTTACCGAGTTGCTCACTGAATTCCACAGAAGGATGGATTAGACGCAATTGTGCCTAATCCAGAGAGACACTTCCTCTGCTCATTGCCATGGGAACCATTGCATTGTGGAACTTTAGATGTTAAGAAAGTGCATTCTCCTGAATTCCGAATTTTCACATACTGTCCCAGTTGCTTTTCAAAATCAGTTGAGTGAACGGATGCCGCCTTATGACAGTCATGGGTCATTGTGATTTCTTGAATGTCATCTTAATTGCTTGAATTTGTGTGGGTGGATTGCGCAAGACCACTTGAAAGGGGTATTTCCTTGGCATACTTGCAATCTACACCCCCCAGTCTTCAAATAAGCCCATAAATTCCTCGTGCTTCTTAGATCTTTAAAAGTCATTTTTATTCTATTGACCCTTCAACTGCAACTACATTTTACTGGTGTCCATCGTGAAGGAAAACTGATTTATTGTTACTGCTGTTTTTTTTTTTTAAAAAAAAAATCATTTTTATTTATTTCTATTGTTGCTTCTCTCTTTTTAATGTGTTGTAACTTGCCCACAGCTTTTTCTGTTGGCAAGTGTAAAAACTGTCAAATCCAGAAAGAAAATAAACACAAGACATGTAAAACAACTGGGAAGATGAATGGTCTTTGAATCTGATGAATGTCTTCATGAAATACACTGTCCTTTAACTCAACACCGATACCAGTGTTATCAGTCAAATAAATGTTGATTTTGGAGAAATAATCCGGAGGCTTTCAAAATTAAGGTAAAGATAAAGGTTCCCCTCACACATATGTGCTAGTCATTTCTGGCTCTAGGGAGCAGTGCTCATCTCAGTTACAAAAGAGCCAGCACGGTCTGAAGACATCTCCATGGTCATGGGGATGGCATGACTGAATGCTGAAGATGCACAGAATGCCGTGACCTTCCCATCAAAGTGATCCCTATTTTTCTACTTGCATTTTTACATGCGTGGTTGGCAGAAGCTGGGACAAGTAGCAGGAGCTCACTCCATTACATGGTGCTAGGGATTCGAACCGCCGAAATGCTGACCTTTCTCAGCATCTTAGTTATTGAGCCACCACGTCCCTTGTGCTTTCAAAAGTAGATCTGGGTAATCAGGAAGCCAAATTAAATTCTTGCCACCCTATTGAACGACCGTGTATTAAAACACCCGTAAAGCTTAGACCCTGGCTGAAAACAGGAAGGCAAATAAAAAAGGAAGAATGATTTTGGGGCCGGAGAGAAGCTGAGTCTGCAGCCAGTCTATGAATGACAAGAAAGATAATAGCGTTGCCCATAGAGACCAAACATGGAAGCCAAAGTACGCTGGGAGGGAAAATGAGAAGTTTGATTTTTTTTTTTTTGACATATTAGGTTTAAGATGCCTCAGGCATCCAGAAGCAATTTTTAGACAGACTGTTGCACAGACAAATCTGAACTGAAGAGCATAGATCAAGGAAATACATCTGAGGGTGATCAGCATAGAGTTGGTGAAAGGGCTGAACCTTGATAACAGCTCCCAGAGGTTGGGCGGGCAGGTCTGAAGAGAAGACAGAAAAGGCGTACCAGCAGAACCACAGGGGAAACTGAAGGAAAGAAAGAAAATATTAAATAGAGAACTGCCAAAAAAACAAATAGAGTTGGAATGGACCTTGGAGGTCTTCTAGTCCAAGGGTCGCCAACCTTTTGGACCTCATCATTTTAAATCCCGCGGACCAGATAATCCCCCCAAAAGTCTGCAGGAAAATTCCCCATCCCATTTTCTTACCAACTGATCATTCTTTATTTGGGATCGCAGGATACCGTCTCCAGCTCTGTTCTTGGGGAGGCGGGGGAGAGAGAGAGAGAGAGACTGTTGGCTTTATGCAAGAAAAGCAGCAGAAGCAGCAGAAGTCTTTCTTTCTTTTCCCCAAACTCTGCCAGAATGGTGCAGCCTCTTGGAGCAGGGTGCCTTGCTGGGTCCCAAAGACTCATTCCTGGCAGAGTTTGGGAGAGAGAGAGAAAGACTTTTGCTGCTTTCCTTGTGTGCAGGGTGAGTGGGGCAAGTTCCCCAATGCAAGCATTGTGTTCCCACAGGCCATGTGGGTGACACAGCCTTGTGTTCCCGAGCAGCCTGGATTAATTGCTTTGGGGGAGGTGCTTTGGGGGTGACATTTTGCTGCCGACCACCAAAATTTTCTTGCGGACCACCAGTGGTCCCCGGCCCACTGGTTGACAACCACAATTCTAGTCCAACGTCTTATACCATTTCACACAAATGGCTGTCCAGTCTCTTCTGAAAAGCCTCCAATAATGGGGCATCTTCAGCGCTTCAAGAGATCGGTACAAAACACTGACACACTTTAAAATCAGCTTTCATCCATTTGAATTTGATGCCTTGTTCATTCTTCTGTTCAGTCATTTACCAAATGTCTATAACATAACACATGAAGGTAGAACATGAAAATAAAGAGTAAATGAGGTAAATAAAAGTAAATGGAAGGGAAAAAAAAATACACAGCCAGCACAGAAAGCTTTCTTATCAACCAAAATAAAGCATTTTGATTTGGATGTCATGAACATCTTGTGGCAAATTTCTTGTCTTGTTTTGCTATTTTTTGCTTTTCTTGCTTCCCCCCAGAATTTCAGTTCAGGGTTATGGTTAGATCAACTTGGAGTATTCTAGATATCCTGAAAGGGTGCAATGGATGTTTTAATTATCTCATGTTACCTATAAGCAAAAAAAAGAAAAAAAAAGAACAAGCAACCCCAAATTTAAATTTAAATCCCACCAACCTAGGGACATGAAAGATTGTAGTCCACCTAAAGGCTGAAGTGTCCATTTTATTTTATTTTATTTTGTTTTATTTTATTATTTTATTATTTTATTTTATTTTATTTTATTTTATTTTATTTTATTTTATTTTATTTTACTTTACTTTATTTAATTTAATTTAATTTTGTTTTATTTTATTATTTTATTTTATATTTTTTATTTTATTTTACTTTACTTTATTTTATTTTATTTTATTATTTTATTTTATTTTATTTTATTTTATTTTATTTTGTTTTCTTTTCTTTTATTATTTTATTTTATTATTTTATTTTATTTTATTTTATTTCTTTTATTATTTTCTTTTATTTTCTTCTTTGTACATTCTTAAGAGATTCATTAGTCATCACAAGAATTCAGACTCATGGCTGAAACAGGATGAAGGGACCTTCAATTGTTGTTCATGGAAAAGAGAGGAGTGGTCAATGAGGAGTGGTCTCTCTCTCTAAAGTGGATATTCTTCTCCATGGATGCTAATTTCTGATCAGTGGTGCGATTCCACCAGTGTAACAACCAGTTCTGTGAGCGCACGCTTTGCGCACCCTTTGTGCATGTGCTCTACATTTTAAAAAACCCATTTTCAACTCCATTACATACCTTCTGCTGCAGCCCCGGTAACTAAAACAGCTGAGGCACGGCAAACTGCTCTGCCCTGCGAATCAGCTATGGTAAAAAAAAAAATCAGGAAATAAAAGCACAAGAAAGAGAACGGGCAGGTGGGTGGGGCCAAATGCTCACTGGAACTGAACTGGTCTGAACTGGTAGAATCCCCCCCACTGCTTCTGAGGGATGGTATCACAGTGAAATGATGCCAGAGGTAGAAAAACACCATATTCAGAAGAAGAAACACTATATCATATTGATACAGTGGCCCATCTGAAAGAGCCTGATAATTCACATTATCTTGCTCTCTAGGCCAGGGGTGTCGAACTAGCATCGTCACCAGTGGTGTGTTTCAATACTTTTACCACTGTTTTTGGTGGGCGTGGCTTGGGGCACGCACTTTGCCTATGCACACACTTTGCACAGGCGCAGAGGCATTTTGAGTCACCTCCTGCAATCCTGCACTCTCCCTGACACTTCAGCACCTGCTTTGTGGCAATTACTGCGCTGCGCAAAGCAACTGCACTTCAAAAGCAGGACATAAAGGTTAGCAGGGGAGCTCAGGTAGGTGGGTGGGCCCAATAGCAGAGCGTTGGAGAGAAGTGGTTTGGTCTCCGCTGCTCATCACCGCAACTGGTTTGGCAGAACTGGGCTGAACCAGTAGAATACCACCACTGGTCGTCAGAGTGTCGTCACATGGCGTATTGGGAATTTTTTCCTCTTTGTTAAACCAGGCGGGTGGGGCCAGCACATGACGCTTCCGGCCCGTGGGCCATGAGTTTGACTATGCAACCCCTTGTTCTTTTGAGAACCAACATTTTATGTTGTTTATATATATAGTTTTTGCACAAGTCTAGAAAACATAATTCTTAGAAGGGAGCTCCACCATTACCAGTGCTGTCAAGTCTAGAATTTCTCTTTGGAAAGGGAGTACAATTTTAAGTTCTGAAGTGACTCCACTCTCTGAGAGTATTTCTTATAGAATCTACTTATCCCTCCTAATTGATGCAGACCCACATCATTCTGAATATAAATGGGACATCATGTTTAGAAATATGCAGCATGACTACTTTTATCTTACAAGCTTTGCTACTTCTGCATTCCTGAATCAAGCACCAGCAGATAAATGTCACACTGGAAGCAAATTTTTATCTTCCTCCTGAGTTGTGTTGACATTTAATATCTATAAATTATTTTGACAGTTCAACCTAGCCTCTGAAGTTATCTCCTGACTGTCACGAAATAACACGAAAGGCTGAACTGCACATACATTTTTCAACTGCTATATGAAATAAAGTTTTAATTAGAAATCCAGACATTATTTTTGCCCCCAGCTCTGTATATTCCTTTACACTAATGCATTCAAATAAATGGTGCATCTTTCTCTTCTCTCATAGACTTGATGACATTTTGAGGTCATCACTAAATTGGGGTGCATAATAGTGCTTCCTGCTCTACATATTATTGATAAATACAACCTTATATTAAGTTTCATGAGAGCACTACAGTGGTTTTATACCATTGCTCTGTTTGCAATTTTATTAGATTGCTCTTTTTGTTGTCATTTCAGACATGATACCAGAAACAAAGAAGGCTTGCCTGCTGCAGACAACTTCTCCAATTTAGTAGAAGTGCATCTGAAAGTGCATCTGAAAGTTGAATAGCTACTCTGCTGTTGAAGGTTATTTGCATTACATTGTTAAATAAGTATCTGAATTTGATGTACTACTAAAAATCAGATCTCCGGGGCTTGTATGAAGTTCTACAGCTATGCAAAAAATTTGCATTTGATCTAAAAAGAGACTTTGGAAAACACAGAACAGTAAACATAACTTCTGCCTGAAGCTTTTTAAAACAGTAGTTGTCATTTCTAGATTACACAGCTACTCTCTTTTCAAGCTCTTAATGAAAATCTGGGATTTTTTTTTTTTTAAATAATACATTGAAAGTTGCTAAAAGTATTGTTGATTGGAATACTACGTAAGACAACAAATTAAAATAATGTGATCCAAGGATTTCTGTCAAAAGTACTACAAGTTTATTTCTGAACTACTAATGGTCAAAGCGAATTGACACCAGATAAGAGCCAATGGACTTCTAAGTAGGTTGGATATAGGTCTCTTATGGGGGTGTAGATTCCAAACTGATGATGCATTTGACTCCACCTTCGGGCTCAGCCCGGTCATCTCCTACAATTTCTGAAAAAAAAGGAGGAAGAGGGAATCTTGACATCATAATACAAAGTCGATTCATTTTGAATCGCTCCCGGATCTTTTTCAACTTTCAATACTTTCTCAGTTGCATTCATTCATTCATTCATTCATTCATTCATTCATTCACTCACTCACTCATTCAAAAACATATGCCACTCTTTAAAAATGAATATAGCCAGGGGCAAGAAAAAAAAAACCTATGTCCATTCTTGACATCCCACTTTTAATATCCCAGAAACTAGGATAGATACAGAGAATGCAACAAAGGGGACCAGTGAAGAAAAATTAAATCCTTTGAGAAGAAACTGAAATAACTAGACTCATGATTCCATTGTTCTATATCTGGAAGCATGTCATCATCCAATAGCCAATTCATCTAAAAATCAAAAGTGTACAGATTGATGGTCCACCCAATAGCATTGTATGGCACCAATTCTTGGTCAATCAGAAGTGTTGAATGCACTTTACAAGCCAGGGAGGTGCACATTCTCTGTGGTCATTATGCGTTTCCCTTCTCAATCACATCAGCCGTGATCCAGTCCAGCAGAAGATGAGTTTTGCACCAATAACAAACAAACAAAAAAATGCTGGAAAAATGTGTGTTGGATAAAAGGAGGAACAAGTCAAGCACTAACAAAATGTAAGCAATAGAAAATTAATAAAACTTTATATTAAAAAAGGGAACATGTCCTCTTTAGTTCTAGAGCAGAGAATGTGGAATAATGTATGTAAGTTACAGGAAGGATTCTGATTGCAAATTACAAAATAACTGAAACATCAATTATCTAGATCAGGTGGTTAACTATGGCCCTTTTATGACCTGTGGACTTCAACTCCCAGAATTCCTGAGCCATGCATGGCTCAGGAATTCTGGGAGTTGAAGTCCACAGTTCATAAATGGGCCATAGTTCCCCACCCCTGAGTTAGATGAAGCCATAATCTTTTCATATAAACTGACTTTCTTAACATACCATATGTCAGCCTCAGGAGGTAGACTGGACAGGAAACATGACCACATGACCTCATTCTACTTTATTGCAAAATTACATTATCTGAATCTTGCAAGTCTAAAAGTACAAGTCTCCCATTGTTTCCTTTATAGCTTGAGAAACTCAGGAGATCTCTTCTGAGTCTCTTTTTCCACCCACATTTCTGCTATGGGCTAAGATGCCTTTTATCCAACCATTAGATTACAGATTAGCAAAATTGGAAGGGACCTTGTAGGTCATCTAGTCCGACCCCTCACCCAAGCAGAAAGACCCTGGACCATTTCTGACAGATGGCCGTCCAGTCTCTTCTTGAAAGCCTTCAGTGATGAAGCTCCCACAATTTCCGAAGGCAACTTCTTCTGTTCCATCAGTTGATTGTTCTCACTGTCAGGAAATTTCTCCTTATTTCTTGGTTGACTCTCACCTTGTTCAGTTTCTGTCCATTATTCCTTGTCTGGCCTTCGGGTGCCTTGGAAAATAGCTTGAAAATAGATAGTTCATTTAGTGACTGTTCAAAATTATAACAGCCATTACATTGGCTGCGTCTCTTTGCCTTGTTTCCCAAGGTCCATTGCACTATTTTCAAGCATACCTTAATGCATTATATTGAGCACCAAATTATATAAGAGTATACAGTGGGTATATTTTGGAAAGAAAATACATTTCTTGGAAAGAGAGTCCCCAAGATATCCAGGCTGTGTTTCAAGAAAAGCTCTATAGATAGCTACTGGCACGTGGAACTGCATCAGGAAGTTCACTATGGACTATTGAAGAGCATTGGTGTGGTCTTCAAGGACAGTCCCTTGTAGAATGTCTTTCAGTAGTCCAAAGGCAAGGTGACTAATGCATGGAAAATAAAAGTAGGCTTCTCAGTCCACAATTAGATGCAAATGTACAGATAATGAATTTGTACAGTGTCTCTCCTGGCACAGCTGCTACCAGCGTTTTTGCACAGTAGCTGAAAAGTTCATGAAACCACCCAAATGGAATACCAGCCCTGTCTTCCAGAACAACATTTGAGCCATGTAGATAATTTGGGGGCTTTTAATATCAATAAAGCATCTGAATACCACAAGCACAATTATTTTCTTCACATGCTACCAAACTGTAAACACAATAACTCTTTGGGGATGTACAAAATATTTGCACTCAGTTACCCAAGATTACCATTAGAAGGAATTATTTAGAACTTTATCCAGATATGAATCAAATCTTCCCAAAGAAAGGAGCACAAACGTCATCCTATTTTCCAAAAAGCTTCTTTCTTTCTTTCTTTCTTTCTTTCTTTCTTTCTTTCTTTCTTTCTTTCTTTCTTTCTTTCTTTCTTTCTTTCTTTCTTTCTTCCTTCCTTCCTTCCTTCCTTCCTTCCTTCCTTCCCTCCTTTCTCTCTCTCTCTCTCTCTCTCTCTCTCTCTCTCTCTTTCTTTCTTTCATTCAAAATGTTTCACTTCTAATCCAAGAAGTTTATTTGGTTCTTTTTAGATGAGAAGCAAAATGTTTTCAAGGGAAAAAAAAAACCCAGGAAAGTCCAGTTGGGTTTTGAAAAACACATTTGGGTTGAAAACCACATAATTTATTATTATAAATAATATTGTAGATCAAAATTAAATGACAGATGAGACAAGAGTGTGGCAATGTGAATACAGTTTAAATCTAAAGAGCTGCTCTGAATGTGGCACTTTCAAACTGTGTACAGATAGTCCTCAACTTACAGTAGTTCATTTAGTGACTGTTTGAAGTTACAATGACACTGAAAAAAGTGACATGACTGTTTTTCACACTTATGACTGTTGAAGCATTCCCATGGTCTCAGGATCAAACTGACTCCTATTTATAACAACTGTAGTGTCCCAGGGTCATGTGATCTTCTTTTGAGACCTTCTGACAAGCAAAGTCAATGGGAAAATTCATTTATTTGATTTGTTTAATAACTCTGCTACTAACTTAAACAACTGTAGTGATTCATGTAACAACAAGAAATATCATAAATGAGGGATCCTTGGTGCTCTCTGAACTTATTTGTTTTCTTGCAGATGTTTTATTACCCTATCTAGGTAACATCACCAGATCACTAAGGATATTCTATTCTATTCTATT
>NW_020769320.1:14401929-14412897 GCF_900518735.1 Pseudonaja textilis | reverse complement strand
TATTCTATTCTATTCTATTCTATTCTATTCTATTCTATTCTATTCTATTCTATTGAAATTCTGAGCACTAATCATGTTATTAAGTTTGGGTAATGCAACGTCTGCAAGAAAACAAGCAAACTCAAAGAGCACCAAGCACCCCTCACTTCAACCTCGAGCTACAAATATTCTCTTTTAAAGGTCATAAAATGGATTGAAATTTACTTAACAACTGCCCTATTTAGCTGCAGAAATGTTGGCCTGTATTATGGTCATAAATTGAAGACTATCTAGTTTGCAGAAATCCCACCACAAATGCTCTTCTATGTTTGTGACCTACAGTGCAGATTAATCATTTTATGATATATTATGGATATTTTTGTGAAAAAAATATCATTGTTTATCATCTCTTTTCTCGAGTCATTAAGTATATATAATTAGAGGAGTGAGATGCCCAACTTAAATTGAAAATAAAATAACCATGATCACTGTAATTTATACAGTCTACAGTGACATTTTGAACTAAAATGTTGACATTTCAGAAAATTAAGTAATATTCAAGTGTTGAAAAATTATTGTGACAAGTATTAATGTTAAACTTTGTTGGTGATTATGAAAGGTCACCTATAGTGCTCATGTGAAAACAGAGATCAACATTTATAAAATGATTACAAAACTAAGATTTTATTTGAAAGTGGATGGACTAATAATAGAGTCGTATACTCAGAACTATACCCTTTTGAATGCAGTAGAGCTTGTGTGCAAGTCAGTAAATACAGGATCATATTCTATTTTCCCTATCCCAGGAGGATACAATTTAAGAAGAACATATCCATGATCCTCACCCCCTTCCTAAGAGGCCCCGTGCATAAGCGCACCAATGGTGCCTACCGTCCCTGTCCTATTGCTTTTTTTTTTTAATAGCTATCTCATGTATTGAAAACTATATTTATTCTTATACCTTATCTTGTAAGCGATTGACAAATCAAATAAATACTAAATATCCATGATCCAAAGAAGGTATATTCCTATATTACCAGGTATACAGATATGTGAATTCCATAAGATTATATTGATTAATTGATATGTGGTAGACTGCAATGAAGTGGCTGTTTCTGGGTAGATGTAAAGAAATAAAGAACTGAACTTTGACTGGATTGTTGTAGATGTTGTTTTTGATCTGAGCAGGCTTGTGTATGATGCTGGCAGATGAGATTCTGCCGAAACATCACTACAACTTTAAAAGCACAACTATAATGATGTGGGAAAATACCCAGACAAAGCTGAATACCATACCTGCGAAAATTTAAGAAAATATTTATGTGTGTGTGTGTGTGCGCGTATGTGTGTGTGTGTGTGCGTGTGTGTCTGTGTGTGTGTGTGTGTTATAGTAATTAGGGAGATGGTATCAAGGTAGATTGAAAGTGGCTGGCTCAAATTAATAATCAGAGGGAACAATTTTGAATTAAACTAAGGATTGATAAAATTGCAAATATGACAAATAAAGGTAATTTGGGAAATGAATATAGAATCAGATGACATTGTAAAATAAGGTATGAGAATATTCTAATGAATGAAATAAGTTATAATATGAATTGGAATTGGATAAATTTAATACTTAATACTAATAAGGTTAATGTGATATGAAATTGAACAAACAAAATGAATAGGTAAATATGGTCATGTTTGTATTGTATTGAAACCTGGAACCATAATGCTTGCCAAATGAGATTATTTTTTATTTAAAAAAATTGAGGAGGAAGTTGAATAATGAAACTATTAGGTATGTCTAACTGAAATGATGGTTGGCATGAGGAGAACGTATTGAAATGTTGAAAATAAGCAAGGAAGGATTTTGACTTAATATGAATGTGGATATTAAGAGATTATTAAGCTTGCTTATACTAAAATGTATGATATATTGATGCCACACAGTTAATGTATTGTAGTGTATGTGTAGATTGAAATAAAAAACTTTTATCCCCCAAAAAGAGATACTAAGTAACTGAAATGAAGAGTTTAAAAAAAACCCAGAAATTAATGTCCAGATAAAGTGGCAACCACAAACTCATTCCGAAGAGGTCTGTAAGGGGCATGCATAAGTGCACAATTGTTCCGATCATCCCTGTCCTATTGTCCCTATTTATTTGTACCTATTTCCTGTATTCTTACTCATATTCATTCTTATACCTATTATCTTGTAAGCAATTGACAAGTCAAATAAATACATAAAAAATAAAATAAAAAACTGAAATGACTTTGAAAGTCCAGTTAAGGCTACTTCTTTTTCTTGTTTTTCTTGTGTAAATTTGAGCTGAGAGGGAAGTACCGGTTCAAGGTTATTCAGGTGGCTTTCATGCCTGAGAAGGAGGATCAACTGGGTCCCCTAAGGTCACTTTCTATGAATTAAGGAAAGGTGATTGGATTGAAGAAGGTGAATTCTAACCATGGGAACTGCCACAGAAGCTCAAACTTTAAGTCTAAGGATACCAGCTCATACTGCTCCCAAGGACAAAGAAACAAAAGTAGAGTAACTCAGTGTTTCTCAACCTTGGCAACTTGAAGAGGTGTAGACTTCAACTCCCAGAATTCCCCAGCTAGCAAGGTTGGCTGGGGAATTCTGGGAGTTGTCCTCCATAGCTCTTAAAGTGGTGAAGGTTGAGAAACACTGGAATAATTTATTCCTTGCCTGAGGCTATTTACACCCAGGTGAAAAACGGATGCTGGCATTAGTTATTTCATTTGATCAGTCATGGTTTGACTCATGCAATTCTACATAGCCTTTCAAGCTAAATGTAGAAGTTGTTACTGTGATAAAATTATGCATCAACCGTGGAACAGAAAACTAGACTTAAGAGGTAAACACTAAAAAGATAAAGCTTCCCCTCACACCTACGTGCTAGTCGTTTCTGGCTCTAGGGGGTGGTGCTCATCTCCATTACAGAGCCGAAGAGCCAGTGCTGTCCGAGGACGTCTCCCTGGTCATGTGGTTGGCATCACTAAATGCCAGGCACACGGAACCCTGTTACCTTCCCACCCAAGTGGTCCCTACTTTTCTACTTGCATTTTTTACATGCTTTTGAACTGCTAGGTTGGCAGAAGCTGGGACAAGTAACAGAGCTCACTCCATTACGCGGTGATTCAAACCGCCAAACTGCTGACCTTTCTGATCGACAAGCTCAGCATCTTAGCCACTGAGCCACTGCATCACCAGGTAAACTCTAGCAACCTTCTAATTAAACTTCATCTGAGTCTCTTGTTTTGTGCATGCTGTCAAATACCTTATAGTCAAAACCAAGCTTGAAGGTTGTTCTCGATCATCAGGACCCATCCTGATTAAGTAGAAAGGATTCAGGTGGCTCTGGGATCACAAATGGTGCTTTCAGGTGTAGAAATATAAATTTGGTAGTCTACATATGTTTATTTATTTATTAGGAATGCATTTATGCTACTTCAGTTGCCTGGCTCCAATCTATCAATCAACCAACCAAATATTGTGCCACTAATATCCAAAAAGATTCCATTTATAAGAAATTAAAATTTCCTGTGGGGAAAAAGATAAAGACTAATAGAAACTAAAAAAAAGAAAGTGCATAAAAGAAAAAAATAGAAAAGAATGAAAAAACAAGGATATAATAAATTAAAAGAAATATATAGTATCTTTTATCACAATAGTTAAATATAATTTTATAATTTATCACCCTCTCTTGAAATGCAACAAAAGTGGTTTCTTCTTTCTATCTGAAGTTAAAACATCTAGGAATAACTGAAGCTACCATTAATTGTGGCAATGAAACCATAATTTCTAAAAGCGCTATTGAAAAATATAGGATTTCAGAATAAAAAATTCTTATCAAACTTTATCAAAAAATGCCAGCAACTTTTTAAAATTCTGGACTTGAGCACTCTTCAAATTCTGCTTGAACCATCCAGTTATGGTACTTGTCACACACTCTAATATTTGGAAATGATTTTCCTGGATGCTGGTAGTAAAAGATCAGATGTCGGAGGAAAAAAAAATGAAAATATGGATCTCTGAGACATTAACAACTGCCAAATACATTTTCTGCCATGAAGTATTCTCTTTAACATCTAGGTGCATATGGCATTCTCTGCAAAGAGTAAAATAAATGATTGAAATCATGGGAATCTTTCATTTTATTGGATCATGACTTGGCTAGCTCTACCTACTTTATCCATTCTCAACTCCTGCCTCAGGTTAAAAGACATTCACTTAAGCAATAGCCGCTACATTTCCAAATTACAGAATATGAAATGTTGTTGGACCAAAGTCCAGAGTTGTAGGACATTATATGAGGGACAAATAAATTCCACCATGAATGAATAAACCTAGAAATAAGGAGAAATCAACCTAGAAACTAGGAGAAATTTTCTGACAGTGAGAATAATCAACCAATGGAACAGCTTGCCTTCAGAAGTTGTGTGAGCTTCATCACTGAAGGCTTTCAAAAAGAGATTGGACTGCCATTTGTCAGAAATGTGTAGGGTCTCCTGCTTGGGTGGGGGTGTTGGACTAGATGACCTAGAAGGTCCGTTCCAACTCCTTTAATCTGTGAATGAATGAATGAATGTGTTGGAAGAGCAATCTTGGAGGTTTTCTCATCCAATCTTCTGCTCAAGCAGAAGACCCTACATCATTCTAGATAAATGGCTGACCAATCTCTTCTTAAGAACCTCAATTGATGGAACACCCACAGCTTCGGGGGGTGGGGGGGGCAATTCGTTCTCACTGTCAGGAAATTTCTCCTTAGTTCTAGGCTGGATCTCTCTTTGGATAAGTTTCCATCCATTGCTTCTTGTCCTGCCTTCAATTACTTTGGAGAATAGATGATCCCCTTTTCACAGTAACAGACCCTCATACATTGGAAGACCACTATCAATGCACTCCTAATCCTTTTATTTATTAGACTAGATATATCCAGTTCCTGAAACTGTTCCCTGTATGTTTTAGCCTCCAGTCCCCTATATGAGGTTGGTTTAAAAAAAAACCATATTTGTTCATCGATTGAAAAGACTTGTATAACCACCCATCTCGGAAATCAGAAATGGATGACTTATTTGACTCCACCTGAGCATGAGAAATGCTCAGAGGCTTACAACCTTTCTTGAATCTTCCAAGCATCTCAAGACTGTGAAAACAGGCACTGACTGCAGAAGCTTCTGACATGCCATGTTCAGGAGTTGCTGGTTTGCATTCTCCTTGATACATTTCAAGGCTACAGGATACTGTTCTGTCAAATCCAGAAATTTAGTGAACAACTTAAAATAATGCAAATGTACCACCAGAGATTTCCCAACTGGAACAGCTGGGAAATAACTTTAATTGGACAGAAACTCAATTCAGGTTTATTGTCAGATGGATCCCACCATCCATTAATATGATGTTCCTGCCAAACTTTGGAGAAGGGACACTACAGGGATTTTATAATTGGCTGTCAGTTATGCCATATGGTAGCTAATAATCCAAAATAAATGTTCATGTCCCTTTTTACCACATTGATGATAGCTGGAAGATGCTCCAGGCATTTTCTTTGGACATCATCCTTTCAACTTGTTTAGAGGAGTGAAGCTACATTTGTAGCTCCACTTCTTGGGGAGTATCGAATGAAATGGGATAGAGGTTTCAAAACCGAAATGAAAAGGGTGGTACTGTCAGTCATTTCTGCCTTGGATGATCACCTGAGGAAATATCACCTGAAGCAGCATCTTGATGAGCTGAAGCAGCAACACATTGTTAAATAAAGAAACAAACAAATAGATAGCAATTACTTCTAAGGTTTAAAGGGTTTTCCAGAAGACCAGAAGATCAGGTCAACGTATGACTGCACAAAAATCATTCATCCCACTTTCCAGGCTGTCCTTAATGCTCAAGAAATTATCAAAGCTTCTTCTATATCAGTCTGAGGACTGTCCATCCAAAATGGCTCCTGCTCTGAATTTTGAGTCAGGAAAGACTTAGTGTCTATGGAGATTCCCAATCATCCATGTCATGGTTGTCCCAAAGGTGCTTTTCCTTGGTTTCCCCCAAAAGGCAACTGGACTTCCTTGGTTTTCTTCTTTGAAAAAAATAAAATTGAAAGCAAGCTTCTTGGAGAGAAGCAAAACAATTCCAGTGAGAAAGAAAACCAAGAAAGTCCAGTTTCCTTTTCAAAAAATAGCACCCTTGCAACAAGAAAGACTTAGGTTTACGAATCACCAAGTTTTATTTTTAAAGAAAACCCAATGCATTGTGCAAGCTTTTCTTTATTCTTGTTGCGGATCAGATTCAAATATATCTCTAGACCAGGGGTGTCAAATTCAAGGCCAGGGGCTGAATCTGGACTGTGGGGCGCTTAGATCTGGCCCGCAGGGCTTCCCTGGAAACAGCAAAGGACCGACCTTTGGTGCCTCTGCCAGCAAAAATGGAGTCCGAGAGGGCCATGCGCGGCCCTCCTGAGCTCCATTTTCGACTGTGACGGAGCTCAGGAGCGAAAACAGAGCTTGATTTTCTCTGGCAGAGCACTTGGGCTACCACAGGAGCCCCCGACGTGAGTGACGTTGAGCTAGCTATGCCTACTTTGGCCATGGCCTCTGCCCCCCGAGGTCAAACGCAACCCTAATGTGGCCCTCAATGAAATTGAGTTTGACACCCCTGTTCTAGATCAACGTCAAACACTGAACATGGGAATGGTGCTGTGGTCAAGAGTTGGAGCTCTCACCTCACAATCAGAAGGCTGTGAGTTCGATCCTACCTAGAGGCAGATATTTCTCTTTCTGAGCACAGTGAGAATATATCAGCTGAATATAACTCCGCGTTGGTGACAGGAAGGGCATCCGGCCATTAAAACACTCTGTTATCTCCATTCGTTTGCCTAGATTTCACCTCGCAAGGAATTATGGGGCTGCTAAAAGATGATGACTATTGTCAAACACTGAAAATGTCGAGAAATCTAGAAATATTCTATATAAATAGGAGAAGCCCAGAACTGCTTCTATGACATGATAGTAGAGGTCTAATTCTTTCTTTCTTTTTTTTCTTTTTAAAGTCATTTGAGTAAAAAGGGAAGTGGGTGGCATTCCTTGGAAACTAATCAAGGAGAGAAACAATGTAGAACTAAGGAGAAATTTCCTGATGGTTAGAACAATTAATCATCAGTGGAACAGCTTGCCTCTTAAAGTTGTGAATGGTCCAACACTGGAGGTTTATAGGAAGAGATTGGATAACCATTTCTCTGAAATGGTGTTGGGTTTTCTGTCTGAGCAGGGGGTTGGACTAGAAGACCTCTAAGATCCTTCCCAACCCTGCTAAATCCTATTGTCTGGGACATAAAGCTGATAACACAAGATTCTTGTTTACCTATTGGCCTCTTGGTTCAGAGAAGGAAGATATTGTAAGAGGTCCTTCCTTGCTAAAGGAATTTTGAATATGATTTCAAACATAAATCCTAATTCAGGTAGTGATCCCTGGATTTATGTTTTAAATCATATTCTAAATGCAGACAGGCAGCTGTCTTTTCAGCTGTGAGTTGCTGGAAAGCTACGTATCCGTCATAAAAATCATGACCTTGGACAACCATTTTGAAAGCTAGAAGATTTACACATACACATAGGTTCTTTTAACTCTGAAATACAGGATGGCAGGTTCCTTTCAGCTCTGTTATTCTGTTATTCTCTTCAGAGGTGGTATTCAGCCAGTTCGGACCAGTTCTGATGTACCAGTAGTGGAAATGTTGAGTAGTTCAGAGAACCAGCAAATACCGCTGTCCCTGCACCCATCTATTCTCTGCCTCCTGAGTCCCAGCTGATTGGCTGGGTCTTCTTTTGTTGCCTTGCACAGGAGAACGGAGCTGGAAAGCAGGTTAGTGGGGTGGGGAAGGAATGGGATTTTGCAGTAACCTTCCCCTGGAGTGGGATGGGAATGGAGATGTTACAGTATCCTTCCCCTGCCACGCTGATCAAGCCACGTCACACCCAGCAAACCATGCCCGTGGATTAGTAGTAAAAAAAAATTAAATCCCACCACTGATTCTCTCCCAAGATCTATCTTGAGACCCTTTGAAATGCTCTTGGGGTAAACACTAATTTCAACAGCCACCAAGCACAACCGCCTTTTTAAAATTTGAGTCTGCCATAACTATTGTAGGGAATATCATACTAGTTTTAAGGTAACAGCCATTTGTTCACACCACTCCTGCAGCACCCCCCAAGTTCCCAGTACTTCTTCCAGCCACAGCCTGACTGAAATCCATCTCGCCTCTGCTCATTCTTGATCTCTCAGCTAGCCAGCTGCATTGCCAGTGGTGGGATTCCACATTTTTTTCCTACCAGTTCTATGTGAGCACGCTTCGCAGCACTAAAGAAATGCCCTCGGTGTCGTCACTAGTGAGGGGAGTTGTTTTTTAGCTCAGCTGAAGCGCGGCGAACCAGCTGAACTAAAAAAACATGAAAATATAGGACAGGAAAGGGCAGGGCCAGATGGGTGGGGCCAGCCAGAGGTGGCATTTGCTGGTTCTCCGAACTACTCAAAAGTTCCCCTACCAGTACGCCAGATCCGGTTTAAACCGGCTGAATACCACCTCTGCGCATTGCCGCACCAACACCTGTTGTGTGTGCTCTGATGAGCCAGAAACGAGCTGTGATCAGTGCTGCCATTCAACTGAATATAATACCATTTCTTCACCCAGTGCAATTTAGGGAAACAAGTTGCAATGAGACAAATAAGGACTACAATTTCCACAAGGTAGTAGAATCCAGATGGGATAGGGGAGAGCTGGCCATTCTGCCTTGAATAAGTCAAGCAGCCTAAATTACTCCAAATTGGCAACATTCAGGTTTTGGGCCATGTTGTTTCGCATGGAGTTTCGCACACTCGTAATTTAGTTCATTCTTCTGCAAATATTTACCAGGAAAAATATCTGGGAAAAAAAAAATGATGTTCCGTAAAGGCTCAGTAAAATACAACTGTTCAAGATCATGTATTTTTCCTCCCAAGGATATGATCAACGGTAACTTCGTATGAATGAATAGCAGACTTGCCATTCTTGGGGGTATAATTTTCCTTAACTGAAAATATATTTGAATATCTTTTATGACAATCTATTTCCTCCTCTTCTTGCTCTAAGCTACAGTCGATCTAAGCACATTATTAAATACACATTGAACATAATCAATGTGTATTAATTGCAGAATAGTTGACTTTTTAAAAATGTAATTAGGTTTTACTTGCCTATCTTAAATTTATTTTAATTAAATTAATTCCTTCCCTCCCTCCTTTCAACCTTCCCTTCCCCCCTTCTCCCCTTTCTTCCCCTTCATCTTCCTTCTTTCCCCTTCTCTTCCTCCTTCTCCTCCTGTAAGCTGCAATTTATTTGAACACATTATTAAATATACATTAAAAACAATCAATGTGTATTAATTGCAGAATAGTTGACCTTTAAAAAGGTTTTCCTTAACTGCCTTAAATCCCTTCCTTCCTTCTTTTTCTTTCTTCCTTCTTTCCTTCCTCCCTCCCTCCCTCCCCTCCTCTTCCTCCTCCCACTATGAGGTAAGATTGTTGCTATAGCAATATTTTCCAACATGACAAGATAATTTCGGTTTGACTTGGATGGGTCTATTATTCAAGTACTGTTTTGTATGCCAGATTACTATTTTGGTAAGCTTCTGGCTACATGATTATTTGGCAGATGTGTTGGGCAGCTACAACTTGAAACATTCCCGTAATGCGGGAATTCTGACATTTTAATTTCTCACATTGTCCTGGAGCAAAAAAGAAAGAAAGAAAAAACTGTGTGTAGTTGAATGCATTACTTCCAAGTTCAGCTATTCAGACAGATATTTAGAAGAAATATAACCTAGTAGAGACCTGGTGAATTTCCTATGCATATCAGTGAAACTAGACAGAAATCTCGAGAGCCACAATCGATTCCAATCCCTGTGTTTCACAACTATCTATCCATCTCATAGCAAAGTGAAAATTCTCTTCTCAAGTAACTTATATATGATTAAAAACATTTCTGATCTGAATTCCATTCACCTGCACATACATTTTCCCTTGAGAGTCCTTGATATTAGCAGGTCTGTAGTTAAGACATAACAGTTAAGAAAGAAAGCTGGGACACATTTTTGTGGCACACTAGGAATAACTTCAAAAGGCAATATTGATGCTGCAGACATTTCTCTTGCTAAAAATAGTATCATCAGGTTTACAGAATTCTAAAAAAAAAAAATGAAATACAACATGGAGCTAAATTCAACCAAATGTGATAATTACCTGGCTTATATTAACAAGTGGAATCACTCTGTAAATGTTATGTTTGTGAATTAGCATCTTTGAAAGTTCTTGCATTACCTTTCTGGAATCTAAGGAATACTGTTCCATGAAACTACATATAGTAAATATACTCCACAGTTGAGTTCAATTGAACAAACAGCTTTGGCAGCATTAATGTAAGGTTTATGCTCACTAAATTGGTGTGTGTGTGTGATCACATCTGTAGTGATTCACTTAACAACTGTGGCAAGAAAGATCATAGAATGGGGCAAAACTCACATAGCGAATGTTTCTCTTAAGCAACAGAAATTTTGGGCTCAAAATTGTGTTTGTAAATCAAGGACTACTTGCATTCAGAAGTGATTTAGATACTTCCATAATCCACAAAACTGAAAGAAGGAAATACAGTGCAATCAGGCCTGAAATATATTTTCTTTCTTACCTGATTACCGCAGCAACTTCAAACATGGAACGATTTCCTCAACCATTCCTCCCCAACATCAAGAAAACTAAGTATTTAGAGCTGGGGTCTTCAAACTTGACAGTTTTAAGACTTGTGGACTTCAACTCCCAGAATTCCTCCTCCAGGCAAGTTAGTTCAGGAATTCTGGGAGTTGAAGTTCACAAGTCTTAAACTTTCCAAGTTTGAAGACCATAGATAGATAGATAGATAGATAGATAGATAGATAGATAGATAGATAGATAGATAGATAGATAGA
>NW_020769320.1:14354637-14398545 GCF_900518735.1 Pseudonaja textilis | reverse complement strand
AATGAATGAATGAATGAATGAATGAATGAATGAATGAATGAATGAATTGTGACTAAGAAAAGGCATAGAGCCAGAAAAGAACTGTCTTCTTCAGTCAAGATGAATGAAATCCACCATCCATCTTCTGATCTGGGCTTTAGTCAAATCTGATGCATCTTTTTGCTACCCATCTGAGCTTGAATCTATAAAATTAATGTATGCTGATAGCATGATGCTAGGAAACCTCACTGAATCTTCTAGAGAAGATTCACCTAGGATTGCCATTTAAGCAAGCCTATGTGGAAGAAAGCCTTAGTGAAGGTGCAGTGTACAATTCATTCACAAGAACTGTTTTCAGGGGTGTTGTTTTTAGTGATAAACCCTTTCCTGAAGCACTGAAACATTGGTCTTTCTTGGAAGGTTCAGGGTGTTGATTTAGGACGATTCTCCTGACTGTCTGCAAATGGGATAGTAGTGGATATAATGGAAAAATGATCCAGAGATTGCCAAGAAGGAAATGAGTTATAGAAGCATAGTCTTGGGATAATTTTTGAAAAGTCATGCTAAGCTAAGTGAAGAGGTTGCTTCAACGTTTCATGGATTAAAGGCTTCTACTGAGTTAACGCACTGAGCCAAGTAGAGTTTTGAAACAGTTCTACAGTTTTGCTCAGCTCTGGTGATAACTCAGAAACCTCAAGAGAGACTCAACTGTTGAAAGCTTGAAGATCTTGGAACTGTGAATGATTTGAATGAAGAAGAAGCTATCAAAAGAAGACAATTTATGTAGTTCAGGGATGGGTTGTAGAGTTCTTGGTGCTGAGATGAAGTTTCCTAGTTGAGTGATGAAATTTGTACAAGGTCACAACCAAGTTCAGAGAGCACCGTGGACAAAGCTTTTATTGGAATGTCACATCCTTACATCCCTGTTAGTCCTCATCTCATTTGTCCCCACTTCTAATGGACCTGATTTTTCATTATTTGGGCAAGCGTAGTGAACATAAAGGACCAGTCGCAATCCAGACACAGTCCTTTCCATTCACACAGAGACTCACATTCTTTCTCTCAGCAATTTCCTACAATAACTCACTAAGGCAGATCAGTATCCTTAGGTAGCAGATGTAGAATCAAGGCTGAATGATAAGCCTTCTTTGGGTGGCTGGTGCATTTGGTAGAATTGAAGTCAGACACATGGCTGATGTTCACTGCATCCCTTACTACCAAAATGGCTTTTATCTTTAAGAGCAGAAATAAGAGAAATTTCTTGATGTAATGACTTTTATTCTTTTATCAATATATAAAATGCTGTGAATACCCAGGGCATGGCATGAAAGCAACACAGCCAGAGAACAGGTCTAAGTCCCCTTTATTGCTTCAAATTTGCCCCCAAACATCCTGGAGCAAAGCTCTCACGTGTACCTTCAGAAGCCTCTGGCTGCTAGTAGTCCAGTAAGCCAGGTTAGTTAAACAGTAACCAGGGCCAGCAGTCCAGTAAACCAGGTTTGCCAAACAGTAAGCAGGGCCAGCAGTCCAGTAAGCCAGGTTAATTAAACAGTAACCAGGACCAGCAGTCCAGTAAGCCAGGTTTGCCAACCAGTAACCAGGACCAGCAGTCCAGTAAGCCAAACTGTAAACAGAGCAAGTACAGCCAATCAAGCAAACTGGGCAAACCCCACAAGAAAGAGCACAGTAATGTCCAAGTGTTGGCAAATGCACATGAGGGTCCACAGATTCAATGCTTCAACCCCTCCCATCGGTGCCTCCTTATAAATCTCAATCCCCAGGTATGACTTGTGAAGAGGGGCGGGGTGCTCTCTTCCCAAGTAGCTGGCTCAGTTTGCATTGCTCTCACCTTCTTTCTTCTCTCCATGCTCTATGATCAAGAGTGGGTGGTCCTCGGAGGGCGGAGCTGGCGTCACAACGATATGGCATGCGATCTTGGAACTCTGAGATCGCTGCTGATATCTTTGCTCCTGGACGGTCCTATCAGATCTAAACCATCCCAAAGAGATGGTGAAAATGAAGAGCGCATCCTGTCAATCCCAGGGATACCGCAAAGTCCCTGGTAGATCCAGGAGAAGCTCTTCTTGCCAGTGGCAAAGAGGCAGCCATTAAAGCTGCTGAAGTTGGGACAGCTCCGAAACGGAAGAGAGCAGAAAGAGAGAGTGTGCCGGTTTGGTGAGAACTTTTTCTTTATTCTAAGATCTGAATGGATACCCTAAGGAAAAGAAAGAATCTGTAAAAGTTTTGACAGAAGTGATTAAGCAGTGATTTTAAACAGGAATGTCAAAGTAATGTTGTTGTTTTTTCTCATTGCTGGATTTTCTATACACGATCTTGTATTTTGAAACTGGACTGGTTTTTTCATTTACATCTTTTTTTTTCTCCTTTTTGATTTTGTAATATTTTAGGTTAGAGGCTCTCTTTAGTTATTTCTTTTTTAAAAAATATATTTTTCTTTTTTTATTAATTCTTATTATATCTTGCTTGGAAAAGGAGGGGGAAAGTGAGAGCAAAGAAACTTTCTAACACTGCCAACTAGAGGCTTGGAAATATTCTATTTCCTTGTGACCAGACAAAGCTGAGAAAGAAAGAACTGAGACTCTTTTTCAAGGACATTGCCTGTTTGATAAGATAGAGGGAAGAGCACGGGAGAGTATTATTGCAGGTGCTCTTCTGGGTTTCTATTAACAGCTGGAGTCTGGTGTTGAAACCTAGGGGGAAAAAAGGTGATAAGTTTTTGGAGAAGAGAGCTATAATAAGAGCCTTGGATAATTAAACAAAGTGCAGTGTGCCCTTTTTACTTTTCCTAAGTTGTGCTATCCCTCCTCACCAGCTTTATTGTATTTCATTTTATCTTTTTTTTCTTGTAATAACTATTTGGGTTTTTGGCTTTGTTGGAGCTTGTCTTTGTTTTTCTTTTTTCTTTGGAAGTCCAATCTCTACGTTTGCTTTTTATTTTAAAGGGAAAGCCTTTAAGTATTAATGTTTTTCTTAAAGGGAATAGCCTTTTTCCCCCCTTTCCTGGTATTTTTGTTTTTTCATCTACCTTTCTGGTTTATTCTTATGCACTCTTTTCTATTTGAGACCTTTCAATTGGATTAAGGTGTTGAAGAACCTGAAGAATTTTTCCTTTTCCCTTTTTTTTTCTTTTTTCTTTCAAGCCTTTTTCCTCATCTAACTATTGATTGGATTAAGGTATACAAGAACCTGAAGAAATTTTGTCCTCCCCTTTTTCTTTTCTTTTTTTTATCAATGTCAACAGCATATAAAGAAAATTTGTATGAGATGTTTTACAGGTGGCATTTTCCCCCAACAAGAATAGCAAGAATGTTCAAGAATATATCCGAAAAATGTTGGCAATGTCATCAGACACCTGGCTCATATTACCATATGTGGTGGACTTGTGCGGATGCTAAAAAATACTGGACTAAAATCCACGTGTGGTTGGAAAAAATGACAAAAAAACATATAGACTTGAAACCAGAGATATTTTTATTGGGAATTTTACCTGAATTATATAGTAAAGACTTGAAATACCTGATTGTAAATCTATTAACAGCGGCTAGGATTGTATTTGCTAAAAACTGGAAAAATAAGAAAATACCATCACAGGAGGAAATCATTAAGAAAATATTGGAATGTGCTGAAATGAGTAGATTGACATTTGAAATTAGAGAACAAGAGGATAAACAATTTTATAAAATTTGGGATCTTTTCTATCAATGGTTAGATAATAAAATACAGTAATGAAATATGTAGACTTTTAGAAAATAATAAATATATAAAGAAGTACTTCTTTCTTATTATATCTACAAAATGATTTTAGGATAGATTTGGGATGATAATATGAACTGTTAAGAAATAAACTAAGTAAATTATGATTATCTTGTAAAACATGAATGAATAAAAGTATAGTCAAATGATTGATTAATAATGATACTAAGGTGTTGTATATAGACATTTGCATTCTCGTAATACTGCATTCTGATTGGACTGCCACTGCCGCCTATCAATTGGTTGTTTGACAACCGTTATGATTGGTCCACCTGACGGCGGGAAGTTTAAAAAGATATCATTGGCCGTGAGCCGCGAGCAGCCGCTATAAAAGAGGCTGCCGTGGCTCTGGAGTCTGATCTTTTTCCGCAACAGAACATTTATTTATATTTATATTTTTGATTGAAAATATAAGATTATATGCAATATAATTGTAATTGAAGACTACGAAATGGAAGCACAAAACAATTTGTAAACCAACCGGCACATTGTATGTACACATATGGAAGATAACTTGATGTTTTTATGCTTTGTTTGTTTATGTTTGTTTTTAAAAACCAATAAAAATTTTTTCTAAAAAACAGTGGGTGGTCCTTGCTCTTCTCCTGAGCTCTGGCTCTCTGCTCCTCCCTATTTGCAAGCCTTTCTAATCCTGACAAACCCTGCCTGGACTGACTCTGCCCTACCACAGTTTCCTCCAAGGTCAACGGAACAGCCTTCTCAATCTCTGTTGGCTCTTGTTCCGGCTCATCTTCCCTCACAGATTCAGACTTCGATGGGGGCATGACAAATGCAAAGAAAAATAAAAATAGGAAATTAAGTGAAGGGAAAAGAGAGGGGGGAAGAAAATATTAGGTACAAGGGAAGAAAAAAAAGTGTTGACTTCCAACTCTTTTTAGCACAATATAAGAGAACAACATTCCACCTCAACTTTTTTTACTTTTGCACATTACTAAGTAACTAGTTGTTTCTATAACAATAAATCTATCTAATCAGCAAAACCAAAGTTTCAGTTCCTTTTTTAACACAAGCACAAAATCCAGAAGTGATATTTGAATAAAAAAACATAATTAAATATATTCTTCTCTTTGAATAAAACAATCAATTTAACAATTTCTGCTTTATTTTCCTTGCTGTGGAAATAATATGAATTTCTATTCATATACCTAATCGTCTGTATAAACTATTGTTATTTCTGTTAACAAAATTCACTGCATTTTTTTAACCTTAAATTATTTACACATTTTTCTTTAGTAAACATAAAAACTCAATATCTGCATGAACAGCATGTTGTCTGAGTACAGTTATTTTTGAGAAATAATAATAATAACAATAATACAATATCATTGATAATAATCACATAGTAATAGTAATATTAGCTTATCCATACAAGTAAACCTTCATTATATAGTTAATCATTCTCTTAAAACTTTTAAGTTTCTAATTTCTATTTCTATTAACTAACCATTGGTAAAACAAGTCCCATGTTAAAAATTCTTCTGTTTCTTCCTTCCTCTTTATTTTGAGTGTTAATCTATCCATCTCTGCTCATTCTAATATTTTTTTAATTACACTTTCATCTGTAGGGATCTCTTTATTTTTCCTCTGTTGTGCAAAAACAATTCTTGCTGCTGTAACACTTGTAAAATTAAATATGTATTCCCTTTATTGTACTGTTCTAGTAAAATACCCAACAAGAATATTTCTGGTTTTAAATCAACCTGTTGCTTTACCATTTTTTCTAACCATGTCGAATCCTTTTTTTTTACCTTTTGACATGTCCATCACATATGATAATATGAATCCAATATCTAGTTACATTTCCAATATTTGGCGGACATCTTTTCAAACACACACACACACACACACACACACCTATACCTTTATCTCTATCTATCTATCTATCTATCTATCTATCTATCTATCTATCTATCTATCTATCTCTATATCTACCTATCTCTATATCTACCTATCTACCGCCATCCATCCATCTATCTCTATCAATCTCTATTTCTACCTACCTACCTACAGAGATGTAGATGTAGATGTAGATGTAGATATAGATATAGATACAGATATAGATAATATATAGATATAGACTGCATGCTTTAGGATTGTTATGTCTGGGACACCCAAAGTTGTTATTTAAAGGCTGCTAGACTTTATTTTTCTTTGAAGATAGTTTGCTTCTCACTGAAGAAGCTTCTCCAGAACTGAAGAAGCTTCTTAAATGAAAAGTGAAACATCTTCAAGGAAAAACAAAGTCCAGTAGCCTTTTGAAAAAGCTCCTTTGGGATAACCATGACTTGGATGACTGAGAATCTCCATAGATATGTGGGGCATCAACCTCATGAAGTCAAGCAAGCAATTCACTTCCCATTATCCACATTCTTGCTAAATCTTGTATTTATTTATTAAATTGCTAGCCTCCTTCCCAACTCCAAAGTCTCTGGAAACCTTAATAGTGACCTAGCCAACAGCTGTCAAAAATGTTCTTCTTTCCACAGAATGTGAAACGTTTCACCCAGTCAAGTCATAATAGTTTCATTTTCTCTGTCAATTTCATTCCACACTGGTGAAAAACAACAATGTCATGGGCACTTTAACATCTACATTATGAAGGACAGTGACTTGCCAAGTCTTACGCTCCTGCATGGAAGTGTTTCCAGTTTCACCCTTTCATAATGCTCCATTTAAAAAAAAAAAAAACTATTATAGCCACCTTCAAATTTGTCTTTCCTCCCTAGGTGTTTTACAAAACCTTCATCTGAGAATGATTTCTCATGCTGAAAGGCAACTACCATAACCGTGTTGAATTAAAAGAATGCTAGCAAACTCTTTCTTCTAGAATAGTGTCGGCGAACCTTTTCCGCACCGACTGCCGAAATGGGAATGCACACGGGTGTGGGAGCGCTGGAAACTGGAAGAGCAGCTCCCTGGCACATATGTCCACTCTGAGAAGCTAAGCTGCTGGTTTCCAGCATGCGCATGCATGCCGACCACCTGGTCTTCCAGTTTCTGGTGTGCATGTGTGCACAAAGACCAGCTGGTTGGCGCGCATGCACACGCTGGAACCCGGAAGTGCAACGGGCAATGGCTGGCATGCCCGGAAAGATGTCTCTGTATGCCACTTCAGGAACACATGCCGTAGGTTTGCCATCACGGTTCTAGAAAGAAAGACACTGTTGTACTTGGAGTTTGTTTTTTAAACATATATTAGGCTCAAATTTGGGAGGAGCTATATTTGGCTTTTCTTTATTATTTTTTTCAAAAACAAGTAACTTTCTTTGCACCCTGGATACTTCAGGAAGACACTTTGCTTTCCAGACCAACTCAGTCATTAAAAAAAAAAAAGACCAAATCCATTTGGAGGGGAAAAAAAAGTTAGTTTCAAGATCAGTTTTTACAAGGGCAAAAAATTTCCCCAACATATCCCAAAATTGCTCTCAATTGCTTGTTTCTGGAAGGCTTTTATTCCATAGGGGAATAACAGAATAATAAAATTGAAAGGAACCTTGGGGTTGTCCAATCCAACCCTCTGCTCAAAAAGGAGACCCAAAACCATTCCATACAAAAGGCTGTCCAATCTCTTCTTAAAGGTCTCCAGGTGATGGGATCACCTACAACTTCTGAAGGCAAACTGTTCCACTGGTTAAAAATCACTTGCTCTCCTTTCTCTCCCCTCTCTTTCCTTCCTCTCTCCATGCTCTCTCCTCTCTCTCCTCTCTCTCTCCTCTCCCCATGATCTCTCCTTTTTCTCATTAAATGCAGTACATGCTAGCCATGCTATCATTCGGCATTTGCTTCCAGAAAATGTAAAATGTATCTCTATTTTCAGGATTAATATTTATAGCAGTGTCCTTCTTGTTTCATCTTCTTGACTGGTAAACATCTAAGTATCAATAATTAGACCCTAGAATACCTGAGGCCGTAATAAACCTAATTTTAATAATTGATTAGGAATATAATGAGCAAGGTTGAGATGTAGCTTGCTGGCTGAAAACAAAAAAAATATCTACGTTAGCAGTAGAACTCCAAATGAGGTTGGAAAGTTAAAAGCAGCAGACCTACAGTTGCATTGCTTCATTGGAAAAGAATGAATATCCCTACAGTGTATCTTGTCACAAATTTAAATTATTAATCCTTGCCACCCAGGTTAACTTTAAGCCATGCAAGTTCATCTCAGCAGATGTTAATCTGTTTTTCAGCTCAACTTACCTTATATGAAAATGGAAAAGGAAATCAGATCTAGGTTGTCTTGAATTCATTGAACACAAATGAACTATCCCCTAACAAATAAAGACAACTAATATATGCTTATTTTTGCACGCTATGTATTACACGGTAAAAATTACAGAATCTACTCCATTTTTTCCTTTCCAAATTTCAGTAATATATTACCCAAATAAATAAATAAATAAATAAATAAATAGTGATATGCATTTTACAAAATGCACTGAATATGTATTTCACTACAAAATAATCTAAAAATTAACTAACGTTTGGGCTAGCATTCAGATGTTATGCCAACATGACCAACTTTTGAAAGTATTTTGGATTTATTCTACTTAAAATAATTCTTCAAATCAGTCGACTCCCCATTTTTTTGTAATGAACCAGGTTAAGTATCAGATTTTGGATTTGTATAATTTGTATGAAAAGTAATGCTTTTAACCTCTATAATATTAAATTACATAAGGATGGATAAAGCAGGAAAATAATTCTTGAAATGAGCTCTTTGGATACTTTTATTTTCTTCTCCACATAACCACGACCGTTCGCGGCACACTTCTGTCAAGGATGGATGGTTACAAGTTTCAACCAGTGGAAATTTAGAGCTTCCGCAGTAGACTTTTTTAAAAGAAAGAGGAGGGCTGAGGCAAATGTTTAACTTCAAATATCCATTTTACACTGCAGTGTTGTATGTTTTACAGAAATGTTCAGGAACAAAACTGATAATTCTGAATGAGTAGGACTGGCAGAACCTGATGGTTGGAGTCAAAAGACAACTCAGCCCAGAGTTGCTAGGTAGTCACAAATGGACTAAGTCCAGTTCCTCTTGAATTCCGTTGACCCTTTTTTTGATCTTTTAATGACCTCATAATCCCTTGCAGGGCGGAGTTGAGTCAACTGAATGGAGCTGACAGTTTACTGGCTGGATGCACTTCCTGTTGCCAATGCAGAGTCTTGTTCAGCAGATATATTCTCATTGTGCCCTATCATGCCCCTGGTGGAGACTGACTCTGAGGGAGAGGAGGAACAGCCAACAGGGAGTGGAAGTGTGGCTCTGGAGGTTGTGGAGGAGGCTGGGGAAGGGTAGAGGCCAGCTGTGCAGTCAGAGGAGGACCCAGGCCCATCCCCTCTCCATCCTAGGAGGATAAGGGAGAGACGTGGTCTACTGGGGAGGAGAGGGCCTTGATCCTCTTCATGGACTGCAGCTGTGACAACTTGATAAGAGGACGGACATGTGTATGGGTGAGTGCTGGAAACAAAGCGTGGAAATATATCTAGTTTATTGTTCCTCTCTGAGTTTGGCATACTTCCCAGTGTGTCTTCTGCTATCTTTGGAAGTCTTCAAGCCCTAAACTTGCCTGGTTTGCGTTGCTTTTTAATCTTTACAATTTAAACAGCATTTCTTCCTTCTTGTAACTGCTTGTGTGGGAGTTTTTTGTCTCCCGTCAAGGATATTTGGAGCTTGGAAGCAAAGTGAAGGAATAAAAGGGGCTTCACCTGTTTTTTGTGTTTATTTTGTATCCCACCCTGGGTCATCAAATGCCCAGAGAGAGAAATATGTGCCTAAGATAAAACTCTCCTGATTGTTAGGCAAGGGTTTCACCTCTAGGCCACCATACCACTCTCCATTGATTCCTGCATATAGGCATGAGTAATAATAAATCAGTTGAACTGGAACTTCTCATGTGGTCCTCATCTTTCAGCCTGCAAAATAGGAAAGCAATGGCCCAATCTGGCTAAAGTTCATAGCACCTTTCACCCTTCATATATCCAGCAATAAGGCTGACTGATTAGTTATGCACTACTGAATTGTTAATTAACAAATCAATAATTGTAATATTAATGATTAAGTTGCAGATAAATATTGGCATACACTCACAGCTAGGAGGACTTCTCGGTTCCTTTTCCCTCCCTTTGTCATTTCTCATTTCCATTCAAGCATAAAACTCAGCTAAGCACTAACCATTCACACACCTTTGTTGTGCGTATGATTTTCTTGTGCTTATGGAACACACATTCACCTGTCCCTTGTACCTGGAAAATTTTATATATATATATAATTTTTTTTTATATATATATATCTTCTTAAGTTTTCGCGGGTACTTACATGTATGGCATTCGGCTTTGCTCGGGTATTTTCCCACGTCATAGTAGTTGTGCTTTTAAAGTTGTAGCGACGTTTCAGCAGAATCTCATCTGCCATCATCAGGCTTCTGTATTATGTTTGTCTGTGAGTCAGACTTTTACAGTGGTTTCAGATTAAAAGTCTGACTCACAGATGAACACTATACAGAAGCCTGATGATGGCAGATGAGATTCTGCTGAAACGTTGCTACAACTTTAAAAGCACAACTACAATGACGTGGGAAAATACCCGAACAAAGCTGAATGCCATACAAGTAAGTACCCGCGAAAACTTAAGAAAACATATATATATATGTGTGTGTGTGTGTGTATAGATAGATAGATAGATAGATAGATAGATAGATAGATAGATAGATAGATAGATAGATAGATATAGATAGATAGATAGATATAGATATAAATATAAATATAGATATAAATATAAATATAGATATCAGCTGTAAATATATAGATATTTACAGCTGATGCAATCTAGTGGAGGTGATAAAACAATTACTATCAACCTGCCTCCAATCGAGGACCTGTAAACTGCACGAGTCAAAAAGAGGGCTGTGAAAATATCTACAGACCCCTCACATCCCCGACATAACTGTTTCAAGTCCTTCCTCCAAAACGACGCTACAGAGCACTGTACACCAGAACAACTAGACACAAGAACAGTTTTTTTCCCAAATGCCATCACTCTACTAAACAACTAATTCCCACAACACTGTTCAACTGTTACAAAGTCTGTACTACTAACCTTCTCATCACTCCTTATCACCCATCCCCTCTCACTTGTAACTGTTTGATTGTAACTTTGTCACTTGTATCCTTACAATTTATATTGACTGTTTCCTAGTATGATTTGATTGCTTATTGTACCCTATGATTATCATTATTTATTTTTTATTTATTTATTTTTAATTATTTATTTTGATTTGTCAATCGCTTACAAGATAATAGGTATAAGTATATATGTAGTTATGAATACATTAAATGGGTACACATGAGGAAAATAAAAGAAACAATAGGACAGGGATGGTAGGCTCGTTGGTGCACTTATGCACACCCCCTACAGACCTCTTGGGAAAGGGATGAGGTCAATAGTAGACAGTCTAGGGTTAAAGATTTTGGGGTTTTGGGAAAAAACCACAGAGTCAAGTAGAGTATTCCAGACATTGACCATTCTGTTGCTGAAGTCGTATTTCCTGCAATTAAGTTTGGTGCAGTTAACCTTGAGTTTGTATCTATTCTGTGCTCATGTTGTTATGGTTGAAGCTGAAGTATTCATTGACAGGTAAGACATTGCAATGTATGATTTTATATACCATACTTAGATCAGACCGAAGACGGCGTAATTCAAGGTTTTCTAAGTCTAGAATTTAAAGTCTTGTGGCATAAGGTATTCTACAATGAGTAGAGGAGTGGAGAACTCTTCTTGTGAAATATTTATGGACTTTCTCAACTATGATGAAATACATAATGTGGGTTCCAGACTGATGAGCTGTATTTGAGTATTGGTCTAGCAAATGTTTTGTATGTTCTAGTTAGTAGTGTGATATTACTAGAGAAAAAGATATGTAGGATTAGGTTAACAACTCTTAATGCGTTTTTGGCTATGTAGTTACAGTGGGCTCTAGCACTTAGATCATTAGTGATGAATATTCCAAGATCCTTGACAGAGCTTGGATCATCAACAAGGTCTTGACTATTCAGCTTGTATTTTATTTTCTGATATTTTTTGCCAATATATAAGACAGAGCATTTATTTGTTGAGATTTGAAGCTGCCATTTGTTTGACCATTCTGATACATAGTCAAGGTCTTTTTGGAGGGTAGTACTATTGTCTGTGGTGTTGAATAGCTTTACATCATCAGCGAAGAGAACACAGTTGCCCTAAATATGATCACAGAGGTCATTTATGTAGAGTATGAAGAGAGTTGGTCCTAAAACACTGCCTTGGGGGACACCACTGTTGACAGGTACAGAATTTGATAGGATGCTCCCAATTTTGACCATTTGTTGTCTGTTTGACAGGAATGCTTCTATCCAGTTATGCAGTTGCCCAGAGATACTATAAGATTTTAGTTTTAGTAGTTTGTCATGTACCACTGAATCAAAGGCTTTACAGAAGTCTATGTAGATTGTGTCTATTGTTTTGCCCTGATGGAGTTGTGTAGTCCATATGTTTTTGCAGTGTAAGAGTTGCAGATTACAGGATAGCTTTTTTCTGAAACCAAATTGTTTATTAGAGAGTAGGTTGTTTGTCTCTAAGGAGGATAATGGATTGGTTAATAATTGATTCCATGACTTCAAATACTAGAGCACTGTTATCATGTCACCTCTAGTCCTTCTTTTCATTAGACTAAGACTTGAATTCAATTTTATTTTATTGATATAAGTATAAACATGAGTAAGAATACAGGAAATAGGTATGAATAAATGAGGACAATAGGTCAGGGACGGGAGGCATGATGGTGCACTTATGCACGCCCTTTACAGACCTCTTAGGAATGGGGTGAGGTCAATAGTGGTTAGTTTGAGGTTAAAGGAGTGGGGGTTAGAGGATGTAACAACAGTCAGGTGGTGCATATCAGGCATTGACCACTCTGTTGCTGAAGTCATACTTTCTGCAATCAAGTTTGGAGTGGTTTATATTGAATTTGTATCTGTTGTGAGCTCTTGCATTGTTGTGGTTGAAGCTGAAGTAATCATTGACTGGTAGGACATTGTATTCATGAAGTTCCTGTTTATTTCCTTTGAGAATCAATAATAGAAAACACACACACACACACACATACACACACAACTATTGCTCTGGCTGTGAGGACAACACAACAAGTTCCTTTGCTTCCAAAGATGTCCACTTGTCCCTGTATACAAGAATCTAATTTCAGTCTGAACCATATCTAATAAAAGTTTTATTTTTCAGTAGCAAAGTTATGGAAGATCTCCATCTCCAGAGGGGGTAACTCATCAGACACTACGTAAAGCTAATTAACTGTCTGTTTCAAAATAAGACTGATGTTTCACATTTTGATGAAATACGTAGTCCAACATTTCGAGTTTTCTTTGCTAGCTGCAAAGCAGCTGTTAACAAGCATAATCCTCAATGTGCTTTTGACAGCCATGTGTGAGGCTTGTTCTATAACAAAGATATTCCTGGCAGAAACTGTAAAGTAGTTTGAAGTTCAAATAAAATAAAATGAGGGGGAAATCTGCAGAAAAAGCACATCATTTGAAATGTTCATTACTGTTCTCATCCAAATTAGGAGGTGGGGAAGAGCTGGGTTTTTTTTTCTTTCCTTTTTCTTTTTGGATCAAAGGGGATGGGAAATGCTGGAAGAGAAGTTGTTTTTGAAAGCTTCCAAGAAAGCTAACAGTGAAGATGGTGACAAATTGTTGTGACATTCCATCTTAATCAACTGAATTGTTATTAACAGGAAGAGGAGGGCCCCAATTCTCAAAGGCTGTCACCAGGTTGTCCTTTTTGGAAGGATAAAAGGAAAAGGAAATAATACAATAGATTTGCAACCCATTTATGAAAGGCAACTGGCAATTCTGATTCATGTCCTGGAACTGGGTGATTTTCTGAATGAGGGGAAAAGGGTTTACACCATGCTAGAAGCTAAAAGCCTCTAATCTGCCTCAAAATAAAGATACAAAGACAACTCTTATCCACATTTGATATTTAGGCTACACTCCAGTTCCATTTTAATTCACAGTTAGGGAGAGATCTACATATCAAATCCACACCTAAAGAGGGAATCTACATATCTGAGAAGGATTTAGAGATACCTTCCTGGACTTCACACATCCTCAGAGCAAGGACATCCTAATTTGCACATCTAACACATCAAAGTCCATTGTCATTATAAGTCAAAGTCCATCCTCAGTTCCCCAATTTAGGTTGAACTTGCTGACCCTCTCTATTGTTATTTGACGCCTATAAATTCAATAAATCTTCCTTCTCCTCCTCCTTCCCTCCTCCTCCTCTTTCTTCTCCTCCTTCTCCTTCTCTTCCTCCTTCTTCTCCTCCTCCCTTCCTCCTCCTCCTTCTTCTTCTCCTTCTTGTTCCCCTTCCTCTCCTCCTTCTCCTCCTCCTCCTCCTCCTCCTCCTCCTCCTTCTTGCAATTGTTCCACATCTTCCACTAAAATGGCCCAGCTCTGAATCAGACCAAAACTTCTTCTAACAACCAAAAATCTTGGACATGTCTCCCAATTTTCGGCTTCTACATTTTGACACCATTAAAAATATGGAAAAAAAGCAATAGATGGAAACAAATCAAGGAGAGAAGCAACCTAGATTAAGGAGAAATTTCCTGACAGTTAGAACAATTAATCAGTGGAAAGGACTTTTGTGGGTGCTCCAACACTGGAGATTTTTAAGAAGAAACTGGACAATCATTTGTCTGAAATGGTATAGGACTTTCTTCTTGAGGAGGGGATTGGATTAGAAAACCCCCCAAGGTCCCTTCCTAATAACTCCTGTAATTTGTTAATATCCCCTTCTAATAGAAATTTCTATTAGTGGAATCAATTAATCAGTGGAACTGCTTTCCTTCAGAAGTTATGGGTATTCCAACACTGGATGTTTTAAGAAGAGATTGGACAGCCATTTGTCTAGAAGGGAATACAGCCTCCTGCATAAACAGGAGCTTTCAAGCAGATTAACAGGTTAACAGAGTTGGAAGGGACCTTGTAGGTCATCTAGTCCAACCCTCCTGTCCAAACAGTTGGATTAGAATATCTCCAAGATCTCTTCCAACTCTTTTGTTATTCTACTATTGTGTTAGTGTTATCTTGTTTCCAGGATTTTCTTTTTAACTATGCTTCCTCCCCCAAATATTTTGTTCTTTTTATTTATTTACCGAATATATAAAATATAAAGAAAAGTAGAAAGAAAGGAATTAAGGAAAGGAAAAAAGAGGGGGGAGAAAATGTGAAATACAAGGGGGAATAAAAAGAAAAAAAGGCATTGACTTCCGAGTCTTTTTAGCATAGCACAAAATAGAAACACTCCAACTTCATTTTTTTGCTTTTACACATTAGTATATAACTAGCCATTTCCATAACAACAAATTTATCTAATTGACAAAACCAAAGTCAGAGTTTTTTTTTTTTTTCATCACAAACACAAAATCTAGAAGTGATATCCAAGTGAAAAACGTACTTAAATATATTCTCCTCTTTGAATAAAATGGTCAATTTTCCTCTTCAAATATTAATCAATTAATCCCACTCGGCAAAGTTTTTTTTAATTTAGTTTAGAGATTACAACACCTAGTTGGCAAAGTTAAAAACTCACAAATGAAGGCAACTTTTGCTTAACTTTTTTCAAGCTGGATCAAGATTGTTTCAGGGCTGCAGCCGGTTGGGACCAAGGAACCAATATTTACTTTCTAAAACTGCAATATTCTTCAAAAACAATAGGTAACAAATCTCTCAAATTTTATTTATGGTATATGACAGCAACTCTTTGTAGAAGCGCCACTGAACTCAGTAATGTTTATTTATTTATTTTTATCCCAGAAGTCAGAAAACAATTGAGCTTTGCCCAGACAACATGCAATCTGGAGCTTTTAATCCCATATGCAAAAGAATCTGGTAACAAATGCTATGACTGGCATAAGAGATGGACAATATTTCTGGGACTCGGTGGCCCACTTGGCTTGTGAACAATGGATTTGGAGAGCTCTCTCCAAAGCAAACTGAAAAGGACAAAGAAGCAGAGAATTAATTCCAGCGTCAAAGTTTAATCAGATTCAATTCAAATTGAAATCAGATTTAAAAACACTAGAACCGGTCAATAGTAGCCTGATGTATTTAAGAATGCAAATGCTGTTTGAACATCAATAGAATATTGCTTTATTTATCCTTCTGGGGGGAAATGGGTTGTTCAGAGACCACCATTGAAGGAAAACTCTGAAAATATAGAAATAGCCCCAAAAGCCACAAGCAATCCAGCACAATTTTTTGTTGTTGTTGTTTAACCTTGCTGCCAAATCCAGAGCTTGGTGGAGGAAAATGGAGCTTTTTTATGATGTTAAACACAAATTAAACTTTTAGGGTAGTGGCAAATGGTTGAGAATGAATCGCTGTGATGCACCTTGACTCTTTTGATTCCCTACCTCTTTGGTAGCAATGGCAAGAGCACTTAGATTTATATATCGCTTTGCAGTGCTCTTACAGCCCTCTCTAAGCAGTTTATGAAGTCAGCAGATTGCCTCCAACAATATGGATCCTCATTTTGCTGACGTTGGAAGGATGGAAAGCTGAGTCAACCTTGAGCCGGTGTTGTGGTTAGCTGGCAGCAGGTACGGATGGTGGAGGAGAGCGAGGACTCAGAGGAGGGGCCAGGACCATCAGGGAGTGGACTGCTGCCTTCAGGGATTGTGGGAGCTGGCAGCAGTGATGAGGAAGTTCCCGAGGAGCCCGTGCCAAGTGCAAGTGAGCACAGGATGATTCGTAGAAGAAAACAGTTGAAGCTGCACAGATGACTCAGGAGTAAGGATGCAACGTAATGGCCCCTCCCTCCAGGGAATATAAGCCTGGTTTCAAAAGGTTTTTGCTTTTGCAAAAGGCAACAATGTTTGAAGGACTCAGCTTTGTGATTAGAGACTCCGGTTTATTTGAAGACTTCTGTCAAGGTTTTTCTAGTTGGACTAATTGGCTGCAAGCCATGGGTTATCTACAAAGAAGTTTATCTGTAGATTAAAGCTGTGAAAGTTTGAGTTACTGAGTTTATTTGTGTTTGCTCTCTGGGAACCTGGCTGGGTCAGAACAGCCAGTGAGACTTGAACTGTTGGCAGTCAGCAGAATTAGCCTGCATTACTGCATTTTAACCACTGCTCTTATCAAATAATTTCTTAAGGGGAACTCAGTTCGAAGAGGGTCCTACTTATGAAGCTTATTACTTATTATGTGGAACTTCATGGTTTGCTCCAGAGATTGGAATGAGGTGGGATAAAAAGAAAGAAAGGTTTGCTTTATTTCTGCTTTCACAGAATGTCCAATCCCCAATTATGCCTTTGCAAATAGGGGTAGGACTGTGCAGAGTCTTTCTGCTGAACTACCTTTACTGCTTTTCTTGAGGATGATCTCCAATGGTGGGATTCAAATATTTTTACTACTGGTTCTGTGACCATGACTTGGTGGGCATGGTGTGGCTTGGTAGGTGTCGGTTGGTGGCGTGGCAGGGAAAGGATACTGTAAAATCTCCATTCCCTCCCCACTCCTGGGGGAAGGTTTCTGCAAAATCCCCATTCCCTCCCCATCCCACTAACCTGCTTTCCAGCTCCATTCTCCTGGGCAGGGCAACCAAAGAAGACCCAGCCAATCCGTTGGGACTCAGGAGTCAGAGAATAGATGGCGGTGGGGCCAGTCAGAGGTGGTATTTGTGCCAGTTCTCCAAACTACTGAAAATTTCCAGTACCGGTTCTCCAGAACTGGTCAGAACTTTCTGAATACCATCTCTGATGATCTCCTTGCAAAGATTAGTGAAGTAATAACACACCTGTCCCACCAGAACATGCTATGGGGCATTTGCTATGGGGCTGTAACCAGTTTTGCCTTGGAATATTGGAATGTGTGTCCTGCAGGGGATGGGGGATGCAGCAGTGAGGCAGCAATGGTGATTCCGGTGGTGTAGGGGCTTCCGGGATCATTTCCCACTCCACCACCATGTGGCTGCACACGTGGTGCATCTGGGCTTCCAGGCTCTTCTCCCCCTGCAGCCGCTGTCAGCTCTCCTGGAGTTGATTAAGGGGTGTCTTACTGACATGAGCCTCTGGCCGGGGAGAGGAGAGAATGTTCTCTTCTCTTCTCTCCCTGGCAAGCACGGTCCCAGCCCCATGGTGGCTTTTCTGTGGCCAGTGGGGGCAGGAGAATGCTCTCTCCTTTCGCTGGCAAGCACAGCCCCCAGCTCAAGCAAGCTTGGAGATGGGGCAGGGTGTTTGGAGACAGTGCAGCAGCCAAGGCTGGCCTGGGTTGGGTGATGACTCGACCGGGGCTTGCTTGTGGGCTCACTCAGCCAGGGAGATCAGGGCCGCGGTGGAAAGCAGGTAGCAATGGTGAGCAAAGGCAAGTTAGCAATGGCTGGCAAGATGAGGAATAACTGGGCGGGGTGGGAAGTGGGCGGGGAAGAAGGGACGGGGACAACCAGGGGCGTGATTTACCGGTTCTCCAAACTGCTCAGACTCATAACATCTGGTTCTATAGAACTGGTCCAAACCGGTAGAAACCCACCCCTGACTAACTGGATATTTATTCAACCAAATTATGTTCTGAACTTAAGGGACATCTATCATAATTCAGGTATAATTTATACTCTCCCATTATCCTTACCAATAGTTACTTGGGAAGGTGAAAATGCCTTATTGCCGCCAAAATCCAGAAATATATCTTAGAATAGATTTAGGTCAAGTCAGGTTGATTGAAATTCAAACGCAAGCCGGAAATGTTCTAATTTTGATTCTTAATTCTTTGCGGGAAACTTTTCCCTTTGGATAAACAATATATATCTTTCCCCAAAGAAATATGTAAGATTCACTTACATTTCTAGATGAACTTTGCTGATATCATTACAAATAGGATTTGGAAGCAAAATTGAATAAATTGAAGTCAGTAAATAAGATGTACAAAATTTGATTTAACAGATTTGCTAATCCTGGTTAAGAAGCCCCTGAAAATGCAAAAAAAAAATTTGTCTCTCCCTGGCTTTAGACATTATTTCCATTGCTTTTAACTTCAAGCCAGTGATAAGTATGGAGCTTTGACATAAATCTTTCAATAAAAGCTTGAAAATGGAATTCCTGAGATTACACTCTATAGAGCAGGAGAAATTTAATTTTGTGAGGGGGCCACCCCTGGCACAGGGGATTACATCCCCTTCAACTTTGCATATTAGAGATGCAAGTAAAATTTGATGAGTGGGAAAAGAGCGAGAGAGAGAGAGAGTAAGAGAGACTGTTTATTGCTTGAGACGATCCGCAGGTCCTCATCATTAATTTTTGATGTGGTTTCTGTTAGGAGAGGAATTAATGAATTTACTTTGACGTGAAAACTCGCGGTGTGCCTCTTACTCCTTCCAAACCTCAAAGCTATTATGTGTAAATTTTACAGCAACTATGATAGCCTTTAGAGAAGAACAGCCAGGAAAAAATAGACATTTCATCAAGAATAAAAGCCTGACTGCTTGCAAAAGCCATAGATCTGGGAGGAAAGAGAAAAAAAAAAAAAAATCTCTCAGAGACCAAAAATAGAAAGCTAAGAAAGAGATAGAAATATCGGCGGGAGGTAGAAAAGAAAGGAGCCCTTGCTTTAGAAAAGGTTTCACTTGTGCTTCAGCTCTGTGTAACTGCATTGAGAGCAAATGTGTCTTATGGATCATAGACTTTTCTTCCTCCACATTGACATACCGGCTGTTTTCAAAAAGAGCCTGGTTTATTGACAACTCAAAAGCCTCCTGAATTTTTCAAGGAAACAGAAAAGAAGAAAGCGACAGACTCACTACGAGGGAAGGTTCCTTAGATTTAAACTGTACAGTTCCATCAGGATACACTAAAATGGATGAAGAGGCGGGGAAAGGCATCACACATTCGCATGGCATATTTAGAGAGATGAAGGAGGAATTCAATTCTTGGAAATCCCTATAAGAACATGTTTGCTAGGTCAGCTAAAATGTTTAAAAATATGTCTAGCAAAGGTTGGAAAAGTAATCAAACAACAGGCCCATTTTATCCTATGTAGTAGACTTGTATCAAAGCAAAAAACGAAAAAGTATTTATTTATTTATTATTTAGTTGTCAAACATACAAGATAACATGTACAAGATAACAAGGATAAGTATGAACATACACAAGAACAAAGGAAGTAAATACAGATAAATGCGGACAGTAAGACAAAAAAGGGGCAAAGATAACACAGGTGGCTAGAAAATATGATAGGGAAACATGTTAAGCCTGAAGTGTTTTTATTAGGCATAAGATCAGAAAAATGGATAGCTATGAAGTATGTATTTAATATTGCATGTCTTAACAGCAGCAGGGATTATATTTGCACAATACTGAAAAAATGAAGATATACCGTGAGGTGAAAAGATAGTCAGGAAGATACTACACTGTGCAGAAATGGATAGCTTGACATTGAAAATTAAACAGAAAGAAGGTATAGAATATTATCAAACATGTAATTTATTTTACCAATGATTGGAAAAAAAGGAGTGGAGATTAAGAATGTAAATTTGTATTGTTAAGCAAATTGAATACCCAGACAACACAATGTTTATTAAACACTAAGAAATGTATTTAATAGAAAATCAATTTACTTTTTTTTTTTTAAAAAAGAAAGAAAATCTTTGCATCACTGCAGGCCACAACAATCCTATAGGCCCTATATAGTAGTGTGCTAGGAGTGCACATAGTGAGCATGCACGTTTACAACTGTATGTGCATAACTCATCAAAAGGAGAAGCGGATGGCAGAGAGTGAGATGGTTAGATAGCATTGTTGACACAGTGGATATGAGTTTGGACAAACTCCAGAAGACAGTGGAGGACAGAAGGGACTGGCATGCTGTGGCCTTTGGGGCCAGAAGAAATCAGAATAACAGGGTAACAGAGTTGGAGGTCTTCTAACCCAACTCCCTGCTCAAGCAGGAGGCCCTATACCATTTTTGATAAATAGTTGTCCAGTCTCTTCTTAAAAGCCTCCAGTGTTGAAGCACCCACAACTTTTGAAGGCAAGTGGTTCCATTGATTGTTTGCTCTCTCAGTTAGGAAATTTCTCTTTAGTTCTAGATTGGTCAGGCATGACTTAATGACTGAATAACACAGACAGATAGAGATAGAGATATAGTCCACATACTTATGGCATCTCTCACATTCTGGGTAAACATGCTCTGTTTGTCAATAATAATAATAATAATAATAATAATAATAACAACAACAACAACAACAACACATGTCTTACATAACAATACTTGAGAAGAAAAGGGTTTGGTTCATTTTCATTGTAATAACTGGTGATGCACAAATTGTAGACATGCAGCAAGAAAAAAATCACAAAGAATTGGGACGTACAAATTGAAGTTGAGCGACTTTGGAAAAAGAAACCCTGTGTTATCCCAATTGTAACTGAAGCCCTTGGAGCAATACCTAAAGGGCTGCCTCGCTATTTGGAAATCCTGAATTTTTCACACTTGAATAACCTGATTCTACAAAAAACCACCCTACTTGGAACAGCTTATATCTTCTGATGCTACTTGAACAGTTCCTAGGTCCTTGGTAAGACTTGAGTTGTTGAGCTACCAACCAGCCCCAAAAGCTGTGAATCTCACTAAAGATAATAATAATAATAATAATAATAATAATAATAATAATAATAATAATAATAATAATAATAATAATAATTAGTAGTAGTAGTAGTAGTAGTAGTAGTAGTAGTAGTAGTTTGGTTTCAGAAAAAAATTGTCCTGTAATCCGCAATGCCTACAATGCAGAAACATTTGGATCACACATTTAGACCAGGGTAAAGCAATAGACACAATTTACATAGACTTCTACAAAGCCTTTGATTCAGTGGTGCATGGCAAACTACTGCTGAATCTTGATTCTTATGGCATCTCCAGACCCCTGCATGTGGATAGCCATGTTCCTGTGAAACAGGCAACAAATGGTCAAAATAGGGAAGGCCCTATCAAATCCAGCACCAGTTAATAGTGGTGTCCCCCAAGGCAGTGTCTTAGGACCCACAGTCTTTCTGCTTTACATCAATGGCCTATATGACAACATTAAGAGCAGCTGCATCCTCTTTGCTGATGACATAAAATTATTTAACACACGGACAATGCTGCCGCCCTGCAAAGCAATCTTGACCATGTGTCAGAATAGTTGTGCAATTGGCAACTCCAAATTTCAACTAACAAATGCTCTGCCCTACACATTGGCAAAAAAAAAAAAAAATTAGAACACCAAATACAAGTTAGGCAGAAGCGATCTTGTAGACGTATGCAAAGAGTTTATGTATAGAAAGGGTTATTTATCAGACCCAGAGGAACTCTGAATTCACATTTTAGCGACTTGCTGTTTTCAAAGTAGCTAACCTCCAGAACAGATCCTCCACTTGACTGCACTGAAGAGTTAAGTAAGAAAAATGATTCACTAATTACGTAGCACCACTGACATCTTAATAAATGCTTTTAGCTATTCAGTTGGTAACACATGTGAGCCTTCTCTAGTCTTGCTACAGTGCAAACACCCAGCATTATTCCTGCTCTGGATAGCTAGTTGCCAGCAGTATTTTTAATTCCCTTCATTTTAACTGAACACCAAGCAGCCTTTATTTAATATATAAAATTGCAACCAACACATCTAGACATCGCTTTCCTTTTTTTAATTTTTTCCAGTTGCTAATATGATTTGGGATAAATTATTTCATCATCAAGAGCCTGCATGCATGCATGTATCTCAAGCTATTTTCTTCTTCTTTTTCTTTCCCCAAAAAATTCAGAAGCAATTCAACTACTTTCGGTGCCTAATTTGTCCTTGCTGAAAAATTATTTCATTTAGCAGAATATCATGTACCTCAAACATCTATTTACAATAGTGTGTTGGGAAATAAAGGTAAGATTTAGAAAAGCAAGAAAGAGCTCAGAGTTTGTTTGGTTTCTGAGTTTCTCAAGTAGACAACTGAATCTATGAATTTGCAGACAATGCAGAGGTGGTATTCAGCAAGTTCTTACCAGTTCTGGAGAACCGGTAGTGGAAATTTTGAGTAGTCCAGAAAACTGGCAAATACCCCTCTGACTGGCCCCACCGCCACCTATTCTCTGCCTCCCGAGTCCCAGCTGATCAGCTGGGTCTTCTTTGGTTGCCCTGCACAGGAGAAGGGAGCTGGAAAGCAGGTTAGTGGGGTGAGGAGGGAGTGGGATTTTGCACTAACCTTCCCCTAGGAGTGGGGAGGGAATGGAGATTTTGCAGTATCCTTCCCCTGCCATGCCCACCAAGCCATGCCCACCAAACCGAGCCCACAGGACGAGTAGTAATTTTTTTTTGAATCCCATTACTGAGACAATGGTTCTCCCCACCAAAACACCCATCTTCATTATTTATTGTGCATTATCTGGCCCCATGGAAGTGCTCTTGATCAAAGTCAAAAATGAGTTATTAGGCTATTAAGCCTCCCTAGAACTTTCTATGTTTTGTCTTAGATCTTTTGTCTTTATAGATAAAGGTAAAAGTTCCCCTCGCACATACATGATAGTCGTTCCTGACTTGACGGGGTGGTGCTCATCTCTGTTACAAAGCCGAAGAGCCAGCGCTGTCCGAAGATGTCATGTGCCTCGCATGACTAAATGCCGAAGGCACATGGAACTCTGTTCCCTTCCCACCAAAGGGGTCCCTATTTTTCTACTTGCATTTTTACATGCTTTCAAACTGCTAGGTTGGCAGAAGCTGTGACAAGTAATGGGAGCTTGTTCCATTATGTGGCGCTAGGGATTCGAACCGCCAAACTGCTGACTTTTCTGATTGACAAGCTCAGCGTCTTAGCCACTGAGCCACTTTCATCTTTGGATGTTCCCAAATAGGAAAGTTGAAAATGATGCAATGGTTATTCCTGTCATTTGTTTAAACCTGTACAGAAATCTCCATGTTGATCCAGAACTTAATTGCATAAAAACTTCTACCTACCTATATCAACACAGGAAAAGAACAATAAACAGAGGGGACAGAGTAGAACTTCAAAACGTCAATCACGGTGATTTTTAAGGCTATTCTAAGCAGAAACAATTGTATCACTGCTGACTTAAGAAGCAATGACTGCAATTTAGGTTTTGGAAGATCATCCTGGGAGTTTTTTCACACTTTCCTGTGTTTTTGATCTGTTCTGAAAGCTAGCTGGATACTTACACAAGCTACAACTTAAGAAGAACCCAAAAGGAATTTATAAGGAAAACTTCCTGATGTAAAATCTGGACAACTATCATATATTTAGACAACTAGCTCAATACTCGTGCTTCGCTACAAAACTATGTAGTTGGGCTTAGTTTTTGGGGAGGAAAATAAGGGGAAAAATTCTGCCTCTGCCTACCAACATCCATCGGTATTCATCTGGCTAGCGTCCTGTCAGTGTGTGAGGAAGTTGAGGGCTGTTAGAAACTAAAACAGCATTTGCTCTGTGAGCAAGAAGGAGACAGCAAGGAGCCTGGGTGTGGCTTAGCTCAACTGGTCTGTACAAAAGCTGCTTGGTGCTGTGAAACTAATACTGAAACTGAAGCCCCTCTCCTCTGCTTGTGTTTTAGAACAGATTTCTTTTCAGGTGGGGAGGGAGAGTAGAACTCTTTAGTATCAGAGCATGTTAATAATAATATAGAAAATACAAAAGCTCTGATGGTCATTTCGAAAAACCCTTTCTTAGTGAGCACCTAGAAGCCAAGAAGAACATACATGCCAAATTTCAAGTTTGTAGACTTTACAGTTCTGGAGATTTTGTGATGATGCGTGAGTGATCTTTTGCTTTTATATATATATAGAAGATTGACTAAATGCATTAAGTCTACCTAGGGGCCAGGGTGGATCCTACATGTTAAATGTAATTGACAATTCCACCCCCGCTTCTTTCTTGTATACTATTTTCCCCTTTTCTCATTGTTAGGGTTGAAGGTTTCTGATTTTTGTTTCATTTCATTTGCTTGTTTTATTGTTTTGTATTTTATTTTCTATGATAAAACAATCACCTCCTTTTTATGACCCCATAACCCTTTGCGGGGTGGAGTCTGGGCAACTGAATGAAGCAGAGTGTTTACTAGCCTTTCCTGTCACCAATGCGGAATTTTATTCCGCAGATAAACACTCATTGTACCCAGAGATAAATATCTGCCTCTATCTAGGACCTATGATAAAACAATAAATTTTAAAAATAATAGGTTGACTAGCATAAGACCCACAACATTCTACTGAGCCTATTTTCCCAGCTGATATGGAGCCATTTATAAGTGTTCTGTAGGCGTGGTTATGCCTAGTCAATTATGAATCCATATGATAGTTTATTATCTAGCCCCATTAATTCGAATAAATGTAAGATCTGGTGTTTCGTTTGAATTGCCATTATTCAGAAGACAGTCGAATAAGATGATAGGCAAACACTCAGTAAAAGAACATTTACTAACATTGAAAAACAACAACAGGGAATGTTGCATGGTCAAAAATGAGAACTAATTGAAAGAACCCATCAACTTCGCTCTCATTCGTTTGCTTGCTTTTTGAACTAATAAAATGTCCCGAAAAACAGATTAACATTAGTTCCTCAATATTTATTCTTGTTGCATCTGCCCAGAAATCTATAATACAAATGATTCATCTAATGGATGGAAAGGTCTAAATCCAGCATCACTGTGATAGCTTTCACTAAAATACTATTTACAAAAGAAAAAAAAAACCTCTGATTTTAATTTAATTGAACAAATGTATTCAGGCCTTTGATAAGGGTGGATTCTTAGTCACCCTTTCAGAGCCAGAAAGGAGTATCCATAGGGCAAGGTAAAAAAAAAAAAAAAGTCAAGATGATGAGCACAATGCTACAATCAAAGCTTAATTAATTAAATATTAAAAAGTAGAATTTCAATCACACCATCATCACCATCTTGACTTTTTTGACCTCATCTCTGGGCACAGGGCTATTCTGTTAAGATAATAAGTTTGGGGTAAACAATCAGAAACTTTTACTGAGTTATTCCAAATCTCTCTTTCTCCCCCCTCCCTCTCCTCTTTCTCCTTTCTCTCCCCTCTAACCCCCTCTCTCTGTGCTCCCTCTCTCCTCTCTCTCCTCTCTCTCTCCTCCCTCCCCCTCCCCCCTCCCCTCTTTCCCTCCCCTCCTCTCCTCTCTTTCCTTCCCCTCTCTCCTCTCTCTCTATCTTACCTCTCTCCTCTCTCCCCCCTTTCTCTCCCTCTTTCTCTCCTCTCTTTCTTGTTTTACTGAACAATCTCACTATCTTACATGCCAGCAAGTTTAGAGAGCTTATTTTTGTAATGTCTGTGAAAAATATTTAGAAGGAATGAGAAATAATATCATTCTTGGTGTCAGTATTTTGGGGGACGCATTTGTACATCATGTTCCTAACACAATACATGTTATCTGTACCAGTTGATCATCTCTGCACTGTAGTTCTTACAGACCTGGCTGGTTTTAAAAATGATTTTGAATAGGTCATTGGTTTTATTTTTTTTTAAAAATGCCTTAGATAATCAGGGGGTTGTTTCAAGGTTCTGGTTTGGTTATGTTCATTATTTTTTTCTTGTCTTATTATGAAACCTATAATGTCAAGTGCCAGGGAAATCAGAAAATCCAGACAATTCACATGGATATAAAGACTTATTAAAAGCTTAATCTCACTACAAGAATCTGAACTACTAACCGTCAAAGCAAACTGGTGGTAGATAGCAGTCAATGGAATTCACGGTGGGCTTGACTTAAATCTCTTGTGGGCACAAAGGAAGACTGATGTGAGTGACAACTATAAATGACAACTATAAACTGATGATGCATTTGACACCCCACCCCCAGGCTCAGCCTGGTCACCACCTATATCTATTAATTTTTCAGGTGAGAATTTATGCTTAACCATGGCTGAGTTCAGTGCCTTACTACTAGTTCTACAAACACAGAAGGTTGCATTGTCTTTACATTAACTCACAGCTTCCTCACTTTGTTGTGTGCATGTGACCAAGGTAGTCTGTTCTGAAATTCAAAGGGTCACACACCAAGAACAGCTTTCTTCTGATTTAAGAGCTGTGGTGGTGTGGTGGTTAGAATGCATTATTGCAGGCTAATTCTGCCAGCTGTCAGGGGTTCAATCCTCATTGGCTCAAGGTTGGCTCAGCCTTCCATCCTTTTGAGGTTGGTAAACTGAGGACTCAGATTGTTAGGGGCAATAGGCTGACTCTATAAGCTGCTTAAAGAGGGCTGGAAAGCCATGTGAAGCGGTATATAAATCTAAGTGCTATTGTTATTGCTATCTAGTCCTTTAACTTATAAAATCTACAAAACATTTTGAAATGAAGAAATATAGGGTAGTCTCCTCCAACTGCTGAGAACCGAGTGAGCATTTGTGTAACTTTAAGATGATCATCATTCCACTGTAGAATGTTCCATCAGTTGATTTGAATGCTTAATAAACTTGAGAAGAAGTGAATATTAATTGATGATCTCAATTACTTTATGTATCCTTTTCTTCAGTGACTTAATTGTTTACGGAAGCCTGCAGATAAAAGATGAAAGAAATATGATCCAGGCAGATGTTTAGATATATTCAAACATATCAAGGTCAATACACTTAACTCTGAGGGGAAATATTTATTCAACTGTGCCATATTTTATTACAATTTCTACAGCTGTGGTTTCTGAACTGTGTTGTACCGAAGACTATCATTATTTTGGTGCCCATCAGCTTTGTGTTAACGGCTTCTCTCTACAATGTTGCCACTAAGGAAAATATGCTTTTTCCCCATAAAAACACATGCTGTCATCATTCTTTGAGAAGAAAATTATTGTTGCAAATATTTGCTGCCAGTCTATTTTGCATTGGAGTTAAAATAAAATATACATAGATCTGCAAAGAACCAATAAAGCTGACATGCCAAAAGCAAACACTTTGCCTCTGGAAAACTTCCTTCAATATAAATATGACTTTTAAAAAAAAAAAAAGATAACAGACTATGTATTTAATCATTGGGCGATAACTAAAATCATTTTGCTTCAATAAACATGTTTTTATCAATAAATGAAAAAAATTATAATCTACCCTTTTCTTGAATGCTACCTCTATAACATATTTAAGATTTATGATGTATATCTTTTTCATATATATATATATATTTCTGCCTAAGTGAGTAAAAAGTGAGGATGTTGCTGAGACAGACTCTTAAACGAGAAATCTGCAGATAATCATGTGGAAGGTTGTGCTTTTTAAATGCTTTCTTTTTTGTGTGGTGGATTCTTCAAAGGGACAGAGCAATTGAAGAAAGCTCACGAGGTATATTGCCTTCAACTCAGCACTTCAGTAGAAAATCAACATAGCTCTAACCATTTGTTCTGAAACTATACTAATTAGGATAGACTCCTGAATAATATTGGGATCCATGAACAGGATAAGGAAGTTTGGCATTTGGAGCCTCGTGTCCAGCTGGTTCCAAAATTGGGAAATGTCCCCTTTTCTTTGGCACTTAGTTGATGGAAGTATTCAACTTTGCACCATGTGGATGGTCCATTGGGGACAACAATTACCTCAGTTTAAATGGAGCCTAGAGGCACTCAGCTTCGTTTATATTAATCCAGTCTATAGTTGATATGAGAGGTTCAAGCACTGCATCGGACAAGCAAAAGTGAGGTTCACTAAACTGAAAGAGAAGCAGTTGAGGTAGTTCTCTGACAATATCAAGAATCGAAGTGGAGATAGAAAAGGAGACACTTGTGCACACAGCTTTGCCTCCAACTTTTAGCAACCTCCATGGATTTAAAAAAGGAGGTCTAAAAGGAGAATGATATTTGCACTTTCTTAAATGTGAGCATACACATTTCTTGCTTATGGAGGTTCTAGATCAGGGATGTCAAACACAAGACCCATGGGCCAGATCAGGTCCATGATGTGGTCGGATCTGGGCCCATGGGACTGTCCTGGAAAATGTAGGGGGCCAGCCAGCATGGCTTCAGCCTGGTCTACAAATGTGAAAAGGAAACATCGGGCCAGCATGGCTTCAGCCCAGTCTACCCAGTGCAAAGAGGAAACTCACCAACAGTTTGGGAAGTGGTGTCAAGCTGGCCACGACCACCCAGTTGGCCACACCCACCCAGTCAGACACGACCCTCTCTCCACCCCAAGGCCAACCACAGCCCCGATGCAGCCCTCAATGAAATCAAGTTTGACACCCCTGTTCTAGATCATACAGATAAGTGTATATGATAACTAAGTATAACTAACTAACCAATAACTAAGGGGCTGCCACAAAGAAGAAGGGAGACTTAACCTCTTCTCCACAGCACCTGAAGACAGGACAAGAAGCAATGGATGGAAGCTAATCAAGGAGAGAGCCAAGCAAGAACTGAGGAGAATTTGCATTTAAATTTAGGGGCGAAGGCACCAGGCTAGAAAGCAGAAGATCAGGAGTTTGAATCCTGGGTGACTTTAGGCCAGCCACTCTCTGTCAGCCCAACCCACCTCAGAGAGTTGTGATTGTGGGGAAAATAGAAGGAGGAAGTTATACTGGATATATGCTTGCTGCCTGGAGTTATCTATAAAAATAATAAAGGTAGTATTAATTAAATAAATAAAATGAGTGTTATGAAAATAAGTATTGCTTTCCTTGCAATCACTCACCTGGGATCTGAACCCTTTAAAGGCTATGTTTAAAATAGTCATTTTTTTTAGGGCATTATATCTACACAGCCCACAAAAATGGGAAATGGGAGGAGACTTGATCCACCATCACAGTCAGTGGGGGATTCAGCCGGTTCACACTGGTTCAGGCGAACCAGTTCTTAAATAACCCAACCCCACTATCAAAGTGGATCTTGGGCACTGCACCGTGCTGCAATGGAGAAATGGGCAATGGAGCAGCAGGCATGAGGGAAGGAGAAGGCCTCTTTTCATCATCCTTCCCTCATGTTGGCCATTCCATTGGCTGTTTCTGTAATGCAGCGTCCAAGACCCACTTTGATAGCTGGTGTGTGTGTAATAATTTGCCTGGCCAAACGAACCTTGTGGTCTCCTCTACATTGGGCCCAGCTTCGATCATGCTGTCAACTTAATTCCTCACCCCTCTCCTTTTTGCCCACAAACTGTCCAACACTATCCTGCATGCAACTCCATGGGGTGGGCGGGAATCCCTCCCTCAACTCCCCCCCCCAATTTTTCACCTTCCCACATGAGCTCTTGGGACTATTGACTCCTTGTCTCTATGGTAACCTCGTTCCTCAGAAATCTCACCTCTTAAAGGAGCTGCAGTCCAGAAGGCTGAAACAGTCACGAGATCAACATGCAGACAAGATGTCAGTGTTCCAGCAAACCTCCACTCCACCCAATAACTCTGAGACAGACATATTCTCAAAAGTTCCTCTTTATTTGGATAGTAACTGGCACAACTGGGGAATGCTGAATCTGGAAGTTCCGGGCTTCCTTGCAAAAAGTAAAAACTACAAATCCATCCCCTGCACCCATCATCACATCACATGCCCCAGTCACCATCCATCCTAACTTGAGACTTCCCCTCACTTAGGTGCAAAATAACATGACCTTGAATTAGAAAAAGAATGTTATTATGTCTAACTACATACACTCCAAGAAATCCCCCCTCCCACTTTCCCAGACTCAAACGTGGCAGCGTGGGAGCATCTGGTCTCAATATGGCTTCCAAAGCTGACACAAGCACCCTCAGAAACAGCCCTTTGGCAAAGGGTGGAAATTTAACAGGTTGTCCATTGTGGGAGGGTCATCCTGTATGTGCAGAGGAGCTGGAAGGTGGGAATGGGCCGCACCTCCTATGACAGCCAACCCTGGGCGAATAGGTTGTTAAATTATTTGAATCCCACCACTGCATCACGGTCACCATTTTTTTAAAAACCACAATGTGAGGATTAGTTAGAAAGGATCAAAGTAAAGTATAACCCAGGTTATATTTCTTCATGATGTCTCAGAAATGGATCATTCTTAGCTCTTTTCGGCAACAAAGTTTGCTGAATCAAATTTGCTGATGGTAAAAATAAAGTAGAGGCTAATATTTGGAATAGACTCTCCTGCTCGAGCAGGGGGTTGGACTAGATGACCTCCAAGGTCCCTTCCAACTCTGTTATTCTATGTCCCCAACTTCCTTGACTTGAAATAAAACTTTATTCAGATGGAAAGAAGCTAATCTTGCAGCCCTTACATGTTCTATAATGTTTCCGATGTTTAGTTTATGAAAGAAACTATCTGTGTTTGCTCTTGTTCTCTCTTACATGCACAACTTAACAGTAATATAGTTTGCTTGGGAAGGAAAAGATGAGCCTTTTTCAAATAATGTTCAATTACGTCACAAATCTGATTAATTTATATTTAAACAACTATCTTTTGCAGTTCTTTGGTGTTTGCAGTACTTTCCTCTTGAGTCCATGCCTTTATGGTTTTATTTTTCCATCTTTGTCCTGTCTGATGTTTTGCTCCATTGTGTTCTATTCTTTATGCAGTCAATACAATGCAGTGTAACAAAAAAGATTCCTCCAAGGAGCCTCTTTTTTTTCCTTTGCCACCTACACGTAAAACAGAGCAAAGGTTTCACGAAGACAACAAGCAACTATAGTTCACCTCTGCAGTTCTTCTCACATTGCCTTACCTCACTTTGAACTTCTTCTGAGAGTGTTTTCTTCCATCCCAGATAATAAAATGAGACAATTTGTAGTTTATCATGAAAAAAACACATGTGGTGTTTTAGGATTATGTAGATTCAGAAGCACAGTTAGGACTGCTTTTTAGATGTTTGGGTTTCAATACTCATCTCTGTTAGTAGGGAGGATGTGGAGGAGTTACAGACTCAAATAACTACTGCAGAGAGGTTGTCTACTCTGAACAATTAGACTAAATGCAAGCTACGTCACACCGAAGGAGGAAGAATAGAGAAAAATTACAACTCACTTAATCAAGGAGCTCTTTCTCTTCAAATATGATGGTAAGATGCCTGTAGCACCCAATCAAATACACTTTCAAGAAGAGTACTTTTAAAGGGGAGAAAGAGAAAAAAAATGAAGAAATACTCAATGGTCCAATTTGTTTCAGATTGCAATATCTTCATAAGGATTGAACACATGTTAATTTCTAAACTGGAATAACACAATTGTGATAATGATGGACGAGTCCAGTGTAATCTAGTGTAGTGTAATCTATTCCTACTGTGTGTTGATAATCACTGAGGTTGGTAGCTTTGATAGATGGTGAGATGGTAAACACAGAAGTCTGACGATTCGATCCATGCCTGAGAAATGACACTGACTGAGACGATAAATGTACTTTAAAGGGACCCTACCGACTTATTGATTTTTTGAGCATATGAGCCCTACCTAACTAGAACTACAGTAGTTCTTGCCTTACAATAGTTCATTTAGTGACCGTTCAAAGTTACAATGGCATTGAAAAAAAGGTGATTTACAACCAGCATTCACACTTACTTATACAGTGGTGGGATTCACATTTTTCACTACCGGTTCTGTGGGTGTGGATGGTGGGCATGGCAGGGGAATGTTACTGTAAAATCTCCAATCCCTCCCCACTTATGGGGGAAAGATACTGCAAAATCCCCATTCCATCCCCACCCCACTAGCCTGCTTTCCAGCTCTGTTCTCCTGTGCAGGGCAACCAAAGAAGACCCAGCCAATTATCTGGAACTTGGGAGGTGGAGAATAGATGGGGGTGGGGCCAATTGGAGGTGGTATTTGATGGTTCTCTGAACTACTCAAAATTTCCGCTATCGGTTCTCTAGAACTGGTCAGAACCTGCTGAATATCATTCTCTATATTTGTAGCATCCCCGTGATCATGTGATCAAAATTCAGACACCTGGCAATTGACTCATATTTATGACAGTTGTAGGGTTCTGGGATCAGGAGATCCCATTTTGTGAACCTGATCAACAAAGCCAAGGGAGAAGCCTGATTCACTTAACAACTGGGTTACTAACTTATCAACTGCAGTGATAGACTTAACAATTACAGCAAGAAAAGTCATAAAAAGGGGCACATTAACAAACGCTTAACAAGTGCTTCATTTAACAACAGAAATTGTTGGTTTAATTATGGTCGTAAGTCAAGGGCTACCTGTATTTTTTTAAAAAAACCAAACCCTAGTATCTGTAGAAGAAAACTGTATATATTTGTTGAGAGTATTTGCTGAGATCAACAAAAGGCGCACAAACATCGGAGTCAGCCATCTATCAAGCCATAAGAAATTTCTAACTTTTAATCCATCAAAATAATTGCTGCAATAGAAGATAAATGATGAGGACAAACTTGGGAGGCTTTTTTGGGCATATCCCAATCAGTGCTTCAGACCTCAGATTGTGGTCAAGCAAATAATCTATGATGATTCAGCCTTTGGAAATAGCTGCAATGTCTGGATACAACCCAAATCAATTTATATCCCTTTGGATATAATTGTCCTGATTTTGAATCATGAATCAGGAAAAAATGGGGCTTTATTTTCTCATGATTTAGCAAGGAGAAGCATAAATATCTAATAATGCCCACGACCATAATCCAGAAAACCAGAATTTTTCTTTATCAAGACAAAAAAAACAACAACCCTTTTTTTAAGATTAGAAAAGGCAATAAATAGGTAATCCTTTGGGTTTGAAAAAGACAAACTATTGTGCATTTTGTTAAATCTGGGAGGATGGGTCCAGAATGGAGGCAAGACTCAGATAACAACAACAGCTCTTTATTAGTGACTTCAGATCTGAGCAACTAATCCCAGCCACAGCAGCCCCTTATATAGGGCTGGCTGTGGCTAGGCAGCCAATGACAGTGATTTGAGTTTGCCGTGCTTGGTTAGACCAATCGCGGCAGCCCGTTAACTAGCCAATCGGATCAGTCTGAGGCGACCAATCACGATCCGCTGTCAGCGGGCCAATCCAAGTTGCAGGCTTCAAGCCTGCTAGTCCGGAACACACTTCATCTGTGGACATGGAGGTGACTCTGTGGTCCCAGCCTGGGGCACTTGAAATCCATTGTTGTAGTAATATTATTCTGTGATGTTGTTCACAATCTTCTATGAGTTTTAGGTGGTGGCTATCTTTGAAGTTACTGGAGGCTTCACAGTACAGGGCTCCGTTTTGACAGTGGCCACAGCTTCTAGTTGACTTGGCATTGATGATGGCATTGGATTTCCTTCACAGGGAGAGGGAGAGAGAGAGGTGGGGAGAGGGAGAGGTGAAGATCTCGCCTCACAATAATGAGGGTGTGAGTTTGATCCTAGGTAGAGGCTGATATTTTTCTCTTGGGGCACACTGAGAATATATCTGCTGAACAAAACTCCACACTGGCAACAGGAAAGGCATCTGGCCATTCAAACACTCTGCTAGTTCCATTCAGTTGCCCAAACTCCACCCCGCAAGGGATTAAGGGGTTGTTAAAAGAAGATGATGATTGGGTTTCCTTCACAGCATCTTTACAGAACTTTCATGGATGATCTTAAGATCTTTTTTCCATATACTGTGGAGCAACTTGCAAAGCATACAATTGTCATCCAGGACATGTTCCACCTACTTCATATGGACTCTGATAATGCTGGTGGACTCCCTGTGATCCAAGACTTCAAGGTTGCAGCAGGATCTCCTCAAAAAATGCCAAGGATGGAATGGAGGGCAAAGAGTGATGCAGTGGCCTTGTGCTGGTTAAACAGTATATAGTTAGTTTGGGAATGAGAGCTGCCCCTTAAGGGAATGCCTCATGGGAAATGTTGTTAATGCCTCATGGGAAATGTAGAGGTGTAGTTCATGCCATGTGATTATATCTGTACTCCTGATTGGTCACTGAATTGACCTCATGACATGAACTACATCTCCCACGAGGCATTAACTACATTTCCCATGAGACATTCCCTTAAGGGGACAGCTCCATTCCCAAACTAACTATATACTGTGCTGGTTAAACACAGGCCTAGAGGTGGAGCTCTCGCCTCACAATCTGGAGGTTGTGGGTTCAGTCCTAGGTAGAGGCAGATATTTCTCTCTCTGGACACAATGAGAATATATCTGCTGAATAAAATTCCACATTGGTGATGGGAAGGGCATCTGGCCAGTAAACAATCAGCTCCATTCAGTTGCCAAGACTCTACCTCATAAGGGATTGTTGGGTTATTAAAAGGAGATGATGATGGAACAGAAGCACACATGTGGAATTTCTCAAGTTGTTTGGTGTCAATACAGAGTCCAGGAGTCCCATCCAAACTGGAGAGAAAGATAACCGCAGCTCTGCAGACTTTCAGCGTTGTGGTTATGTCGACTGAGCATCCTAGTATGAAGCTGTCTCAGGGCTTGGCTGGCCTTCCTCCTCTTGCAGTCAGCAGGATCAGATTTCTTGGTTCAAAGACCAATCACTCATAATGGTAGTTCCAAAGTATTTGAAATTGTTTACATTTGTCAGCAAGATGTTAAATTTATGTTTTACTGACAAAGAAATAAAGGGCAACTAGTATAAATCAATTTCAAGCTATTTAGCTCTCATCAGCTAGCCATACCCTTATGGGATTTGAACCTGGGCAAAAGATAGTTTGTTGTGAAAGTGACTGCCTGCGAAGGCTCCTAGATTGGGCCCGAAAGGCAAAAACAGAAGCAGTATGCTCCGTCCCATAATTGGGTAGACCAGGTTGCCCTGATAGACTAGTCCTACCAGAGAAAAAAACAAATACTTAATATCTCCCCTGGTATAGCTGACAAAGCGAAGAGAGACCATGGCTTAGAAGTTAATACAACTACTTAATATGTAAGTGACCCACGTTCAGCTCCCTTAATGGCTAAATAATGAGACCTAAATAGCTTGAAATAGATCTATACTAGTCTCCCTTCATTCTTTGTAAAATATAAATTTACAACAAAAATTTATGGTAAAACAAATTTAACACAAAAATAGTTTGTTGCTAAAGGGACTGCCTGCGAAGACCACCGAGTTGGGGCCGAAAGGCAAAAATGGAAGCAGTATGCTCGGTCCCATAATTGGATAGAGCAGGTTGCCCTGATAGACCAAGTCCCACCAAAAAAAACAAAAACAACTACTTATCGGCAAGGTAATTTTGATGCATGCACTTGATGTTTGGCACAGGCTGGTAAAATACTTCCATCTTTTTGGAGCGAATAGTCAAACTAAAGCAGAGGTGGGATGCTACCGGTTCGTCCTGGTTCAGGCGAACCGGTAGCTAATTTTATCATTTTTAATGGCCAGTTCGATGAACCGGTAAATCCCACCCCTGGTTGGCCTTGCCCCTCCCACCCCTCCCAGGAGTCCCCACACAACCGTTTTGGATGCCAGGTAAGTACAGGGTCCATGTGGAGGCTTGGGGAGGGTTAAAAATGGGTCTCTCATTGGCTCTGGAAGGCTGGAAACGGGCCTGTCTCTGGCCTCCAGAGGGCCTCCGGAGCCCAGGGAGGCCGATTTCACCCTCCCAGAGGCTTGAGGAAAACCTTCAGAGCCCGGGGAGGACAAAAAAGCCCCCCGCCTCTGTGGTGCAGGAAGCCAACTAGCCACGCCCACCATGGCCACCCCCACCCAGCAACCAGGCAGAGAACCGATTGCTAAAATTTTTGAAGCCCACCCCTGATCTGAAGAGCTTCCTCGAGTCAAAGAAGACAAAGTAAAGAGGCTTGTTCTGCTTCATGAACTTCTCCTAGACTTACCTCATGGCAAAGATCGCTTCATATATTCCACTCTGGCCCAAAGTCATACTGCACCTCTGAGAAGTTCCTTGCTGAGACAGCAGCAAATCTGTTCAGGAGAATACAGGAAAAGATCTTGCTTGCAATGGACCAGCAGGGGAAAGCACCTGTAATTTTCACAACCTGATTTTCTTCCCTTATTTTTATAGACAGTCACAATGAGTGGGTCATGGATGTCGTCAGCCATCTTCTCCGTGGACCAAACGTGATCCAATATGTCTTAGAATAACTGCAAGGCATTTGGATCTAGCGTTTGGTAGATTCTCAGCAGGAATGTCTTGCAGCTTTGCCTGGACTCATTTGAAAAATTGCTTTTTTGATTTTATTGGTAGATGGAATCAGGAATCCATGGCAGCTGAGAAATCTGCTGTAAGACCTCATGAATAGCTGTGGAAGCCTTATTGAACAAGTTGGGAAAGTGTTCAGTTAAGTGGTTTTCCAGTTCTTGTTGGTCTTTCATCAGGCTCAATCCATCAGATCATAACAAGAAGGATCATCTTGATTTGGAAGGTTCATAAATGGACTTTATGGCATAGAAAAACTCTATGGGTGCATATCTGTTTTAAGTTTATCTTTTGCTCTTTACTCTTTCACTTTTTATTTACTTTAATTTACTCTTTACTGCTTTTACTTTGCCTTTTAACTCTTTTACTTTGCCAAGAGAAAAATCCACCCCAAAAACCTCCATTAAGCTATTAGACAAGGATAGGGCATAGAAGACTACAAAAATTTGTACAGGACATTTTGAATTATGTTCCAGTAAAATGTAGTCTCTGTGAGCTAGACAAAACCTTATGGGTTTCCCTAGAGAATGGAATGGAAATTTCAGAAAATTTAAGAAGGAACAAAGGGAGTTAAGAAGGACCTGAGTAGGTGAGAACATTCAGTCCTGAAATTTAATCAGAAAACAGTTTGAAGAAATCTCCAAATTGGAACAATAACAGTTCTGAAGGAGCTTCTTGGATGAGAAGCAAAACAAGGGGAAAAAAGACAGCCCAGATGACTTTTGAAAAAGCACCTTTGGGACAACTTTCTGAATCAAAATAGAAAATCTGACTCAAATGGTCTTGCTTTAAGGGTTCAGTGAAGTAAACAGTGTTGGCTTCTTGAATTGGTTCAAATCTTGAAATCAGTTTTTTCCCCCACTCATGCTGAACAGTCCTGCTTCATTCTCATGAGTGTTGATTTTTTTCTTGATTCTCTCAAGTATTAAATTCCACAAAATTCCCCATAGGCTTTTTCAAATTGCAAATTCTTTTGCCTGTAGGAATTTTTTTTTTATTTGGGCCTTTCCAGAATATATCCAAAACAGGAAAGCTACTATATATAAACAGACAGCAAAGCCAGAGAACTAGAATGGTGTAGAGGTTAATGTGACACCAAAAGACTATGAGTTCAAATCTCACTTCAGCCGTGAAAGCCAATTGGCTGATTTTAGGCCAGTCACACACTCTCTCAGCCTGATTCACCTCACAGGGTTGTTGTTGTAAGGAAAATAGGGAGAAAAAGACTATTAGGAGGTTTGCCACTTTAAATTATCTATAGAAATGATAAAGGCAGGATTTTTAAAGAAAAAAATATTTAAAAATCCCACACTCGTTAGTACTGATGATGTTACCTAGTTGGGTAAGGAAATGTCTGCAAGCAAACAAGAAGAACAGAAGGTGTTCAGACCCAGGCTTTGTCAAACAGAATTAATATCATTGTTTTAATAGCAAAATCTATTTTATTGCAACACTGGGAATTACTTTCATTCCCAGCCAGAACTAATTATAAACAGTTCCCCAAGATAAGTACACACCTTTCAGCGCTATGGAATGTTGCCAAAACAGAAGTATCCAATTAATTAAAACCAACCAAAGTACCAGAAAAAACCAACCAGAGTACACAGAGCTTCAAGGAGGACTCAGAATCTATTGAACTACTTTGCTTCCTGCAAAGATGTCATCATTGAGGTCTGACTTTTATCCCTTATGGGAGAGTCAATCACTTCCCAGCCTTACTCCTGAGTTGCCCCTTCTATTTCAGCTGCTCTCATCTTTTAGCAGCTCTGTTCAAAAGTGCACTGGAGACATGCTTCCCTGGGTCCTCTGCTTTGCTGCTTGGCAGATTCCAAAGGCTCCAAAGGCAGTGATGGTCCTGGCCACATCCCTGCATTGGATGTAGGACCCTCGTCCAAGTCCTCTCTAGACTCAATGACTGGTTCCCTTTCTTCCTCGCTGTCCGATTCCACTGCCATCTGCATCGGCTGCTGGTGAACTGCAACAGAAGGCTTGGAGAGTATGAAGGGCTTCCCAGTTTAACTCAGTGTCATTATTGCCTGGACCACCAAGGCTTCTGGAGAACTGATAGCGGAAATTTTGAGTAGTTTGAAGAACTGGCAAATACTACCTCTGACTGGAGATTTTACAATACCCTTCCCTTGCCATGCCCACCAAGCCACGCCCACAGAACCGGTGGTAAAAAAAATTTGAATCCCACCACTGTCAGCAACTCATGGCTCTGGAGCCGCATGTGGCTCTTTCACTCCTCTGCTGCAGCTCCCTATTGCTCAAAATATGCAACATAACAGCCAATGTGCGATACCCGTCGGCACATGATTTATTGAGGATGACGGCACACAGAATCAGATGGCATTTTTGGTTTGCTGCAGGTGGATAATTTAAGTTCAGCTTTTTATTTCATAAATACTATTTCATAAATACTATGTATAAAATACTTTTTTATATACATAGCATAAAGGTAAAAAATGATATATGCAGTGTTATCTTCATTTTAGATGTCAAAAAGATTTTTGTGGCTCCCAGTGTTTTCTTTTCTGTGGGAAATGGGTCCAAATGACTCTTTGAGGGTTTAAGGTTGCCGGCCCCTGGCTTAGTGTATCAAAACATGGGATACTGTAATGAAATGACATCATGTCTTTCCGTCTCTATCAATGAATGAACGCTTTCTCTGCATGCTTAATATGTCTCCCTGTTTGAGGGAGGTTGCAAATTGTACAGTCACAAATCCCATGAATTTACTATATTCCATGACTTTTGTTACGCTCTCAGTTTCTTCTCCTCTTTCCTTCAGGGTGTAAGTAGGAGCCTGACTATCTTTTATTGATGTTTCACCGGGTACAGCTGGGTTACTCTATTGCTCTGCCTGGCAGACATGTTCAGGAAATCACATTGTCTCTTGCTCTTATTTGAAATCTCTTTGTAGACTCAGTCAAAAGGCAATTCAGATTGATAACATGTGAAGTCAGCCCAGTCAATGACCTATTGTCTCGGCAATCCACTTCTGCTTACTTCTCACTTCAGCATTTATTATTAATGTCCCTGTATACAATCCCTGCATGTTGTATAAAAGCAAGGGAAGAGAAAAAGGTTGAACTTTGCCACCTAATGAAAGATGAAGCCAAAGAGAGAGGGGCATAGTACTGAGAGAATAAAGAGGAAGAACGGCAGTCAAGGGGAGAAGACCATGAGATAAAAATATATATGCGAAAGTTAGGGAGACAATGTTTAAACCTAGGGAAATGAGGAACAGAGAGAAAGGATTAAAGATTTCTGCAGGTAGAACAGAACCCAGACAGAAATTCTCACAACTGCACAGGCAGTGACTAGGTTTGAGGAAAGCCTCTGGAGCCCAGGGAGGGTGAAAAATGGGCCTTCTGGAAGTTCTGAGCCCATTTCCAGCCTCCAGAGAGACTCCAGAGCCCAGGGAGCCTGTTTTTGCCCTCCCAGAGGCTCAAGGGAAGTCTCCAGAACTCAGGAGATGGTGAAACGCCTCCCATCCACTGTGGTGCAGGAGTCCGATTGGGCCACGCCCACCATGCCACCCCATCCAGCAACCAGGCAGAACACTAGTTGCTAAATTTTTTGAAGCCCACCCCTGCTTAAAAGCATTCACTTAGTAACCTTTCGGAGTTACAATAGAATTGAAAAATGTAACTTGTTCATTTTTCTTGCTTACAACTGTTGCAGAACCCCCACGATCACACGATCAAAATTTAGACGTTTGGCAATTGTCTCCTATTTATAACTGTTGCAGTGTCCTGAGATCTCATGATCCCCTTTTGTGACCTTCTGACGAGCAAAGTCAATGGGGAAACCAGATTCACTTATCAACCACGTTCCTAATTTAACAACTGGAGTGATTTGTTTAAGAAATGTGGCAAGGAAACTCTTAAAATTGGGTGAAACTCCCTTAACAACTCTCTTGCTTAGCAATGGAAAAATTGAACTTAATTGAGGTCATAAGTCAAGGACTACCTGTATATAAATTGACCTCATTGTCCAGAACTGTCCTAATGAAAGTTTCAAGTTCAGCTTTCACACAAAGCCCAGACTTTAGCTGAAGATGCTCTATTTGGCTACCTACAACCATAATTGTCCAGTAATTATATCCTCTCTTATCATGGGAAACTCTTGGACAATTTAGTTTAGTTTGCTTTATTGTCATTGCACCTCGTGCAACAAAATCAAACACCATCTTAAGCGCACATCATGACCATGACCACGAAAATAAACACAAATACACATCCTTCACCCTCCACACAATAAACCGAAAACCCCCAACACCGCACCAATACTGCACTACACAGCAGAATTCATAAGAGCTACTGCCCTGGGATAGAAGCTGCTTTTCAGCTTATTCGTCCTTGTTTTTATTGTCCTGTACCATCTGCCAGATGGTAATAGTTTAAAAAAAAAGGAGTGCCCAGGATGTGATGGATCTTTGAGAATGTTTTGAACTTTCTTAAGGCAGCAGGAGCTATGAAGCTCTTCCAAAGAGGGGAGAGGGTAGCCAATGATCCTCTGGGCAACGATATTAACCCTCTGGAGTGCTTTCCTGTCTGCCCCTGTGCAATCGGCAAACCAGACGCAGGTGCAGTAAGTTAAGATACTCTCTATGGTGCAGCGGTAGAAGGTCACCAGCAGTTTTTCATTCAGTTGTTGTTTTCTGAGAAGCCTCAGGTAGTATAATCTCTGCTGGGCCCTTTTGACCAGTGCTGCAATGTGAGCACCCCAGGTCAGGTCCTCTTTTATGGTAACACCCAGAAACTTAAAACTGGCCACTTGCTCCACTCAATCTCCATTGTTTGAACCAAGCTGTGCTATATTTTGTGGGCCAATGCATTGGAAGCCATAAACATCTCTGTTTTTCAAATCTGATAACAACCGTGATTGTACACCCCCCCCCACCCAAATCTCCAGCATTAATCCAGAAGGATACCATGGTATTGAAGTCTGCTTTGGGGTCAAGTAGAGTGAGGATGTGTAGTTTACTCTCTATTGGTGGGGTGAAATAAATTGATAACCTAATTTGAGTAGGCATTTAATACTTAAAGCCAAATTTGACTACAGAACAGCAATAGCACTTAAACCTATATATTCCTTTACAGTGCTTTGGAGCCCTCTTTAAGTGGTTTACCTCAACAATCTGGGTCCTCATTTTACCCACTCCGGAAGGATGGAAGGCTGAGTCAACCCTGAGCCTGGTGAGATTTGAACTGCCAAATTGCAGGCAGCAGGCAGGCAGCAGAAGTAGCCTGCAGTACTGCACTCTAACCACTGTGCCACTGTGTATACAGAAGCTGTATACCAAGACATTTTCACACACAAAAAAAGAATGTTACTTATTCAGAAACAGTTTTAAATAGCTTGAGCTATTTAAACATTACCATTCTTGTGAATAAAAACATTTCTGGGACTTGTTTAGCACCTACCAATAGTAATCAATTTTATAGCAAACAGTATATTTTAACATTCTGCAACATTTTTCTTTCTTTCCATTTTTCCTTTTCTTTTTGAAGGATAGTTCAAAGAACACAAGTAGAGTCCTTGTTATTTCACCCAAATGGGTACACCTTTCCATCAGGGAATATTAAACTAAAATATGGTAGGTTGTAGAACAAAGAATGCTTTTAAGTCTATTTTATAGCTAGGCCATTCCAGTTTGCATTATTTATCTCTGAGTACAAGTGGTTGCTACTCAACTCTTTATGAGTACACAATGGAGAACTCAGTCAGTCAGTCAGCCTTTATTGTTATGGTTGGGAACCAAAATAATAAAGAATTAAAATGCATTATACAACCTTTGGGTTAAAACATGAAAGCTGCAAAGACTAAATAGACAGGATTTGAAGAAGGACATATGGAGGGAAGGCCACTGTCACATTCCACAGTAGGTAGGTAGAACAAATTTGGCTATGTTTGCACGTTACGTATTCTTGAATTCTTATGAAAGAAAAAATTGTTGAACAGAGAATTCAGAAAGCACATAAGGGAAAAATTGAAGCAATCTGACTTTATTTTATGGGGAATATAAGCTTATTCGTACAGTTCTACAAACAGGGAAGACAAATTGTACACAGCATGTTCCTCAAATTTTCCAATTTCTTCTCTACTCTGGGATATGTGTCCAAGAAAAAAAGAAGAGAAGCAGAATGTTTCCTCTTCAAACTCTCTGCCTGATCTGGCCTATTTTTTGAACTGATTTTTTTTTGTGTGTGCCAGTATCTCCTTCCACATCATACTTGGTCCTATTCTGTTTTATTTTTGGAGTGATATCCTGCTGATAGACATAGCCCCAAGTTCCTCTACATCATTCCCTTCTAATGTTCCATTAATATTTTTTAAAAAGTTGATGATAGATAAGAGGTAATAGAATTCAAGAGGGATTGGATTTGGGCTGTTTGTGGGAATATAATGATTCCAGGATGATTACTCTCTTGACTCCACCTCTTGTCTCTGCTATTTTCTTCTCCAACATCTTCAAACACACTATACCACGTGACTCTTCTTTACTGAAATGATGTTGAAGCTACATCAAATTGATTTTAGCCTGTTGGTGTCTGGGTGCAGTTTCATCCTATATAATAGCAACTTTAACCTGCTAGTTCTTCCTCTGTTTCACAGAAGCTTGTGTAGTTTAGTGTTCCTGACATAACCAACATTACAGTCCTCCAGACCCTTGGAAAGGTGAAAAATGACCCTTCCGGAAGTTCTGGTAGGCCATGCCCACCATGGCCATGCCCACCCAGCAACTGGGCAGTGAACTGGTTGCTGGGATTTTTGAATCCCACCCCTGATTTAATTTAATATTATTTTTCTGTTAAGAAATGTGCATTCAGAACATGTTGCAGTTTTTAGTTCTTTCTGTTGTTTAATATTATTTCTCTCGAAGGTGCATGTTAATAATGATAATATTCATTTTTACTTTGATATGACATTCTGGAAAAGGAGTTTTGATGTGGTTAGCACAATTTTTGTGCATGCTCAGAATTGTATTTGTGGGTACAATGGAAATAAATTCATTTGTTAAGGAAGATAGGTAAGTGTAAGAAACCTATATATGTAT
>NW_020769320.1:14338986-14354237 GCF_900518735.1 Pseudonaja textilis | reverse complement strand
GAGCTTGCAGCTGCTTCTTCCTTTTAACTGCTAGTGGGGGTGTGACTAACCTGAGCACAACCAAGCCCCCACCTGAACAGAACACACCCCCAGCCAATCAGAACACAGCCAACCCCCCAACCAATCAGAACACAGCCAAGCCCCCACCCAATCAAGTCACACCCCCACTAGCAGTTAAAAGGAAGAAGCAGCTGCCAGCTCACATTACTCCGAGAAGCACAAAGCCAAAGAGTGGGTATTTTCCCACGTCATTATAGTTGTGCTTTTAAAGTTGTAGCAACGTTTTGGCAGAATCTCATCTGCCATCATCAGGCTTCTGTATTCTATATTCAATATAATATATATATATAAAATGATGAAATACCTTTGTGACTTTTGCACATCCAGAAAATATTTGCCAGCATAATTTACAACGAATAGTTGTGCTGAGGGGCTTATCTATTTAGAATAATGCGTTTTTGCTCATTACAGTTTTCATTTTCTTGAAATTTATGCACGAATTTTGCCACTTTTTCTCTTGTATTGAGGATGATGGCAATCATTATGGCGTGCCACTATTGCATAGGTTTTAATGGTTAAATAATTGTACGGTGCCCTGAGAATTCTGGTTACCAAGCAGCTCAAGCAAAACTAATTTTAAAAAGTTAAATAAACCAAACACAGAGAAGAAATGGCTTTCTGATTCTTCCTTGGAGAAAGATTTAAATGTCTGACTTTGATGAAGTGCTGTTTGCTAGTTACCAAGGTAACTTCATTTTGGATTGGATCTTTGGAGCTATGTACCCCAGTGAAGGGAGGGGAATACATAGGGATATTTTATGCATAGGGGGTGCAAAATGTGATAACCATGAAAAGTACTAAATTTCCCACATTTTATGGTTCCGCTGAATAATTTTCTTCTTACCATGATTAGGACTTTTGTTCCCCATGACTGCAGTTCGAAAAATTATAATTACACACAGTAGTTGAAATATCTTCAGAGCTAAGAAGATTTATTGCCACTTCATTATCCAGGAAATAGATGACCCAAGTGCTAAATAGGTGGCCACCCTGGAAAGTAAGAGTGTGTGTGTGAACTTCATAGGATCTTTTTATGGGCAGATTGTATGTAGGGAGCAGTGGTGGGTTTTCAAAGATTCTACTACTGGTTTGGGCATGTCTTGGTGGGTGTGGCAGGGGAAGGATACTGCAAAATCCCATTTCCTCCCCACACCACTAACCTGCTTTCCAGCTACTTTCTCCTGTGCAGGGCAACCAAAGAAGACCCAACCAATCAGCTGGGATTGAATGGGAGGCTGAGAATAGATGGGGGTGGGACCAGTCAGAGGTGGGATTTTCTGGTTCTCTGAACCAATCAAAATTCCCATTACTCCAGAACTGGCCAGAACCTGCTGAATACCACTTCTGGTAGGGAGGAATAAAAGATCAAAACTGAATTTAGTGAGCTGGGCCCAGCTTAGTGCCTTGGAAACATATACCTTCTCTTCACAGATCAGCTACTTAATTAGTTACCCCAGAATTGAAACAATAAACTCAAAGTATAGAATAACAGAATGGAAGGGAACCTGGAGGTCTTCTACTCCAATCCCCCTGCTTGAGCACAAGACCCTATACCTTTCTGGACAAACGGCTTTCTAGTTTCTTCTTGAAAACTTCCAGTGATGGATCACCCACAACTTCTGGAAGCAAGCTGTTCCAATGATTAATTGTTCTCACTGACAAGAAATTTCTCCTTAATTCTAGGTTAAATCTCTAATAAGTTTCCATCCATTACTTCTTCTCCTGCCTTAAGATGCATTGGAGAATAGGTTAATCCCTTCTTTTCTGTGACTGCCCCTCTAGTATTGGAAGACTGCTATCATATCACCTGTAAACCTTCTCTTCATTAGGCTAGACATATCTAGTTCCCACAACTGTTCATTTTACATTTCAGCTCCCAAGAACATGGTTTATCTTGTCTTTTGTCTTGTCTTGTCTTGTCTTGTCTTGTCTGGTCTGGTCTGGTCTGGTCTGGTTTGCTATCATGTCATCTATAAACTTTCTCTTCATTAGACTAGACATATATAGTTCCCCCAACCATTCATTGTACACTTCAACACCCAAGAACATGGCTTGGCTTGGCTTGGCTTGCCTCGCCTCGCCTCGCCTCGCCTTGCCTCGCCTGATCTGATCTGATCTGATCTGGGCTGGGCTGGGCTGGGCTGGGCTGGTCAGGATTGGTTTTGGGCTTGAGCTTTGGCTTAGGCTTGGGCTTGGCTTGGCTGACCTACCAATCATGATTCTGTGTAAAATCTATGTTAAAAGAATATTTCCTTGAGGTAGAGATAAGGAACATATAACTCAGATTGATAAATAATTATATGATCCTTTCTACACTGCTGAACTATAAGCACCAATAGCCTGAGGTAGGTGGTGGGAATTGATGGGCAAGGAAAGTTGAACAACATCTAGAAAGCAGTAGCTTTCCCACTCTTTCCTTAAATTAGATTCAAAAGCAACCTTGCACGAAACCTTTAAAAAGAAGAAACAACTCATTTTTCTCCACAGGGTTCGCCGACTCCATTGTTCTGCCAGAAAGAGTTATAATGTTTGTGTCTGCAAAAATAATCAGTGGGCCCTTTATCAGAGATCCCCAAATTTATACATGAATCCTTTATCCACTAACTGTCATCTCTCAAGAGAACCAAACCCTGAATAAAAATAGTAATAAATAACAATAAAGGATTATCCTGATATAGCTCTAATTGAAGTTGGTTTTGTGCTTTGATCCTACATCTTCTCATCTGCATAAGGTGTCATAAATCAATAGAAAATATGGTGTCTTCTAATACATGATTCCATCTGACAGAAACTATTGAAGATCCAGAAAGAGAAAGCCAAGAGAGAACGGCAATGTATTTTTTTCCAATACCTTAGGTAAGAGTCACTTTAGATTGTTGTTGTTAGTTGCGAATTCATGTCCAACTCATTACAACTCCATGGACAATGTTGCTCCAGGCCTTCCTGTCCTCTACCATCTTCTGGAGTCCATTTAAGCTCATGCCTACTGCTTCAGTGATTCCACCGAGCCACCTCATTCTCTTCTGTCCCCTTCTTCTATTACCCTCAATCGTTCCCAGCATTAGGCTCTTCTCCAGTGAGTCCTTCCTTCTCATTAGGTGGTCAAAGTATTTGAGTTTCATCTTCAGGATCTGGCCTTCTAAAGAGCAGTCAGGGTTGATCTCCTCTAGGACTGACCAGTTTGATCATCTTGCAGTCCAAGGGACTTGCAGGAATCTTCTCCAGCACCATAGTTCAAAGGCCTCAATTCTTTGGCGTTCAGCCTTTCTTATGGTCCAACTTTCACAGCCATACATTACAACTGGGAAAACCATAGCCTTGACTAAATGCATTTTTGTTGGCCCCTTAGATAGGAGGCACCAAAAATATCACTTGAAGCCAAGGTGCCAAACAGAAGCTGTCAAACTTTGATCATGTCATGAGAGCTGACTCACTCAAGAAGTCAATTATACTGGAAGTGATCTACAGAAAAAGGAGATGGGGGCCCCTCTTGTACCTGCTGGCTGAATCACTATGAAGTATGACACTGGAATGACCATGATGGATCTGAAAGAGATGGTTGAGACAGAGGGGCTTATCCAAAGAGTGGCCAAGGGTGAGACACAACTGAATGACTGATGACGACAAGGTAGGAATCAACTCTTTTCAAATGGATCTCCAGTTGAAATTCCTGTAGAACCTTAACTGGAGATCCATTTTCTCCATGGTGTGGAGGAGAGGAGAAGTTAATCTTCTATTATCTGGACTGAAAGACCTATTATCTGGAAATTCATTTTATGTTTTGCATGAATTTGGATGTGGTCTAGTTACAAGGACTCTAGTTAACATGCTATCCCAGATTTTTCAGACAGTTTCCTCCCATTCAGAAGAAATAACCATTAACTGTTCAATACATGATTACTTATCTCAAAAAAGTGATATCTTCCTTTTCATTAGAGTGTGCTCCACAGAGAACTATGTTTATAAAAGTGAATGTGCTTGTCACCTAGCCTTGTAATGTTTCCTTTGCCCTTTTCGATGTTGTTTTAATAATCTTTGATATAGTTGGCATAGTTGTAGTTTAATTGTTAATATACATAAATGAATTGCTATAATTATGTATAAATGATATATTATGTGTAGATATGAATACACATAATCTAATTATACCTTACTATTTCCTGCTTGCTTGTTGGTGTCAGATGGAGCTTTGTTGCTCTTGGCCCATGTATTATGTTGTAGAAACGTAATGCTGGAATTTTCTATGCTGTGAATGCTATGACTATGAAAGGCAGGACAAGAAGCAATGGATGGAAACTAATCAAGGAGAGAAGCGATGTAGAACTAAGGAGAAATTTCCTGACAGTTAGAAGAATTAATCAGTGGAATGGCTTGCCTTTAGAAGTTATGAATTCTCCATAAGTATTTAAAGAAGGTTTTTATCCTCAGGGGAATTTTAATAAGAGGTTGGATAGCCATTGGTCTGAAATGGTATAGAGTTCCTTGCTTGGGCAGGAGGTTTAGGTAGAAGATTTCCAAGGTCATTTCCAGCTCTGTTATTCTGTAATTCTGATAACAAAATAATGACCTTCCAGAATAACAGACTAGCAAAAAGAATAATAGAATAATCAAAAGCTTTTAAGGAGCTGCTGATACAGTTCTACAGAGGAAATATTGAGTCTGTCATTTGTACTTCTATGACCGTCTCTTTGGTTTCAATAACCAAATGGGACAGGTGCAGACTTCAACAGATAGTTAAAACTGCAGAAAAACAACAATACTATTCCATTGAGGACTTTTTATACTGCATGAGTCAGAAAGAGGGCTGAGAAAATATCTACAGATCCCTCACATCCTGGATATAAAATCTTTCAACTCCTCCCCTCAGGACACTGCTACAGGGCATTGCATGCCAAAACAACTAGGCATTAAGACAGATTTTTCCCTCATGCCATCACATTGCTGAACACCTAATTCCCACAATATTGTCTTATATCTAAGAATATTTACCCATGTAGTAAGGCTTACTACTATTATCCTTCTCGTCTTTTCTACTGCCTTCTTCTATTAGCATCATTATTATAATTATTATTACTTTGTTATATGATTATGATTGTTTTATTGTTTTGCTTGTACACTGAGAGTTTATGCATGGGAGACAAATTCCTTGCGTGTCTAATCACACTTGGCCAATAAAGTTCTTCTGTTCTCCTCTCCTCTCCTCTTCCCTTCCATTCTACTGTCTGGTTTTCATATAACAGAAAGCTTAAACAATTGACTTGTTTAATGATGGGCTCCTTAAGAATGTATATTTGGATTGTGGCAAGTTCGAAAGCCAAGCAATAGCAAAAGCACTTAGACTTGTATACTCCATAGTCCTCTACTGAACTTTGTGATTTACAGAGTCAGCATATTGCTCCCAATATTTGGGGTCCTCATTTTACTGATCTCGGGAGGATGGAGGACTGTGCCGGTCAGTGGATCGAACTGGCAGTAGACAGAGTGTGCCTGCAATACTGCATTCGATAATTATTGCATCACCCTGGGTGTATGTTATGTGCTACACATAAGTTCTGGTTCAGAAGATTTATTGCTCAAGCTGAAACACAAGAATTTGTTTTTATTTTATTTATTTATTAATTAAAGTTTTATGTTGGTCATCTCCCCTTTGAGATTACTATATTGGCACCTGATAAGGGTGAATGGAATTCAAGAGCGATTGGATTTAGACCATCTCTGGTAGCGTAGCATAACAATTCTAGCCCAATGACTTGCTTGACTCCCCCTCCTACCTCTGCCTACTCTTCTTCTAGAGTGCAGGCATGACAACCCATCAGCGAATGCCAAGGAAGTGGTTCAGATGGGGAAGTCAATCAACAGTCTCAAGAAAATAAAACTTTCTCTAATGCTACTAAGAACATTTCATTGTTTTGCCACAAAGATAGAAGGAAATTAGCCTCTCTTGAGGGTATCTTTACCTTTTTATTTTCATTAGGTTTGCAATGTTGGATCCTAACCCTTGCCCAAAGCCCAAACTGGCTTGTTTTACAGACACTGTAGTTAAATTATCAAAGCTTTGGGGAGACAAGGATATATTGTTTGGTTAATTTTCACTAAGCTGTAAAGTGATATTCATTAGTGGCACCATGAAAATAATGAATAGCAAGTAGAATATTAACATTTCTGAAGAAATGTTTCCTTCAAAAAATGATTCTGCATTCTCTGTGATCATCAAGAAGGCCCTACTTTGAAAGTCTCAATATTATTTTTAGTAGTATATTCCTAACAATGTTTAAAAATCTAGGGCACATTTAATTCAGAATAGAGATTATAGATAGTCCTTGACCATTTGTTTAGAGACTGTTCGAAATTACTTCTGAACTGAAAAGCAAAGAAACAAGGCAATGTGTTCCATGGAGCAAAGGGACTAGGCATCGAGTTCCACAAAGCAAAGGAACTAGCCAAGAAGTCCAGCAAACGCCAGACATCTGCAACAGCATACAAAACTCCATGAATTCAGTTGTTGTTCTTGACAAACACCCTTCCCCACAGCATCTCCTTAAGTCTCAGTCCCTCAGTGTGCCTTATGAAGAGGGGCGGGGTGCTCTCCTTCCAAATCTTCAGGTCAGCCTGCACTGTTCGCACCTTCTCTTCACTCTCCATGCTCAGGGATCAGGAGGGGGCAGTCCTTGCTCATCACCTGAGCTCCATTTCTCCTCATCTCCACTGCCTGCCACCTCTCGATTGTCCTGCCCCTGTTCCTCCCTGCTGGCAAGCCATCCCAAGCCCAAGGGGCCCGGGGAGGCCTTGTCTTTCTCTTCCCCGCATTCCTCTGAAGCCAACGAGGCTGCCCTCTTGACTTCCATTGGCCGCAGCTCTCGCTCATCCTCCTCCACGGACTCAGGCTCCGACAGGGCCATGGCACGGCTATTCAGTAAGGAAATGATTTTTAGATTTTACAGATCCAAAGCACAACTTTCTCATTATTCTACCCCAGGAATTCAAATTTCAAATTTCGCTTGCAGAAAAAAAATGCCAATAATATTACTATGGTTCCCAGATTTTTGAAGAAAAGAAATAACACTAGTCACTGCATGAAATGAAAAAACAAAACAAAAACCAATCTATAGTACAATTTGACCGATAATCAGCCTTAACATTAGGCCTATTCATACAAATATATTTCTACGCCTGCTCTTTCCCAGACTTGCTGTATTGTTGATAGGAAAATTATGAAGCAAAATTGTAACCTCCATTAAGTTGAATGAAGTGATAATTATTCCAGGTGCTCAGGAATCCTGCAGAACTCCAATTCTCAATCGCAAGAAGCATTCATTGGCCCATTTAAAGAAAATGTTGGATTAGAAGGACTTGCACATCTGGAATTCAGCGTGGTGTTCCTTTTCAAAATCTTCCATAAGATGTTCCTTTGGGACTTAAAAATGAGTGGAGAGAATTTACTTTATCAAGATAAATTCATATCAATTGCTTAAAACATTCTCATTCTTCTTAAAATTCTTCTCACTCTTGAACAGATACCCTATTATTACATTGGAAATCTGAGAGGCAATTTTAATTTGGTAAATGAAAGGTATTAATTGGGTAAATCAATAGGTAAATGGGTAAGAAAATCATTTAGCCCAAGGTTGTCAAACTCAAGGCCCGGGGGCTGGATTTGGCCCACAGGGTGCTTAGATCTGGTCCATAGGGCCACTCTGGAAACAGAGAAGAACCAGCTTGTGATGCCTCTGCCAGTGAAAACAGAGCTGGGGTGATTTGTTGCAAATGTGGAAAAGAAAAAGGCACTTATTTCCATACCTGGTGGACATGCCAGGAACTGAAAAAAAATGGAATACAATTAGACAACGGATAGAAGAAATCACAAATCAGAAAATTGAACTTAATCCGGAAACTTTTTTATTAGGTATAATAACAAAAAAATGCAATAAAACAGATAGATATATCATGTTACACACATTAACAGCTGCGAGGATTTCATATGCACAACTCTTTAAAGAAAAAAAGGTTCCACCAGAAGGCATGGTTATAAAAAAAAAAGATTGTATAGAGATGGACAGTCTAATGATGAAAATAAAAGACAAAGAAGATTCAATTTACTATAGGGTCTGGGATGCCTGGTATGAGTGGTTTAGAAATAAAAAGAAAATAAAATGGCAAGTAGGAAAAGAATGAGGGAATATGTAAATATACTATGGAGAAGATTGATGTGTAAGGATAAAAGATATTGATTTATAGCAAGAGTAAGATGTAATGGTAAAGGAATTAGTAAATACATATACTGAAAAATGTAAGGCGATGCAAAAGATGTCTTGAAGTCGATAACAATGTATAAAGTATTATTTTATGTTTTTAAAATTTGAAAACTTAATAAAATTTATTAAAAAGAAAACAGAGCTGGTGAGACCCATGCATGGTCCTCCCAAACTCTGTTTTCCCTGGCAGTGGATTTCAAGAAGCCATCCCAGCCAAAAATGGAGTTCGCAAAGGCTGAGTGTGCAAGCTCTGTTTTCACTGGCAGAAGGTTGCAGGAGGCCATCGCAGCTGAAAACAGAGCTTGGGAGCCCGTTTTCACTGGCAGAGTGATGGTGCTACCACAAGTGCCCTCCCTGATATGAGTGATGTCATGCTGACCATGCCCAGACACACCCACTCTGCCCCCCACAAGATCAAACACAACCCTGATGCAGCCCTCAATTAAATCAAGTTCAACACCCCTGATTTAAGTCTGTTAGTAAATGTTTGATGTTCCTAGATTCAGATTAAGTAAGTTCGTGTATGTTCAATGGCATTTGGTAGAGGCCATAAAGCTATCGTGATATCATGAGTGGAATTGTACAATTGGATTTCTTTCTGTAATTATATACTGTGGCATTATTTGTCTCTCATGGGGGTGCCCAGGGCTGTGATGTGTACATTTGCAATCTGGTGTCTATGAGCAGGTAGAACCAGATTCTGATTGAACCATGAAGTTTGTGGAAAGATTTTAGAAATTCCATTGTTCCTTCATCGAATCTATTTCTCCTGGGTCACTGTGACATTAAAATGCACAATGTTTTAAATTCAAGGGAATAAGGACAGAGAAATCAGTACAAGAAAGGCTCTTTCACACTGAATTGTGAAAGTTGTCAATCAAGGGCAATTATTTGTAGCTCAGGGTTGAGATGAGAGGTCCTTGGTTCTCTCTGAGCTTGCTTGTTTTCTTTCAGACATTTCATTACCCAAACTAGGTAACATGATCAATGCTAGTAAGGAATGTGGTTTGTTGTCAGTTTATGTTCTAGTAGCTTGCCCTGTCAGTATTGGTAGGGCAGGTCTTGGAGGTATTTTGTCTGCTATTGGCAGTTTCTTGGATTAGGGTATTATTTACTTGATTGTTGATCTGATGTTAATCTGATTGCTTGGATCTTTTTGACTGGTTGATTGCATAGTCTATAGATGTTGTGAATGTTGATGTGTCTATTGATGGCTAATTTGTCATAGTGCTAGGCTTCTAGAAATTCCCTGGTATTTTTGGTCTAGGGCAGAATGCCCCTCAACCACCCAGGGACCAGTTCTGTGGAGAGAGGTTTTTCCATGGACTGGAGGGAGCATGGTTTGGCATCCTGTCTGGATCCCACATATGGGCTCTGTTTGTTTGCATGGCCCAATTTCTGAGTTGGGACCTCTGGTCTAGGGTATTTTCCCAACTGAAACTATGTTAAGTCTGTCTGTATGTGAAAGTTATAGCAATAGCTCTTAGACTTATATACCACTTCACAGTGCTTTACAGCTCTCTGTAAGAGGTATAGAGAGTCAGCATATTGCCCCAAACAATTTGGGTCCTCATTTTACCCACCTCGGAAGGAAGGATGGCAGAGACAACCTTGAGCCTGGTAAGATTCAAACTGCCAAATTGCAGGCAGCTGACAGTCAGCAGGAATAGCCCTGCAGTACTGCATTCTAACCATTGTTCCACTGTGGTTCTTATATCCGAAGTTATATCTGAAGAATTTTATAAGGGAGATCCAGATCTTGTTAGATGTTTAAATAAGGAAGAAAAAAAAAGCTTTCAATAGGGTGAGATGAACCACAACATCTAAATAAAGGTATTAGAGTTATAGACAATATTTCTTATTTTGTAGTTATTCAGCTGATCAACACGAGATCTTTTCAAGATACATTTTTTATTAATAATGACATTTTGAGTTATATAACCACCTAAAATTTCTCAATCTTGTGTTTCAAGAACGTACAAAAGGTTGCATGTAGGCAACTATATGTTTGTCAGGTATATTTTAAACACAATATTGATAGAACCAAAATCTGCCAATTAGCTGAAAATAGATTGGCAGTGAAGAATCTTGCTCTAATTGAATTAAAGAGCATAAACCTATAATTTCACTAGAGCTAATAAAATTAAATGCCTAACAAAGAGAGACAGATGCACGTATGCTCTTATATTTTTGTCTTTATCAGTTTATAATACAATCGACATGAGAAGAAGCCAACTCACTGTGTTAAAGTTGATCTTGCTTCAGCTTTTTGCTTCTTGAGATGGTCAAGAGGATACTTCACTCCCAGGTTTCTTTCAAGCAAGCAGCAGGAACATCCAACTTTTCTCCCACTGTTTTGCTGACATAGATATATTGATCAATCGTTCATAGAATTCTTGGGCTTTTCCCACAGAGTCTACTTTAATTTTTCTTTCTTCCCAAGTGATTAGCTTTCCCTCTGGGATTAGCCATCTGAATATGATACCTTTTTGGTTTAATTGGTTCGCCAAGAATTTATAATCTCGCCTCTGCTCTCTCACTCTTCTTGTTTAAGCACCAAGATTTCTTTTCCTTTGTATGTAATTGTTTCTTCTCTAGAAATTTTGTATATAATATCTCAAACCCTCCTTCTGGCAAATCTCACATGGACCTCTTTTGGATGTTTATGTCATCTTGCATAATTTGTGCTCACTCTATATACTTCGTCTAACTCTTTCAGGATATCGTCCTTAATTTTTTTCCAATAGATCTGCTAATATTCCTGCCATCACTTGTTCTAAGTCCTCTTCTTTAGATTCCATTATATTTTGGAATCTCAAATATGCTGCAGCCTTGTCCATTTCCAAATATACCAAGGAGTCGTCCATTTCTTTACTCACATTTCGTAATTGCTGACCAACCATTTCCAGCTTCTTTTCCGTTTGTTCCATCCTTTTTCTCAACCTCCTTTATTGTTGATTCATTCCTTTCTAGTGCTTGCTGTATTGTTTCAATTTTTTGATCCAACTTTAAGATGTCTAATTTCATTTCTGCCTTTAAGTTTCCCATCTCTTCTTTTAGTTCATTTGTGTCAGCTCTTCTTTCGGTAAGATTTTTCACCATTATTTCCTGAAGCTTCAGCATGGACTCTTGTAAAGTAAGAAGACTCAATTGAATATTGGCATTCGTGATAGTAGGTTGTTTTTCTCCAGGTAGAGTTTCTTCGATTGTCATTTGTGCCATCACTGAGGTTGATGGCATTGGAGTAATTTGTATTGAAGAAGTCTTCTTTCCAGTTTTAAGCGTTGTGTTAGTGACAGAGGTCATTTCTTGTAAAATTTGTTTTTGTTTTTGTATTATATTAAATATGTTGTCCCAAATTAACATTCACTATTGAGAAGTATCAACTATAAATGGCCACTATGCTAATTAATATGATATGTTATAGGATTAACCTCTCTTATCAATATATATATATTCTCCAGAATACTTTTACAGCTAATTTCTAAATCAAATATCTAGATTTGTAGATCTTAATATTATATCAAATTCCTCTATTTAAATTTAAATACTATCGACCTGTATATCTATAAGTGCTATAAAATCCCAAATCTCAAAATAGTGCTATGAAATAATATATCAAATACTTACAAATCTAAATAAAGATATATCAGCCTTGCCATACACTAATTAATTAGTTAATCTGTAGTAATCACAATTAATTATTTAATTCAATCTAATCAATGCCTATAATCAAATATCTATACCTAATTAATTAATTAATTAATTATCACCTCCCTTTTTTGTGTGTGTTATAACCAAATATAAACTTCAATATTTACTAATGTATCAATTAAACCATATATAAATTACATTTACCACATTCAAAAATCAGTTGAGTTGATGTCAAGAAATAATTATTGCAATCCGCAAAATTTAAAAGCATAAAGTGTCTTAATCTGATTGTTCAGTTCTTCGAGATTCCTTCACCGAGCACACCGGAAGCACAGAGTTGCTGAGTAATGTCTCTGATTTCACTGTCTCACCACACTTTCCGCTGTAGCCGTTTCTCCTTTCGTTTAAAAGTGTTACAAGTCAATTTCCCCCAAAGTCCACAATTCAAATCCTTCAAAGTTCCCTTAAATTAAATTGTTGTTCTTTCTTTCTTCTTCTTTTTCTCTCCCCCAATTATTACCAGTCTCTCAGATCCCTCCGATTCTCTTATCTTCTCTGTCCGATCGCTTGGGTCCTTACCCTCTTCTGTCTCATGAGCCCTTTCACTTTCACCGCCACTTGTGTCTGCTTTGGCCACTGTTTTGGGGCTTTGCTCTGACTAAGATTTTCCAATATTCAACACTCAATCAGGATCGCAAATTCTTTCACTTGCATGCTTTGTTCACCACAGTCTGTCACTCACTTGCTTCCTCTTGTATGCAACGATCAAGGCTTTAGGACCGCCATTACTGACAGTCTCTTGTTGTCAGTCTCACCAGGGTTTCTCTATGTTGCGATGAGAATCACCTCTTCCACACCGCAACTTGAGTCTCCCCATACTGGCACACTTTTCTACAAGATGCGTGCACCCCTAAGGGTTACTCCAACAGCAAGAGGAGATAGCGTGAAACCCAGGGTGAGCTTCAGCACCTCCATTCACCCATATCTCATCACTGGAAGTCCCATTTCTGGACTTTTTCAATTGTGTTAATATTAGATACATGATATGGGTTCCAGACTGATGAGCTGTATTCAAGTATAGGTCTAGCAAATGTTTTGTATGATCTAGATAGTAGTGTGATATTACCAGAGAAGAAGCTACGTAGGATTAGTAACAACTCTTAATGCCTTTTTTGGCTATGTAGTTACAGTGGGCTTTAGCACTTAGATCATTTGAGATGAGTACTCCAAGGTCCTTGAAAAAGTTTGGATCCTCAACAAGGTCTTGACTATTTAGCTTGTATTTTATTTTCTGATTTTTTCTGCCAAAATGTAAGACATAGCATTTATTTGTTAAGATTTGAAGTTGCCATTTGATTGACCATTCTGATACACTAAGGTCTAAGTTAAGGTCTTTTTGGAGGGTAGTACTATTATCTGTGGTGTTGAATAGATTTACATCGTCAGTGAAGAGAACGCAGTTGCTCTTAATATGATCACAGAGGTCATTTATGTAGAGTATGAAGAGAGTTGGTCCTAAAACACTGCCTTGGGGGACACCACTGTTGACAGGTACAGAATTTGATAGGATGCTCCCAATGTTGACCATTTGTTGTCTGTTTGACAGGAATGCTTCTATCCAGTTATGCAGGTGTCCAGAGATACCGTAAGATTTTAGTTCTAGGAGTAGTTTGTCGTGTACCACTGAATCAAAGGCTTTACAGAAGTCTGTGTAGATTACATCTATTGCTTTGCCCTGATTGAGTTGTGTAGTCCATATGTTTTTGCAGTGTAAGAGTTGCAGATTACAGGATAGTTTTTTTCTGAAACCAAATTGTTTATTAGAAAGTAGGTTGTTTGTCTCTAAGTGGAGGATAATGGATTGGTTAATAATTGATTTCATGACTTTACAGGTGACACAGCATAAAGAGATTGGTCTGTAATTTTCAACTAGGCTGGGGTCACCCTTTTTGAAGATGGCGATGACCATGGCTTGTGACCATAGTTTTGGCAAGGAGCTGGTCCTGAAAGATTTTTCAAAGATTATGCTTTAGAGGTTCTGCTATGGCAAGTGGATAGCTTTTTTAAGAAGGAGGCACATATTCCATCCGGTCCAATAGATAGGGATGGTTTTAGATTGTGCAGTGCTTTTTCAACAATGTCTTCTGTAAAATCGGTATGTTTTAGATCACTGTAGTTGTCTGTGGTTTGACTAGGAAGTAGTGGGCTTGATCCATTCCTGTTTACAAATACTGAGCTAAAGGATGTGTTAAAGAAGTTTGCTTTGATGATGTCATCATTGCAGTCTTTACCATTAGGTCATTTCAGGGGTGGGATGGACCATCTTTTAGTTTGTTGTTTACAAAATTGTAGAAAACACGGGTGGAATTGTGCATAGGTTTTCCTCTTATTTAATGTGATAATTAGTGCATTCAGTTTTATCTGGTATCATAGATTTTTGTATCAGCTTTTAAAGTTGACAACGTGACCAGATTTGTTTTTTCGCCAAAGTGATCTCTTTTTGGATTGAAGCTTCCTTATTGTTATGGGTAATTTGTTTTTCCTGGTTTTGGGAGTTGTTATTGGTACATATAGTTTGATGGCTCTTTTGATTTCTAGTAAGAATATGTTGTAATGGTCTTCTACAGTATTGCATCCAGTGAATAGAAATTGCCAATCAAGAGAAGAGAGATCACTGATTATAACATCATAGCTACCTTTTTTGAAGTTATAATTAGGGATTCCATCATGATGATTTTTGTGTGGACGTATGTTGAGACAAAAGTCAATCATGTTGTGGTCACTGTTGGAAAAAGGTTCTTTAATTTGTATTCTGTAAATTGAATTCAAATTATTGCAGGAGATGAGATCAAGGCAGTTGTTAAGCCTAGTATTGTTGGTGACTAGTTGTTCCAGTCCCAAATTTGTTCCTACATTGTAGAAGGTTGCATGTGTGGGTTCAGTTGTACATTCGTTTAGGGTCCAGTTAATATGAGGTAGATTGAAGTCACCAGGAAAGATAAAAGCGTGTGGGCAGGATGCTGCCTGTGTTAGTAGTGTATTTAGCTTGTTTACATGTTCAATGTCATATCAGGGGCTCTGTAACATAGTAAGAACCCAAATATGATATTTAAGGTCAGTTCCCAGATAATGGTCTCAGGAATAGCAAGCTCCTGGTTTACTTGGATGTTTTTTAGATGTAAGTATTTTAAGAGACAAGGGAAATCATCTCTGTGTATTACACTATACCACACTCTCTTCTCTCTCTCTCTCTCTCTCTCTCTCTCTCTCTCTCTCTCTCTCTCT
>NW_020769320.1:14326392-14338976 GCF_900518735.1 Pseudonaja textilis | reverse complement strand
TATCTATCTATCTATCTATCTATCTATCTATCTATCTATCTATCTATCTATCTATCTATCTATCATCTCCATCTACCTATCTATCTAGCACATTCTTAGTATTTTTCTGAACATGCCATTGTATCTTTGTTAGGCTGTTTATATGTTTGTGTGTGTGTGTGTGTGTGCGCGCGCGCACTCCCTAATAATGACAATAAGGATGTTAAAACTTCACCACTTGATGTTTTTTATTGTTATCATTTTCCTGCTGGATGACCCAGGAAGGAGAGAAATTACCCTGCAGAGTTGCTGAAAGGGTTGATAAAAATACATTCTATAAAAGCTGGAAAATATTCTGCTGGAGATATCTCTGGGGGGAATCAGTTATTGAATTTAAGATTAACTTCTGTGTTTCAAGAAGTCACACACACTATGGGAATTAAACTCACTACTTAGAAACAGGGGAAAAGGTGTTGCCTTTTTCTTCATATTAACAATGCTTTAGGTTGCCAGAATTCCAAACAATTAATTCCAAATGATAAAATTGTTCTGCTTTAAAGCACAATTTACATGGAAACATATGTATTAAATCCAAAGTTGAAGAATAGTTATCAGATCTGCTTTCCAAAAATAGCTGCAGGAAAGGAGTCAAGTTTTCAATGACTCTTCACTGCAATGATAGTGGGTTTGGGGGTTGTTTTTTTGCAGAGAAAATCTAGTATCAGTTTATAGTTAAATTGCCTAGGAATTTATCTTACAAAGCTACCTTTTCTCTGAACTTTCCCTTTCTTAATCAGACACTATATAATGTTAATTTCACTTGTAACGGGGTAATTCTCCATTCTAATGACTGTAGGAGTAACTTGTCATCCCATGATGATTTAAAACTTGAAACCAATAAATTAAAATCATAACATTAGTTTGGTGTAAACTGAGATTTAGCTAATTGATGGGAAGCTTTTTATTCTGAGATTTTATTTGAATTTGACCTTTTAAAAAAAAATATTGAAGTTTTATCGACTGATCTAAATAAAGTACAAAATTTGAATGAAAGAAGAAGAAAGAAGAGAAGAGAAAAAAGAAATATAGGGGAGGGGAGGGAAGAGGAAAGCAGAGGAATTGGGGGAGAGGTGAGCAGTGGGGAGGGGAAAGAGAAGGGAGGAGAGGGATATGAAGGGGAAGGGAGGAGACCAGAGAAGAAGAGATGGGGGGAGGCTACAGCAGGGGAGGAGAAAAGAGAAGGGAGAAAAGGGGAGGAGAAGAGAAAGGAGGGGAGAGAGAGTGGTAGGGAGGGACAGAAGAGATAAGGGAAGAAAAAGTGAGAGGAATGGTGGGAAGGGAGGAGAAGAGGAGAGGAAGTTTTCCAGTAGTGGGTTTCAAGAGATTAAATTTCTATTTTGATTTATTGATTATATTCCATCAAGTTTATGTTGATTCTTAGCCATATTAGATAGATTTTTTTCTCATCACCCTTCTGTCTCTAATCTGGTCCTTCAGGTCTTCCAGGGTGCTACTGCTCATCCTCTTCTTCTTCTCTTTCATCCACCTTTCCCAGCATCCAAGTTTTCTCCAATAAGCTTGGTCTTTGCATCATGATTCAAAGTAGAATAATTTGATACTGGTCATTTATGCTTCAAGTGATTTATTCAATGATCCCATTTCTTGGTTGTATAAGTTGCTCTCAAGAGTCATCTTCAAAACTAAATTTTTAACAGGTCATTAGTCTTTCTATCCTGTTTCTTCAAAGTGATTCTGTTTTGCTCTATATTTATTTCTTTTAGTTTGTTTTGTTTTGTTTTTTTGCATTGTTCCCATTTAATTTTCTTTGAAGTACATTGCCAATACCCAAGTGGAATTCTCACTTGACATTTTCCTTTGTCAGAAGAATATAACCACACTGGTCAACCTTCTCAAATTTAACATGTTTTCCTACATTGAAGGACAAATTTCTTTTTTTTTTTTTTTAGTATATGCTTTTGTTAAATTCATAAACATTTTGAATACAGTGTATTGTCAGGGCATATCATTTACAGAAAAATAAAGAAAGAACAAACAGAAGCATTAATACAATAATATACTAATAACAATAACAACAACAATAACAACAACAATATAACAGAATAGTTTTAGCTAGTTTTCTCTTTGTATCAATTTATTTGTAATTCTGTTAATTATATTAGCATGTCCATAATTATAAACCATCTTTATATTTAATTCATACGTAGCATTAACCTTTCTTTATCTAATTTCTACCTCTTATCTCTAACCATTCATAAAATCTATCCCATGTTACATAATATTCTTTGTCTTCTTTATCCTTTATTTTTAATGTCAAAGTATCCATCTCTGCACAGTCTGATATTTTCCAAATTGCATCCTCATCTAATGGAGAGTTCTCATTTTTCCAGTATTGTGCAAATACAATCCTTGCATCTGTCAATACAGGCAATACAGTCCCTTTATCATAACCCTCTGGCATATGATAGTAAGTATATATGATAATAAGTACTTGGAGTCTTCTGAAGGTTTAAAAAAAAAAATCTCCTCTCCCCATTGGAGACTTTCCACAATTTAAGTCCCTGATTTTTGAGGCATGTAAACCGTTTGAGTGACATTCGAAGTGTCATGCTTTCAAATTTGCTTTCCAATTCATGGAGGGCTGTAAATGAAAAGGTAATAGGAAGAAGATGGCATTAAGATATCCCATTAAGAAGTATAATACTTACAGGGAATGATCTTTATACATTTATGGAAGACAGTTGTGTTTCTGCTGACATAGACTGATTCCAAAAGGTTGAATACACGAGGTTTAGGAAAGGGTTTCCCCCCACCCCCCCAGAACTAGAAACAAACTATATTTTTTCAATAGTATATGTCAGCGTTCCAATCAAACTCTTCATCTCAGTTCAGCACTCAGAGACAAAGTCCATCCAAGTAAGAATTTATGAAAAAAATCTTACTGGCATATCTGGGAAAACCTGAAACTGAGAGTTCCTGGTTTTCCCTTCCCAAAAGAGAAATCAACGATCCATCCCCTGCACTCATCAGTCTATCACATGGCCCAATCAAATCTTTGTCCCCAACTGGAGACATCACTCCAGTCACTCCCCTCCAGGTGCAGGGCAACATGTCCTTGACTCTCTGAGAAAGAATGTGGTTATGTCTAAAGTTCTACCTCGCTATGAAATTGCCCCTCCAAAATTCCCAGGCACTGAATGTGGCAGCCTCCAAGCTTCCAAGTGGCAAAAATGGCTTCCAAGGCTGACACTATATTTATTTGATGTTATGTCTAGGGATATGTTTTTAACTATAATTTAGGGGTTGTTGCAGATCACGTAAGATAATTGTGAGGTAAGTCCTGAAAAGAGATAAGTAAACAGATTAATACATTTCCAACCACATGGATTTAACTCATCTTGAGGCACTTTTTAAACCTTCTAATACATTCCTAAGTTGCATTTCTGAATTACTGGGTTGAAAATATTTCCCTTCCATTTCCCATAACTGGGCACATCAAGGCAAATTGTTAGCAGAAAGGCATAAAACGTTTCATCAGCCAGTCAAGGACTGCTTAATTCTTACCATTTCCTTGTTGAATTGGCTGCGTGGCTGCTTGTATGATAAATTATTCTCAGTCTAAATTGCTTAATTTTCCCCTAGGGATAGACACCACACATGTTAGATGGGCTGCATGTCAATTCCTGCTGACCCTTGAAGAGAAATGGCAGTGAGAATACACAAACACACACACACACACACACACACACACACAGAAAGAGAGGGGGGGAACCTAAAGTGACTGAAATACTGCACAAAATTGCAAATATTCCCCAAGAAGCAGCACTTCTTGGAATAATCTGTTGAAGGGAAAGGGTGGTCTAGAAACTTGAAATATGAATGAATAAATATTCCTAATTTATTTATAAATATCCTTACTATTTTCAAGAAGCAAGGGTGAGTTTGAACAATGTGCTTCTTTCTTTTCTCTTCCTAATGAAACAATATCAAGATTGGATCATTTTTTGGCTCACGGTGAATAATTGCTTGCCCTTTCTTTTCCCGAACAAATATATCACAGCATCATTATTGGTTTTTTAATCTATTTTTTTTTCCTGAATATATTCCACATAGGCTCTCTGCCCTACAGGCCATAATAATCTGTTCTTTGGATAGGGGAGACTTTCTGCTTATTGGACAGAAACTGCTTTGTTGATAGAAATGTGTCATTGGACACCAGGAAAATGGTTAAATATTACGTGTGAGCATCTGTAGCTTTCATCCTTTTATGCATTTATTTATTTATTTGTTTGTTTATTTATTTATTTATTTATTATAATTTGTCAAACAAGAACAAGAATAAAAAAATAAAAATACAATGACAGGGATGGTAGGCACGTTAGTTCACTTATGCATGCATCCTCTACTCATCTCTTAAGCATGATGTAAGGTCCACGGAAGTCAATTTGTGACTGAAACTGTGAAAATTTGTAGCTGAAACCACTGAATGAGGTAGAGCATTCCAGACGTTGACAATTCTATTACAAAAATCATATTTTTATGTCAAGTTTAGAATGATTTACATTGAGTTTAAAGCAGTTTGTTAGCACACGTATTATTGCAATTAAAACAAAAAAAAGTCACTTACGGGTAAAACGTTACACTGTGTACAATTTTGTATGCAATACCTAGGTCTGATCACAAGCGATGCAGTTCTAAGTTATCCAAACCAAGAATTTCAAGCCTGGGGAATTATATTGTGTACAGAAAAGTACAAGACTTTTCTTGTAAAATACTTCTGAACTTGCTTGATTGTACTGATGTCAGATATTTTGGCATGGTGAGGATGCCAAACAGTTAAACAATACTCTAAGATTGGTTTAGCATAAGTTTTATAAGCTCTAATTAGACATATAATGTTTCCAGAAAAAAAAAACTGTGCCAAATTAAATGTATAACTGTTAATGCTTGTTTAGAAATGCTGTTACAGTGAACTTTGGAGCATAGGTCGTCAAAGATAAGTACATCTAGGTCCTTGACAAAGTAAGGGTCATCAGCTAGTTCAATGCCACATACCTTATACTTGACATTCTGATTACATTTACCAGTAGGTAAGACAGAGCATTTATGGATCGAAATTTGCCAAATAGATGACACATAGTTGAAATCACATTGCAAAATGATAGAATTATCTGTTGTTTAAATATGTAGCAAATTTAGACTTTGCTTTCATATCATTTTATATTAGCTATGGATCCTAGAATAGCTGTAGGTGAATTAAGCTTAGTTTGAAAAAGGGATTAATGCACCTAGTTGATGAAGACCACTGAGAAGATCCAGGTAGCAAGTTGGGTTGGGAAGTCCACTATACAGAAGAAGCAAAGAAAAAAAAACACCTTATTTTATTTATTTATTTATTTGTTTGTTTTGTCAAATGATTATTAGATCACAGGTATAATATGTATAAACATGGTTATAAATACATGAAATGGATACGAATAAGAAAAAAAGAAACAATAGGACAGGGATGGTAGGCATGTTGGTGTGCTTATGCATGTCCCCTACAGACTTCTTAGGAAAGGGGTGAGGTCAATAGTAGACAATCTAAGGTTAAAGTTTTGGGGGTTTTGGGAAGAAACCACAGAGTCAGGTAGAGTATTTTAGACATTGGCCACTCTATTGCTGAAGTCGTATTTCCTGCAATCAAGTTTGGCGAGGTTTACCTTGAGTTTGTATCTATTGTGTGCTCTTGTATTGTTTTGGTTGAAGCTGAAGTATTCATTGACAGGTAGGACATTGCAATGTATGATTTTATATACTATACTTAGATCGGACCGAAGGCGGCGTAGTTCTAGGTTTTCTAGGTCTAGAATTTCAAGACTGGTGGCATAAGGTATTCTGCTACAAATAGAGGAAAAAATCCTTAACCAGTTATTAGGAAGAAAATGTAGCCATGTATTCATAGGAGTCAAGCTTGGTCAAGCTTTACCAACAAGAAGCTTTTCCTTATTAGTCTGTTTATAATAGTTTATCCCCCACCTAATATAACATTAGGGATGCTGTGGCTCAGTGGCTAAGACACTGAGCTTGTCGATCAGAAAGGCAATTCGGTGGTTCGAATCCCTAGCGCTGCGTAATGGAGTGAGCTCCTCTTACTTGTCCCAGCTTCTGCCAACCTAGCAGTTCAAAAGCATGTAAAAATTGCAAGTAGAAAAATAGGGACCCCTTTGGTGGAAGGTAACAGTGTTCCATGCACCTTCGGCATTTAGTCATTCCAGCCACATGACCACGGAGACGTCTTCGGACAGCACTGGCTCTTCAGCTCTGTAACGGAGATGAGCACCATCCCCTAGAACCAGAAACAACTTGCACATATATTACCTTTACTTAAAGTAATATTAGCATTACATTTGCTAATATAATGAGCATTTGACCGCAATGAATAAAAAATGACCTAGAATTTAAATGGGTGATAAATATTTGGCCGGTTGGGTTTTCTTCTAGCAGTACAGAATTGCCATGATAGAGTTCCTTCTCCTTTTTTCCTCTTTTCTCTAATTTCAATTTTGTATGTCTCATTTAATTTTGTTTTGAATCATATTTGAATTATCTTTCATTTCCCTGGTTTTTTTTTAATCTTATAAGTCTCTAGTTTCACATCTGCTTGCGTTTGTAGGATAAAGTAACATTATATTCCATTTCAAATAACATAATGCCACATTTACATTTTTTATTAGTTTAATTCAAAGATGCTGTCTCCTCCTGTTGATTTATTTCTTTTCAGCTCCTCTAATGTATTGTCAAATTTCAAACTAAATATTCATATGAGATGCTCTCTTGATGTTCTCTGAGCTCGGTTGTTTTCTTGCAGATCTTTCATTACCCAAACTAGGTAACATCATCAGTGCAATCAATATTCATATGTCTAACATTTTCCACTACTTCATTTATTTCCTTTATTATTATGTAACAATATTAATGCATTAATTGAGTGTAATGGTGCTAACAATGCAATTATATCCCAAAGGTGCTTTTTTTCAAGAGGCAACTGAACTTTCTTTTCTTTTCTTTTCTTTCTTTCTTTCTTTCTTTTTTTTGAAGATGTTTCACTTCTCCATTCCCCATCATTCAGTCAGATCCGAAGAAGCTTCTTGGATGAGAAGCTAAACATCTGAAGAAGCTTCTTGGGTTAAAAGCTTCTTGGATAAGAAGAGAAATGTCTTCAAAGAAAAACAAGAAATTCCAGTTGTCTCTTGAAAAAGCACCTCTGGGACAACCATGACCTGGATAACTGAGAATCTCCATAGACAATGCACATTCAATGAGCTTTATTCTGGGACAGTTAGTTATGTCTGCAATTGCACGCAGTGGTCTTCGGTGCAAGGTGAATTAAAACAAATGTTAAGATGGAAGAAGTAATGGGACTAAAGCTCCACCCATTTTTTTAAAAATATTTTTTTTTATTGAAAATTAGGTTTTAGTAACATTGAACGTGGTGATCTTTTTGACATATATCACAGTCTTTACATTGTTATATACCTTTTGTGAAATCGATGGGGAAGCCACATTCACTAAACAACTGTGTTAATAACTTAATAACTGCAGTGATTCACACTCAACAAATGTGGCAAGAAAGGTTGTAAAATGGATCAAATCTCATTTAACAAGTGTCTCACTTAGCAACAGAAATGTTGGGCTCAGTTATGGTTGCAAGTCAAGGACTACATGTATTGGGATAGGATTCAAATTTTAATATAGAAGATTCTTAAGGGGCATATAAAGATGAAACCAGAGACTTTTCTTTTAGGCTTCATGGATAAAGAACTTGGGGAAAAAAAGCTTGGGAATTTGTTTTATATATGTTGACAGCAGCAAGAATGCTTTATGCACAAAAAATGGAAAGGTAGTTTAATTCCCACAATGGATGACTGGCTGGAAAAACTGATGGAGTTAGCAGAGATGGCTAAATTGAGTGTTTTAATCAAAGAAAAGAACACATATAATTTTGTTTTCACTTCAAAGCCACTTCTGGATTTTGTGCTTCAGAAGGAAAAAAAGGAAACTCTGATTCTAGCTATTTGTCTTCAATTCGTACATCACCTAGTATTGCAATATCAATGAAATAGAATAGAATAGAATAGAATAGAATAGAATAGAATAGAATAGAATAGAATAGAATAGAACAATGAATGTGATGGAAAGAATGGAATGGAATGGAATGGAATGGAATGGAATGGAAGGGAAAAGAAGAGAAGAGAAGAGAAGAGAAGAGAAGAGAAGAGAAGAGAAGAGAAGAGAAGAGAAGAGAAGAGAAGAGAATTCTTTATTGACCAAGTGTGTTAAGGAATTCTACTTTTATTTCCTTTTTTAAAATATTTTGGTAAAACAGGATTCAACTTCATTTTTTTTAAATAGAGAACTTCAAATCCTATAGGGAATATTTGAGCATTTCCATTATCCATTTTTAAAAAACAAATAATTGTCAAATAACAACTACATAGTGGGAGAGCTCTCAACATTGCCAATTTACTATACATAGAATATGATGTTTTCCATGGTCTGTATTAAAGCTTGAATTCTTTTCCCTGGTTAATGAACCAAACTACCAAATATCAGATTGCTCCAGAAAAAAACATTCTATCTTTTAGGAACAAGGTTGAATGTTGCTGATATAAATTCTGCCAAATTACTAAAATCTGCTTGGCAAATCAAGCCTCCGTGTTCCAAAGTTGTTTTAGATTTTGGGCAGCATTGAAAGATAATGTTTTGTGTTGATTTTCAATTGTTTCTTCCAGAAGTATTTCCCAAGCTGAGTATTACACTCCTCTGCTCGCAACAGAATACCCTATATCACCAGGCTTGAAATCTGGGGCTTGGAAAATCTTGAACTATGCTACCTACAGTTGGACTTAAGCATAGTACACAAAATTATCTGCTACAATGTCCTACCTGTCAATGACTACTTCAGCTTCAACCGCAACAATACAAGAGCACACAACAGATACAAAGTCAATGTAGATTGTTCCAGACTTCACTGAAGAAAGTACAACTTCAGCAACAGAGTGGTCAATGCCCTGAATGCACTATCTGACTCTGTTGTTACATCCTCTAACCCCCACTCCTTTAACCTCAAACGAACCACTAATGACCTCACCCCATTCCTAAGAGGTCTGTAAGGTGCATACTATTGTGCCTACCGTCCCTGTCCTATTGTCTCCATTTATTCATACCTATTTCCTGTATTCTTACTCATGTTTATACTTATACCTATTATCTTGTAAGCGATTGACAAATCAAATAAATAAAATCAAATAAAAATAAATAAAAACATGTGCCATGCTTTGATTAGATGTAGAAACCTTCTGCTCTGAGTAAATTAATGGCACCCCTGTCTGAGTAGCATTAAACTACCCTACTCTCCTTGTTCTTTAAGTGCTAGTCTACTTTGGTACTGAATTTTGTGAATTGAGCTCTTCCTTTAATGTCTAATGCAGACTTGTCCATTAAACTAAAGACTGGTAATTTTTGAGATGAAATGTTCTCTTTGAAGATAAAATTTTTAAAAACCTAAGGATCCCCTCTCCAGTTATTAATATACATATAACCCATTAAAAATGAAGAAATGATAGGAATGAAAGGCTGTGAGATATCAGGCATACTCTGCTGTAAGTTCTGGCCCTAATTTTGGAATATAAATTTTTGAAGTAAAAATTCAAATAAAGTAGAACACAAAAGAGAATAAGCTTATATACTACTAAAATATTTGAAAGATTGATTTCGGCTTATTGAAGGCCTCTGCACATCCACCATGGTCAGTGTGGATTCAATTCAGTGTTGTCCATATCACATAGGGCAGGTCAAGTCCAGGTGGTATTTCCAAGATGCAAAGCAAACTTCAAGATTGTAAAGGGAAATTTTCTATCCACTTACCCTGAAAGTAAGCCCTAGCTTGAATGTTACATGTGAACCCAATATCAGCCCTACTCCCAAAGTAAGCCCTAATTAAGATCCCACCCACTCCAGAGTGCATGGGTAAAAATTAAGCTGGGGGCCTGGGGAGATGGAGCTGCCCTAGTACTTACTTTTGGACAGTTGTAGCCAGGTCTTGTACACCCCGACATCTGCCTTGCTGGCTCATTTCTTCTGCAGCCAGCAAGGCTGGCAAGACTCTCCTGAAGGCCTCTGTAGCTGTTAACAAAGCTCTGGATGGATCCTTTCCTCCAGGAAAGCCTTGCCAGCTGCAGAAGAAGAAATTCCTGAAGGCTTCTGACAATGAAAAGGAGGCCAGGGGCAATTCACGCAAGTGAGGTTAGTCAGTGGATGACCTCCCCTGAAAATAAGACCTGGTGCTTTTTTTGGTGGGAAAAAAAATATAAGGCAGGGTCTGATTTTCAGGGAAACATGGTATATGTTAAAATTATACACGACAGTGTACTCTTTAATAATTCCCATGCATTGAAACATAACATTTGCAGATTAGATAGTCTTCCTTCCTCCCCCCTTGCTATACATTATATAGAATTATAGCTGGCCTTTAGGAAAGCATTACAATGGTATTCAACAACAACAACAACAAAAACCTCCCAGAACTTAGGGCTTGCATTCCTACATAGAGTACTAGAATTCTAGGCAAATATGAACACAGAATTGCCCGTTATAATCATTGGCATTCATGATGTTCCTGTAACAGAGTTTTAACTTTAAGCTCATACTTAACTGCTTTCCCTGAGGATGCTGTTTTACATTAGGGCAGGTTATTAATTAATATTCATCCTTCTGGTCATAAAATTTAGTTCTAGGGGATGATCATTTTACAGAGGCTATAAACATTTGCTGTAGTGTTGCTCACTTTTGTGGCATTGCCATTTCTGCAGAAAGGAATAAAATGTTTCATTCTTTGTAGAGATAAGAATAATTCTGCTGGCAGAAGCTTAACACAGCAATACATTAACTGTATACCAACTCCAGCCTAAAGCTATGGGTCTACTTTATATGGAGCACTATATCAAGAGTATGCTATAGAAGAACAGTGAACATACAAGAACAAAGCATTGAAGGCTAAGGTACAGAAGGCCAGTGGGAATTTAATGCTAACATACAATTAAAAATGGCACTTGAAGAATTATGGGTTTATTCATTAATACCTGTTGTTTTAATCTGTGTGAAATTAAAAGGAAGAGTATATTTCATGAAATTCAATGTAATCCTAGGAATATCACTAAAACTTTTAACATTTTAAAACATTTCCTTTACAAGAGTAATGTTGGGATGCATCAATAAGAGAAAAAAATAGGAGCACTGAGCAATGATTTTGAAAATTGTTCTGTATTATGAGGTATAGCAGATAATAAAGCGAATTATTATTTCAAGTTGGCTGTTATGCATTGTCTCAGGAAGAAGAAAAAGGAAACTATATACTTAGCAAAGAAAATCCCTTAGTAAACACTAGAAATGTAAAAGAAATCAATCATAGATTGAAAAAAGCAGACCTTTGTGAAAACCACATTCCAAAGATTGGATATTTGTTTCCCTAAATTAATATTGTGATCAGTTTAATGTAAATAAAGTATATATACTTGATATGAAGTACATATACTGATATACGTAATATATTATATACTTTGAAAAGGGAGTTAGCGAAGCAAAGCCCCTTTCTCATTTTTAAACCATCTGCATCTCTTCTCTGCTTTTTAAAGCATCTGTGTCCTCTGGAACAGTGGTCACCAACCAGTGGTCTGGGGCCCACTGGTTGTCCATGAGAAAATGTTGGTGATCCGCAGAGAAATGTCACCCCAAAGCAATTAATCCAGGCTGTGTGGGAACACAAGGCTGCGCCGCCCACATGGCCTGTGGGAAAACAAGGCGTGTGTCGCTTGCATTGCAAACAACACGAGGTAGTGAGGGGAAGGGGGAAAGGGTGGAGGGCGGAACTCATCCCATGTGCCTGGCCTGGCCACCTGGCTGCTTTTTTCCATGTCTTTCTTCTTCTGCTTTTGGCTGCACACAAGGAAAGCAGCAAAAGTCTTTCTTCCTCTCCCCCAAACTCCACCAGAAATGAGTCTTTGGCACTCTGCAAGGTATCCTGCTCCAAGAAGCTGTGCCAGTACAAGTCTCACAAACACTCATTTTTGATGGAGTTTGAGGGAGAGAAAGATAGACTTTTGCTGCTTCTGCTGCTTTCCTTGCATGAAACCAAAAGTCTCTCTCTCTCTCTCTCTCTCTCTCTCTCTCTCTCTCTCTCTCTCTCTCTCTCTCTCTCTCTCTCTCTCTCTCCCTCTCCCTCCCTGAGAACGAAGCTGGAGATGGTATCTTGCGATCCCAAATAAAGAACAATCGATCAGTAGGAAAATGGGGTGGGGGATTTTCCTGTAGACTTTTGGGGGGATTTTCCCAGGGTCTCTGGTCCACAGGATTTAAAATTATGAGTTTGGTGGTCCCTGGGGTCCAAAAGTTTGGCAACCCCTGCTCTGATTGATAGGATGTCTTCTTCTTCTTCTTCTTCTTCTTCTTCTTCTTCTTCTTCTTCTTCTTCTTCTTCTTCTTCTTCTTCTTCTTCTTCTTCTTCTTCTTCTTCTTCTCCTTCTCCTTCTCCTCCTCCTCCTCCTCCT